>JBBGZY010001688.1:2630577-3292115 GCA_037952925.1 Lithobates clamitans | reverse complement strand
ATCTTTGCCTGTTAAAGAATCCACATTTAAGAAAGACAAACTTAATTTCAAATATCCAGTGTCTTCTTTCTACCTAAACTCAGATTTTTCTAATCAGATGATCCTTTGCTCTTTTCATGTTCTATACAGCTGCTTTAAAAAGGATCCAAACACAATCACTAAAATATCATATTAACTTTATGTAATTCTAAAGTTGCTTTTAATCTTTTTGCATATGCATCTTTCATTAAAAGTATACCTGGTAATCCTGCAATGGTGGTTCTTGTCCAGGCACTTCCGGTACTCTGTTTTCATCCAGCCAAGTGTACTGCATTGATGGAGGTACAAGTGGCTGTGCTAACAAACATTGCACACTATCAGGATGGAGGTTACAAGTGGCTGTGCTAACAAACATTGCACACCAGTGGCGTTGCTAGGGGGTGGCCTTTGGGGCTATAGCCCCGAATCTGGTGCCCATAGCCCCGAGTCTCTGCAGGGGTCCCCAAGGGGAGGGGAGGCTCTCTGGGGACCCTGATGTAAGTAGGGGGGTCTCTGGGGACCCTGATGCAAGGAGGAGGCTCTCTGGGGACCCTGATGTAAGGGGGGCTCTCTGGGGACCCTGATGTAAGTGGGGGGCTCTCTGGGGATATATACACACACACGTATATTACTGTATATACATCTGTATGCCCACCCAAGCATATGACTTTCCTTACTACTCTGCTATAGGCTCTAGCCCCAGATCTTTTGTAGACCTAGCAACGCCCCTGTTGCACACTATCAGGAAGCTGGTCTAGATCAATCATATGAAGCTAATGTTGGAACGAGTACATGTCCACAAGAAGTGGCTTAGGGCCCAATACACCAGCAGGTGCACATTATGGTCCATATAACGTGTGCATGCTGGTGTTTACTTTTTTCCCATTTTAACTTGAAATGTCACAAAATGACACTTCATTTAACTCTATGCCCAACAGCAATGTGGCGCATTGACACACATTTTTTTTGCATTATAAATAAATGATACACTATACACTCGCCCTCACCAATAGTGTAATCAAATAGCAGCGCTAAAAAATACTAAAAAAACCTAAAAGAAAAAATTATAAGTGATTACTAAATGTGATACCTCATTAACAGCTGTTTATTAACAGCACTAAATAAATAAGTGTTTCTAATACACAAACATAGTGCGACCCATCTGTGTAATAATCTTAAATTTGAAGAAAAAATGTTCAACATATAAAGTCCAAAATTGAGTGAAAACGTAGTGAGTAATGGTGATAATATCAAAAATATGATCTTCAGTGATAATATCTTCCACCACACCGCTGTGATCGTGACTTCCACTCCCCTTCAGCGAGTAAACTCACCAGCTCTTTTTGCCTTACACTCTCGTGTTCGGCTCACAGGCTTTTCCCACACAGTAGGGGGCAAAGTGATAACCTCCAATCAATCTCCGATAGTTATCCGCAGTTTATATGCAAATGCTCTCTCCACATGAAAGAAAGGAAAATCGATCCAATAGTGCAGTAACGCAACAAACTTTAATAAAAATGACACTCTCCTCCACCATAGAACTCACATTTTACAAATTTCAATTAAGCGAATAAGCACAGCAATCATGGTCATCACCAACAACACTTCAAACGGTAACTTGGACGTATGGTGGTCACGGCGGACCCAGGTAAACTAGTGGATGGTGACACTCTCACCCGTTCCCTGGAGTCTCCCGTAGCCGCTTCCCCGCTCACTCGTATAGCCACGGCAATCGAAGAAGCTTGACGTAGGACTCTGTGACAGGGAGCGCCATACGAGTGAGCGGGGAAGATGGTGGTGGTGGAAGATATTATCACTGAAGATCATATTTTTGATATTATCACCATTACTCACTACATTTTCACTCAATTTTGGACTTTATATGTTGAACATTTTTTCTTCAAATTTAAAATTATTACACAGATGGGTCGCACTATGTTTGTGTATTAGAAACACTTATTTATTTAGTGCTGTTAATAGACAGCTGTTAATGAGGTATCACATTTAGTAATCACTTATAATTTTTTCTTTTAGGTTTTTTTTGTATTTTTTAGCGCTGCTATTTGATTACACTATTGGTGAGGGCGAGTGTATAGTGTATCATTTATTTATAATTCACATGAGTTTGCATTATTAAGTGGCTGCTTAGAGTGAGGGGCTAATCCCATGAGCGCAGTGTTTGGCACAAAGAAAGGGGCGGATCATCTGTGTACCATATCAGCAATACATTTTTTTTGCATTGCATTGCGTAAAAATACAGGCATGCTGCATTTTTACCCAATGCAGACCAATGCTTATGTATATTGTTAACAGAGCACATAAAGAACAATTGTTTGCCATCTGTTCTTGCATCAAGCTTGTGTTGATCGAAGTAGCTCAACACACCTGGTGTGAACAAGCCCTAATGCCGCGTACACACGAGCGGACTTTACGACAGACTTTGCCCGGCGGACGGGATTTCGTCGGACAATTCGATCGTGTGTGGGCTCCAGCGGACTTTGTTTTCTCAAGAGTTGGACGGACTTAGATTTGAAACATGTTTTAAATCAATCCGTCAAAATCGAGTCCGGTCGAAAAGTCTGCTCGTCTGTATGCTAGTTCGACGGACAAAAAGCCATGCTAGGGCAGCTATTGGCTACTGGCTATGAACTTCTTGTTTTAGTCCGGTCGTACGTCATCACATACGAATTCAACGGACTTTGGTGGATTGTGTGTAGGCAAGTCCGTTCATTCAGAAAGTCCGTCGTAAAGTCCGTAGAAAAGTCCGCCGGGCAAATTCTGCTGTAAAGTCCGACCGTGTGTACGCAGCATAAAGGTTCTTTAACACAGGGTGGATGCTTATGCAGAGCAGACACAGACACAGCCCACTATCCTCTATGGGCAATCAGATGTAAACAGTGTGGCTGTCCATTTACACCTGACTCCCTCCTATCTGATTTGCCCAGATCTCCCTTCCATTTGTTTTTGGTGGATTGGATCGCATTGGAGGTAGGTGGGTGTTAAAAGACATGTGCCTGTTTACATCTGCCTACCTCCAATCTGATCCACCAAAATCAAATGGAAGGGGGATCCGTTCCCCTCCGTCTGGGTGAATCACGTTTACATCTGACTGCCCATACAGCAGAGCGGGCTTTGTCTGTGTCTGCTCCGCATAAGTGTCTCCTTAGAGGTCAATGATGGTTCAGATCGGGTACACCTGAAAAACAGACAGGCGGACCCAATCAGAATTTTTCATGTGACAGGGGCCTTAAAGATTCTGAAAGAGATCAACAGTTCTGAGATACAGAAACATTTTTTAAAAGGGTGAAAAACAGCATTCACAAAAAAAGGCAATTATTTATGCGTGCTATATGATGAATGCCAGTGGTAGAACGGGATGACATAACTACTCAGTGGGTAATGTCATCTTCATTGACTTGGAGAATTGCAGAGAAACATTTAATACTTTTCCCATTAGGGCTAATTGTAGAGATTTTTTCAAATACATTCCTACCATGTCGTATGACCAGGTCACAGGAAAAGTAATGGATTTTTTCTAGGGCAACCACCCCCTCCCTTTAGAATGTAAGATCTATGAGCATGGCCCTCCTGTACCTTTTGTATTGAACTGTACTGTAATTGTGTTGTCCCCCTTATACATTGTAAAGCGCTGTGTAAACTGTTGGCGCTATATAAATCTTGTATAATAATAAATAAGGGCACGCCCTCTCTTTACCTCTCCAGGACGTCTCTCCAAGACTAGCTCCTGGACAGTTTCTCCCTTCTCTTAGGCAGCATTTTCACATGATAAGTATACGTGCCTTACTGCACAATAGTCTTTCAAACAAGATAGCCTGTCCACTGCAGAATTTCTCTTCATATATAGATACAGGTTTCCCAAAGATGTTACCTTGCTGATAGAGCCATTTGGTCTTAAAGCTCATCTCTAGGTAAAGAACCCTTCAATCCCTCCCACTCATTCCTACCCTTTCCCAAAACCTTCAAAATATATATTTTTAACTTACCTGAGTCCACAGTCACAAGACCCTCCACATTTTTGGTAGTAATGCATTTTCACCGTCACCTTGATTTGAAATTTCCGCTGATCTTTAGAGGATGTTGGCAAGATAATATATGGGCAGTCAAAATGTTTTTGCTTTCAGCCAGCTATTGGTGCTGTAACAAGACTTGTACTTGGCTCATCCGATCAAGTTAGAGGAAGATTGACATCAGAAAAGCAGTTTGACCGGATGGGGTGTCAGGCCATACACTGAGTGAACATCGATGAATTTGAGGGACACTATGTTGCCAAGCCAGCTAATCTCAGTCAATACGAGCACAATTGAAAGCTGGAGGGTGACCAGCAGACCTGTATAAATACAATTTATTTTATAAATAAATTGTATCAAGCACTATTTGACTTTATTACAATCTTTATTACATATCTTTCTGGTAAGCATGATCAGTTTGGAATGCAGTGGAGGAACATCGTGGTGATGTGGTTCACAGTTTGAAGAGTCGTATTTTTACTTGTTCACTGCAGCTTCACAGAAGATCTGGAGCTTTAACTCCCTCAGCGCCAGGAGTTTAGTGGCAAGAAGATGACCTGTGATCACTGGAAAGACTATTCCTACAGGATCCAGCTGCTTGGCAGATACTTTATTACAGGTAAGTTAGGTTACTAAAGCTATAGATTTATTTTTTTAGCTAAACTTCAGCTTTACCAGCATCCCTCTCAGTGAAGTCCAGGGAAGCTTTGGTAACTGATGTGAACAGCTGGAGAAATTCAAGAATCTGCAAGGTCATGGGCCCACCCCAATGGAACTGCTGGACTCTAGTAGCAATTGGGCTAGGGCTTGCCACAGTAGCTGGATCTTACAAAGAAGCAGCATGCTATAAGGCTGTGCCAGTTCTGTCAGCGAAGGGTGTCACACCCGACTGCAGATTATGCGCCCAGCTACTTCTGCCTTATCAGGTGGAGGGAAGCAGAAATAACTTTTCTTCTCTCTACACAAACATAGGGAGTGATGGGAAACAGAGTTAAAGGGACCTGTGATTTCATCTTAGCATAATGAGAAAATGGGCACATCACTACTACTCCTCCCCACCCGAACCTACTGTCCCTTGTTGGTGTGGTTGTCTTGTGGATGGTATAGGGTAGTGTGCAAATTCCTAATTCCTTGTGCGACTTCCTAATTCCTAGTGAATGGCATCATTCTTTGAAGAACTCACTTTTGAAACAGGATCCCTGGCCTGAATATATCTTCTCAGATAGCCATAGGGAAGGCAGAATTGCGTCCACACCATCTGGAAAGCAGTCTTGACGGTTCGGTCATGGGGCAGTATTACCACTACAAACATGATAAACTGATCCACCATAGAATATGATCGTATCTGTCTTCTGACACGTGGAGTGTAAGAACGTCAATGGTCAGTACTTCCATTGGGACAGACGTGTGCCAAGTCAAAGGTGTAATCTGGGGTTCAGCTGCCTTCAACATTGAACAGACCACACAGTATCAGCAGACTTGTTCAGTCTCCTGGAACAGACCCATAGATATGGCTTGTCTCATGAACCAGGTGAATGTTTTTCAGAAATCCCATTGTCCTGTTTCCATGTATATTTTCTCTGCCACAGAAAGGGCCCTGGCCCTTGACAGTATGACCTGCCAGGTTACTAATGAGTAAGGGGGGGAATTATTCTGCCCTACAGTACTGTAAATGACCTCTCAGGAAGAGACCATTCAGTTAGCGGTTTCTTGGTTTCTGGGAATAGCTTTTATGCTTCTCTTGGACTGGGCCACCGCTATAATGATATTGCCTCTATTAAGTGGGCAACCACTGGTTCCTCCCTCTGTGTCTCTGCCCAGCTATAGTCTTCCAGTACATGGATGGGGTTCATCTTAGGCATACTCTTCTTCTTCTAGTTAAGTCAGGGCTTATTTATCCACATTTTTTTTTAAATATAGGAGAAAGGTATTTTTATGATGCCACAACACACAACACGTTATTATGTAAAAATATTTTTATTTGAATCCAACATATTAAAAGAATATCAGGTCAGAATACACTGTCCTTATTTCATAAAATAATTTGTTACATGTACAACATACGGATACATGGACACTGTATCAATCACAATGCTTGTTGCTCGACATGTTTCGCTTTTCTTCTTCTTCAGCAGATATAAAGTATGTGCAACTACAAGGAGACAAATACAATCAATGTAGAACAGCAATTGTTTTATGCAAATGTAATAAGCATTACCTTTTTATATATCACCTTGTATATAAATGTATATTGACCAAATTTACATTTAAAATACCTAATATGCATCAAATTTATATATCCAATGATAAATATTTAATGAACAATACATTTATGAATATCAATAAGAGTCTGAACGCTGCACCAGGAGGCATATAGCAAAAGGTACTTACCATTAGGGATGAGCAAACGGTTAGGCCCGAGCATAAGTTCAGGGCGAACTTTCTTTGTTTGGTTGTTTGGCGAATAGCCGTACAAACGGGTCGTTTGACCGTTTGTATGGCCCCCTAAAGCGACCACAATGCATAGCGGCGGCTATTACTCTCTGCCACCTTGATTTTATTCTGTGATCACTTTTATGCATTGCGGTTTTTTAGTAAATAAACAACCCTGATTTGCACTATGTGGAGGCATTCTATTTTTTCCACATATCCCTCTGTTGTGAGATGACGTCTGCACTTTGAGATCTTTCCTGCTTCCCCTTGGAGATCCAGCTGAGTGGCTCGTGGCGATCCGGAAATTATCCATCTTCTCCGTGACCATATTCGCATCTGCCGCTGGTGGCACACTGCTCGATAGACTCTATGCTGCTGGCACTAGAGTCCACCAGTTCTGGTAAGCGTACCCTCATTTATCCATTGTTTTGATGGTCCCATACTGGACATCCAGATTGTTGATGGAACTTCACCTCTGACTCACTGCATCTCATCACTTCTGCACGGACTTTATTTAGAAATACTTGGAGTACACTCTTTTCGTTTGGGATGTACAGCTACATATTTTGATAGACATTTATACATCACTTTATAGTGTGTTATATGTTGTTTCCACATTAGCGCTACAATTTACCCACCTTGTATTCTTTATGTTTGTCACATTGTTTGTAGCAGCTCTTTTTTGAATTTTTTGAATTTTTAGGTATAGCGCATTTACTACCCTTTATTATCCTAGTGCATTGGAAGACCTGATTGGCTAAAGCAGTGAAATCTTCAGCCAATCAGGCCACAGAGCACTGTCAGAGTCATGAGTGGACACTGTCATTATGACTTTATCCAATCATGGCTAATTCCCACCCCACAGTATAAAAGTATTCTTTCAATGGCAGCCATTTTCAGTGTGATTTTGGCGTGGAGAGAGGTAGAACAGGGCTCTGTTCAGTGCTATCAGTTAGTTAGTGTGCTATATGTAGGGACAGCTCAGATAGTTTCATTGTAGTGTAGTGAGACCGTGTAATTCATACATACATTAGTGTGGAGTAGGGGCAGCTCATATAGTTTCAGTGTAGTGTAGTGAGACCATGTCAGTAATCTTGACATTAGTGTATAGCTAGTAGGGATGAGCCGAACACCCCCCCTGTTCGGTTCGCACCAGAACATGCGAACAGGAAAAAAGTTTGTTCGAACACCGTTAAAGTCTATGGGACACGAACATGAATAATCCAAAGTGCTCATTTTAAAGGCTTATATGCAAGTTATTGTCATAAAAAGTTTTTGGGGACCCGGGTACTGCCCCAGGGGACATGTATCAATGCAAAAAAAAGTTTTAAAAACGGCCGTTTTTTCAGGAGCAGTGATTTTAATAATGCTTAAAGTCAAACAATAAAAGTGTAATATCCCTTTCGTACCTGGGGGGTGTCTATAGTATGCCTGTAAAGGGGCGCATGTTTCCCGTGCTTAGAACAGTCTGACAGCAAAATGACATTTTGAAGGAAAAAACCCATTTAAAACTACTCGCGGCTATTGCATTGCCGGTCCGACAATACACATAGAAGTTCATTGATAAAAACGGCATGGGAATTCCCCACAGGGGAACCCCGAACCAAAATTTAAAAAAAAATGACGTGGGGGGTCCCCCTAAATTCCATACCAGGCCCTTCAGGTCTGGTATGGATATTAAGGGGAACCCCGGCCAAAATTTAAAAAAAAAATGACGTGGGGGTCCCCCTAAATTCCATACCAGACCTTTCAGGTCTGGTACGGATTTTAAAGGGGAACCCCGCGCCAAAAAAAAAACGGCGTGGGGTCCCCCCAAGAATCCATACCAGACCCTTATCCGAGCACGCAACCTGGCAGGCCGCAGCAAAAGAGGGGGGGACGAAGGAGCGCCCCCCCTCCTGAACCGTACCAGGCCACATGCCTTCAACATTGGGAGGGTGCTTTGGGGTAGCCCCCCAAAACACCTTGTCCCCATGTTGATGAGGACAAGGGCCTTATCCCCACAACCCTGGCCGGTGGTTGTGGGGGTCTGCGGGCGGGGGGCTTATCGGAATCTGGATGCCCCCTTTAACAAGGGCACCCCCAGATCCCGGCTCTCCCCCCTGTGTGAAATGGTAAGGGGGTACTTACCCCTACAATTTCACTAAAAAACTGTCAAAAATGTTAAAAATGACAAGAGACAGTTTTTGACAATTCCTTTATTTAAATGCTTCTTCTTTCTTCTGTCTTCCTTCATCTTCTTCTTCTGGTGAAAACACCACCAGGAACAGTCTGCAGTCAGATTTAGCTACACTGGATACAGTGGAGATATATATATATATATATATATATATATATATATATATATATATATATATATATAAATATATAGGAGACTGTCTGTATATATATATATATATATATTAAATACACTGCAGCTCACTGAATCACCTGGCTACCTGACAGTATATTAGAAAAAGTGCCCAGGAACAGCCTGCAGTCAGATCTAGCTACACTCAATGCCAGTGGCGGCTGGTGAAGTTTTTGGATGGGGGCGCCAGACTCCGCTCATCGTTTTTGACCCTTCCCACTTGTCATAAACCACACCCCTTATAGAATCCACCCACTCCGTCCCCTGTATTCCACTTGCTTCCACCCATAGTGTCAGGAGTATACAGCTCAGATCACAGGGCAGAGTATACAGTCCCAGCATCACAGAACAGACCTTTTATTTTGTCTTAGATAGAGCAGTCACCATTGGACATTTTTGTCCTGTACTGCGTATTATAAGAAATTACCTTTTTTTCTGATATACTGTATTATATACAATTTCCCATTTCTTAGCCTATGTGCTGCCAGGATTCCCATTTTTTTCCTACGTATTGTTAAGTCAACATTGTTTAGTAGACAATTTTACTATATTTATTTCTCTGAGGGCCTATCACTGTGAAACCATGTTGCTATTATTCATATGTTTTAATGTGCTCCTATTAAATCCTTAAAAGTATTTTTTTCTTTACCAGCATTATTATTTTATCATTGTTCAGAGAAAAAATATAGCCTCTGTCTCCATTTCTTTTTTGGCCATTATTAGCGTTCATTTATTTAATTATTACTACTGAAATAGTTTTGAATATATAAGAGGCACCACCTTCTTCTGTTAGTCAAAATTATTTTCAGTAGTAATAATTAAGATAAACATAATCTGCCCCAAGTGTCAAGTACACCAGATTACACCACTGCTTGCTCTAGGTCAGTTCTTTGGCCAGTGAGAGCCTGGCAAGTGGCAACTAGTACTTGTCAGCAATGAAAAGCATTGTATATCATCAGGTACAGATTATCTTTAACACTTGATAACATTTTTTTTTTCTTTGGTCTCTTTTCATGTGTATTTAAAACCAAATTTTTATGTAAACTGGAAATGTTTTTATACAACATACTATCTGAAACACAGAACGTAACAGTGCTGCAAGTATATGCAACCTTTACCAAAAGGGATGGCTATAATGCAATTAAATTGAAAGCTGTGTATTTGCTAAGTGCATTATTATGTTTGTAGTGCAATTCAATAATCATTTGTGCTTAGGGTGGTTAGTTTTACTCCCTATCTGTATTTTCCATTACAGCCATGTGCTGTTTTGTGCTGTATTTTTCATATTTTATACAAGAAAGGGAAAAATGGGAGACATATTTAGACTATAAATGTCCTGGCTGCACATACCCCTAATGAAATAGACATCTTAACCGCTTCCCGACCGGCTCACGCACATATACTGCGGCCGAAGGGCACGTACAGGCAGATTAACGTACCTGTTTGTTGCCCTTTAAGAGGCAGAGCGCGCACGCCCACCGGGAGCTCCGTGACCATGATCGCGGGTCCCGCGGAACAGGATGTCCGCGGGGATACCCGCGATCGTCTCACGGTGAGGAAGAACGGGGAGATGCTAATGTAAACAAGCATCTCCCCATTCTGCCTAGTGACACTGTCACTGATCTCTGCTCCCTGTGTTTGGGAGCGGCGATCAGTGTAGTGTCACACACAGCCCCCCCCACAGTGAGAATCACTCCCTAGGACACACTTAACCTCTACAGTTCCACCTAGTGGTTAACCCCTTCACTGCCAGTGACATTGTTACAGTAATTAATGCAATTTTTTAGCATTGATCGCTGTATTAATGCCAATGGTCCAAAAAATGTGTCAAAATTGTCCGATGTGTCCGCTATAATGTCACAGTCATGATATAAATCGCTGATCGCCGCCATTAGTAATAAAAAAAAGTTATTAATAAAAATGCCATTAAACCATCCCCTATTTTGTAGACGCTATAACTTTTGAACAAACCAATCAATAAACGCTTATTGTGATTTTTTTACCATAGATATGTAGAAGAATACGTATCAGCCTAAACTGAGGAAAGAAAATGTTTTTTTATATATTTTTTGGGGATATTTATTATAGCAAAAAGTAAAAAATAATGCGTTTTTTTCAAAATTGTCGCTCTTTTTTGTTTATAGCGCAAAAAATAAAAACCGCAGAGGTGATCAAATATCACTAAAAGAAAGCTCTATTTGTGGGGAAAAAAGGAAATCAATTTTGCTTGGGAGCCACGTCGCACGACCATTGTTAGTTAAAGCGACGCAGTGCCGAATCGCAAAAAGTGCTCTGGTCTTTGGCCAGCAAAATGGTCCAGGGCTTGAGTGGTTAAAAAAAAAAAAAAAAAAGTGAAAAATTGAAGTGGAAGTTTAAAAAATTACTGTAATATAGGATATGTAAATGTGATGGCCTAGATTCATATATCCCAGAATCACTATTCCTAAATCTGATATTTTTTAAATCAGTTGCAATTTTATGGTGAGAATATATTTAAACCAAATGTCTTAAAATGGAACAGACTGACAATATGGATAAAGTATTAAAACCCCATGTTACTGAACAATAATGATAGGGCCGCTTTGGTGCATCCACTTTTGTTTCACACACAGAAATGTAAATTAATTCCTTTGCGGGCAGTCACTAAGCTTCTACATTGTCACAGGGCACAGGGAGATGATTTAGGAAAGTTTGAGAACATTATTATCGGAAAACTCTGAGTACAGAACGTGGCGCGCTCTCTTACCTTCCTCCTTCCTGCAGCTCCGCTCGGGCTAAAGAACAGAGCTGCCAACGTTGCTTCCGGCTTTCGTTTGTTTCACGAAACCCGGAAGTGACCTTGAAATTTGAAGAACAATGCTCCTGCCCCTAGAATCACAGTGATTTTACGGGTGAAAGCTACTCAGCGCTTTTTATTGTGCCGCAAAGCAGGTTAAGGGCCCGCAAATGAAGCGCCATGTCTGCAATCTCATGATTCCATAGACGTAGCACTTTCCATACTGCACTGTGCCTGGCGCCCGAACACAGTGCACTATGTTAAAGGACTTTTTTTTTTCTTAAAGGGGCCATTTAAAATTTAAAATTTTTTTTTTTGTGACTACAGGAGGGGGGGGGGGGGGTTTGGACGGACTGCCACTGCTGGATACAGTGGATATATATATATATATATATATATATATTTATATCTATATATATATATATATATAGATATATATATATATATCTCTATATATATATATATAGATATATATATATATATATATATATATATCTATATATATATACACACACAAGACTGACTGTATATATACAGTATATATATTAAATGCACTGCAGCTAACTGAATCACCTGCCTGCCTGAAGTATATTTGAAAGAGTACACCAGGAATGGACTGCAGTGAGATCTAGCTAAACTGGATACAGTGGATATATATACAGTATATATACAAGACTAACTGTATATATATATATATATATATATATATATATATATATATATATATATATATAAAATACACTGCAGCTAACTGAATCGCCTGCCTGCTCAATCTAAATGAAATGACACTCTCTCTCGGTCAATGCCAGCAACACATTACACAAGGCCGACATGCAGGCGGCCTTATATAGTGTGGGGCGTTGCCTTAACCCCCTGGGCCAGAGCACCCTGCCTTTGGCCAATTATGGCTCTCTTTGCTGATGGCGCTGTGATTGGCCAAAGCATGCAGGTCATAGTGCATGCTTGGCCAATCATCAGACAGCAGTGCATTATGGTGCGTGGTGCGCCGCTCGAATTTGGCACGAACGGCCCATAATGTTCGTATTTCGACGAACGCTCGAACAGCCAATGTTCGAGTTGAACTCATGTTCGACCCGAACATAAAGCTCATCCCTACTGCTGACCAGTAAGCATGGGCAGGGGTGATATATTTCATTCACAGCACACTGGGTAATGCTGCTTGCAACTCTGAAGGATGCAGGACGGGGCTAGGTGCTGCAGCTTGTTGTGCCCCCATGTCTCTTTACAGCTGGTGGTGATGATGCCAGACCTGTGAGTTCTACCCCCTCCTCCTCCTCCGCCACCTCCATGCCCTCCTCTGCAGAATTGTCCTATGAACATTAGGTACCCCCTAAGCATTCAAAGGGCTATTCCCAGGCTAAAAGGTGCCATGCAGTGCTTCAGCTGGTGTGTTTAGGGGACAGGAACCACATTGGAGCAGAGATTTTTGCAGCTCTGCAGGGACAGAACCAGAGATGGTTCACACCACTCCAGCTGGAGCCAGGAATGGTGGTGTCCGATAATGGCTCGAACCTCCTGTCTGCCCCAGGGAAAGTTGACACATGTGCCATGCCTGGAACATGTCCTCAATTTGATGTTGCAGCGTTTCCTAAGTACGTAGCCAGGGTTGCAAGATGTACTAAAACAGGCCAGAAGAGTCTGTAGCCATTTCAGGCGCTCATACACAGCCATTGCTCCGTTGGCTGAAATTCAGCGGGAATTCCACCTGCCTGTAAACCTCCTGATTTGTAACATGCCCACCAGGTGGAACTCAACATTGGGAATGCTGCAGCGGCTATAGATGCAGCAGAGGGCCGACAACGAGTATCTGTGCCAGTACGGCTCGACGATAGGCTTAGGCCGCCTTGGCTTTTTTCCCCCACGTCAATGGCTGATCATTAAGGATGCACGCACTGTATTGTCACCATTTGAGGAGGCCACAAGCATGGTGAGCAGTGACAGTGCATGCATCAGTGTCACAATCGCTATTGTCTTCCTGCTGGAGCAGACTCTGCGTGGCATTATGGACAGGGCACCGGAGAGCGAGCAGCAGGAGGAAGAAGAGGGCTTCCTTTCCTCTCAAGGCCCACTTTATCCAGACACCATCATTCCTATGTCACAGAACACACAGGAGGAGAGAGGGGAGGAGGATGAGGAGGAGGATTCTGGCACTTTCATAGGCTTTGAAGAAGAGGAAGACATGCATCAATCTGTAAGCAATGGCTTTCCAACCCCAGGACCCTTGGGAGTAGTACGTGGCTGGGAGGAGGAAGCTTCAGATGCTGTCATCTTGAGTGACCCCGAGGAGTCTGCTTCTCAAGCCTTGGCAAATTTGAGGCGTATGGGCAACCGAATGCTTCAAAGCCTACAAAAGGACCCAAGAATACGTGGCATAAAGGAGAAGGATGATTACTGGTTGGCAAACCTCTTTGACCACCGTTATAAGGGGAAGGTCAAAGAACTCATCCTGTCCCCACAGAGAGTGCAGAAGATAAAATCTCTTGAGGACACGTTAAAGAGCAATTTATTGAATGTGTTTCCTGACTGCAGTAGCTTACAGTGTGGTGAAAAACATCGTTTTGAGTCTTCTGTTGGTCAAGAGAGAAACGTTGGAGAAGGAGTCCACCTAAGTGAGGCATTTCGGAGTTTTTTTGGTCTTCGCTGTCCAGGGCTGTCAGCTTCTACATCCCATCGGCAGCGTCTGCATCACATGGTGGACGATTACCTCGGGGCCAAAACAGAGATGGAGAGCTTTCCAGCTGACAATCCACTGACTTACTGGGTCATGAGAATAGACCACTGACCAGAACTTGCCCAATATGCTATTGAGCTGTTGGGCTGTCCTGCATCCAGCGTGCTTTCAGAATGGGCATTCAGTGCTGCAGGAGGTTTCGTTACTGATCATAGAACGCGTCTGTCCACAGACTCCATGGACCGTTTGACTTTTATAAAAATGAATCAGTCCTGGATTACCAGCTATGAAGCCCCTGATGCCGATATCACTGCTTAAGTCTTTTTGGGATGTGGAATCTCTGCAGAACTTCGGGGCTGCCTAGCTTTGAGGGTGTTCAATCATTTCATCTGGTTTCATGGGCACAATTAACACCCAAAGACCAATTTTTCAGTACCTGTTTGACAGGTACATATCATTGCAATTTTTTACAGCAAGGACAATTCTTGCTTTCATCAAGAGTACCTCTATAGGGTTACGGTGGAAATGCGCCCCCGACACCCAAAGAGTCATTTTTCTGCACCTGTTTGACAGACGCATATCATTGCAATTTTTTACAGCAAGGCCAATTCTTGCTTTCATTAAGCAAGAGAAAGGAGTGTTCAAGTGCAGCCTTCTAAAGGTGGTCACAAGATAGACAGAAGAGACTAGAGATGGACCAGTGAATAGGGTCAGCCGGGATAGTCACACCGTTTAATCTGGTAACAAACAACAAATCACCACAAGTGCTACTTACAAGAAATTCATACATATCTCTGCATGGCAACCCAATCCATAATCCATGTGCTCCCTAACTCACCAGTAGAACCGCTGCAAACACATGGCCACATCCTCCAACTCCAGGCAGGCATTATGGCTTGTGCCATCAGTCCTGCTTAAATACTTCCCCTGATCAGCCAGTGTCTGATGTCACCCAAACACACCTCCAAGACGACCACTGCCTTGCTAAAGAAGCTGAGGGTAAAGGGGATGGACTGGCCAAGCATGTCTCCAGTCCTAAACCCTATTGAGCATCTCTGGGGCATCCTCAAATGGAAGGTGTAGAAGCGCAAGGTCTCTATTATCCACCAGCTCCGTGGTGTCGTTATGGAGGAGTGGAAGAGGACTCCAGTGGCAACCTGTGAAGCTCTGGTGAAGTCCATGCTCAAGAGGGTTAAGGCAGTGCTGGAAAATAATGGTGGCCACACAAAATATTGACACTCTGGACCCAATTTGGACATTTTCACTTAGGGGTGTACTCACTTTTGTTGCCAGCCGTTTAGACATTAATGGCTGTGTGTTGAGTTTTTTGAGGGGACAGTAGATTTACACTGTTATACAAGCTGTATACTTACTACTTTACATTGTAGCAAAGTGTAATTTCTTCAGCGTTGTCACATGAAAAGATATAATAAAATATTTACAAAAATATGAGGGGTGTACTCACTTTTGTAAGATACTGTATACTAGGTATTTTAAATGTAAATTTGGTCAATATACATTTATATACAAGGTGATATATAAAAAAGGTAATGCTTATTACATTTGCATAAAAAAATTCTGTTGTTCTCTACTGATTGTATTTGTCTCTTTGTAGTTGCACTTGCTTTATAGCAGAAAAGCGAAATATGTCAGGCAACATGCATTGTGATTGACATAGTGTCCATGTATGCATATGTTGTACATGTATCAAATTCTTTTATGAAATAAGGACAGTGTTTTGACCTGATAATCTTTTAAATATGTTGGATTCAAATAAAAATATTTTTACATAACAATGTTTTGTATTTGTGGCACCATGAAAATCCCTTTCTCCTATATTAAAAAGGTGCCTTTTGATCTTTGGATGTAGGGGACCTTTCCAGAGTCTCTTATTTATCAACATCTTTGCTTATGAGATGGGGAGGCTTTTCACGATTCCACCCCACTGCTTGACTTTTGACAGTGGGGGCATATTAGTTAAAAAAAATTCACTGTGTATGTTTAGGGCAATATCTCTGAAGACGGCCCAATTCGACAGTCCCAGCATGCGAATGGTGCCTTGGCTATCTCTGAGGCAGTGTTTGCCTTTTCCATTATGGGTATCCCCTTCTTGCCCTTTGGAAGAGAATTACTGTCTGCGCTTCAATGAGGATAACTCTGTCTGTTGCTGAGCAATACCTTCTGTCAGTTTTTTAGATGGACTCCTCTAGAGCTCTGGAGCTGCACGATTAATCGTTAAAAGATCTCGATTCAACCTCTCTCATGACCTCTATGCAACATTTACACGATTCATTCATGTAAATGCAGAGACTTTCTCTACTCACTCAAAGCTGTCAAAAAATTAAAAAAGCCAGCAAATGTTTCTCAATATTAGAGAAAAGAGGAAAAAGTTAGAGATAAGAGGAAAAATTTGGGACTTTGAGTGATACATGCGGGAACACATGTCTCCATCCCTATATTGTAGCAAAGATGAGGGAATTCGAGACTTTGAATGAGGTGGGTGAGAGTGGCTAAATGATAAGTCGGTTTTGAAAAGGAAACCTTTATTGTCAAAAAACATCACAGCACAACATAAATGCAATGAGTAAATATGCAATCACATGTTAAAAACCATGTACGGTGAAAACAGTAATGCAGCATGGCAGGCCCATAGTATGATAAATGGTAAGAACTTCCATGTGGAAACAAAATAAGATCACAGAAATCCAGTGCATACAGTATATTAGAATCAATAAATCATCTACAGAATAGGTGCATCCAGTAAGACTGACGCGTTTCGTGTATATAAAATTACACTCTTCAGGGGAAGGTGCACTTGCGACTACAACAAAACATGAATAAGTCAATATGTGCCATGATTGAAACCATATGTGGGAGAAGTATATACATATAGGGAGAAAGATGTAAACTAATTCCTATGGATACTTACAAGCCTGTAGAGTGTGAGTCTGTGCATCCAGACAGGGAGGGCTGCCAAATGTATCATTCCCGGGAGCTAAGGTCGAAACAAGGCATTGAAAAGACTGGGCACATACCATGATCCCAACAAAGATGAAAAACACATAACCAAATGTGATAGGTGTGGGTTCAAATTCTAGAAACTTACAATAGGTGAATTGTAAATACGTATTATATTGTACCACTACTGAAATGTAATATAATAGAAACCCAACACTACAATCCAAATAAAGGATATGAGTGTGATATAATAAATGGGCTAGAGGGACTATAGCCTGAGTAAAGATGTGGGTCAAAAAAACATCATGAAAGGAAATGGGGAAAAAAGAAAAAGAAACATTGTCAGCACTGGAAGATAACTATAAACAAAGTATCTTTTAGTTCTTTTAGATTAATGAAATGAACTACGGTCTGTAAATGAGGTGAGTTTAACCACCTAAAGCGGAGTTCCACTCTTTTGTAAGTTTATTAAAAGTCAGCAGCTACAAAAAGTGTAGCAGTCTTTCAAATGCACTTTTTTGGGAAAAAATACACTTAAACCGCCTGCCGACCAGCGCACGCCAATGTACGTCGGCAGAATGGCACTGGCAGGGAAAAGGGCATACAGCTACGTCCCCCGTGACCACGGGTCCCGCGGACTCGATGTCCACCGGGTGCCCACGATCGTGTCATGGAGAGGAAGGACAGGGAGATGCCTATGTAAACAAAACATTCCCCGTTCTGCCTAGTGACAGGACAGTGATCTACTGCTCTCTGTGATCGAGAGCAGTGATCACTGTCCTGTGTGTTCAAGCCCAGCCCCCTCACAGTTAGAATCACTCCCTAGGACACACTTAACCCCTTCACTGCCCCCTAGTGGTTAACCCCTTCACTGCCAGTGTCATTTACACAGTAATCAATGCATTTTTAATCGCACTGATTGCTGTATAAATGACAATGGTCCCAAAAATGTGTCAAAAATTTCTGATGTGTCCGCAATAATTGTCGCAGTCCCGATAAAAATCGCAGATCACTGCCATTACTAATAAAGAAAAAATTAAATAAAAATGCCATAAAACTATCCCCTATTTTGTAGATGCTATAAATTTTGCGCAAACCAATCAATATACGCTTATTGTGATTTTTTTTACAAAAAATATATAGAAGAATACATATCGGCCTAAACTGAGGAAAAAAATATTTTTGTTATATATTTTTGGGGGATATTTATTATAGCAAAAAGTAAAAAATACCGGGGGTTATTTACGAAAGGCAACTCCACTTTGCACTGCAAGTGCACTTGGAAGTGCAGTTGCTCTAAATCTAAGGTTTACATCTGAAATGAGGAGAAGCTCTGCTGATTTTATTATCCAATCATGTGCAAGCTAAAATGCTGTTTTTTTAATTTCCTTGCATGTCCCCCTCGTATCTACAGCGACTTTACTTTCAAGCGCAGTTGCAGTGCAAAGTGGATTTCCTTTAATAAATAACCCCCACTGTGTTTTTTTCAAAATTGTCTCTCTTTTTTTGTTTAAAGCGCAAAGAATAAAAACCGCAGAGGCGATCAAATAGCACCAAAAGAAACCTCTATTTGTGGGAAAAAAAGGACGTCAATTTTGTTTGGGTACAGGGTCGCACAACCGCACTATTGTCAGTTAAAGCGACGCTGTGCCGAATCGCAAAAAACGCTCTGGTCTTTGGGCAGCCAAATGGTCCGGAGCTAAAGTGGTTAATGAATTAAAAAAATAAAAAATAAACAGTAGCAAACAGTTATAAGTAAACAGTTAGTCCAGTCCAGCCCAATTCTTTTGTATAATGTGAAAGATGAAAAGTAAATCTGCTATGGGGCGGTCAGTAACTGGTTAATATCTTTAATGTCTGATCATTTTTGGAAATATTTGCATATTTACTAATGGCGCTTTAATGAAAGAGATCAGGGAATTCAATTTAAATAAAAAACGACAAATTATGCACGTTTAACATTCACTCAGCTCACTTGTTATACATACATTTTTTTGTCCAAAATCCAAACATTTCTATTTAATATAACACTTGTGATATCTTATACAGTAATAAGCTAGAGCAACAATCCCCAAAGTCACTGTATCTGGTCTAATTGTGTTAGAATAACATGCCAAATGGAATTCTGTGGTGTGCTGAACTCGGCCTGTTTATTTTGGCCGGCGGTTCATTTACAAGCAGTCCAATGCTACACGAACTAGCTGTAAAAATACTTAGAAATGGCAGAGAGAGCAGTGCGATGGAGATGAAGAAAGACAGGGCCTTATTCTGGTAGTTTATGCTGATACTGAACTTTAACTTCCTTTAAATAAGTTATGAGGAGACAAGGAAGAAAGGGACATTGAAAAATACATTTTCTCCAGGTTTAAGAAGAAGAAGGCCTCACTGCTTTTTCATCTTAGATGGAGAGGGCCTGATTGCTGAAACTATTAATACAGCAACCCTGGCAACACGCTTCTCCTGGGCCTCCAGGCCACCATAAAACAGGAGCTCTTTTTTCCACATGAAGAAAAAGGACAGTGTATCTAACAGAAACTCTTTACCACATGTTCCTTTTCTGCTAGAAATAGAAGAGCTGACATCAGGCTTCACTAATTAATGAAACAGTATTCCCCCCCACTCCTTTGTCACCGTTCCATTTCCTGGAGCATGAACTAAACACAAAGTGCACCTGTTCACACCACTTATCATTTAGTAGAGCAATGGGGGTTATTTACGAAAGGCAAATCCACTTTGCACTAAAAGTGCACTGCAAATGCACTTGAAAGTGCACTTGGAAGTAAAGTTGCTGTAGAACCAAGGGGGACATGCAATGAAAATAAAAAACAGCATTTTAGCTTGCACATGATTGGATGATAAAATCAGCAGAGCTTCCCCTCATTTCAGATCTACCCCTCAGATTTACAGCGACTGCACTTCCAAGTGCACTTTCAGTGCAAAGTGGATTTGCCTTTCGTAAATAACCCCCAATGTCTCTCAGTGCCAAGAGAAAAGTTCATTTAAAAATGATAGTCCTGCTAATTTTAGTAAAATGCACATAAGCATAGCTCCCAACTGTCCCTGATCTCGAGGGACTGTCCCTGATTTGGAACAAAGGGGTCAATTCACATAGGCCCCTTTCACACTGTGGCGGTGGATGCGTCGGCGGTAAAGCGCCGCTATTATTAGCGGCACTTTACCATCGATTTAGCGACGGTTTTCATCCGCCCCCCGCTAGCAGCTGAGAAATGGTTAAAAACCACCGCAAAGAGCCTCTCCAGAGGCGCTTTGCCGGCGGTATAGACGCGGTGCCCCATTGATTTCAATGGGCAGGAGCGGTGAAGGAGTGGTTTTCACACCGCTCCAGTGTGAAAGCCCTCGGTGTTTCCCCCTCTTTCCTGACCAGCATGCTCGGATAAGGGTCTGGTATTGATTTTGGGGAGGACCTCATGCCGTTTTCTTTTAATGTTGGTGTGGGGTTCTCCTTAAAATTCATACCACACTCGAAGGGCGCTGCGTGGTATGCAGCGTGGGGGGGACCCCACGCTGTTGTTTATTTTTATCATTTTAATTGTCTGCTTTTTTTTTTCATATTCAAGGGTCTGATATAGAGTCATCCGTTGTTAAGGACACGGTGGCTGGCTTCCTGGCCTGCTCCTTAGCAACCAGCTATTTGTCAAAAAACAGCCTGGGGTCCCGACCCCATGCCATTTTTAAACAAATACTGCATGTGATCCTGCCAGCAAAACCCTGGTGGTAGATATCATGTGCTTTTTTACTCTCTTGTGCGTTTGTGAATTGGACTTAAGAGCTTTTAGAGCAATATTTGCCGGCACAATTTCTTCTCCCGGTAAATACGGCATACTCGTTATTTGCGAAAATTTATGCAAATGAGTAATATGATACCCTTATCGCATGCAGTAAAGATAAGTTAATTGACCCCAAAGTCCCTCTGTCCCTCTTTCCTCCCCATTTGTCCCTTATTTTGGTCTGATCTAAATAGTTGTATATAAAATGCACTATTTATCTTTAAAAAAGTGTTTGCCGTTGCTAAACCTTTCATCCATTTTTTAAATTGCCGCATTTGTAAATGTCAAAATACAGTATTAAGGAATAGTAGTGGTAAAAAGAAAAAAACACTTGTGGGTTTATCTTATCATTTTTTGTATAATTCTCCTTTAACCACTTGCCGACCGCTGCACGTCGATATGCGTCAGCACAATGGCAGCGGTGGGCAAGTGGGCGTACCTGTATGTCCCCTTTAATTTGCGGGGCTAGCAGGCACGCGCGCCGAGTGCAGCGTGACTGTGCCCACAGGTCCTGCAGACTCGATGTCTGCCGGTGTCCCGTGATCGTGTTACAGAGCCGCAGAACAGGGAAATGCCTATGTAAACAAGGCATTTCCCCGTTCTGCTTGTGACATGACAGGTAGCTACTTTTCCCTGTCATCGGGAGCAGTGATCGCTGTCATGTCAGTGGTAGCCCATCCCCCCACAGTTAGAATCACTCCCTAGGACACACCTAACCCCTTGATCGCCCCCTAGTGTTTAACCCCTTCCCTGCCAGTGTCATTTACACCGTAATCAGTACATTTTTCTAGCACTGATCGCTGTATAAATGACAATGGTCCAAAAATAGTGTCAAAAGTGTCCGATGTGTCCACCATAATGTCACACTCACTATAAAAGTTGCAGATCGTTGCCATTACTAATAAAAAAAAATTACTAATAAAAATGCCATAAAACTATCCCCTATTTTGTAGATGATATAACTTTTGTGCAAACCAATCAATATAGGCTTTTTGCATTTTTTTTACCAAAAATATGTAGAAGAATACATATCGGCCTAAACTGAGGAAAAATTGTGTTTTTTTTTCCCGTCGGAAAATCTGACCGTGTGTAAATCAGTATACATACCTTTTCTGAAGTCGCTCCGGTCCCACACTGAGCTGTCAGCGGCGGCTTCTCTATGGAGGTGGGTGCAGAAGAGTCAGCTGACAATGGAAGCCCCATAGTAACTCTATTGCCGCGTACACACGATCGGAATTTCCAACAACAAATGCAGGGCCGTCTTTAATATTGATTGGAACCTGGGCAAAAATATTCTTGGGCCCCCCCCATGCAATTTCACTCTCCACCTGCTCTGAGACATACAATAAATAGCAGCTAGACTTAAAATCAGTTTACTGAATCAGATTATCTCTCTCTATTTTTCTCTTTTTTCTCTATGCGCACATTTTAGGCAGGTGTGAAATGCTGTAAATTAGGAATGATTTCAGAAATAGAAGTGTTATTAGTTTATATTTATCAATTAATCGGAAGGTAGATTGTTCCACACATTTTGAGGAACTATCCACAGATCTTCTGTGTATGTAGGCTGCCTCAAATCCTTCCGTCTCCTCATGTAATCTCAGACAGACTCCATGATGTTAAGGTCAGATCTCTGTGGGGGCCAAATCATCACTTCAAGGACTCCTTGTTCTTTACATTGAAGATAGTTCTCAGTGACATCGGCTGTAAGTTTGGGGTCGTTGTCTTGCTGTAGAATAACTTTGAGGCCAATACACACCTCCCTGATAGAATGGCATGATAGATAAGTATCTGCCTGTATTTCCCAGCATTGATGGCACCACTGATACTGACCAAATATCCAACCCAATTTGCAGAAATGCAACCCCAAATTTGCAAGGAACCTCCACCATGCTTCACTTTTGCCTACAGACAATCAATATTGTACATCTCTCCAGCCCTTCGGTGAACAAACTGCCTCCTGCCACAGCCAAATATTTAACATTTTAATTAATCAATCTAGAGCACCAGCTGCCATTTTTCTGCATCCCCGTTTTCCTGCATAGTTGAATTACTTAGCCTTGTTTCCATGTTGGAGGTATGGCTTTATGGCCACAATTCTCCCATGAACACCACTTCTGGCCAGACTTCTCCAGACAGTAGATTGGTGTACCTGGGTCCCACTGGTTTTTGCCAGTTCTGTGCTGATGGCACTGTTGGACATCTTCCGTTAGCAAAGGCAAGAAAGCATTATGTGTCTTTCATCTGTTGCATTAAGTTTTCTTGGTCAAATTCTCTATCTACAGTTCTCAACATTTCCCTTTTCTTTGTGATTCTTCAAAAGAGCTTGACCAGAACACATTGAAACCCCAGTCTGCTTTGAAATCTTTGACAGGGAGAGCCCTTGTGGACGCAGTACAACTACCTTGTGTCTTGTTGCTGTACTCAGGCTTGCCATGGTGTATGACCTGTGACATGAAATGGTCTTCCACAACCTCATCTTAGTAGCAGAGTTTGGCTGCTCCTCACCCAGTTTTAAGCCTCCTACACAGCCGTACTGTTTTAGTTATTGACTGTGTTTCAACCTACATATGAAATTAATGATCATTAGCACCTCCTTGGAATAATTAGTTAATCATACACTTGACTTTAATCCTACAAAATCCCTAACTTTGTGCAAGTGTACCAAGTGTGCAAGAGTAAGAATTGATGCTGGTCTGAAGCCAAAGGGTAGTCACACAAAATATCAATATAATTTAGATTTTTCTTATGTTTGCTCACTTTGCATTTTGTAAACTAATTAAAATAAAAAATAAAAATTGAAATCATTCTTACTTTAAAGCATTTCTTCACACCCGCCTATAACTTTTGCATATATATATACCGTATATACTTGAGTATAAGTCGAATTTTTCAGCACATTTTTTTGTGCTGAAAGTGCCCCCCTCGACTTATACTTGAGTCAAGCACTTTTCTGCAGCAAAAAATTTCATTTTCCGAACCGAATTTGGGGCCCCGTATCTCAGGGCCACCTGGTGCTAGAAACCCCAACTTTGGTATGCAAACCCAGTGGACCTAGTACCACAACATATCCAAAGCTGAAGTTCCTAGCAATAAGTGGCCCCGAGATACGGGGCCCCAAAGTCGGTTCGGAAAATGTCATTCTCTGCTGCAGAAAAGTGCTTGACATTTTCTGAACCGACTTTGGGGCCCCATATCTCAGGGCCACTTGGTGCTAAGAACCCCAAATTTGGTGTGCAAACCCAGTGGACCTGGTACCATAACATATCCAAAGCTTGGGTTCCTAGCACCAAGTGGCCCTGAGATACGGGGCCCCAAAACTGGTTCGGAAAATGTCATTCTCTGCTGCAGAAAAGTGCTTGACATTTTCTGAACTGATTTTTGGGGCCCTGTATCTCGTGGCCACTTGGTGCTAGAAACCCCAGCTTTGGAAATTTGCTAGTTCCACTGGAAAGTGCTAGTTCCACTGGGTTTGCATACCAAATTTGGGGTTCTTAGAACTAAGTGGCCCCGAGATACGGGGCCCCAAATTCGGTCAACTGTGTCTATCTGCAGCAATGTCATTTCAGGACCCTTTGGGTTCAGAGACCCCAAATTTTGGCTGCAGCTAGGGGGCATCTAGGAACCCTTAACTACCGAGTTTGAAGTTCAGGGGACCTATGGCTGCAAATGGGCACAGTGAGGCATGCAAATGGGCACAGTGATGCTGCAAATGGGCATTGTTGACCCTCTTTTCCACTTACAGTAGCTGTGCATTTCTCACCCTCGTCTTATACTCGGGTCAATAAGTTTTTCCCATTTTTTTTGTGGTAAATTAGGGCCTCGACTTATACTCGGAACGACTTATACTCGAGTATATACGGTATTAGGGGTACGCATCTTCACTGACCTCACGATTCGATTCGGTCACGATTATCCTGTCCACGATTCGATTTGATTCCGCAATGCATCACGATGCATCACGATTACTGCGCTCGGTTTTCATCCAAAAAATTCAAGCAGTCAGAAGAACTCAATTTTTTTATTTTATCTATTCTTAAAAAAAAAAAAAAAGACAACACTCCCTGCATGTAGCAAAGTGTAAATTACAGCAGACAACTTATAGAGGAGTTCCAGACTGCCCCCAAAATACTACAAGAGAGGGTCAGAGACTGCAGACATGATACAGGAGAGGGTCAGAGACTGCAGACATGATACAGGAGAGGGTCAGAGACTGCAGACATGATACAGGAGAGGGTCAGAGACTGCAGACATGATACAGGAGAGGGTCAGAGACTGCAGACATGATACAGCAGAGGGTCAGAGACTGCAGACATGATACAGGAGAGGGTCGGAGACTGCAGACATGATAAAGGAGATGGTCAGAGACTGCAGACATGATACGGGAGATGGTCAGAGACTGCAGACATGATACAGGAGAGGGTCAGAGACTGCAGACATGATACAGGAGAGGGTCAGAGACTGCAGACATGATACAGCAGAGGGTCAGAGACTGCAGACATGATACAGGAGAGGGTCGGAGACTGCAGACATGATACAGGAGATGGTCAGAGACTGCAGACATGATACAGGAGATGGTGAGAGACTGCAGACATGTTACAAGAGAGGGTCAGAGACTGCGGACATAATACAAGAGAGGGTCAGAGACTGCGGACATGATACAAGAGAGGTTCAGAGACTGCGGACATGATACAAGAGAGGGTCAGAGACTGCGGACAATGTCCCCATAACGTCCCCCAAACGATAATGTATGCCATTTCATTAATTATGGTTTATGTATATCTTATTGTCTTAGTGATTGATTCACATCACAACTTCATTGATACCTCTCTTTTTTTTTGTATGATTTATGGTTTCGCTCATCACAGATCCCACACATGCAATGCTGCATGTGTGGGGTCAGTGATGAGCGAAACCATAAATCATACAAAAAAAAAGTTATTAATGAAGTTGTGATGTGAATCAATCACTAAGACATACATAAACCATAATTAATGAAATGGCATTGTCACTTGTTAGGTCAACCATCAAGTTTATTTATTTTAAAGTAACTTACTTGTGCATACAGTAACTAACGATTGCTGCAGGAGCACACAGGAGCCAGAGAGGAGACTACCTGCCTCCAATGGGGGAAAGACAATGCCAGTCGAGTGGCGGAACCTGGGGGTGCTCAGGAAAGTAGCACTGGATCTAAGTGTCAGGGGTGGGGGGGGACTGCGGTGTCCACCAGCCGCCAGCCGCACAGCACAGAACGCCAGGGGATGGAACAAGGGGGCCAACCATGTAGCCTTGATGCTATCCAGGGAAAGCGGCAGCACCGGCACCGCTGCAGTTAGCCAGGGAGAGTGGAGGAAACCTCTCGCGGCTCTACTTCCGGGTTCCAGGAGCTACTGTCACCTGACCAGCCGCGTCACACCTCACACAGGCTCCTGCAAACACTGTGTTTCCCAACATGGCTGGGAATGACCTCATCGAAAGGGGGGCACGGCTAACGCTCACGGCTCAGTGTGGAGAGGCAGGGCACAGCGATTTCAGCTCCGTTCGGAGGGGCGGGGCGGGGCATAGCGCGGTGCGCAGATAGATGAGGTCAAAATCGATTTTTAGCGGTCGCAGCATTGATGCCGAATCGCAGACGGACGAATCGTGATGCATCGATCCTGCGATTAAATTCAACACCCCTAATATATATATTTATCGGCCACTTTATTAGGTACACTTTGCTATTACTGGGTTGGACCCCCTTTTGCCTTCAGAACTGCCTTAATTCTTCATGGCAACAAGGTGTTGGAAACATTCCTCAGAGATTTTAGTCCATATTGAGATGATAACATCACGCTGTTGCTGCAGATTTGTCGGCTGCACATCCATGATGTGAATCTCCCATCCCACCACATCCCAAAGGTGCTCTATTGGATTGAAATCTGGTGACTGTGGAGGTCATTGGAGTAAAGGGAACTCATTGTCATGTTCAAGAAACCACTGCTGAGATGATTTGAGCTTTGTGACACGGTGCATTATCCTGCTGGAAGGAGCCATCAGTAGATGGGTACACTGTAGTCATAAAGGGATGGACATGGTCAGCAACAATACTCAGGTAGGCTGTGGCATTTAAACAATGCTCAATTGGTACTAAGTAGCCCATAGTGGGCCAAGAAAATATCCCCCACACCATTACACCACCACCACCAGCCTGAACCATTGATACAAGGCAGGATGGATCCATGCTTTCATGTTGTTTATGCCAAATTCTGATCCTACCATCTGAATGTCGCAGCTGATATCGAGACTCATCAGACCAGGAAAAGTTTTTCCAATCTTCTATTGTCTAATTTTGGTGAACTTGTACGAATTGTAGCCTCAACTGACAGGAGTAGTGCCCGGTGTGGTCTTCTGCTGCTGTAGCTCATCTGCTTCAAAGTTTGATGTGTTGTGCATTCAGAGATGATATTCTGCATACCTTGGTTATAACAAGTGATTATTTTAGTTACTGTTGTCTTTCTAACATTTTGAACCAGTCTGCCCACTCTCCTCTGACATCAACAAGGCGTTTCTGTCCAAACAACTGCCGCTCACTGGATATTTTCTCTTTTTTTTGGGACCACCCTAGAGATGGTTGTGCCTAAAAATCCCAGTAGATCAGCAGCTTTTGAAATACTCTGACCAGCCCGTCTGGCACCAACAACCATGCCACGTTCAAAGTCACTTAAAACCCCTTTCTTCCCTATTCTGATGTTCGGTTTGAACTTCAGCAAGTTGCCTTCACCACGTCTAGATGCCTAAATGCGTTGAGTTGCCACCGATTGACTATGACTTGACTATGATTGGCTGATTAGCAATTTGTGTTGCCAAGCAATTGAACAGGTGTACTCAATAAAGTGGCCGGCATAGGTGTACGTAGCCTATTGCATTAGGGTGTGCACCCCAACACATATCTGTGTGTGTGTATATATACTGCCGGTGTCAGATGAGCCGTGGACAATGTCAGTAGGGCAGAGGTAGGTGTCAGTAGTTTTTATTGTTATTATTTCATTATTTTTTAATTTTTTTTATTTTTTTTAATCTTTTAACATTTTTTTATTACCATTATTTTTAACAATTTTATTTTTTTTTTTTTAACAACAAGGTTGGTCTTTATTGAAGAAGAATGGCATATACAGTAGAATCAAACAGAATAGTAAGTGGCCACAAGATAATGCAGACATGGTTTACAGGAAGAAACAATTACATAGAGTATAACATAAGTAATTGACTTGATCTTATCGATGGAATAGGGGGGGAGTGGAAGGGGAGAACTGGAGGAAGGAAGAGGGGGAAAGGGGGGGGGGGAAGGGGGGGAAGGGGAGAAGGGAGGGGGGAGGGGGGGGGGGAGAGGAAGACCAGCAATACCAAAACACCCCATGTAGCATTGGAACCATAGTATTTATATACTCAACATCCTGGGTCCGTCCAGGGACGCCACACTCTCATATACTTCTTAGGGCACCCTCTACTTATATAGGTCAGTTTGTACAAAGGTAGGACGGCATTGACTGAGTTTTCCCACGCCTTTACCGTGGGAGCGTTACGAGAATTCCATTTCAATACAATCCCTTTCTTGGCATAAAATAACAGCAAGGATATCAACAGCTTGGTATATCTAGGTCGCTGGTCATCATCGTGAATACCTAACAGCGCTAATTCGGGGGTTAATGGGAGTTCTAGTTGAAGACGTGCATTAATACTTTCCATTATTGTGGACCAGTAGATCAGCAGCCTAGGACAGGACCAAAACATATGCATATATGAACCATCCGGTGATCGGCATCTGGGACACTCCGGGGATCTATCGGGGTATATTCTGTGCAGTCTCTGAGGCGTAAGATATGTCCTATGAAAAAACTTGGCCTGTACCAATTTGTCCCTAGAGGATATCACAAGCTTAAAGCTTTCCTCAAAACTTTCTTCGTAGGATTCCCTATCCAAGGTAGGGATATCCGCACTCCACCTAGTCCAAAGCATCTCCATCTTGGGAGAGTCCTTCTTAATAAGTGTAAAATATAGGGCTGACAAGGGCTTGGACAGATCCTCCTGGGCCAACAAGTCCTCAACCGCATCAGATGTGAGATCTGGCGGGGTCGGGAACTGCGCACGAAAGGCGTGCCTCAACTGATAGTATCGGAACAACATCCACCGAGGAAGACCAAACGTCTTACTCAATTCTGAGAAGGGGCGGATAGAGCCGGCTACCACAATATCTTTTAGCAGTTTAACATTATACCTGGCCCAGACCTGTGGGTCCGGGATTGTCCGGAAATGTGGAAGGGAGGGGTTCCCCCACAAGGGGCAGAAGGGCGACCATCTACCTGGGGAGATAAATCTCTTCCTAGCCAGGCTCCATACTGCTAACGTAGTTTTGGTAGATACCGGTAAGGAGGGGTAAGCTGAGACTCCCCGATATATCAAATTTCCTAATTCCTTGAGAGACCCTACTATAGTCGCCTCTAGGCAGACCGCAGCATTGGTTTTAGATTGTTCCAACCACCATCTGACCGTGACCAAAATGGCCGCCCAGTAGTAGATCAGCAGGCTGGGTAGTGCCAATCCTCCAAAATCCACCGGGAGCTGAAGAGTCGACCTAGCCAGTCTAGGGGAGGAGCCCCTCCACAAAAAGGAGCCGATACAACTGTCCAGCTCCCGGAAGAGGGAACGGGGCAGCAGGACCGGGCAGTTCCTAAATAAATAGATAAACTTAGGGAGATAGATCATCTTGAGAACATTGATACGCCCTAGCAGATTAAGGGGTAGGTTGGCCCACCTGGAGCAATGTTCCTTGAGGCGCAACACCACTGGTTGAATATTAAGGCGCTGGAAGGACTGGGGATCTCTCGCTACCTTGATTCCCAAATACATAAATTCCTCCACCCATCTCAGCGACGATTGCACCGCGGATTGTCTGGCTTGCGCATCAACCGGTGAACAAAACTGATTTACTCCAGTTGATCTGGACTCCAGAAAATCTCCCAAATTTGTCAAAGGCCGCTAACGCAGCCTGCAGGGAGGGGCCAGCGTCTTGCAGGTATAACAAAGTATCGTCCGCATATAGCGATATTTTCTCCTCCAGAGGGCCCACCCTGAATCCTTTAATATTATCAGCCTCCCTGACCAAGACCGCCAGGGGTTCTAGGGCCAGAGCAAAAAGACTTGGAGACAGAGGGCAGCCCTGTCGGGTTCCCCTCTGGAGGAGAAAAAAATCTGAGAGGGTATTGTTGACCCTAATCCTAGCCTTAGGGGCCCTGTATAGAAGCTCTAGCCAATGCAAAAACTTAGGTCCAACCCCATATCTCTGCAACACCTCCCACAGATACTCCCATTCTATGGAGTCAAAAGCCTTCTCCGCATCCAGAGAGGCTATGACTCTTGAACCTGTGTTTTGATGATGAGTTGCCAGATTGAGAAATAACCGACGGATATTGATATCCGTGCCCTTGCCCGGCATGAACCCGGTTTGGTCTACATGGACCAGATCCTCTATGACCCCACTGAGCCTGCGTGCTAGAATTTTCGCCAATAACTTGGCATCAGCGTTTATCAGGGAGATAGGCCTGTAAGAGCCACATTCCTCCGGGTCCTTACCAGGTTTGGGCACCAACACCACTATCGCCTCAGACCACGACTCCGGAAGAGAGTCCAGGTCAAGGGACTGTTGTAACAATGAGGTGAACTTAGGGGCCAAAAATTCTTGGTATGTAGAATAAAATTCGATAGGGATGCCATCTGGTCCTGGTGATTTACCTGCCTGCATACACCCTAATGCCTCCTGCACTTCTTCAAGAGAAATATCCCTATCCAGTTCCTCGCTTTTAGCTGTTTCTAGGGAAGGGAGTGGGATCATGTCAAGATATTCCACAAGTTCAGTGGTGAGGAAAGTTGCCCTAGAAGAGTATAGCGTTTGGTAGAATGTCAGAAATCTCGCCCTTATATCTGCTGAGTCGGTCAAAATGCGACCATCCATATCTCTCACTCTGCCAATGTGGGTCACAGGATGCTGCCCTTTAGCTAGCCAGGCCAATAGCCGCCCATTTTTATCTCCAAACTCGAACACCCTCTGGGCACTATCAAGCATAGCCTTCTTTGTAAGATCAACCCTGAGCAAGGACAGGTCCCTCAGGGTATCCGGCCAGGGGACATAGGTTCCCTGAGTGGGAGCCCGCACATACTCAGCCTCTCTCAAACGTGCCTGCTCCTCCAGGTGCCTCAGAGACTGCTCAGACCGCCGCCTCTTGGCAGCAATACGCGCCACATATGATCCCCTAAGCCAAGACTTAAGGGTGTCCCAGACCACTAAAGGTCCAGCCGAACCTATATTCCCAGTCCAAAAATTGCAAAGTTCCTCCGGCATCTCCTCCTGTATATCAGGGTCCATAATCCAAAATTTGGACAGCCTCCAAGCCCTGACACCTATCTCCTCAGAGAGCCCAAATGTAACAGATACCGGAGCATGGTCCGAAATACCACGTGAGAGGATCTCCGCAGAGGTCACCCTCCGCAGCAAAGCCCCCGAGGCAAAAATCAGGTCTATACGAGACAATGACCGGTATGTGGTAGACAGGCATGTATATTCCCTGTCAGAAGGATGGAAATGACGCCATACGTCTGTCAAGTGGAATGTGGAAGCCCAACAGGAGAGCCCCAGCTGCGGAGGGCCAGAAGCATGCAGTCTGTCCATAGTTGGAGAGGGAGCCATATTAAAGTCCCCAAGAAAAAGTACATTTTCAACATTATAAAGTGTGACCTGCTGCATCAGCATGTGGAGCACATCTATATCAGCGGGGGGAGGTAGGTACAAACCCACAATCACAACCGGAACCTCCGAAAGCAGGGCATGTAGAAGCACGTACCTACCCCCGGGATCAATTTTGACATCTATGAGCTGAAAAGGCAGGGATCTATTTACTAGCACTGTAACCCCTCTAGCGTAGTTAGAGTAGGGCGCGTGGTAGTGAGCACCCACCCAAGCACGCTTAAGGCTCAGGATACGGGAGCCCAACAGATGTGTCTCCAAAAGAACACACACCTGTGGGCGGAGCTTCTTTAAATAATTCAGTACCAGCGAGCGCTTTATAGCTGAATTAAGCCCCCTCACGTTCCATGCCACCACTAGACACTTAGCCATATGTATAAGCACATAATTGTCCTCACCGTGTCCGCGATCAGAGGAGGCACCAGCCGGGGCAGCCAAAAAATGGCACCCCGGTCCGCGCCCCCCCCGCAGGCCCACAACAGAGCCCCCAGATCAGCACAGCCATAACATCTCATTGCACATACCATCTTCTTTAGCAGCAAAAGACCAACAAAAAGTAAATACATAAAGTAAAACCATAACATCCCCCAAGGGCAAACAGATGCCAACCTCCCCCACCCCCCACCCCGTGCGCCTCGAAACAGCGAGGCGCACCTATATCCCAAAACACCCATAGTCCAGGGGAACTATGGACAACTAAAAGGGGGGGTCGTGCTACCGAAGTAGTCACTATTTCATTCCCACCAGTAGGGGAATCTGGACGTGAAGTTCCACAAGGAGATTCGTCCCCGAGCCATGGAGTAGTATTTATGAAATCCTTTAAGCAAAAACCAAAAGAGAAAAAATAAAAGAAAAACCATAAAATCGCCTGCCGAGGCAGGGGCACATACTTAGGTAGCTGTAGTAGTCAGTTCCTCCCTATACTTGTAGGAGTGTAACCTTCCATTAGAGGAAAACAGGAGCCTCCAGACAGAGGCAAAAAACTGGTCTGTGCCGACAAGTGCAAGTCTCCAGCACCCTACAGCAAATATTTGAGGGAGGCAGTCTCCAAACAGAGTGGGTGAGACTTCAGACAGCTAGTTCTCCTCTGTCTCCCTCAGTTACTGTGTTAGACAAGGTGAAAGTCAAGGGTGCAGAACGAATGTGTTCGGACCATCTATGTGGCAACAGTTGGCAGGTAAGAAAAATAATAAAAAATAAAATCCAGAAATAAGAAAATGAATACTTATCCAAAACGGGGGGAAAAGAGTATCGGCCGATTCAGCCTGAGCCATATATCCACAGGGTGACAGAAAGGCCTCTGCGCGCCCTACGGCGGCAGGGTTTCCAGCCAGGCAGCCGCATCTTTGGGATTAGTGAAGAAACGAATCGACTCACCATCCACCACCCGAAGTTTTGCAGGAAATAGAATGCTGTACTTCACTCCCCGTCTTCTCAGGCCAGCCTTAACCGCATCAAATGACCGTCGCTGCCGCTGGGTTTCCATAGTATAGTCCGGGAAGAGAAGGAGTTTAACATTGCGGTACGGCAACTCACCCGCAGCCCGCGAGGCCCTCAGCAGCTCATCTCTGTCGCGGAAGTTTAAGAGCCTCAGTATTAGAGTGCGGGGGGGGCTCCTTCAGGACCGGGTCTAGGCGGAACGCGGTGCGCCCTCTCAACCGCGAAGTAAGGGGAGAGCTGTGCAGCTGGAAGCAGAGTGCGCAGCAAATCCTCCACAAATAGGGCCGGTGATCTCCCCTCCAATCCCTCTGGTAGACCCACTATACGTAGGTTGTTCCGCCGGCTGCGGTTCTCGGCGTCCTCCGCTCTATACTCAAGTGCCTTAACCCTCGTCTGGAGGGTGCGGATGGAGGCTGCATGTTCTGTGACCGTATCTTCTACCGCCCCCACTCGTCCCTCAGCCTCCGACACTCTGGATCTAATTTTATCAAAATCTTGCCGTAGTAGGCCCACATCCATCTGGACCTCATCAATTTTGGAAGCCAGGGCCGACTGGCAGGCGGTAACGGCCGCTTGGCATGAGGTTATAGCCGTCATGATGTCAGATATGTCCGGGTTAGTAGTAGGGAGATCCCCCTCATGGTCTGTCTGCGACGCCATATTAGAATGGCGCGCAGGAGGGCCGGGAGAGCAGGAGACCGGGCTACTTTCTTTTGAAGTATTCGGGGGGAATTTAAGTTTCTTACCCCGCTTTTGTATGCCAGGAGTTCTGGAAGGCATCCAGCTACCAAGGGAGTCACAGTTCAGGTTGGTTGTTGCAGTTTACGGATAATATTAGAGCTATACTCCAGGAGCTCCAAGGGAACACGTCCACTCAGTCCGCCATGCCAGCCACGCCCCCCAACAATTTTATTTTTTAATTAGTTTTTTCCAATTTTGTTTTTTGGAGCCCCAGTAGGGGGGCTTTGGTAAAATTTCACGGGTCTAAACAGGGGGCATCCACAGCACACAATGTGATTAGGGTGTGCCCAGGCACACCTGGCACACCCTGTGCGCACGCCTATGGTGGCCGGTGATTGTATATTAATATGAAGAAGCAAAATCTGCTAGTTACTACCACTATACACTATATACAGTACATACTGTATAGATAATGTGGAGAAGCAACATCTGCTTGTTACATATACCAGTTGTGTTTCCTTTTGACCTTGTCATCCTGCGGATGTATGATCTGTTAAACACACATTAATGTCTAGGCGCTAATCCTAAAATTGATTTCATCCCAGCAGCTAGTATATGGATTGTATTGCCTGAAAGGCAAATAGTTGTGAAAATGAATTTGTTTTTCATAAAGACTACTTTTAGGAAAACCCTAAAAATGTAACTAGAAATGTGTATAGTATGTGAAATGTTTCCCTTTAAGTCAAGTCAATGTACATGTTTAGATGGCAGATACCTCGAAGGTATGCACCATTAGAACAACCTACTAGCCACAATTTTTAAATGCTTTTATAAGGTACAGTATAGGTAAAAGTAACAATTTTTATTGTCTAACATTTCATATCTAAACCAGCGGCCAAAATAATGGATTGCCAACGCTTTACTGAAAGCTTACACAATACACCCATTCCCAGATGTTTAAGACATTACTGGGTCACACACTGTGTTACTGAGTGGCTGGGGCAAACGATCCTTGGCATGAACACACTGTTACTTGATTGCCCGTACACTTTTTTTTTTCTTCTTACTCTCCATTATTATCACATAATCTGTAAATTAATTTAAGAATAAAGCAAATGGAAGTAAACATCATATAGAGGATCAATATTAGTATGGACTCAAAAAAATATTTTCTTGCAGGATTGTAATGTTTTTTAAATAACAGCTCTAACTAATGTTTAGCAAATTATATTAAAAAAACACTGCGGCCGTGTTAAAATCTGAAAATTGAATCAGTTTCATTGTCTAAAGTTATATTTTTTAATAGGTCTTCTGACCAATAAGTTCTGTATTTATGTAATAGTGAAACTTTAGTCAAGTGACTTATGCCCCGTACACACGGTCGGATTTTCCGACGGAAAATGTGTGATCGGAGCGTGTTGTCGGAAATTCCGACCGTGTGTGGGCTCCATCACACATTTTTCATCGGATTTTCTGACACACAAAGTTTGAGAGCAGGCTATAAAATTTTCCGACAACAAAATCCGTTGTCGGAAATTCCGATCGTGTATACACAAATCCGACGGACAAAGTGTCACGCATGCTCAGAATAAATAAAGAGATGAAAGCTATTGGCCACTGCCCCGTTTATAGTCCCGACGTACGTGTTTTACGTCACCGCGTTTAGAACGATCGGATTTTCCGACAACTTTGTGTGACCGTGTGTGTGCAAGACAAGTTTGAGCCAACATCCGTCGGAAAAAATCCTAGGATTTTGTTGTCGGAATGTCCGAACAAAGTCCGACAGTGTGTACGGGGCATTAGGTTGACAATGAGATTGGAATTATAAGAATGTCCACAAGACAGAAGCTTTACACATCAATATTATGTAAAGTAATGATAAAATGTATATAGTGTGAGACCAAGGGAACAAGAAACAAAGGAATAAAGGATACGACTTGAAAGCATAAATTCAGGATAAGATTGCTTGATTTAAAAGAGCCTTAAACCGAAATACGATGATCACTTTGGCAAGATGCAAATCACAAAGGGGGTCCCATCTAAATGAGGGTGGTGCTGAAGCTGCTAAAAACTCAGGCAATGTCACAATAAAGTGTTTTGCATATGTCATATTCTCTGTCTGGAAAAAAGTGTATAAAACTGAAGGAAAAAAGAGGAAATAAAGATCAGAAGTTCTTGTTCTGAACTGAGTGTCAGAGCTTGATTACTTCATGGCATGCATGCTTTTACATTTGATTTGAAAAGGGGGTAGATATAATAATATCAGACTTTTGTTCTGAATCCAAAACAGTGAGAACGCAAAGTTTGCATTATTTTTGACTGAACCAGATATTCTGAACAACCTCCAACATGGGATCCTGAGGAATGTAGAATTCATCCAAAAATTTTAAGACAGGTTAAGATAGGAAGAGAAGGAGGAGATTTACACTTCTAATGACTTTTCGACGGAGTTCCGACAGAGTTCCAACGAAACGGACTTGCCTACACACGATCACACCAAAGTCTGACTGATTCGAACGTGATGACGTACAACCGGACTAGAATATGGAAGTTCATAGCCAGTAGCCAATAGCTGCCTTAGCGTCGTTTTTGGTCAGTCGAACTAGCATACAAACGAATGGATTTTTCGATAGGACTCGAGTCAGTCGGAAAGATTTGAAACATGTTCTATTTCTAAGGTCTGTCAGATTTTTCAACAGAAAAGGCCCAATGAAGCCCACACACGATCAAATTGTCCGACGGATTCGTTCCGTCGGACCTTTGCTGTCGAAAAGTCCGGTCGTGTGTACACAGCATTATAGAAAGAAAATAAATAATAAAAAAAATAAAATCTGAGGTCAAAAGAGGTAGTGGGAAATTATAGGTATACCTTTATATTAGGGCCCCTCTTGGTGAAACAAATCAGACAGTTTGTGAAGTAGGACAACTTTATAACTCAAATAAAAATTAGGTGTTCTGTTTAAGCATTGACATACCTTCTTAGGCCCAGTCCATCTGGACAGCACGGTCACCTGCTGACTTGGCACCATCCACAAACTCTTCAATAAAACACAGAAGTTAAATCTGAAACAACTATACTTAAAGGGGGTTATTTACTAAAGGCAAATCCACTTTTCACTACAAGTGCAAACTACAAGTGCAAAGTGCACTTAAAATTGCACTGAAAGTGCACTGTGAAGTGCAGTCGCTGTAGATCTGAGGGTGACATGCAAGGAAAATAAAAAACAGCATTTTAGCTTGCACATGATTGGATGATAAAATCAGCAGAGCTTCCCCTCATTTCATATTTACCCCTCAGATTTACAGGGACTGCACTTCCAAGTGCACTTCTAGTGCAATTTCAAGTGCACTTTGCACTTGTAGTATGCACTTGTAGCGCAAAGTGGATTTGCCTTTCGTAAATAACCCCCTAAAGTGTTACTAAACCCACAACATTAAAATCAGTCTGTATATGCAGTAAAGCATGCTTGTTATAATCACTGTGGAACCTAAGGGGTAATTCTCTGCATTGTGCAAAAAGGCTGTTGATCCTGTCCTCTGATCCTCCTCTACTTCCACTGACCCCTGATAATTTCCTGATAACACATAGTCTATGTAGTCAGGCTGCACATGCTCAGTTTGGTGTGTATTGCTAGAGAGTTTTTTTTTTTTTGGGGGTGGGGAGTGCATGTGATCAGCATAGGGCCGATCAGTACTGTCCAGACAGAGGGTCAGGGGTCTTGCAGTCTCATAGGACAGTCAGAAAACTCTTCCTACAAGCTTTAAAGTGGAAGTAAACCATCCTATTGTTTTCAGCCAAGGAAGCTGCCTTCTTGGCCTCTGTTTAATCTTCAACTTCCATGATGCTGCACATGTGAGAGCACAACCAATGTGACAGTTACATTTCTGGCACGTGCTGAAAATTGAACTTTTTTTAATACTGTTAAATCTATTGGTTAACTTCCGCTTTAACTAGTGCTTGGCTGGATACTGATAGAAGTCACAAGACTGCTCTAACTGTGGGGGGAAAAGGGTATTTAGCAGTTTATATTTACTAAAATAATTTCATGTCCATATTCTGTGTACTGTGGGAGACCAGATATAGCAAATGCAGGATCCTGGGTTTAGTAACACTTTAAGCCTAATTGCAATACAGAAGATGTTTTTCCAGTCCTTAGAAGTGTAAGAAGACAATGACTTTCCTGGGGCCCTCTCTGGAAATAAGTAACATTGACTAAGGGAATATGGAAAAATGGGGAGGATCTAGGTAGGGCTTAACTAACTAGCACTAAACAGGAGGGATGGACAGAGGGAGAAACCAAAATCAATTAACAAGCTGTAGTAGTCAAAAATCTCCACTTAATGTCAGCATACTACTGAACAATAATAAACGGATACAGTTCAATACGACACCTAAAAAATACATTAATGTGGGGCAGAACATTGATCCAACCTATTTCTCGCTGAGAATTGGGTTTAATTCTTGTAAAATAGCCCACAACAGGGTGTTTATAACCCCAGAAAAAGATATACAAACTTTAAGGCTGAGTTCACACTGGAGATCGCAGCAGCTCACAGCAGGAGTATGGTGCATCTTCATTCACCATTTCAGGTCAGATTTCAGCCCCAATTTCGGTCTGAATTCGGACCTGAAAAGGACCAAAAGATGCACAGGGCTCCTGTGCAATTCACACCGGAGCCACTGCTGAGATGTGTAAACCTGCTCCACAGAGAGACGGTCACAATCTCCTGCTATGCGAATTGGATGCGAGGAAACATGCATAAGTGTGAACCCAGCCTAAGTCTTTTTTAGTAGTGATAGATATGGTTTGAAACAGATGCAGAGAAGAAGTAGAAATACCTAGACTTATGGCCTTATTCATTATAAAGACTGCTAATTCTTAATAGCAACCATTAGAAATGAACAAGTGGGTTCTATAAATAACTGCACTTACCTTTATTTTTAATAAAATGTAGCACCCTCTACTTTAGGTAGGTGCTAGAAATAGGTTTTGGTAAGTGCAGGTAAATTTAATCAGGCTTAGCTGTTTGTTTTGATCTGTGGGGCTGGGAGTGGCTCAGAGTAGACTGGTAACTCACAGATAGCATCATCTTTCGGTTACATCCCTTCTGCTTCTAGAGGATTCTAGAAGGAAGGAGGGGAAGAGAGGTGGAGGTGCCTGATTGTTTTATCTCCAACCTAGATTGGCAGGGGCAGGCCTCCTTAAATACCTAGAGTCAGCCCAGCTGGGGAGGAGGTGTCTGGTGGAAGAAGCTGGAGATGGAGCACTAGGTTGTCGAGGCCTTTTAGGCACTCCCCAGTCTGGGGGGTGACCTTGGGCCTGAGGGGCAAGTCGGAGCCTTGCTGAGAAACAAAGAAGGATCTGGACAGGAGGCACAAAGAGAAACCGAGAAAGACAACGGAAGCTAGTACTGCCGGGCAAGTCTCCAGGTGGGATCCACCGGAGTGCAGCCAGGAGGGCTGGTGAGTGACAGGCACAGTTGGGAGAGCTGGGGAGGCATACCACAGCAGGCTGAGAGAGTGCAGTCTGAGATGGATGTAGAACCAGTGGGAGAGGCTGTGATGTCATGGACAGTGGAGTCGGGCAGCTGCATCCAGGAGGGTTGGCAGGGCCTGAAGAGGACTGACTGGGAGCAGTAGTCCACCAAGGTCAGCTAGCACTAAAGACTTTCCTATTTTTGTTGCTACACTAAAGGGGCCCGTGGTCCCTGCCTGCAAATGGCAGTTTCTAAGGCCTGGCTGGAACCAGGGTCAGGCCTACCCATGTGCTAGCTGTGCCAGGAACCAAGTATTGTGCAAGAGACAGAGGAATAGTCTACAAATAAGCGGTGTGCTGGAGGAGGCTGGAACTCTAGAAGTGTAAAAAGAGGTTCCATCTGATCATTTTATTGATTCTACTATTGACTTTGGGCATCCCATAATTTCCCTTACCCTATCCAAGTTCAAAATCCCTCAATAAAATACAAAACAAACATACAGACTGTTCATTGTCTCAAGAGTGACTGGGAAGTGAATTCTAGGCTGGGCAGGGTGACAGGTGGACCACAATATCCAGCAGCCCCTACGGGGGTACCGCTACAAAAATAAGTCAGTTTATCTACCGCTAAAAATATTAAAGCAAATTAAATAGATGAAAAAATGGAACATCACTGTTGTGGTGTGGCCATGTAACACCTGTGTTTTGTGAATTACTATTTTCTCAGTAAGTTCTCCCTACATAGTTTAAAGCAATTATTTCCACATATTAGGTTACAATGAAATTGTATTACCCTTGAGATGTACAAGTCAGGTTAAAACACATATTGTGTATTTATATTTAAGTCTCATTTAAATAGAAGTCAGAAAGTGTTATATTAGTCCTAAGCTTTGCAAATAGGCTGGAACATATCGGGTTTACTCAGTGTATGTGCTTGCTCATGCTAGTGAGTCCTGTTATTTAATACTGAGGCTATGATTTTTTTCAGTGTTGGAAAATGGACCACCCTGTTTTTTGAGAGGGAGAGTTTGCTTTCCTGTTAATCAACTTCATCAGCTTTTTTTTCTTAGGTTGAACTTGATGGACATTGTTTGATTCTTTTTTTTAAACATATTATATACAGTATCTCACAAAAGTGAGTACACCCCTCACAGTTTTGTTAATATTTTATTCTTTTTTTTTTTCATGTGACAACACTGAAGAAATGGCACTTTTCTATAATGTAAAGTAGTAAGTGTACAACTTGTACAACAGTGTAAATTTGCTGTCCCCTCAAAATAATTCAACACACAGCCATTAATGTCTAAACCGATGGCAACAAAAGTGAGTACACCCTTAAGAGAAATTGTCCAAATTGTTCCAAAGTGTCAATATTTTGTGTGGCCACCATTATTTTCCAGCACTGCCTTAACCCTCTTGGGCATAAAGTTCACCAGAGCCCCACAGGTTGCCACTGGAGTCCTCTTCCACTTCTCCATGACAACATCACAAAGCTGGTGGATGCTCGAGACCTTGCGCTACTCCACCTTCCGTTTGCGGATGCCCCACAGATGCTCAATAGGGTTTAGGTCTGGAGACATGCTTGGCCAGTCCATCCCCTTTACCCTCAGCTTCTTTAGCAAGGCAGTGGTCATCTTGGAGGTGTGTTCGGGGTCGTTATCATGTTGGCCGAGTCTCCAAAGGGAGGGGATCATGCTCTGCTTCAGTAGGTCACAGTATATGTTGGCATGCATGGTTCCCTCAATGAACTGTAGCTCCCTAGTTCTGCCAGAACTCCTGCAGCACCAGACCATGGCACACCCACCACCATGCTTGAGTGTAGACAAGACACACTTGTCTTCGTACTTCTCACCTGGTTGCCTCTACACACGCTTGACACCATCTGAACCAAATAAGTTTATCTTGGTCTCATCAGACCACAGGACATGGTTTCAGTAATCCATGCCCTTAGTCTGCTTGTCTTCAGCAAACTGTTTGTGGGCTTTTTTGTGCATCATCTTTAGAAGAGGCTTCCTTCTGGGACAACAGCCATGCAGACCATTTTGATTCAGTGTGCGACCTATGGTTTAAGCTCTGACAGGCTGACCTCCCACCCCTTCAACCTCTGTAGCAATGCTGGCAGAACTCATACGTTTATTTCCCAAAGACAACCTCTGGATATGACGCTGAGCACGTGTGATCAACTTCTTTGGCCAACCATGGCAAGGCTTGTTCTGAGTGGAACCTCATACGGGGGAGCAGGTGTGTTAAATTTGGTGTTATCGCTCTCTCTCATACTGGTCACTGGAAGTTCAACATGCCACCTCATGGCAAAGAATTCTCTGAGGATCTAAAAAATAGAATTGTTGCTCTACATAAAGATGGCCTAGGCTATAAGAAGATTGCCAAGACCCTGAAACTGAGCTGCAGTACGGTGGCCAAGACCATACAGTGGTTTAACAGGACAGGTTTCACTCAGAACAGGCCTTGCCATGTTGACCAAAGAAGTTGCGTGCACGTGTTCAGCATCATTTCCAGAGGTTGTCTTTGGGAAACATACTTATGAGTGCTGCCAGCATTGCTGCAGAGGTTGAAGGGGTGGGGGGGTCAGCTTGTCAGTGCCCAGACCATACACCGCACACTGCATCAAATTGGTCTGCATGGCTGTCGTTCCAGAAGAAAGCCTCTTATAAAAATGATGCACAAGAAAGCCTGCAAACAGTTTGCTGAAAACAAGCAGACTAAGGACATGGATTACTGGAACCATGTCTTGTGGTCTGATGAGACCAAGATTAACTTATTTGGTTCAGATGATGTCAAGCGTGTGTGGCGGTAACCAGGTGAGGAGTACAAAGACAAGTGTGTACTTGCCTACAATCGAGCGTGGTGGTGGGAGTGTCAAGGTCTGGGGCTGCATGAATGCTGCCGGCACTGGGGGCTACAGTTCATTAAGAGAACCATGGATGCAAACATGTACTGTGACATACTGAAGCAGAGCATGATCCCCTCCCTTCGAAAACTGGGCTGCAGGGCAGTATTCCAACATCATAACGACCCCAAACACACCTCCAAGACAACCACTGCCTTGCTAAATAAGCTGAGGGTAAAGGTGATAAGGGACGGAAGTGTGAGGGACTCATTGGTGGTATGGGCCCTCTGGTGTATTCCACCTAACATGGTTTAGCTGGATGATAGTAATGATTGTACTGTGGGTAATGGGTTGTCTCCGAGCTGGTGTTACATGGCTGGAGGCCTAGTATGGAAAAAGGCCTGCAGTGTAGAAGTGGAACAGAGCTAACTTGGGAAGTGCCATCAAAGACCACCGGGGGATGCAACTGATAGTTGGAGTTTTGCTATGTAAAAAGATTGTTATATATTTTATATTTGGAATAAAAAGGCTGCTATGGCCAGTTATACTCCATCTCAAGTGTGGTCTCGTTAATTGTTGGTAAAGTTAAGTGGGGTTAAGGGTGGAGTATACAATGGTTGGCAGTCACAAGAAGGTGGAACATCTTATCTACCCTGGTCATGATACCTTGTGATAATTTCTAACACGCTGGAGAAAACATCACAGCTCTGTTAGTACTATAGTACTAAAATATAAGCATTCATTTAGACCAGGGCGGCCCTCCAGCTGTTACGAAAATATAAGTCCCACGAGGCATGGCAAGGCTGACAGTTACAAGCATGACTCCCACAGACAGAAGCATAATGGGACTTGTAGTTTCACAACAGCTGGAGGGCCGGCAGTTTGGGACCCCTGATTTAGACACTTTGGGGGTTTGGTGCAGTTGTGCATGGTAGCCAAGTAGCTAATAACTTCCACTAATTCAATTGAAGCTTTTACAAAAAAAAAAAAAAGCTGCACTAGATTTTGCATTCTCCAATTTTAGTACATCAACCCTTTTATTAATAATTTCTAGAGGTATATTTGTTGCACACATTTCATTTTTTAAACAGGACTACATTATTCTCACATAATGAAAGATGACAGATTCCTCTTTTTAACAATAGGTCTCTTGGTTCAATAGAACTTTCAGTGGGCCTCTGATGTAGTGGGATTGGAATTGTTTCTATTATCCTAATCAGAATTTTTTTTTTTGCAAATCTATTTTATTATATTTTCCGATCAGAATTTTTGACCTGAAATCAACCTGTCCATGGGCATCTGTCTTTCCTTCACTAATAGCCCACCCATATAGCCAAACAAATTGACCCTTTCAAGATTTATGGTTTCTTTGCATATTAGGTCATGAGTAGATTCTATATTTTCCTTTCCCCTCTGACAATCAAAAACACCTCTTCAATCCAAAAATACAATAAGATAACATTTTAAATAAATTTCCTGTGACACTTACTGTATTTTAGGTAGGTATTAATTTTATTGCAGAATACGTAAGGTTTGGGAATCTTCATTGAAATTTAAAAACCATGTCTTGTTCTGTTGAGTTAGCACTGGCGTGCTACCAATGGCTTGCAGATTCAACAGAGTGTACCCTTATTCCAAATGTGAAGTCATTCTTTATTCCAGCTCAATAGGCTGTAAGAAATTACTTTTGAGTACTTGAGTGTTAATAAAGGTTGTGTTAAACTACTTTACAGCAACCCAAGCAGTCCAAGTTCAAACTAAACAATGCACAAAAGGTAACACAAATAAAAAGTTAATAGAATTGAGAAAACTGGCAGAACTTTAGATGGACCTCGTTGTTTTAGGTAAAAAGTTATTATAGCAAAGAAACAAAATGTACTAAATATTCAGAATAATGAGATATTCCTAAGAAAGCTTTGTCAAGGGAGTGCTCTTGACTTTTTTTATTTATGATAAAATTAAAATTTGGCATTCATTTTCTGCCTGATGACCTAGATATATCATAACAAACCATTGACATTGAGTATAACTTCAGGCAAAATTAAAGTGCATATAAACCCCAGAGGTGTAGATAAGGGGGAGAATAAGGAGTCCAAACAACCCTCCCAGAGCATCCATGGTGCAGCAGCTAGCGCTACCAGTCACCACCAACACAAAGCACTTGCGCCTGTCACCTCTCAGATCTCAGACACAGACAGCAGCAGTTTAAAGCAAAAGTGGCTTTTCTTAGCTCCTTCTAAGCTACATTCACATGACCAAGCCTAGGTAGGACTTTCTCCAACTCTAAACTGACTGGTCTGGTGAATGAGTTTTATGGAACGGGGGAGAGTTGTGCATAGAGGAGATCTGTACTGGAGAAGAAAGAATGAGACGTTCTGGGGGAAGAGTTTTACTAAACCCGGCCATAGACTGATCCAAATTTCGCTGTTTCAGCAGGGGTCAGACAAATTTTGATCAGTGTGTGGCCATTCCTGCCTTAACACTTTTTTTTAACAACCATTGACAGCAGGATGCTTTCAGAAGAACAGAAGGAAACTGTTGTATATAGTATTGGGAGAAAAAACAGCAAAAAGTCCATTGTTTGGACCAGCTTGTGTTTGGACCTTACCAGGAGCTCATCCCTAACCAGCAGCCTTTGGCATACACTAGAGGTAGCACAGTAAACTTTCCAGTAGACTAATGGTGTCTGTTTCTATAAGCGCCAGAGAAATTTTAGAGACTCGGTGGTGATTCGTATTGCACATTGACTCTTCAAATGAAGAGGAAAGGACGTGAGGAATCTTGAGGAAGATGTGATTTTGGGTGGGTTCCTAGAGAAGTCTGTCTAAGTAATGTAGATTTATTGCCCTCTGGTCAGTTTCTGGTCATCCTGGCCAACACTGACATAAATCCTATATATAACTAACAGTCTTACACAACCTGTAAAAATCCCAGTGCGTCTACTCAGCTAAAAACTCACAGCTGTTTTTAGGTCTCCAAAACAACCCTATAGTTTAAAGAAGTTTGTATCACGGTTAGGCTTCATGCACATGGCTGCAAATGGCCATACAATGTACAATTTGGACTTAAAGCGGGGGCCCACCTAAACCGCCAAAAAAAAAAAATATTAAAAGCCAGCAGCTACAAATACTGCAGCTGCTGACTTTTAATACATGGCCACTTACCTGTCCCAGGGTCCAGCGATGTCGGCAGGTGACGCCGAGAACCCGCTCGGTTCTCGGCAGCTGCCTCTGCCATCCTAGGTGAGGGACTCAGGAAGTGAAGCGTTGCGGCTTCACTTCCCGGTTCCCTACTGTGCATGCGCGAGTCGCGCTGCGCATCGTAACTGGTCCCCGCTATCTCCTGGGAGCTGTGTGTTTCCCAGAAGACAGCGCGGAGGGACAAGAAGAGGCATAGACTCCCATGGCAGTCTATGCCGGAAGTGGGTGCAAATACCTGTCTTAGACAGGTATCTGCACCCCCCTCCCCCCTGAAAGGTGCCAAATGTGACACCGGAGGGGGGGAGGGTTCCGAAAAGCGGAAGTTCCATTTTTGTGTGGAATTCCGCTTTAAGTAATAGCATACAGACCTGCCAGTCAACTTTACAAATCAGTAACAGGCTGCCTGCATTCAGTGAAGTGCATATGTAGCTGCTCGGAGATTCATATATATTTCTGTATCTATGTATACAGCTGCACCTGTCACTCCTGGCAAAGAAAATATGGTTGTATTTAAACATGGAAGAAAGGCAGCAGAAATAAGACCAAGTGGTCCATCGAGTCTGCCCCATTTTTTATATATATATATTTATACATGTTTTTGTTTGTTTTTTATTTTTGTTTTTTTCTGTAACACTCTCCTAGTGTAGTAGGCTGCTAGGTAAATTTAATTTAGCTCCTCTGTAAACAGTGTAACAGGGGTTGATTGCTTAGGGCTGCTCAGTGTTTCACATGATGCTGTTCTGCTGCTTTCCCCTGTCTTCTAGACGCTTCCAGAAGCATAGTAGGAGGAGAGCAGAGTGGGCAGCCTGAATATTTTTGGGACTCCAGCCAATCCCTTGTGAGGTGTGCCCAGAAGGCAGAGGTAGTCTGGGACCTGAGTAGCAGGTGCAGTGTTCATGGGTCCAGTACTTCAGGAGGGGACCCTTGTGCATCTGGGGGGAAGCTAAAGGAGTGAAGACATTGAGGTCCCAGCTAGACTTAGCCATAAAGGGGGGAAGGGGCTTCCCGAAGAACCTTTGTCCAGGGAATGAGCTGGGTCAAGAGGAGGCTTACTGAAGAGTGCCGGGAGGAAGTTGGTGGGAAGAAAATCCAACTGTCCTGTGGCTATATGAGTAGACATGTACTGGCCATCGGGACTACCGGGAGTTTCCCAGTGGGCCGATGGCTCAGTCTGCCGGTTTCAGTGACAGCCTGCCAAATTTGAGCACTGCTGTACTGCCCTTGGCTAGGTATCAAGCTTCTAAAGTGCGGTGCACATGGGCTCTTTCCGCCCCCGCTTGGCACTTTCAGAACACTGAACACATCGTCGGCCACCTCCGGCCCACACTCGTCCTTTTCTGTCACCACTTGCCTGTCCCCCCGACAGCTCTCCGGCGCCCCCCGCGGTGAGTTTAAATGAGCCGGAGCCGCCGTGTGATGTCCTGAGAGCAGCCAACAGGCAGAGAGGTCCCCGGAGCAGACAAGGGAGGCCGGAGGATGACAGTGCTGCAGGAACCCGTCCAGGTAACCGGCCGGCCTGGCACATCCATTGAATACTGTATATAGTATGTAGCTATATATATACACTGTATATAGCATATAGCTCTGTATATATACTGTATATAGCAAAGGACGTGGCGCTAAATAAAATAACATAAAAAATCCATTTGGTGAAAATCATGATTCAAAAATATGCAAAAACCAACATAGCTAAAAGTTCATCAAAAGTGTCATTTAATATTGAAATGTGCATAAAAATATTTTCAGCAAAAAAATTCATATATAAACAATGCTTGTAATTAAAACCCCTTTTTTTGCACTCTTTTTGCACTTTAATTTAAAGTGCTTTCACTGCTGCCGGGGGCTTCCCCCTTCACTCAGTCTTGCTTCTGGGTTTGCGTGCTCCTGCTATGTGGATAGCCAGGCCGTGATGACATCACTCTCGTGCAAGTGCAAAGCATGCTGTTTTTGTCCGTGTTTGCAAAATTATAGTGGGCCAGTCTGGATGAAGTCCAGGGCCAAATTTTTGTCCCAGTCCAGCCCTGTATATGAGTACAAAAATCCAGTGCTCCAGAGTGTGAGTATGATGCTCTGAATAAGGTACAGAAGTGGTACAAGTCACAGTCTGCTTAGAAATCCAATGGGACATTTTTTTTGCAAGTGCAGTACAGGCATGATTTGTGCAGAACAGCCATAGGTTGTGCAATACAGCCAGAAGTTTTTGCCTAATTGCCAGAGGTTGTGCAATACAGACTGAAATTTGTGCATAGCAGCCAAAAGTCAAGCAGTCCTCAAGTTGTACAGTTTTGCAGATCAAGGGTATTCAATGCTCTCCATCCATATCCAAGTTCCTGCTCCAACAAAAACCCTAAAAAGAAACCCCTAGACTGATCTTTGCCTAGACACTTTTTATTAATTCACCTGAATGCCATAATCGTCGTTGCTTACCTTTTCTTGAACTAAATAACAGTTTGAAATATAAAAAAAAATTAAAAAAATAAATAAAATAAAGTTATATAAATCGCTTAGTTCTATAGACTTTCAATATGACATTTTTGGTTTATACAATATTTGGTAAGAGAGGAGGAGGGGTGTATAGTGGGTCACTGATTTTAAATTTTCCCAGTGAAGTCCCTCATTTTGAAAGAGCCTTGCAAATCTGATATTTTGGCAATCTAAGGTGTTCAGCCTTTATTAACCACTTGCCTACTGGGCACTTTCACTCTCTTCCTGCCCAGGCCCCATTTTCAGCTTTCAGCGCTGTCACACTTTAACAATTGCGTGAACATGCAACACTGTACCCACATGACATTTTTATCATTTTGAGACAGATGGAGCATTCCTTTGGTGGTATTTAATCACCCCTGTTTATTTTATTTTTTGCTAAACAAAAAAAGACTGAAAATTTTGAAAGAAAATTCTTCTTTGTTTCTGTTATAACATTTTGCAAATAAGTAAATTTTCTCCTTCACTGATGTGCGCTGATGTGTGTGCACTGATGGGCACTCCTAGGCAGCACTGATAGGCAACACTGATGGGCACTGATTGGCACTGTTGGGGCTGCACTGATGATCAGGACACTGATGATTAGTGCCCTGATTATCAGTGTAAAAGTCCCCTGTCACAATTGCCTGTTATCAGCTCACCTTTCCTCCCGCTATAACAGATCATGAGGATAGGAATGCCGATAGCAGGCAAGTGTGTTTAAATGTAATCAGCTGTGATTGGACACAGCTTATCACATGGTAAAGGGCTGCTGTTATTGGCCCTTTACCCAGATCTGCGATCAGCTGTGTCTGAAGGACACAGCAATCACAGAGTGTGCTGGCTGCATGCCCCAGCAGGCGTGTGGTTCTGGGCGGACGTCCACGGATGCCTTCCCAGAACCAGACGACCGCGCTGTAGCTGTCTTTTGGCTATAGTACAGTTGTGAAGTGGTTAAAGTTTACAATATGATTATATTGAAAAAAGTGGTAGTTGAGTGGGCGTTGGTAGACTATTGAATGGCAGTAAACATGCACAGGTTTCTTAACTGAAGAGAATTTTTATTTCCAATTTGCACCCGAGTAGACATACATTGTTGTCTCTGCTGTGAATTTTATTTTCTAAATGAACAAGATGAGAGCAGAGCAGCTCATCAGCAACAGATCAACATAACTGTGATACTTGGCTCCTGACATAGATGCAGAATTTTGTAACAGCAAAAGTGACAGTAATGATAAGACTTGGCTGTGAGTCTACTGTGGTAAAATCTCTAAATAGTAAACTTTCTTGGTTTCTATAACTCTGCGCATTTGTAGCTTAGCTTACACTTCTGTCAGGATGACTAACTCCTACTTATGCATGGATGTTACGTCACCCCACGCTAGTCAATCAAGACAGGCAATGACTGGCACCTGAAAGAAGCTGAAGAGAAAATGTCAGCGCTGGCAGGGGAAAGGGGACCTTGCAGATGTTTGACCATTGGAGAGGAGATGAGTATCTGTGGCTTCCGTTCTGCTTTAGCTGTATTTTATATGTAGCACCCTTGTCCTAAACAGGGCTTCTAGTAAATTTAGTTGTGCTAGGTGGAAACTAGCCTGGCTAATTTGTACTTTGATCAAATGATTTTCTCCTAAGCTTGTGTTGAACTGTGATTCTCTCTTCTTTCAATAGGCGGCACTGTTACCTTTGGCATTAGTATGATAAATTACAGTTAATTCAGGTTATAAGTGAATGTGTTTCTAAACCAATCAGCAGGAGTTTCTTTGGCCACTGATACTGCTGGGATAGTCTATTTATTTGGAGAGAGTCAGGTGATCAGGGTTCTTTCCACCTGGGCTGTGGCCTGGGTGGGTGTGTGTGGAGCAGCAGCAGAGGTGTAAGCCTGAAGCCTGAGGCCTAATCACGTGTAAAGGGGCTCAGCCTGAGGGGAACCTGATCGCTGCCAAGAGGCATCGGAGAAGAAGTTGCCAGAGGGACAACCACTCTTGTTGCCAGAGGAAGGTGTAAAGGGATGGAGTTCTGAAGAAGTACCAGAGGAGATTCTTCATCAGCCAAGGACTCAGGAGAGAACTCATCCACGAAGTACAGTGGGTAGCTGCGAGTAAAGCTTGAGGGAATACAGCTGGTAAATGTGAGTCCAAGGAAGCCACCAGGTAGCTGTGGGTGAAGCTTGAAGAATACAGTGGGTAGTTGTGAGTGAAGCTTGGAGAGTCCAGCAGGTAGCTGTGAGCTAAGCTTGAACATCTACAGTGGGATACTAGGAGTGAAGTTGTTGCCATAGGAGACAGCAGTTGCTACGAAATACAGATTGCTGCATTCAGCTTAAAGGCCCTTTCCTGTATTGCTGTCTGCCTAGTTCTATTTTTGTCTGCGGAGTCTGCCTATTGCTATTGCATTTTCCTAAGTGTGTCCTGTGCCCTAGCCCTCTCTCCCCCTGTTCCTGTTAACAGGAATAAAATCGTTGCTTATTTATAAAAGTGACTGGTGCCCATCTTTCCACCTTGCACTACACCCACCATGCCCAGTAACCTACACTCTGAAGAGGAATGTCAGCCCTTCCTGACTCTGGGGGTCACCACCAGGCCTCTGGAGGTCGGGCAGAGCGCTATATATAAATGCAAGCAATGTAAGTACATGCATTTGACTTGGTATCAACCTCTTGTAGTCCTTGTACAGAATGGGGGGAAGAGCTGCACATAGGAGCCAATCAGTCATGCTGCAGCACGTAATATGATGATAGGAGGAAAGAACAAAGTGATAGAGACTTGAGCGCGACACTGTGCTGTTTATCCTTTAACTGTCCTGTTACAGGGTAGGAAATCAGGAGTAGACATGTAGGGGCTCATTTACACCAGAAGCTATACTGGTCAAATGACTGCTGGTGTGCACTGGGAGCAAACAGTGGCAATGTGGCAATCCTGGTAAATCCTGGTTTATTTTGTATTTTTTGGTAGAACTTTATTAAAATGTGACATTTTATTAATGTATCTCTAAACAGCGGCATATTGTGGTGAGGTTGTTTGGACTGCAGCCCTCTGCACTGACAAAAAGTCCCAGATAGCAAGCAGTTGGGCTGCAAATTTGAAAATGACTTGCTAAGCTCTTGCTAGACTTGCCAGGCTTCACAAGTTTGTTGCACAATTGCAGCAAGTACACATTGCATGACTCCAGATCAACTTTTTTTGCAAACATTCTGCAAGTCTGCTGTAAGTTCTGGTTCAGTTATGTTGTGCAATAGTCATCCCACCACAGGGGGCACTGCGATTTGCTGTAGACTCACCTCTAACTTTGCTCTTGCTAGAGACTTGCCACGCAAATTTGCTACAAATTGGAAAAGTGCCATCTAGACTTCTGACTTTAATTTGTCTTTGTGTTGCTTAAAAAGGTACTACAAGTTAAATTGAGAAGCTTTTACAATCCTGTAGATATGTATGCAGAGCTGTTTAGATGCAATGTTAACAATGTACACAAGCCCTTATAATGCGTTGTATCCTGAAAATGTTATTCAACATCAACAACAGAATTTGCAGCTGTTCATCACCTGGGTTTGGCAAGATAGGAGGACAGTTAATTATTTTAAGAAAAAAACACTTATTCTTTCTTTCACTTATTCTATTTTATTTCATTACAATTCACACTTAACATGAATCAGTAGGATAACATTACTGAATAGAATATTTATTTTAAGAAAAAAAGTATTTTTTATTAAAGAGTAAAGGCTATTTCCCATGTTTCTCATAAGTTCTAAATCCTAAGCAGCTGGGATCACATTCCTCTGGCTGCCGGAAATATTTTGGGTGTTTCGTCTCAATAAAGAATACACTCTAGGGCAGCCATTATAAATCAAGGTTCCATGAAACCCTAGGGTTCCTCCAGAATTTCCTAGGGGTTACTTGACCAGAGGCTGATTGACCTTCCATTTGATGGTGTCTGCATAATTCCAGGTGCATTGCCACCTGGCAGAATCAGCGGCATGACCCAACTGACCTTTTAGCTGTTCATAAGGGGGACACTCTGACCACAACTGTAATAGGAACATTCTTCCAATGTAAGGATCACTCTTCTCACTGACTGCAATGAATTAATTTTAGCAGGGGTCCCCACTGAAAATTATTTGAAAGGTTAGTCTGGGGTAAAAAGGTTGAGAAAGGCTGATCTAGAGTATATAGTTAGTTATCTAGTCTTTAGACAGACCCCGGCCCGCCTAGTAGACTTGCAAGGCACAGCATTTCAGCTGGTCACTATTTGCATAACTATATGCACATCTTTTAATGACGCATCTTTCAGATTTTATCCATTGTGCACAGGGACAATGACAAAGCGTGTTCTGCACTACTAGGAAGCGGTATAGAAATGTGTCTTCTGGGGCAAGTCCTTTACACCAGAATATAAGGCAAGCTATGCTTTCACAAATTTCACTGAATACACAACAGTGAGTGGGCAATGTAGATCATACTGATAAAATATAAATTTCTTCATGCAGTGTTTTCTTTTAGCCTTGGACTGCATAGCATAGCATTACATGCTGTGCCATACTGTGGGGCTAATAGTGGAGAATAGGGATGGGCCGAACACCCCCCGGTTTGGCTTGCACCAGAACATACCGAACAGGCAAAAAATTTGGCAGAACACACAAACACCGTTAAAGTCTATGGGACACGAACATGAATAATCAAAAGTGCTCATTTTAAAGGCTTATATGCAAGTTATTGTCATAAAAAGTGTTTGGGGACCCGGGGCCTGCCCCAGGGGACATGTATCAATGCAAAAAAAAGTTTTAAAAATGGCCGTTTTTTCAGGAGCAGTGATTTTTAATAATGCTTAAAGTGAAACAATAAAAGTGAAATATTCCTTTAAATTTTGTACCTGGTGGTGTCTATAGTATGCCTGTAAAGCGGCGCTTTTTTCCCGTGTTTAGAACAGTCCCTGCACAAAATGACATTTCTAAAGGAAAAAAGTCATTTAAAAGTACTAGTGGCTATAACGAGTTGTCGGTCCCGGCAATACAGATAAAAGTCATTGAAAAAAATGGCATGGGATTCCCCACAGTCCATTACCAGGCCCTTTGGGTCTGGTATGAATATTAAGGGAAACCCCAAACCAAAAAACAAAATAAAAAAAAAAATGCGTGGGAGTACCCCCAAATTCCATACCAGGCCCTTCAGGTCTGGTATGGATATTAAGGGGAACCCTGCAGCAATTTTATTTTTTAAATGGCGTAGGGGTCCCCCCAAAAATACATACCAGACCCTTACCTAAGCACACAACGGGGGGGGGGGGGGGTGAGAGAGCGCCCCCCCTCCTGAACCGTACCAGGCCACATGCCCTCAACAGGGGAGGGTGCATTGGGGTAGGACAAGGGCCTCATCCCCGGTGGTTGTTAGGGTCTGCGGGCGGGGGGCTTATCGGAATCTGGAAACCCCCTTTAAAAAGGGGCCCCTCAGATCCCACTCCCCCCTGTTTTGAAATGGTAACGGGTACATTGTACCCGTACCATTTCACAAAAAAGTGTGAAAATTTAAAAAAAAACACAAGACACAACTTGGGACAAGTCCTTTATTAAAAAAAATAAATAAATAAAAAAAATAAACAACACACATCCTCCCCCAGATCCAGGTAGAAGTTGGAGTAGAAGATAGTACTGCCTGCAACTCTTCCTGACTCACTTCTCCTTTCTAGTACAAGCTTGCCACTTCAGCCTCTGGCTGACAGGAGTAGTAACTTTGATGCAACTGAGTCAAAGAAAATCTCTGATGGCTTGGTCCTCCAGTAATCTGTTTGATTACTTGAAATCCAGAGAACTTCCAATTGTTGACATCAAGAGAGTAGTAAGCTTTTGCATATGATACCAAGTCTCTGTTTACCTATACATGGCTTCAAACACTCCCAAAGAAATCTAAGACATCCGTACCAATGTGAAAATATCATCACTCTTGCATCTTCTGGGCTGGTCCTAGGCACTCCGCTTGGTGATCATTACTGGCATAGCCCCAGTGAGCAACTCCTAGTTACCTTTTCCTTTGACACGGAACTGCATAAATGCTTAATTTGCAAATGAAGTCTGTTGGCATCAACAATACTGTATGTACCTGGATATAAACTTGGTTACAGGGGCGGGTCCAAAGAGTGGGGATAAATAGTGTAGCCTCTGATTGTGAGCGGGGTGCCTCAGGGCTCTGTCTTGGCACCAATTCTGTTTGATTTGTTCATAAACGATATAGAGGTTGGTATAGATAGTTTGATCTCGGTATTTGCTGGCGATACAAAGCTAAGCAGGGCGATAACTTTGCAACAGCATATTGAAACTTTACAAGAAGACCTTAATAAAATAGAGGGGTAGGCAACTAAATGGGGAAATGAGGTTCAATGTAGGGAAATGTAAAGTGATGAACATGGGGGCTAAAAATATAAATGCTGGCTTTATGTTAGGGGGAGAACACCTGGAGGAATCAAGTATGGAAAAGGACCTGGGTGTTCTAGTTGATGACAGACTCAGCAATAGCATGCAACGCCAAGCTGCAGCAAGCAAAGCCTGCAGACTATTAGCATTAAAAAGGGGATATACTCAAGAGATACATCTTTAATTCTACCACCTTACAAAACTCTGGTTTGGCTGCATCTTGAGTATGCTGTCCAATTCTGGTCACTAGTCCTCAGGAAGAATGTGATGGAATTGGAGAGAGTCCAGAGAAGGACAATTAAACTAATAAGGGGGCTGGAGGACCTCAATTATGAGGAAAGGCTACACACATTAAGCTTGTTTTCCCTGGAGATAAGATACCTAAGAGGAGATATGATCACAATATATGAATATCTAAACGGCGATTCTAGCATAGGGAGAAAACTGTTCAGACTCAGGTTACTCAAGAGAACACGTGATTACTCAATGAAGTTGGACGAGAAGCAGTTTAACCTTAAAGTGTTACTAAACCCACAACAGTAAAATCTGTCTGTATATGCAGAATAGCATGCTTATTATACTCAGTGTGGAACTTAAGGGGTTAATCCTCTGCATTGTGTGAAAAGGCTCTTTGACACTATAAGGACAGATCCTTCCCTCCTGCACTGTCTATCTTGGCAAGGCCATATAATACAGTGACGGCAGTCGTCCCGTACATGCTCAGTTTAGAATCTATTGCTGGAGAGAACATTTCCTGTTTTAGTTGAACTGTTCAGGTCACATGATATTGACATCACACATGTGGGCATGTATACAAGCTGTAGTGAAAACTCCTCCTACCTGAAAACTCAGCACTGGACAAACTGTGAAGTTTATCATGTAACGGTGGTATACAGATCAGGAAAAAAGGTATATAGTGGCAGTATTTTAATGTAAAAAGAAGATTTATAAGCTGTGCGCACTGTGGGGGGGGGGGGGGGGTGGGCACAGAGGAACTATTTTCATATTACTGGGTAACATTTTAAGCTATAATTATAAGGCATTCTTTATTGTTATAACAGTAAGGATGTGGAACTCCCTTCCACAATCAGTGGTGTCAGCAGGAAATGTTGACAATTTCATAAAATGTATGGATCAGCATCTTGGTGTGATCAATGTACAGGGATATGGGAAGTGTTAGAGGCATAAATGCATACACACACATACACACAGGTTAAACTGGATGGACTGATGTCTTTATACCACTTTACCAACTATGTAACTATGGGACTGATTTACAAAAACGAAAGAGTGCAAAATCTGGTGCAGCTGTGCGTAGTGACCAATCAGCTTATAATTTCAGCTTGTGCAAGTAAGCTTTGACAAAAACAAACCTGGAAGCTGATTGGTTACTATGCAGAGCTGCACCAGATTTTGCACCCCCCAGTTTCAGTAAATCAACCCATATAGAACTAAAATAAGATGTTCAAATCATCCCAGATAGCAGAGGTGGGGGACTCGAGTCACATGACTTGACTCGAGTCGGACTCGAGTCACCTGTTTGAGGACTTGCGACTTGCTTGACAAAATTAAATAAATGACTCGACTTGACTTTGACTTGCCACTAATGACTTGCGACTTGACTTTGACTTGGGCTATTTGACTTGCAATGACTTGCAATGACTTGGCACCACCAGTGCTGTGTCTTGGCCTAGGCAAAAGCCGCCCCCCCCACAAAAGAAATCTCCCCCGAGTCCCGGCTTCTGCCCGCACAAATACAGCTTGCTAACATTGTGGGCGGGGATCGCATAGGTGTCCGCGAGCGGCGCTTGCAGTGTTCGCGGCCGCCGCAGACTTTTTTTTTATTTGATGATGACTGCGCTGCAGTCTCTCCTCCTAGGCTGTACAGGTCTCTGTATTCCGTCCGGCCAGGCCGCGGCGCCGCCCCCCTCCTACTGCGGAGTGATCTCTGAGGGAGGGGCTGGGCTTCTGTGCAAGTGTGCAGAGCCAGCAGCGTGAGTCGCGGGCCTCACGTGGGGGAGGAAGAAGGAACTGGAAGTTGCCCAAGGAGCCAGCCAAGCCTAGCCGACTGAATCTGAGTGGAGTCCAGTCCAGCAGCCATAGAGTAAGTCATGGCAGACTATTATTCTTCTACTGAGGGGGCACTGGAGCAGGGACAGTCACACGACTCAGGGAGAAACTGGTCTGAGAATGGGGGACAGTGCAGTGGTCGTTGCAGCACAGAAGAAAAAGCACAGAGCCCGGAGCCAAGGAGGAGGAAACAGATTTGCAGAAGCTGCAGGTTTGTTTGATGCAGTGCCAAGCAAATGCTTCCCTGCAAACTTTGCAGGGAAGCATTAGCTTGCTTGGCACTGCATCAAACAGACCTGCAGCTTCTGCAAATCTGCAGCTAGCAGGGCCCTGGCCTGGCCTGTACTGATGATTACAGGACGCAGATATGATTGCAGATGCAATCAATCAATCATCAATATCATTGCACATGCTAAAACTATGAAACCTAGGTAGGTACAAACCTTCTTTCCTTGTTTTCTCCTCCTCCTCGTGCTTTTTTTCTCCTGCGCTGCGACGGCCACTGCACTGACCCTCAGTCCCAGACCAGTTCCTCCCTGAGTCCTTCACTAATTAACTATTACTTGTGCGAAGTACAAAGTGCTCAACGTGTATATTACATAAAAATCATATTGCTGAATTAAGTTCTCCATGCGTACTACAAACTCATTAAACAGTCCACATCCAGTGAAAGTTCATGTACTGCAATGCTCCAGTCCATGCATGCTGAAATCAATGCAAACTTTAGCACTGGTCACTGTATTGGTGTCACTGGTGCCCAAAAGTGTCGCTATGAGTCACTAATGTAATATTCTAATCTGGAATGATAAACGTGTCACTGTTTTAAACAAGGTTAGGTTAGGACCGTATATATATAATACATTAAAAATAGTTCTGTAAGTACTAGTGTACTAAGCAGCAACACCTTATTTTCTGGCAGTGCCCGGGCCATCCCGACAGCAAACTCTGGATCCACCCCTGACAGATCAACGCACAAGGCAGCTATAATGGAGGGAGCGATTCCAAAAATAATTAAATTTGGATTTAAGGATTATGTTTTAGATGTTTGTGAAAAGAAGAGAACGGCGATATGCAAGGTCTGCAACTCAAAAATAAGAGACACGTCCACCACAACATCCAACTTCATCCGTCACTACAAAACCCACAAAGAAAAGTAGGTACAGTAACGTCACGTGTATGTGTGTATATATATATATATATATATATATATATATATATATATATATATATATATATATATATATGCAAATTAGGCCTACATCCCACTTTAGGTGGGAGCAGAGTGTATTGTTGTTCAAATCAATAAATCACATAGCTAACTTTTTTTTCTATCTCTCTTCTGTTTACTCTATAGATATGAAGAGTACATCCATACCAAAGGGACTTTTGATGATACCCAGCCTCAAATCTCACAATTCATCGCACAGGGGACTGTGCAGCAATACCACTGCAACCACCAGCAGCAAAAGGCAATTACAAACTCAATCCTGTCAGACCTCATTATAAACTGCAACATGCCACTGTCCATCATTGAACATCAAAGCTTTCGTCGCTTTTTGTCAATAGTAGACAACAAGTACTCTCCAGTAAGTAGAAGAACAATTACTGGCAAGCTTGACAATCTGGTGGCAGATAGGAAAATGAAGCTGAAAAATGAACTCGAAGTGGTAGATCATCTGTCAGTGACTGTAGATATATGGTCAGACCGCAGGATGAGAGGCTTTCTTGGAGTCACAGTGCACTGGATCAACATTGAGGATGACCGTCTTCAGTTAAAATCACAGTTGCTTGCGTGCAACCGCTTCAAAGGTCCCCATACAGGGGAAAGAATTTGTGAGGAATTTGAGCATATATGTGAAGAGTACAAGATTAAAAAAAAGGTAGACCACATCATTTGTGACAACGCCGCAAACATGAAAAAAGCATTCACTACATGTTTTCCAGGACAGCTAGATGAAGACGATGACCTTGATGATTCAGACATTTGGAATGACCTGTCAGTGGAAGAACAGGAGATGTTTGACAATTATTTGAGTGCAAAAACTCAGACTAGACTTCAATGTTTTGCACACACGCTTCAATTGGTAATAGGTGATGGACTTAAAGAGACTAAATTAGTCAATGCAGCTCTCGCCAAAGCTTCCAGGTTGAGCTCCTTGTTACACACAAGCACCTTTTTCAAGGAAAAATTTGAGGAGGAGTTTGGATAGCGTGGAATCCCTGCCTCTGTTACCACACGCTGGAATTCCACACTGAGGCAATTGAAATCAGTGGTCAGCTGTGACCAGCTGAAACTGACTAGAATGCTTGAAGATGGGGGACACAAAGAGACTGTATTCACAGCTAGAGAGTGGAATCAGATTAAGGAACTCGTGGATGTCCTTCAACCTTTTGGAGAAGCCACAGACCTCTCACAGGGAGAAAAACTTGTGACAATAAGTGCTGTTGTACCCTGTATTCTTTCTCTGAATCACCACTTGGAAAATCATAAAGAGAGCGTGCGCTACCTTGGTGGCTTGATCCGTAGCCTGCAAGAATCACTCCAAAGACGATTCGAAGGGATCTTTGTCAATGTGAGGATGGCAGATGAACAGAATGATGTAGCAACCTTACCCTTCTCTGACCCTCTATACCTAAAAGCTGCTCTGCTGGATCCTTCATTTGGCACCATGTGGTTGACCCATGATGTTTTGGCTACCGAAAATGTCAAGGAGGCTGTGTCTGCGATGATAAAAAGTATGTTATGTTTTTGGTAATAACCCGTTTGCAGTAATAACACCTGAGTGCATTGAGTCACTGTTTTATGCTTGTGTTTTTCAGACTTGATTCTCAAAGAGGACTGCAAGCCCACCCCAACAACCACCGATGAAGACGAGCAAATGCCAGTGGCAGAGTCAGAGAGTCAATCTGGGCTGTTCACAGCATACCGCAAAAAACAGAAGAGAGATTCATGTTCCAGTCCCCAAATTCAGCTGAACCAGTATTTAGACATTTGTGATGGACAGAGCTGCCTTCAGTTTTGGGCCATGAACAGGCACATGCTCCCCTCTTTGTTCAGGGTAGCGGTAAGAGTAATGTCAGTCCCTGCATCAAGCGCACCTGTTGAACGTGTGTTTAGCCATGGTGGGGTGATAATGCGACCCCATCGCTCACAACTGAGCAAGAAAGTACTTTCAAATTTAATTTTTTGCAAATGCAATGCATTTTAGGTGGCTATTCTTAGAATAGCCACTTAACATGCATTGCATTTGCAAAAAATAGTATTCTGAGAAGTGAGAATACTATTTTTTGCAAATGCAATGCATTTTAAGTGGCTATTCTAATAACTAAGAAAAAAGGAATAGAAGTTAGGCGCTGTTTCCAAGCCTGGTGAATTCAAATTTGTTATTCCCTTAGTGGGAGGGCAGTATGGAGTGGGAAAGATTGTAAAGATGTTGCCTATAGTATTTAGTGAATGTTTATCCCGTGGAATTACTATAAAGGTCCTGGATGTGCATAAGTCAAGTTGGTTGTCTGACTTAATAAAGTGCAGTGTGTGCTCTAAAAAAGATATAACTTAATCCGTCTAAATATAATATATCCATATATAAATGAAACCTATTTTTAAATTAAAAATATTTGTGCAAAATTATGTGATCCATAACGTAATCGATAATGTACATATGTAGTGAACAAACAAATATATATAATCAAGTGCTTTCAGTGCTGCTACAAAAAAAAACCCTGGATTCTGATGGATATTCCAATAAGTAAACCTTTCAGTGCGTGCCTTAATCCGTGTTCTAATAGTGATTGATTGCACTCACCAGATCCTAGCAGCACTGAAAGCACTTGATTATATATATTTGTTTGTTCACTTCATATGTACATTATCGATTTACGTTATGGATCACATAATTTTGCACAAATATTTTTAATTTAAAAATAGGGTTCATTTATATATGGATATATTATGTTTATACGGATTAAGTTATATCTTTTTTAGAGCACACACTGCACTTTATTAAGTCAGACAACCAACTTGACTTATGCACATCCAGGACCTTTATAACACATTTGAATACACCAGGCTTGGAAACAGCGCTATTTACTTCTATTCCTTTTCTCTAATATCTTACTCCACCTAGTGGAAGTAATCGGTAGTGGCAGCAGTTCCAACAACATTCTTTAATTTTTAAATTTTTATTCCATTGCATGCATCCCATTGCGCGGGTGTTTCTCCGTCTTTTTTCTATTCTAATAACTAAGCTCAAAGTTTGAACTTGACACAATGCCAAATTGCCAATATCTGGACACTTGAAGAATGGTGATGGGAATACTATTATTCTCATCACCATTCAAGTGTCCAGATATTGGCATTGTGTCAAGTTCAAACTTTGAGCTTAGTTATTTTCCCCCTCAGCAAGGACTACATTTTTTTCAGGCTTGTTGGCCATTTAATTGCTGAGTGTTCTGCTCCTTGTCTGCTATTTGGGCATTCAAAGTGTTTCTTTAATATGCCAAGAAAAAAGCACTAAGCTGTTTTGTTAATGTTGAAAATAAAACAAAACCTTTCCTGAAAACTGACTTTTAACTCATTTAAAGGATGGAAATGGGGTAGATCAGTATTTTGACTTAATTTGTGACTTGACCAAAATAAATGACTTGACTTGACTTGCTTGACTTCTAGCAGGGACTCGACTTGACTTGCTTGCTTTTCGCCACAGTGACTTGGGACTTGCTTATGACTTGAAGGTTAAGACTTGAGACTTGCTTGTGACTTGCACATGTGTGACTTACCCCCATGTCTGCCAGATAGTCTCCTTTAATTCACTTCTAAGTTTCCTATTTAATACCTTTTTGGAATATTATGTTCCATTATTTATACTTTTCCAGGCAAAAAAAAATAAAAATTAAGGGCAAAGAAGCCTCAGCTTGGATGCACTTAATGCAAACAATTCTTCACTGTTGTTTGCTGTCACATGTAATATTCACTAGCCGTGAAGGTGATAATTATTCTAGCACCAACTGGGTATTAGTATAGTATGTATAGTGTTTTTCTCCAGTGAGGTAAGAACCTGCTCTTCATTTGATGCATGAATGCTGAGGACTGTGAAGAGACCAGTTAAATATAGATAAAAAAATAATATTTCATCTGTTAAGAGATGCAGGTTTCACTGTGGCCAAAAAAGCATGGTCATTTTTCCACAGCTCCAGGGGAACGCAGCATAGTCGCTGTATTTACAGTCACTGGCTGTTTTCCCAGCATTTAACTTGTCTGTAACTCTTAATCTTCTCACAAACCATAACTGCTAAGCAAAGTAGGTCGATACCTGCATTTAGACTGTCCCCAGGTTAATTTGTTGTTCTGGTTATAAGAAAGAGGTGGATTAAGGCAAGGTCTTATTTGCTGACCTCAAAGAGCCAACAACTATAAATGAAACCAGATACTTAAACATGGTGGTGGCTATGTCTGGGCTACTAACACTTTTATTCTGAACTTTAAAATCAGCCTGCCACCTAAACTTAAAGCGGAGTTCCACCCACATTTTTGTCTCCTCACCATGCATCACTAAAATGTACCCTTAAAACAGATTGGCAATTTTCTTTTTTTTTCGGTTCACTTACTTTATTTGTGGATATACAGTGCCTTGAAAAAGTATTCACACCCCTTGAAATTTTCCACGTTTTGTCATGTTACAATCAAAAACCTAAATGTATTTTATTGGGGTTTTATGTGATAGACCAACACAAAGTGGTACATGTGACAGACTCACCCGGGACAGAGGCTATTGGAGGGGACTGAACGCAAGCCTTTTGACCACCGATTATGGGCCCTAGCATTTGGGGGAATGGTGCTCTCTGTGAGCTGCATGCCTGGGGACCCTGGGTTTGGTGTTACTTTGGATTCAGCTCCATGTCCCCCCAAAACACACAGACTCTGGGAACTCTTTATATGCCATATTAGAATGGTGACTGATTCATGCCGTTGGGACTCGTACTGTTAAATGCTAATGTCATCAATTCTGCTATAATGTGTTTATTGTAAATAAGTCTAGTGTGGCTCTAAGAGTCTTTTTACCCATTGTTGTTTGTGTTAATTAACTCTGTTACTGTGTGAAGCTCGGTGACCACAAGTCTGGGCGAAAGGTCATGTCTCAGTCACCTAGGCTGTATAAAGGATTAGATAATTAGCTCACATTAATTAGGTTACAGTTGTATTGTTAGAGGAGGTTCCAACGGCATATAAAGTCTTGTAATTTTCTAAATAAAAGGCAGTTCATGTTAGCAACAAGCAAGTGTCGCCTTGTTTTGTGCTCAGAGAGGTTGGGATATCTGTATACAGACTGGGAGGAAGTGGTATATGACGGAAGCACTCAAGCGGAGTGTGGGACATTCTGTGACAGTACATAATTCTGAAGTAGAAGGAAAATGATAATTGGTTATCAAACTTTTTTTATAAATAAATATGTGAAAAGTTTTTGTAAATTTTGGTTTACCAAAACATATCATACAAATATTAGCCAATCAGGTTCAGACTCTCAGAAGTAATTATGTTGGTGTGACATATTTTAGTTTATATGTATGTGGCCTTCCTACTTGATTTCAATTCTTAAAGATTTCTTCAACAACAAATCATTCCACATGCTACATCTTCCCAAAAGCAAAAAAAAATAAAAAATCCAACAACAAAGTGATGTACAGTATTTGGAGGTACAAATGCAGTTAAAGCGGAATTAAACTCCACTTTTAAACTTGTACCTACAGGTAAGCTTATAATAAGGCTTAGCTGTAGGTACAGTGAATTTCTCCTAAATTTGCACTGTTTAGGAGATATCCACACAACATCACTGGTGCATGCGCTCTGAAGGGACGGCATACAGTGCCAGAGTCGAGGGCGCCCGCGTGCATGCGAGGGAGAGACGTCATTGCAGCCCTATCCATTCATACAAACAAAGTACTGGTAACTGTAAGCGCAAACACACAAGTCCATATATAACAGGATATATAAAGGGCTGAGCAACTTAGTCCATAGGGGACAGGCTGGAAGTTCAAGGGTTAAGTGGTAACCGATAATGTAATGGTTAAAGTAGGCTGGTAGGCTAGGCGGCTGCTGTCCTCAGAGAGCTGGCTCTGTGGTGGATGAGAGAGGGGTAGAAAAGGAAGAGCCACCTGAGTGTAGTATTAACAAATGATGTTTAATGACACCAGGTAAAAACACACTTACAGGATAAAAACATATAAAAAGCTCATCTGTATAGGTATGTGGTCCTCGGTGTTCCCTCTGATCCTGTGGTGGTGACGCTGCACCTGGGAGCTCCTTCTGTGGCCATCAGGAAGAGACTAGGGGCCGGCGTGGAGAGCATGTGGAGCGTGCAAGACATCACAGGTCGTCCGTCCGCTTCCGGGTTCGGTATCCAGGGGAGGGATCGTCCAGGGAGGAGGGCTAGCAGGGAGGTTGAGAGAAGGCTATGCGCTCAGAGCCACTGCTCCTTCAATAGCCCTCCCCTAGATACTGAACCCGGAAGCGCATGGACGACCTGTGACGTCATGCACGCTCCACGTGCGCTCCACGCCGCCCCCTAGTCTCTTCCTGATGGCCACAGAAGGAGCTCCCGGCTGGTAATCCACCTTCTGCAGCCCAGCATCCCTGCAGCGTCACCACCACAGAATCAGAGGGAACACAGAGGACCACATACCTATACAGATGAGCTTTTTATATGTTTTTATCCTGTAAGTGTGTTTTTACCTGGTGTCATTAAACATCATTTGTTAATACTAAACTCAGGTGGCGCTTCCTTCTCTACCCCTCCCCTATCCATTCATGCAGCCCATGAACCTGAAAGAAAGACCGAGTAAAGATGGTAGTGCCAGGGAGCCATGACAGCGCTGTGCTGGAGGACTCCATGTACAGGTAAGTCTGTTATAATATGCTAGTATGCAGTGCATATTAGGACATTATGACTTAAACCTGCAGGGGGCCCATTGTTTTTTATTTTTCTGGAAGAAAAAAAAAAACGGTTTACTACCGCTTTAAGATGTAGACATAAAACATAAAATAGGTTAGCAAATTACTTCTTCAACAGTAAACATTTAAGTAGTTTTTGTCACACGTAAAACTTTAAGCTTATCTATTTTCAAAAAATGTGTCTGATGTCAGAAATCAAACATTTACTGACCTACCTTGTTTTTTTCCTATTGGGTGTGATTTAACCATTAATGTTGAACGGCCTGCTTTTATTACTTTATTTTGCATTAACTGAAGTTGAGGTTTGGAGCTTTTGTATACCAGCTTTTTTGAAACTTCTGACAAATATTCTGCCAACTAAACCTCAAATGAAATGTTTTGTACGGAGACTGTGGAGCCAGCAGAAACCAGAATAGAATGGAGCTTGCCCGTCATTTACAATACCGTTGGACTTCATAGTGGTCCAACACTTGATTTTCCTGCAAATCATTAAATACATTTTATGTACACCAATTCACATTTCATGGAGTTTACATGTGAGGCTCATATTCATGTGTGGTCTAAGAATGTATTGTTGGGACCTTTAATTGGGATTTCAAACACTGGCTCAGCAACACTTGGCATCCCAGCTTCAGCAGCAACTCTAGTCAACAAGAAAAATCAATCAGTGAGCTGCCAATGCTACGTAGGAAACATTTCCACTGATCTGAGCACAGGATGCTAACTCAATTTACCCTAAATCTGAACTCTGGGGGGGGGCAAATGACCCTTGCATTGAGGCCCCCACATCAATGCAAGGTTTAAATTCCCATTCCTTCTAGAGGGAACAGAAATAGGAACAATACTTACCTTATGTCTCACTTTCTTGCCAGCTGGCATCGTTCTCTTCTATCCAGCACTCCGGGTTCTGGACAGACCCTCAACGTTCTCCCCTACAATCTGGGACTGCTGGTCCAATATTGTACATGATGATGCCTGTAACCAGTAGAGAGAAGGGTAATGGCTTTAGGGGACCTATCATGCAGCTGGGAGAAAGCCAGCAGGAGTATGCTCCCCCTAGACAAAACAAGCATTTAACACTTGCACATCCACAATATTGCCCCCAGCTACATAAACAACCTCATCTGCAGATATCGCCCAAATCCTCCTCTCTGCTCCTTCCAGGACCTCCAGCTCGCATGTTACCTCCTCCCATGCTCACCTCTAGGACTTATTCAGAGTCTCTCCCATCCTCTGGAACTCCCTGCCCCAGTATGCCTGGTCAGCCCCTACCCTGTCTGCCTTTAGGCGATCCCTGAAAACTAATTTATTCAGAGAAGAGTACCCCACCTCCACCTAGGAACTGTACCCGAGTCACCTACATCAGATCATCCCCCGCAGCTATTACCTTTTCTACCACCTTCCCCTCCCATTAGATTGTAAGCTCCCTCTTATTGCTTCTGTATTGAACTATATTGTAATTGTACTGTCCACCCTCTACATTGTAAAGCGCTGTGCAAACTGTTGGAACTATATGAATTCTGTATAATAATAATAATTTGCAGTATGGGGGAGCCCCACTACAATGGTTATCTTTATTCCTGGAGTTCAGCCTTAATGTAAATGTCATGTAATCTTACACAGCTGTGTTAAAGAAGAAAAAGCATTCGCTTCTGGTTGTCTCCGCTTGCTAAGATCACACTATTCTCTGGTGTGCACCATATTATCTTTCTCTCCCTGTTAGATCTATTAAGGAGTTTACAGTGGCAGAATTGGGGATACTAAGTCTGCTGTCGCACATGTCTCAAGTAATTGGGGGTTCCAAAAACATCAGATTACTTCAGCAAGGCACAGCCAGATGATCCACAGTTCAACCAATGCAGGAGCCCAGAGCCCAGTAGATTTCCAGAGGACATATAACCTTCATGTCCCTGCAAAAGACTAGGAGGATAGCACAATTGGTCAAAGTGTTGTACCAGTCTGTCACTTCCCAAAAGAGGATGTGCTTGCAGGCAGTGGGTGTTTCTGATTGGATGAGCTATGCCAGGACAGATAATGCAAATGAGGTGGCTTCTCTTCACACTTATTATTAAATTAATGTCAATGGACTGGATAGTTGTGGTGTGTGTGTGTGTGTGTGGGGGGGGGGGGGGATCAAACTATCTTGGTTAGAGTCCCAGTGTGCTTTAATGGTTCAACAGGAGGATTCTTAATTAGCAGGCTGAGCCAGCTACCAGTCAAGAATCTGGGCAGATCCTGACATTATTGTGGGGATCCCTACAGAGCCTGGACCAGCTCTGCGATATCAGTCGACATCAGACTTTAGCCCGCTGTCAGCTGAATCTGGGTCACAGGAGAGCAGAACTAATTTCCCTCCTGTGACCCACAGGAGACGTATGACCAAAAGGGCTTTGGCCATACTTATCCTTTAAAGGAGAAGTACATTCAAAGCTTGTTTGGCTGTACTTCTCCTGTGGATCACAGCTGTGCAGTTCCTTTTTCACTCCTGTGACCTGTTTTCAGCAGACAGCAGGCTGACGTCAGCTGTCTGTTGATGTCACAGAGCAAGTCCAGGCTCCGGCCCGCTGAGAACTTGAGCCAGCTGCTCTCTTCCCTCCACAGCCAAGCGCTCCAGTGAGCGAGGAGGGGGCAGCGCAGAGAGCTGGTGTCTGGCAGTCACCAGCTCTCTGATGGGGAAGCTGTGAGAACCAAGTAATTTGCGGTGTTAGATTGCTTGGTTCTCAGTGTTAGAGCCAGCGGGAGACAGATGCAGCATCGGATTGATGCTGCATCCACCTAGGTAAGTAGAAATCTGCAAAAACCCCAAACCCCATACTTCTCTTTTAAGTCTCTGAATCAGATGCTGAAATTACATAACACAGTTATGAGTTTAATATCACGTTAACACAGAAATGATTTATGTATATAACTGGCCCTGTGTATGAGGGAACCATTTGCAAGCCTTACATATAAAGTAAAATTGGCCTTTACCCAAAAGTAAATTGTCCTGCACAGATTCATATTCCTGATATGTAGGTATAGAAACAAAGAACAGGGTTTACCTTTGTTTCCCGAACAAAAAACGAGGAGAAATGTTGTTATTTGGGAACCGACAAAGAGGAGTTATGTGTCTCCAAAACCAAATAAGCGCGTGAAAATAAGTCAAAATGGCAGATGGAAATAAAAGAGATTAGATAACCTAACACCAAAACATCCTGTGCAGCAAACATCTTGTGTGCATCACGTTTCACACTTAAGCTTCTTAAAGCTGTATTTGCATTCCAAGTGACCTTAAGGCTACTTCCAATTATATCAACATTCCACGTAGCTCCAGGCATATGGGAGCTGGCAACAGAAGTGCAAACAATATAAAGTCAGGGGAAATCCAGGGGAATGTAACATAAGAAGTGGCACAGGGAGAGCACCAATTACAATACCAAGGTGAAAAGGAGGTCAAGAGAGCAAACATGCTCTGGCTTATAGCTCTTAAGGCCCCCATAGATGGCATTCAAAATTCTGGCTGTGGGTGGCCCTGGTTTTTATAAACCAACCAAATAATAACACACTATTTTCATGTTAAACATTAAGTTTAAAGGAATCAAAGATTGTAATGACAGTGAGTTAGTATTTTGAGCTACTATTGCAAAGTTTACCTATCAGTAATTTTTGATGCGACTCACATTTTTACATGCTATTCCATACCTTTCTTATTATCTTTCTGTGGTGTGGGAGTGCTGAACCTTATGGTGATATGTTATAATGTGATGAGTATTGTGAGGTCCTGGAGGTTGCTTACCAGCAACCATGGTGTCCTACTGGACTCTCAAAAGAGTTTACAAAAGTGTTAAAAGGACTAACTTGTACAGTCCTTCGAAGGATTTTATTTTGCAACACCCAACAAATTTCAGGGGCTTAGCACTCCCCCTTCCTCAGGGGAGGCACTGAGCCCCCAAAACTAGCAATGGAAGCAGATTGTGCTAACGTGGTTGGGTCGCTTGCCTTATACTTCTGTATGACCTACAGGATACAACACATGGGGGTAGATTCACTAAAACTGGTGCACTCAGAATCTGGTGAAGCTCTGCATGGTAGCCAATCAGCTTCTAACTTTAGCTTGTTCAATTAAGCTTTGACAATAAAACCTGGAAGCTGAATTGTCCTATGCAGAGCTGCACCAGATTTTGCACTCTCCTGTTTTAGTAAGCAACCCTCATGGTTTGCCTGTAATCTGTCTGCTTGACATGCTCCACATTCAACCCTTCTCAGTTTAATCAACAGTGGCTCCAGAGAGAAACTGTGCTGTCACAAGAGCAGTTGTTTCTGAGCAAACATTTAAAAAATAATCATAGTTCCTCGCTGTCAGCAAAGTCATTGTAACCACGCTCCCTGCCCAGCAGAATAACAATGGAAACTGAGTGCCTGAGGACAAAAAATATTTTTAAGTTAATTGGGAGCATTTTTTGAAGTTGTAATTTAAATAATGTGCCTTGCATATACTGTGATAGTCCAATTGTTAGTTGGAGACTTCACATAAAATTTAAGGAAGGGGGTTAAATACAAGTAATTCACACCACCAAAAGTAAGTCTTCCATCAGAAGATGGTTTTGTATGTCTAAAACATGGTGACAATCATCACTTTAAAGAGACCCCTTTCTCACAGCATGTGGGTTTCAATATCCATGCCTAAGTCTAAGACAGAGAACCTGGTTGCAGGCCAGGGCCCTAGAAGGAAGGATTGTTCAGTGCAAAAGCTGCCACAGAGCTTCTACAACCAGATGAACAAGACCTGCGTATTAAACCCAGAAGGCCAACCCAGATCTATTAGGGTCAAAGTATAAAACTTGTATAAGAGAGTAATGCCCTGGGAAGGGACAAGAGCATCTGCTTTATTTTCCTGGGAAGCCCTAACTCTTGCAATGAACTTGTACACCTTACAGTTGAGATTGGATACTATAAGTTTCATGACCTCTAGGGCACAGGTGTCAAACTGGTGGCCCTCCAGCTGTTGCAGAACTACAAATCCCATGAGGTATTGCAAGGCTTACTAGTTTGACACCCCTGCTCAAGGGAATATACCACCACTCTCCCAATTTATTGCACTGACCACTGCCTGCCAGCTTTACACTCCTGGGTTCTGACCTGTCAAAATAATTTGTTGCACCTCTAAAGGCCAAGTAGGCCTTCTTTTTGCACTCTGGAGCTAAAATATGCTACTGCTGTGCCATTCTAAGACTGGATTCGTACCAGATGGTCCTCTAGAAGACTTGTCCAATCAAGTAGGAACAGCTGTATAATTTACGGATAAAACAGTTTGATAGACAACCTGGATTTCCCCGCCAAGTAACAACAACAGTTTTTCAAGTGTGCCCCACCAGCCAAAAAAGCCCTCTTCCATGTTGAGGATCTTTAAGTTAAGAGACAGAAAAGATCCGCCTGAAATCAACATTGGGGACAAAAGCCTTGACAGGAGTTACACCCTGGTTTAAGTTCAGAAGCAAATCTTCCCCAGCAGATCAGGCTAGAATCTCCCCGCAGGGTCAGGCAGAAGGGCCAAGACAAAGTCTCTACTGGGATGAACTAGGTCAGTGGACAGGGAGGCATCTGTGGTTTCTTTTGGCAGAAGGTTTGTGGAAGCTTGACCTTTAGGCTGGGTTCACACTATTACCGCATTTGGCTCACAGCAGGGGTCCGGTGCGTCCCCGTTCACAGTTTCAGGTCCGACTTCAACTTGAATTTTTGGCTGAATTGGGACCTGAAATGGACTGAAAGATGCACAGGGCTCCTGTGCAAATCCGCACCGGAACCGCAGCGGAAATATGTGAACCGGCTCCATAGAGAGCCGGTCAAAATCTCCTGCTATTGCGAATTGGATGCATCCAATTTGCAAAAGTGTGAACCCAGCCTTAAACTTTTTGATGCGCTTCTTCGACATCCCATTCCAAAATGATGGGCAATAAAATAGTCACCCCCTCTTTGCTGCTATAACAGCCTCCACTGCCATTTGCATCTTGGTTTTCCTGTAAAAGCTGTCTTTAGTAGTTCAGGATCAATGTACAATTGAAGAAGAATACTATAATAGGTTTTGGGACTTTAAAAAGTAATTGAATCATGATAAACTGTTGTGTAATGTACGTTGTACTTAGCAAATGTGTCTAGAGTTTAAAAATAATAAAAACTTTCAACAATATATTAATAAATCCATTATAAAAGTAGAAATAAATATTAATCAATTATAGAGAAAAGTCCAAATAAACTATATGGCCAAAAGTTTGTGGGTACCTGACCACCATATCTATACAAGTTTGAACAACCTTTCCAAAACAATTAATATGAAATTGGAGTTGGCCTCTCTTTGTGGCTTTAACAGCCTCCACTGTTCTGGGAAGGCTTTCCACAGGATTTTGGAGTGTGTCTGTAGGAATATGTGCCAATTCAGCCAAAAAAGCATTTGTGAGGTCAGGTACTAATGATGAATGAGAAGACCAAGCTCACAATTAATTATTCCCAAAGGTGTTGAGGTCAACTCCTTAAACCATGTCTGGAGCTGGCTTTGTGCGTAGGGACACATTCATGATGGAAAAGAAAAGGGCCTTCCCCAAACTGTTGCCACAAGGTTGGAAGCACACAATGATCTAAAATGTTTTTGCAAGCTGTAGCATTACCAGTACCTTTCAATGGAACACCTGAAAACACAAATTGAAAAAAACTCCAAAATTGAAAGGGTTGTCCATTTTTGGCCTTATAGAACAGCCTTTCTCAACCTTTTCAAAACAGAGGAACCCTTGAAATAATTCTCCGGTCTCAGGGAACCCCTGCTAAAAATTATAACTCGTGATACATTAGTGTGATGGTCAGTGGGAAAAATGGTCCTTACACTTGTGGTCATTGGGAAGAATTACCTCCTTACAAATAACTAAAAAGATCAATGGTGTCAGTGGGAACTTATCTGAGAGGCAGAAATTACCCAATGCTGGAGGAACTCCTAGCAACCTTTGGAGGAACCCTAGGGTTCCACGGAACCCTGGTTGAGAATCACTGTTATAGAATGTCAAGCCTGCTGTCAGCCTTCCCAAGTGTATCTCTCTTGCAGACCATTTTCAGAGTAGGACCCTAAATGACACCTAATTGTCTCGTAACACTTTGTCCTTACATATTTCTATTGATTGCAGTAATGTGCGGAGAGGCAGTTACAGACTAAGCAGTCCGGTGGTCAACACAGGAAATATTTTTTCACTTGTCTTGTTACTTGCTCAGGCAGATCAGGATTAATTTAGGACAGTTCCAAAGGAAGTTGAAGGAAGACCTCCTTTTGTCGGGAGCTGTGCATGTGGTTATACAGGGGAGAAGGTTACAGTATAGTTGTTACTACTGTAGGTCCCACTCTGAGCAGGCTGGATCCTGGGACTTCCACGCAGCATGCCAGGCCTCCAGGAGGACCAAATATGAAGAGGAACTCTAGCAACTCCTTAAAGTCTCAGGGAACTAGTTAGAAGCCAGGCACAGAAGATATGTTGTACATATGTGGAGGAAAAATAAGAGCCAGTCCGCAGGCAGGCCATGTTCCTGTAAGTTTAATGTAAAAGATATCTATGTGCAAACTAAATTCCAAATCAGCGTTCTTTGTACAAAACTGTTTCCATCATCTTAGCCCCGTGATGCTTGCCATTTAGCCCCCACAGCTTTCCCATCTTGTTGTCTGAAAGTGTAATTATTAAATCAAATGAAATTATATGCTTGTAAATTTTTTAATGACACTAAATTAACTTTCACTTGTAAATTTCACTTTCAACCTAACTATGTAATTATGCAGGGAGACGGTTCGGAGGATGCAATGTTTATAGTTTATTTATTATATCTTTTTGGTGAACTTGATTAACATTGTGACTAGTACATGTCCTGGAGGGGCAAAGCACAAGTCATTGTTCATAGGATTTCACTACAGTCAGAATGCAGAGAACACCTGACAGGGTCACTTGACTTGAATTTTCAGCAGCCTGTGACCTGTAACTTCCTCTATATTTCTGTTTCTTTTATAACCATTGACATTTAAACAATGTAGGTTTGAATCTTGTGGCTGTGACAACTCCTATCAAAGTACCTGACTGAAAGAGTCAAAATGAAATACTGGAGTACTGAGAGGTAGAAAGTATTCGATGTACAGTATCTCACAAAAGTGAGTACACCCCTCACATTTTTGTAAATATTTTGTTCTATCCTTTTATGTGACAACACTGAAGAAATGACACTTTGCTACAATGTAAAGTAGTGAGTGTACAGCTTGTATAGCAGTGTAAATTTGCTGTCCCCTCAAAATAACTCAGCACACAGCCATAATGTCTAAACCGCTGGAAACAAAAGTGAGTACACCCCTGAGTGAAAATGTCCAAATTGGGCACAATTAGCCATTTTCCCTCCCCGATGTCATGTGACTCGTTAGTGTTATAAGGTCTCAGGTGTGATTAAATCACCAATTTTAAATTTGCTCTGTATCCTATATATATTTTCTATCATATATATTTTTTATCTTGTATTCGCATATTATTTTTAAAGTAACATCTTGTTTTTTAATAGATATATATGTATGTTTTTATTCATGGTTCACGTTAGAGTTTATGTACCAGGTCTTATCTTGCCGGTGGATATGTACTTGTGTTTATTTTTATACATATCGGTATATGTACATGTTTTCCTATATATGCATATATGTATACCTTATGCTATTGTCCTTTTTTAACTTCCAGTTTACTTTTTATTATTTATTTTTTAATTTGTGCTCCACTTCCATATGTATTGTGTCTAGTATTGCCTCTAGTTGTAGTGTATCGTTTATTATCCTTAGCCCTGCCCCCTCCAAGACTATAAAAATGACTGCCATAATATCCGCCCCTCATGCTTGAGAAAGGAGTGCCGCTATTCTTGCCACCAATAGCGCGCAGACTCAGAAACGCGTCGCACAGCTGTGACGTCACAGCCCGGCGCCGCGCTGTGCTTGCCCTCCAGGCCTCGTTTTGGCTCCCTACACGGCCGCTACTATTCCATCCACGGAGCCGAAAGAGCCTCACCACACACTGCAGCACGCCTGGCGATCGGCTTTGGCGTCCTCATAATCCCATCCTTGGAACCCGCAGACAGTTGTTCTGTGTCATTTTAACCCTTCTCAACCCGGAAGTGCCATCTGGAGACCTGAGGGAGCCCCTGCTGTGTCCAGCTACCACTATCCATCCTCGCCAGGATCCGATGTGGGATCAACACTGCACGGACTTGCTGAGACTTGTGGTCCTCCAGCTTTTCCTCTGCTCAGAGACGTACCGGAACGCAACATTACAGTCTTCCATGTGAGTGGATATTGTTTGTTGAAATAAATGATTATTGATATATACTCAGAGGCGCCCCTTTTCCTTGTTTATCTTCTTTAGCCTATTGGACCTCGCTTCTGGTCTTTTCTTGGTGGCAGCCCTGACTGACTTCCTCTTGTATATATTTATATATACCCATCTTGCCATTGGACTATTTAGGAACAGTTATTTGAGGTATACCTGCATTGCGCCTTTTTTTACTTGTCTTATGAAGATGTTATATCTGCATAGGGTGGACCAACTCAATATTGAAGCCTACGGGCTAGGACTGGGATGCCATTAAAGTTCATGTGCGTGTAAACACAGGTGTCCCAATACTTTTGACAATATAGTGTATGTGGCTCTATCTCCAGCCCCATTCAGTTGTGACCAGGAGATTCAAACAAAGGGCCTGAGGATAACGATGAAGTCATTGCCCCAATACGGCAATGCCCATATTTTGTAAATGATTTGAGTCACTGAGAGGGAGGAGCCTGATGTAGAGCTAAGAGCCCCTCATGAGGTCCACCTTGCTTTTGATTATCAGCAGATAAATTTGAAAGCTGGTATTGGATTGAATAGCAGCTAAAGATCCACCCATTGCCATGCATTGCCAGTCAATTGCCAGGTAGACCTGATGGGGAACTAGTCTCTCAGTTCCCTAACAGGCTCCACCTACCCCTACAAAAAACTCTTTGGCCATAATGCACCTTTCAGGGTGACGGGTGCAGTGGCCATGGAGGGGTCAAACTGAGGAAGGAGTATTCTGTAGGGATGCTCCGATCTAAGTTCCAGGTACCTATAGATTGATATATCTGTTTCTAAAAGACATATGAATCAGGTGCAATCATCAACAATTTCAGGCCTACGACACCCATTATGAATCCCCCCTAGAATACTTAATAATTAAGCCTAGAACAGGAAGTGTTACTGGCAGGATCATCAAATAATAATTACAGAGAAAACAACTAAAGAAAGAAATGTAGCGCTGTCAATTTACGCAGCACTTTACACATACATTGTACATTCACATCAGCCCCTAGCCTTGATGCACTTACATTCTAAGGTCCCTAACACACATTCTAGATACAAGTTAGACAGGATCCAATTAACCTACCAGCATGTCTTTAGAGTGTGGGAGGAAACTGGAGTACCTGGAGGAAATCCACACAGGCACAAGGAGAACATGTAAACTCCATGGCAGGTAGTGTCGTGGTTGGGATTTGAACCAGCGACCCTTCTTACTGTTAGGTGAAAGTGCTATCCACTACACCACTGTGCTGCCCCATATAAGGATTGGTAAGCTGCAATATATTAGATTTATGTTTTTGGCTTTACGTGGGCGGGACGGAGCCACACTCTATGTCTTATGGACACAGAGATCTGGCTCGGGAGTGAGCACACACAAGTGCCCCCATAGCAAGCAGCTTGCTATGGGGGCACTTAGCAAGGGGAGAGGCCCAGAGCACCAGCAGGGGATCAGAGAAGAGGAGGATCTGGCTGCTCTGTGCAAAATCATTGCACAGAGCAGGTAAGTATGATGTGTTAGTTATTTTTAAAAAAGTTCATTTACAAACACTTCAATTTTTTACAGGTGAGGCTTGACTTTACTTTTGAACATTTAAGCATAAAGTTGTAGCAGAACTTTCACTTCCAAGCAGAAAGTAGGTCAAATCATTTTTTTTTTGTTCTGAGGGCAGTAAAACTTAGCACATGGGATGGCTTAGAACGGCATGAGTTTCCTGTGCACTCAGCACACTTCACTCCATGCATCGGTTAGCTGCTGAATGCAAGGCTCCGATTACTGGGAATTCTATGTATTTAGCTGATTCCACCAGATACTGGGAACTTTAAAAATATAACGAATAGTAAAAATTTAAACAGAAAGCATTGTCAGCCCTGTGGTCGATGAGTGCGGTTTAAATTACCGCCATCCAAGTATTATTCCTGGAACTATAACTGTCATTAGAAATTTTTAACAGTCACTTATTGGTGTCCATTGACCTCGATTTAACACACAATGGAAAAAAAAATTAGGACAAATGCAATCTGTTTGTGTTTTATGTTAAACTGGCGGTGTCATCAAAATAGTGTGTATTTCGAATGTCTAAGTTAACTTAGAAAAATATAGCAGGAAGCTGTTTTATAAACATTAGAAATGTTACAAATTCTTTAACTTTTTTTTTTATTTTATTGATGGAAACATCCATAGCTGATCGTAGGGATTTGTCACATATGCATGTTAAAGAGGAGTTCCACCCGAGGTCCGTAAAAAAATAAATAAATAAATAAAAGTCAGCAGCTACAAATACTGCAGCTGCTGACTTTTAATTGGACACTTACCTGTCCCAGGGTCCAGCGATGCGGGGGATCGAAGACCCGCTCGTCTCCCCCTCCGTTCAGCGGCGCCGGCATTGCAACTGTGGGCGCCGGTGTTCTGACATATACTGTCCTCCTATCGGATAGTGTCCGCTCCGTACTGCGCAGGCGCAGCGCTTGCGCAGTACGGAGCAGAAGGAGATGCCGAAAGTGTCCGAAGTTGATCAGCTGACCATCAGCTGTACACGGCGCTTCGGCACTTCTTAGCGATGGCTGTGTAAGAGGGCCCCTCGCGGGCTCGCTTCGCTCGCCACGCTTCGGGCACGGCCTCGCTGCGCTCGGCAACTATTTATTCTCACTCTATGTCCACTTGGATAGTAGGGAATGAACCTGGACATAGGGTGAGAATAAAAGCGCAGGCGCCGTGTACAGCTGATGATCAGCTGTTAAACTTCGGAGACTTTCGGCGTCTCGTTTGTCCTCCGTACTGCGCCTGCGCAGTACAGGGCGGACACTATATGATAGGGGACTGTATTTGACAAGACACCGGGCTGTAGCTTCACAGCCTGGCACCCACTGCGCATGCGCGAGCGGCGCCGCGCGCCGTGATTGGCCGCTCAGTCACCTGGGACCTGTAATGGGTCCCAGATGATTGACAGGAGGGAGGGAGCAGAGCGGAGCCCTTCCTGTGCCGAGGGGGAAGTGATGTCACCAGCCCAGGCACTGGAAGGGGCAGACTACGAGGGACCCCCTAGCAACAGGCTTTTAGAGGTAAGTTAAAAAAAAAAAATATTCAAATGTTTTTTTGTTTTTGTTTTTAGGATTTTTCATGTATTTTTGTTTTTTTGGGTGGGACCCCACTTTAAGTTGAGGTAAATGAAAAGGACATACAATGCAGTTAATATAAATTAAAGTGGACCTCAGCTTATATATTGTTTTATGATAAGTGTATACATGCTAAGTAAAGTGTACCATTACGGGTACATCACATCACCCACCTGGCAATGTCTTTATCCATGTTCTCCCCATAACACCACTGTCTTTGTTCAAGCTTCATCCAGGTTCCAGGGCCGTCTTAATAGCTTCATGGGCCCCTGGGCAAAGTAATGCAGTGGGGTCCTTACCAGTCTGCCCCAATTTACACACCTACTTAAAAAAAAGTATAAATAGTTGATAGAATCAAACATATATTTATTAGTACGTTCAATAAAATCGATTTTAGACAATTAAACATGCCATAAGTGAAAGACTAATCAACACAAAGGGCACAGTACAGGGGGGAAGGCAGATGGGCACAATACTGGAATCAGGAGGGCACAGTACAGATTCCAGCACAGAACATTGCCATCTCGGGACGGCTTAATAAAAAGCGTGACTGTCCCTACACTTTGGATTGAGAAGTTGTTTTAGCAATGTCCACTCCACTCCCCATTTGTCTGTAATCTGGTGAACTGAGGACCTCTGCTTGTTGTGATTCATAACAAGGAATTACAAATGGATCTAACTGCATGTACTTGACTGTATCCAACAAATAGAAAACCTATTTTAAAATGAATAGACTGTACTAAGAAGCTTTTCAAGGCCATCATTCAGGTTCAGACTTGACTTGGAAGTTTGAATGTGACTGGTGATCCTAGAGGCACAGAGAAAAGATGTTAAAGAGTATGGGTTTAAGGGAGTACATTCTGAGGGACCCTGGGAGGTTCTAAGGAATGAGCCTAAAGTCCTGTTTCCAGGTTGCAGCCTGGGAGCTACATCATGCAGCCCTCAGTGCAAATGCAGACAAAAGTCTGTGTTTCACTTACCAAGGTGCTTACACAAGCCAGTAATAAAAAAAATGAATGTAGCAAAGTCCTGGGGCCCCTGAGGCCTAATGGTGACCTCCAGAGTTAAGGGCAGCTGACATCCTTCAGTGTAAAGTGGGTTACAAGGCATGATGGGTGCGATGCAAGATGAAATGGTAGGCGCCAGACACTTTTTGAATGCAAAGAGTTTTATTGTCTCTTAAACAGAACTGTAGGAGGGAGGGTTAGGGCCAAGACACCCTTTGGTAGATGCGAAGATAATTAGCAGACTCTGAGACTTCTATAGGTAGATAGCTATGCAGGTAAGGGCATCCAGCCGGACCCCACTTCTGTATAGGTAGGACTGCTGTCTCCTATGGCAACAATCTTGTAGCTGTTACTAACAGTAAAGGTAAATCTGCAACAAGAACAGTTCTCTTTACCCCACACTCACTCACTGCGGGTCTTCACTCAATGAGCTCCCATTCTCTCTCACTGGACTTCAGATCCACTAGCCACTGGATCCTCTGAGCTCTTTCACTGTAGCACTCAGTATCTTCCTCAAGCGTCACCCCTGCTTCACTGCTGGGTCCCTGGCTTGGCACTCACAGATACTCCTCAAGCTTCACCCCTGCTGATACGTAAGGTCCCTGGTTTGGCACTCCACAAGTGGTGAGTGTTTGCTGTGCTGATTAACCTACAATAAAATAAAAAAGAAATACAAAAGTATCTCGAGCAGCCAGCACAATGTTGATGAACAGCAATACAAGTATAAAAAGAGATAGGTGCAGCACTCAAAATATAATGTCCTTAGACCCTTCGGTCCTCAGATTTTAGTAATGGTCATGGGATATATTTGGAGAGTGAAAGAGGGAAGATAACCACCAAACACACTGCCTCCTACCCTCCTCTTTGGACCCTCATCACAGGGGTCAAATGAGCATTGAATGGAGTTAACCTCCTCATTCCCGGTCATCCACAATCGATCAAATAAAGCAGATAAAACAGGATGGACACAGGTATCCCAATCTCCATGCTCTGTCCCAGAAGTCCCACCATTAGATCCACATATATTAACATCTCTTAAAAATGATGGGATGATACTATATGTGGCTCTAATGGTGTGACTTCTGGGAAGGAGCATGGAGATTGGGATACTTGTGTCCATCCTGTTTTACCTGCTTTAGGGTGAAATCAATTGACCTCCTAACAATTTGTCAAGGTAACTATCGCTTGGCAAATACATTTAATAGCAACCCTGCCGAAACATCAGGGTGCTACACTAAAGTGATTATAAAGGCTGAAATGTGTTTTTCTAAAATAATAAACGTTATACTTACCTGCTCTGTGCAATGGTTTTGCACACAGCAATTGATCCTCCTTTTCTGGGGTTCCCTGCACCCCCCCCCCCCCCCCCCGCCTGTGCTTCTGGCTCTTCCAGTGATGTCTATTGACACATACAGTAAGGCTCAGCCCCACCTCCCGGTCACTGCTCACAGGATTTGTTGACTTTGGGCTGCTCTGGACTCTGCACATTGCAGGTTTGTTTGCTTCCCCCTGTTTTCTGGAGGCTTCCAGAATATGGTGGTTAGGAGAATCAGATGATCAGCCTGAATATTTACATGGCTCCAGCCAATCCCTGGGGGAGTGTGCCCAGATGGTGCCTGGGGGATTGTATATAGTTTGGAGCCTGAGAGAGCAGGGTTCTTTCCCAGGAGGAGAGGTTCCCACCCAGAAGGACTGCTGCCCTTCTAGTCAGCTCATTGGCAATGACAGGTCCCAGCTGTGCAAAGCTGGGGAGTCTATCCTGCTTCAAACCCTTTGGAGCTAAGACGGGGGTTTCACTGGGTATCTGGTCTGGAGGATTCACTGAGGAGACTGTCTGCCTGAGTCTGGAGGGAGGCGTCAAAGTACCAAGGGACACTGTGAGTACAGACCTGAGTGAGGGATACTAGTGATTGTTGCTGCTGTTAGCCCCTGGTGCACTAACATTAAAGCTTGCCTGGCCTGAAACATTACTCATGGTGTCCCAGTACTGTCTATTTTAAATGGACTGCTCTAAGAGTTTGCTGCAAAGGGAAGAGTGTCCTCACATTTCTGATTGGTGTTCTGGAGTATCCCACAGCTTCCCTAAGCCCCATCCAAGTTATTCTGCAGTTAACTTTAAAAAGGCAGCCCCATAGATTGTTTACTGAGCCAGAGTTTGCCTGGCTGCCACCAGACTAGTAGGAAAAGAACCTGGGAAAAATCAGCGGCCCTTTCTGGGTGAACACTACATACACAAGTGTGTATAAACAACTAGTCATGGGTAAACCTGCACCAGATTAGAAAACTAGAACTATAAGTTGCTAAATCAATATCTCTCAGAAAAGATATTCCATCAGTCGTATATACCATGCCAGTGCACACCAGGTTTTTTGATATGTAAGATGGTGTGGAGAAGAACAGTCTTAGAAGGGAGGGAGGGTAAAGAGAGAGGGAAGAGAAAAAAAAAAGGAAATCCAGAGAGGGTGCAGCTGAGGGGGGATGCCCCCCCCCCCCCATAATACATGAAAATAGTATGGCTGCAAACCTATTCATCAAGGATTGAAACAAGTCTCAGTAGAATCACCTGGCCCTATGTTCCTCAGATTTATCAAATAAGCAGAAGTAAGTTCCATGCATTGCATATAGTTTATCCTGACAAACCACTGTGCTTCAATAGGTGGGAACTGCGGTTTTCACATATTAAGAACACAGGCTCTAACGGCGTTTAGCACATGTTTAAGGAGGGATTTATAATAGTGTTTCCTGGACAGAAGTGTCAGGTTTAGCAAGACAGAGGCTACTGTATGTCAGTGAGTTTTTGGGTTAAGTGGAGGACTTGCTGCCAAAAGGGGTGCATGATAGAGTATTCCCAGAAAATGTGTAGGAGTGTATATTTTTGGGCCCCACATCTCCAGCACAGATCGCTTTGTTGCGGAAATAGTTTGGCAAGGACTAAGGGGGTCCTGTACCAGCACATTAGAATCTTGTATGTGGTTTCTTGATATTTGTTACAGAGCGAGGATTTATGTGCAAAGAATAGAATACGATCTTTTAGGTGTTCAGAAAATGTAGTGTTCAGATCCTTTTCCCATTTAGCTAAATAGGGTGGGTCCTGTTTAAGGATGGGCTCGGGCGTGTTCGCAAAGCCCACGTGCAGAGCCCGCCAAGAAGTCGGCACGGCGCTGCGCTAATCACAGGCAGTGAGACATTTCCCGATCTCTGCAGCCGCACATTGGGAAAATGTCTCACTGCCTGTGATTAGCGCAGCGCCGTGCCAACTTCCTGGCGGGCTCTGCACGTGGGCTGTGCGAACGCGCCCAAGCCCATCCTTAGTCCTGTTGAGAGTGTATGCTAAGAAGGAACTGGCAACATATAGAAAGGGACTTGAGTATTGCACCACTACCTTGGCAGAATTTCTCAAATGGTGTGATGTCTGTGAAAGGAGGTGGGCTTGAACAAGGAGCAAAGAAATGTATAAATTGCAAAGACCTCCAAAGAGCCAATGCTAGAGTCAAGGAGTCTGTTGAAATGTTGGAGATGGAAGCTCACCTGTCAGAATGTAATAAATGGATGGCTCATAGGAGCTCCTGTTCTGACTGTAATTTGAATACCTTGTCTGACAGCGACAGCCCTGTGGCAAACTATGGGTGTTCTATTATGGGCGTCATAGGAGAAGGAAAGTTCTGTATGGCTGCCATTTTGTAATATCTGTCTAGTTTGTTTCGGCACAAATCATTTTTAAGGGGGCTGTATGTGGCACAAATGATTTGTAAAAAGGGCTGTAGTAGCATCTCTAACCATCGCCTGTAGTATGTCTGTAGACTTTGACTATCTCCTGTTGCATGCATGCCGCCTCTAATAGCTCTCTGAAGCATTACATTTACTGAATATTTTGTGTGGCCCTTTGGCAATGACAGGGGCCACACATGAAGCCCCTTAAGTCAATTAAGGTGGCCACCACTTGCCTAGAGTACTGATGATTGGCACACACCTTTTTGGAAGCAAGAACTTGGTATTGTATACTTTGATGAATGCATTTTGGGGCAAACAAAAATGTAATTATCTATTTAAGCTATTGATCAGGTTGAGGGGCTCCAGGATTATTATTTAATGTGGAGGAATCTGTTTTGTCAGTTTCCTCCAAGGTTTGTAAAATCCAGTTGGGGACCTGGAGCCCGGAGATTTAGAAGGGATCTGGGTGGATGAAATGTTCAATCCTGGGACTGGGTTTTGGTAACAGCCAGGAGTCTGACTTATTTATTGTGCAGGTGGGTCCTGGGCTAATAGCAGAGTCAGGACCAGGGTTCTGGGCTCCACCCTCCCGAGGAGTCCAGGCGTGCAGGGGAGAAGCGTGCATGCCTGCATGGTATAGCCTGACAGAGCAGACAGAGAGCCCAAGCTTGTGGTCTGAGCAGCAAGGAAGCTAGAAAAGAGGTATAGTACCTGTACAGGTACTCTGTTATATGGCCAAGAGGGCTGAAGCATAAGCCTGAGCAGTGGTGTTGCTAAAGAAAGCCAGATGTCTTGGCATTTTTCATGTACATTGTTGCTGTGGAAAGCTGAAACCCCTGCATGGGCAACAGTTTTGTTATTGGACTTGTATTTCTTTTTATTTAAGTGGGCCAACAAGCCTTTAAATGGCACAACTGGCGTGGACCCCGCTCACTGATAGCTCTACACTGAGCTAAACAACCCCCAAACTTTACAATCTGTACCTTCTTCTGAACAGTTAAAGGGGTTGTAAACCCTCAAGGTTTTTCACCTTAATGCATTCTGTCATGCAGCAGCCCACCAGAGCCCCCCTTTTACTTACCTGAACCCAGTCTTTCCAGTGACGGGGACGAGCACACCAGCTGGTGTCTCGGGTCCTGATTGGATAGGTTGAAAGCAGCGCAGTCATTGGTTTCTGCTGCTCTCAATCAAACCCAATGATGCGGGAGGCGGGGGTGTCCTGCTGTCTGTGTCAATAGAGGCAGCAGCAGGACACAGGAGCGCGCCTGCACAAGTGTCCCAAGGGAGAGCGGCTCTCCAACAGGACACTCGATGCAGGGAGGAGCCAGGAGCTCTGCTTATTGACCCCATAAGAGGAGGTTCAGGGCCACTCTTTGCAAAATCAACTGCACAGAGGAGGTAAGTATGACATGTTTGTTTTAAAAAAAAAAATCAAAAACTGAACCTTCGGATATCCTTTAAGCTATCCCTGATCCTTTATTGTATCCACTTTTTTAAACTTTAGAGTTTACCAAATCCTTGAAATATATCCTGAAACAAATTCCATACCACATGATTTAACAACAATTAATACATAACATAATCTGTAAAAATAAACCCATAACCTCTAATCTAACACCAAACATTAACCCTTAACACATAACCTGATATTTAAAGTCCAGTCTGAAGAGACACTGGGGGTTATTTACGAAAGGCAAATCCACTTTGCACTACAAGTGCACTGCAAGTGCACTTGAAAGTGCACTTGAAATTGCAGTCGCTCTAAATCTAAGAGGCAGATCTGAAATACGGGGAAGCTCTGCTGATTTTGTCATCCAATCATGTGCAAGCTTTTATTTTCCTTGCATGTCCCCATTGGCTTTACAGCGACTTTACTTCCAAGTGAACTTGCAGTGCACTTGTAGTGCAAAGTGGATTTGCCTTTAGTAAATAACCCCCACTGTCACTTTACCTATTTTGGACAAAGTGAGCACGTCTGTAAAAAGGCCCCTCCCCAACCCACTGATAACCACCTCTTTAGCAATACCCCGCTCTTCCTTCTCTTATCTCAGTCGCTTATGGGGGGTAGCCTTTGACCTCCTGTGTAGCAGTTCTCAAGTCTAGCAGCCAATCGCTATGCCCAAGCACTGTCACATGACCGAGGGGTTGATGCCACAGCTCCTTTTAGGCTCTGGAAGCAGCTGACATCAGGTATTTTATTGACAGCAGCAAAAAGAGGAAGGAGCAGCAAGGCGTCACTGGAAAGGTGAGTACGGGTGGGTCGAGGTAAGCTTTTTTTTTTTTTTTTTTTTTTACACACACATTGGGGGTTATTTACGAAAGGCAAATCCACTTTGCACTGCAAGTGCAAACTACAAGTGCAAAGTGCACTTGAAAGTGCACTTGGAAGTGCAGTTGCTGTAAATCTGATGCCGCGTACACACGACGGATTTAGCCGTTGGCATAAACTCCGACGGTTTCTCCAACTGAACTCCGACGGAATTCCATTCAAGCAGTCTTGCCTACACACGGTCAACCCAAAGTCCGACCAAAGTTTGACCGCTAAGAACGTGATGACGTACAACACTTACGACGGGACTAGAAAAAGGAAGTTCAATAGCCAGTAGCCAATAGCTTCTGTCTCGTACTTGTTTCAGAGCATGCGTCGTTTTTGGTCTGTCGGACCAGCATACAGGCGATCGGTTTTCCCGATAGGAATTGGGTCAGTCGGAAATATTTAGAACTTGTTCCATTTCTAGGTCCGTCAGATTTTTCGAAAAAAAAAAGTCAGATGAGGCCTACACACGATCGGTATATACAATGAAAAGCTTCCGTCTGACTTTTTCTGTCAGACATTCCACTCGTGTGTACAGGGCATGAAGGGTAGATCTGAACAGAGGGGAAACTCTGCTGATTTTATTATCCAATCATGTGCAAGCTAAAATGCTGTTTTTTATTTACCTTGCATGTACCGCTCGGATTTCCAGCAACTGCACTTCCAAGTGCACTTTCAGTGCAATTTCAAGTGCACTTTGCACTTGTAGTTTGCACTTGTAGTGCAAAGTAGATTTGCCTTAGTAAATAACCCCCATTGTCACATGTGCCCTGATGGGGAACACAGATGAGGCTATTCTGCTTTGTAACAGGGTTTTTAAAAGATTCAGTTGAGCACAGGTTCACTTTAATAAAAAAACAGCATGGTTTGTGCTGTTTATCTCTATTTTTATATTATCATCACTACACGTCTGCAAACATGCCGCTGAATATTTGAGCAGAGTATTACAGTAGGAAAGGAAAATATACAGAGCTCAGAGCATATAGCTACCAATAGTCTCCACCCAAACAAACGGCTGCTAACATATGTGCCATAAAATATCATAAGACAGGTTGCTGAGCAAAGGTTTACTACAGACTTCTATTTTGTGCTCAAAATATAGCCAGGTTGACAAGGCAACATTTGAAACACGTTTCATGTAACGTGCTCAGGGTCAGCAATCTCAATCATCAAATACAATTCACATGAGATGTTCAGAGATTAGAAGGTGTGAAAATCCTCAAGCTAGTCTCAAAATGTGAAAAAGAAACCTTGGATGTTCTTAATCCTTACTGCCTGGCACAGCATAAAAGCTATGAGTGGATTACCCACAGTGTTTTAATGAACGGATCATTTGCTGCAGTAGTTATGTGAAAAAGCCAAAGAATTGTATATATTCCAAGCTGTAAAGTCAAGGGAATATGGGGGAAATGGGCAGCCAATTTGGTTATTATTTGGTGTTTTTTCAAAGGGGATAGCACCTCAGCTATCATTTCTGAAACCCAACCCAGATAACATGGCAGTGGTCCTGATGGTCAATACACTTATGGCCTTTGGTTAACTTGGTCAAGTATTGTGTTACATTATTAGTTAATTATTCAGTTTAATGTGTATGTGTCACCGGCGCAAAACCTCTATTCACTCAATTGCCTCTATACACCTTAACAGGTTTGCTGCATTCAAAAAGAACCATTCATTAGAATGGGCTAAATGTGATAGTAAATGCGTGTGAATGCGCTATTCGTATATCTACACCACTCACAATGTTATATTCCTATTTCTAATATTGTATCATAAAAAATATTTTGCCATAAAAAACATTTTACATCATGCGACAATATCCCCTAAATATTCCAATATTTAATAAATAATATAATATTAATTATTCAGTTTAGTCGGTTATACAGATGCCTGATATGGAGAATGGTGTAGCTGATGCATTCTCTGTTTCAGCAAGGGCTACTCTGGGAGCTGATAAAACATGTGGAGCAATCACCAGTCCCCAGGAATCCAAGAACCTTTGGAGAATTGGGTTGGACGATTGACAGTTAGTGCCGGTTCACATTAGAAGCGGCACGACTTGCAGGTCACATTACCGAGGCGACCTGCACACGACTGCCTGGGCGACTTGCAAAACAACTTCTGTATAGAAGTCTATGCAAGTCGCCCCAAGTCGCCCTCAAAGTAGTACAGGAACCTCTTTCTAAGTCGGAGCGACTTGCGTCGCTCCCCTTAGAACGGTTCCATTGTACAGAACAGGAGGCGACTTGTCAGGCGACTAGGTGTGAACCGAGCCTTAGGGTGAGGAACTCTATGGCAGGTTCTAATTGAGATGCTTACACTGGAGTGTAGAGGCAATGGTATGCATTGGAAGCAGAGGTTCAAGATGTGACGTCAGATGAGATGAGGAGAGATTTGATACTTTTATTGTTAGCAAAGCTAAGTCATTTTTGTTTTTTTTTTTGTTTTAAATTGAAGAGATAGAAAGGTGTCACAAAAGACTATAGTGTGGTTGGTGGTGAAAGGATTTCAGAAGCAGGTACAGATAAAAGAACAGTGACATTTACTTTACTTATGAATATTTTTGCCAAATTTGGTGTGGTAGGTCAAGGTAATTATGAGGGGAGCTTGTATTAACTAGTCTTTACTTTTGCCTTCTACGGTATGATGCACTTCAGACTAGGGAAATGATCAGCCCATGGAGGGATTTTTCAGAGGGGAAATTTATTCTGAATATATTACAAAATACATGTACTTTTAGTTTTTCCAAAACCGATCAGGCTGGTAGGGACTTTGGGGTGCAGTTAAATGGAGTGGACGATAGTGTTACCTGTCCTTTATGATGTTATCTTGATTTTATGCAAGTGTGGCTGGTTTCATCATATTCCTTATTGGTGCACATTGATGTTTCATCTCTGTTGCATTTTCAGTTTTTCATGCTGTTTCTGTTTTGAAGCATATTAATATGGTTTGCATTTCTTCCATATTAGTGCAGCAGTTGGGGATTAGAGTGCAATGCGTTCCATAGACCAGGATATTGGTTGTCTTGACATTGTTGCTCTTCTGCTATTTAGCCCGAATCAGCTGAATGCTGATGGTGTGGGGAATTGGGAATAAATATGGTGGCAGCAACAGACTGAATGTTTTACTTTGTTAGTTGCTAGTTAATGTGTTTATGATACCTGATCATGGTCACAAATGTACAGTGTATGTGATTGGTCTCTCATGTATTTTCTGGGCAGAAAGGAGAGCAGCAATGAGACTGGAATGTGGACACTTTGGTGTTAAGTATAACCTGAATTCCACTGGTTTGGATTTTGTGCCCTGAAATGGCACCAGCTCTGCAGTTTCAAGAGTCATTGTATTTCCAGACTTGAGAGTGAAGTGGTCAGAAATAGTTCCATCAGGAGGTCTGGTAATCAAAAATGCAGTTTTGATTAGGTCAAAGATTAAAAGCAAAAAGCGGTTTCAAAATCTATTTACCTGATGTTCGGAATTGCGGTTTTGAACAAATTGCTGGAGGTTGATCCAGGTAACCTTTTTCAGGATGGAGTGTACTGGAAGAACATCAGCCTTGGTGTTTTCAATTATGGTCTGTGGGCGGGCCTATAAACTGAAGACATTTAAGTTTATGCCTTCTACCTTTGAATGCTGTGATAGGTCTTTTAAGGGGCCTACAAGAAGATTGGTTGTGAAATGGGAGTTCAATGATGCTTAATTTAAAGTCAAAAGTCAAAATTTTAGTACATAAGTGTTGCTAAGGTTAAAGTGCTTGTAAACTCTGTTACACCACTTTTACCTACAGGGAAGCCTATAATAAGGCTTCCCTGTAGGTACCGTGAATATCTCCTAAACTTTCACAGTTTAGGAGATATTCACTGCATCCGCATGTGCCAATGTCATCGGCACATTCGCACTGAAAAAACGGCCCGCTCGTGCCTTTTGCTCAGTAGCTGTACCATGACCGGCGGATCCTGTGCGCAGTGCTGTCATCGTGGCTTCGGCCAATCACAGCGCCGGAGCCGGCGAACCCAGAAATAACTCAGAGAGAGATGTCGCCGGTGCTGTAACAGCTTCGATCTAAGGTAAGTATTTCATAATGAGCTAGTATGCACGTCATACTAGCTCATTATGCCTTTGTCTTGCAGGTTTTTTTTTTTCCTGAGTTTACAACCACTTTAATTTTCCAAGTATGGTCTTGAAATAACAGTGTGGTGTAATGAATCTTGGAGAAATTACATCATGGATTGTGTGTCCACTGGTTATAAGTGCCTGGTGGTTAACCTCCTGCCTGACAGTTCCTGCATAGTTCTGGTAGCATTGAGCAATGATAATGTTTGTCAGGGAACATCCTTTCTACTGACTCCCATTGCAATGGGCCATTATTCACACTGGCCACCAATGTAAGGAGCACTACAATGACATCTAATATAAAGGGCGTTCTTTCCACTGACCACCTCAGTAGGTGGACACTGACACTGATCACCAATGTAATAGGGTGCTTTTCAACTGACCACCAATTTACCACTCCCACTAACCCGCAAATATAACTGACCATCAATCCAATTTTTACCATCTGCCTGACTATTCTGATCATCATTGTTATTGTTTGATGGATTATGTCTTATAGAACAAGGTGTGTTAAGCATGGTCTACTTTGACTGTCACATACATCATTATCTTATTTATTACTATACTTACAACTAGGGATGGGCCGAACACCCCCCTGTTCGGTTCGCATCCAGAACATGCGAACAGGCAAAAAATTAGTTTGAACACCGTTAAAGTCTATGGGACACGAACATGAAAAATCAAAAGTGCTAATTTTAAAGGTTAATATGCAAGTTATTGTCATAAAAAAGTGTTTGGGGAGCCAGGTCCTGCCCCAGGGGACATGGATCAATGCAAAAAAAAGTTCTAAAAACGTCCGTTTTTTCAGGAGCAGTGATTTTAATAATGCTTAAAGTGAAACAATAAAATTGAAATATTCCTTTAAATTTCGTTCCTTGGGGGTGTCTATAGTATGCCTGTAAAGTAGCGCATGTTTCCCGTGTTTATAACAGTCCCTGCACAAAATGACATTTCTAAAGGAAAAAAAGGTCATTTAAAAGTGCTAGTGCAGGCTATTAATGAATTGTCGGTTCAGACAATACACATAAAAGTCATTAAAAGTCTTTTAACATTTTTTTTTTAAATGCGTGGGGGTCCCCCAAAATTTCATTACCAGGCCCTTCAGGTGTGGTATGGATATTAAGGGGAACTCTGTGCCAAAATGTAAAAAAAAAAATATGGCGTTGGGTTCCCCCCAAAAATCTATACCAGAAGGGTCTGGTATGAATTTTAAGGGGAACTGCGCGGCATTTTTTTTTTTTTAAATGGCGTGGGGTTCCCCCAAAAATCCACACCAGACCCTTATCTGAGCACACAACCTGGCAGGCTGCAGGAAAAGAGGGGGAGTGAGAGAGCAGCCCCCCCTCCTAAACCGTACCAGGCCACATGACCTCAACATGGGGAGGATGTCCCCATGTTGATGGGGACAAGGGCCTCATCCCCACAACCCTTGCCCGGTGGATGTGGGGGTCTGCAAGCAGGGCTCTTGTCAGAATCTGGAAGCCCCCTTTAACAAAGGGGACAGCCAGATCCCGCCCCCCATGTGAATTGGTAAGGGGTACATTGTACCCCTACCATTTCACAAAAAGAAAGTGTCAAAATGTTAAAAAACCACTGGAGACGGCTTGGGACAAGTCCTTTATTAAAAATAAAAAAAATAAAAAAGAGATTCCAGCAATGTAATCCAATAAATCCATGCTCCTACTCCAGAGATGTAATCCAATTCTCGATCTCCAGCGATGGATGATCTGCAGCGAGGAACACGCACAGGATGCTGCCCCCACCGGAGACACCCAGCCAATGACAGCTCTTATGTAGCTGAGGACGGGGCCACCTGTCACGTGACCCCGTCCCACTCTGACAAGGGGAAATGCCGGGGTTTCCCAGTGACATGTACGGGTGACCCCGTCCCCCTCTGATGCAACGCAGGATTCCCCTTGCCAAGACACCTTTGTTTCTTAACAAAAATATTCTCAATTAGGCAATTATCTTACAGGATGAAAAAAAAGAATTAGAACAGAACTATAAATATGTCCCCACACCACCCAAAAAATATGTGTACAGAAACTATGTACAGAAAGGGGTTTCCAATGAGTGAGGTCACAGAATCTCCAGGACTCCAAGACAAGTGTAGAGAATCTAAAATTCCTAACAACAGCTTGCCAAATATTTCTCATCCATGGCTAACAACAACAAAATCCAGGATAGTTCTGAGTGATAGTGCAAGAAACATGAGTGCACCATCTTTAGATGAAAATAACAAACAGACAAAACATTTCTTCACTGAAGAATTAAGGCCGTTTGTGAAGTGAAGTCTGAGACCTTGACAGCCGTCAAAACAAACCTAGAAAATGTTCATAGTGTCTTCCTTGTTGCTATAGCGGGACAAGACATCTGTTTTAGGCATCCATCATGTAGGAAACATGGACATTATTTGCTTACGAAAATGCAACAGAAAGGATTTTAGGAATGTGAAAAAAGTGAAAAGAAGTTTGAATTTGAATTCCCTGTTGATAGCCAACTCTCTGTTTTAGGTTTCCAGTATTAAAAATAATTTATTTGACAAGTGATATTTTCATACAATGATATTTTTGACTTACAAGTCAAGTAAACATTTTATAGAAAAATACAACAAAAAAATGACATTCACTTTTCTATACTATGTATAAATAGTGACAGCAAAAAATGGATAGGTAATTGTATTAGCTGTTTTTGTAATAATTTGACTTATTGTTATGAATTAATTATTTTTTATAGCACTGCCTAAAGTGGAGAAGTGTTGAACCCCCTCTAAACTTTATATTTCTGTATTTATGCTGGTGAAATTCACATCCTAAATAGTCCTAGTGACCACAGTCATTGGGAGAGAAAGTAATGGAAAAGCTGAAATTTCAGAGTTTTCACCAGAACAAGAAAACAGGTAACACCAATTATTGTGACAACTCTTTGGGGACATCTTCTATCATGTCATGTTGTCTCTTTGGTAGAAAAAGACTGACCAACGGGGCACAAAGAGGAAAAAAAAAACCTGCAGGGAATTTATATTCTTCCTACTCCATCCAAAACTACAAAAAGTTTTGGTTTTAAACACAATTAGTAACAATGGATTTTATTATTATACAAAGTATAAAGCATTGAATCAACTAATGAATAAGTACATTCATTTCTGTATTTAAGGCTAATGTATTGTTAAAGTTGCTTTCAAAGCCAATAACATGGTTCTTAGATGTAGTGGTTGAAATAAATACATGTTTTCTCATTTTTTCCTTAATTTTTACCTGGTGATTGGGTCAGCAAAATGCTTCCTGTCCTAGGGTGACAACACCCTATTCACTGTACTGTATCTAAGAAGAAGTAAAGTAGCCACCATAGGATAGGATTACAGAACACTTCCCTTTCTCCTCTTCTCCGTAACATAGGGGTCGGTGGTCAGTAAATAAGAAAAGTTCATTGTTAGAGTTTACACACATTTTTCAATGCAATGAACAATCAGTAGATAAATAAAACAGTTTGTTTGATACCTATGTGGTGTAATATTATTATGCTTGCTTGCAATTAGTTGATTCCTACAAGAGTATATATGGTTCTGGATGGAGGCACATTCCAAATGACATCAAAGTCATACATACACAAAGAAGAAATACATTTGTTTACAGCACCACACAAACAAATTTTGGTTTCCTTAAAAAAATAAATATATCAGTTTATTTCAGTAACAATTTAAAACAGCTAATCCTGTATAAAAAACAATAAAAAACATGGGATCCATAGGCATGCACATAGGGTGTGCCAGGGCACATCCTAATCAGCCCTAAGGGCACAGATTTCTATAGTTCTTGCTCGCCCCCATGTCCCCACTGTCAAGCACTGCTGGCTTCCTTCCTCTCCTCTACTGCCAGGGACGCTTTAGGATGGAGAGCAGGGGAAGAGGCAGGTAAATATGTCATTTACCAGCCCCTTCCTTTTCTGAATAAACACAGCGAGTGATTGGTACCAATCACTCGCTGTGTTTATTCATAGCTGAAGCATAGTAAGCTGTGTTTCAGTTTTTGAATGAACTGTAAGGCGCTCAGCACAGAGCACTTCCCATTTATTTACTGTCCAGTGCAGCTGAGGCTACAGAGAAAGGGACTGGGGAATCTCTGTCCTCAGCCCCTTTCTTTTTCTCAAAAGTCTTTTTCACCAAAGCCCCCCAATGGGATATATATTCCCCACACCCTGCACCAATGGTGTGGTCACACATCTCCCCTCTTTAGCGAGCAGCGAAAGGCGTTCACTCAAGTCTGCCCCGTGTCACTGTGGAACCAGTATCTGTATGCATTCTTGACATATTTAAGTAACAAAAACTGCAATCCTCATATGTTATGGTAGCTAAGCAGTGACAGTGATGGGAGGCCCAATATTTGGAGTGGTAATGCTGTAAAACTGAATATAATGAGATCCTAGATTTTACACGTTTTTATGCAGGATAAGCTTTTTTTTATGATTACTGAAATAAACTGATATTTTTTTAAGAAACTACAATTTGTTTGTGCAGTTCCTTAAAAACTGTATTTCTTTTTTATCTATCTATCTATCTATCTATCTATCTATCTATCTATCTATCTATCTATCTATCTATCTATCTATCTATCTATCTATCTATCTATCTATCTATCTATCTATCTATCTATCTCTGACTATAAGAGATGACAGATCGTGGTTCCTAGCTATTAGGAAGTCACGATCTGCATCTTCTCTCGTGCCCGCGGTCGCGAGCATATGCACTCCCCCGAGTGCAGCCGGCACGCGCATGCCTGCTATCCCTCTTAAAGGAGCCGACGTATAGCTACGACAGCTTGCGAGATCGTGCCGACCTGCCACAATATAATGATGGCGGCTGGTCAATAAGTGGTTAAAATAGAACCATAGGCAAAACTTTTTTTTTTCATTTTGAATAGAGTAAATGAAGGCTATTCCTTCTGTCAGATTTTTTTTTTCCATCTGTGTCCCATTGTGGAGCTTGCCAAACAGGAAGTGAGGAAATCCCTGCAAATTAAGGGAATTCCTTGGGTACCCCCAGGTCATCAAAACTAGTGTCCCCATTGGAAGATTTCCACACCATTATTTTTCTGGGGACAATCCAAAATTTTTTTTTTTAACTTTCACTTTCAATGATAATGGTAAACAGGACAAAAAGAGAGGGTGAATTTCCCTAATGGGGGCACAGACAGCAATAAAAACATTTAAAAAAATGTTTTGCCTTTAGTTTTACAGTACTTTAACCTTCAACCCAAACTTCTAGAGGGCTTAAAACAGATAATCTGAGAGCACTTAGTCAAATGCTTTCTTATCATCTAAAACCAGCAGCGGAGAAGACGTTTTATACAATTCAGTAAATCCAATCAATTTCAAAGGGGCCTATCTGCCTTTTACAAAACCCACCTGATCAGGATTGGTTATGTGCAGGGTGAGCGGCATAAGTCAGCTGGTAAGAGCTTTGGCATGGATCTCTAGCTTTTGGGGGTAAATCAGCTTCTTTCCTAGTAGACAAAGTAACAGAGATCAATTTTAACATATGAGTCAGAAAAGAATTGTAGGACACAACTTTGTTAAAGATAGAGAATGAATAGGGGACTAATGTGTCTTGAAATGTTTTGTAATATTCTCCATAAAAGCCATATGCTTCAGATAAAAATTTTTTAACTTGAACATCTCTTCCGAAACAAACATATTTACCCTCTGATGTGTACATAAAGAATGCACCAGAAGCATAAAAATCCGGATTGGTGCAATAGATAAGAGAAGGTTGATGCAACAACCTTTCATCCTTCGTGATAGAATAAAACCCTTGGAGTCTTTTAATAAAATCTCCCCTAGCCCACATTCTTCCAACAAACACCTCTAAATGAGATCTTTATTGATAGCTAACTGTGATAAACACCTTTCCAGATTGAAATTGCCTTCGGCCAACAAGGCAACATGACCAATATATTGCTATTCACACAACTCGGGCATTAGCAACTAAAAATATGCCATATCTAATCAACCCGATTACTAAAAAGAAATGGATGAATCTCAGGAAAATAGCAGATGCATTTAAAGTCTACTATTGTACCTGATATAATCCTCAATCATACCAGCAGATACCCCAGCCATCATCAGCTTCAATAAGTCATTTTTTTTTCAATTCTCTCAGTTCTGAGGAAATACATTTGGAATTCAAAGAGGCGGAAATCACCTGCAGCATAGAATATTTCAAAACATTACAATCGGCTTAATCACAGCTTAATCACAGTACATTTTAAGGCAACTGTTCACGTTTGTCAATGTATTGTTTGCACTGGAAGGGAACAGACGTCATTAAGGTAACTTGAATTGACAAGGTTGTTGGCTGCTAAAAAAAGCAGGCTTACTTTTGCTGTTTTGAACTTTTGGGTGGACTTTTGAAGCCATCTTCTATGTTGAAGAATGCATCGATTTTTCAATTTTTAGTTATCAACGGTTTGATAGGCTACCCAATCTATGCTATATAGAATTTTCTTGTTCCATAATGCTTTGGTAAGTGGCAGCAATCGATTTATAGATAAAATGTTGCTTGGGAAAGATCAACATACATTCAATAACATCTCTGGGGAGGTAATCAAGAGATATCAAAGTCAAAAGTAAAAAAAAAAAATAAAAAAATATCATTTACTGTAATTCCCCGTACACACGGTCGGACTTTGTTCGGACATTCCGACAACAAAATCCTCGGATTTTTTCCGACGGATGTTGGCTCAAACTTGTCTTGCATACACACGGTCACACAAAGTTGTCGGAAAATCCGATCGTTCTGAACGCGGTGACGTAAAACACGTACGTCGGGACTATAAACGGGGCAGTGGCCAATAGCTTTCATCTCTTTATTTATTCTGAGCATGCGTGGCACTTTGTGCGTCGGATTTGTGTACACACGATCGGAATTTCCGACAACGGATTTTGTTGTCGGAAAATTTTATCTCCTGCTGTCCAACTTTGTGTGTCGGAAAATCCGATGGAAAATGTCCGATGGAGCCTACACACGGTCGGAATTTCCGACAACACGCTCCGATCGGACATTTTCCATCGGAAAATCCGACTGTGTGTACGGGGCATAAGAGTTATGCCAGGGGACTGATTCAAATATTTCTTTGAATTTTATATTATTGCAGTGGGACATGTTTTCATGGTCAGTAAATTTAAAATGAACTTTCTGGAGATCCTTCATGACTTCTGTATGAATGTCCACAATGTCTCTGTGGGCTGCTACATACTCCCCCATTTTTCTTTTTAACATGGCCGACAGTGTTGCCCAAATCATGTGGTTGCTTTTGAAACTGATGCTTTAAAGGTATTATATCTTTAGTAAGCGAACCATGCAGTGATATCAACATGTCTTGCAGTGTTGTATCAAGGATTGGTTGATTAGATGTAGGAAATTAATTTACTGGGTCAACCAGTTCTCTAGTGCCTTCTAATGATAAGCCCTAAGATCTCCCTTTATCTCTAAGGCATGGGAGGCCTTCCCTGTGTGCCTGAGCCTGGATTTTGACTTCCAGTTTCAGAGGATGGAGCCAAATTGTATTGTGGGCTACCATGCTTCCTGGGTGAGCTAGAAGCCGAGGAATCTTCATCTCATGGTGAAGCTTAAATAGGGTAAATTCTGAGCAATGTGTTCCAGGTCCATTTGGTACACACTATTTTTCTGTTGCTTGAAAGAAATCATTGAGTTTTCATGGCTCTTCTTTGCCTTTCTGTTCCCCATTATTGTTTTGAAAACTGGGAATGTCAGTGTAAGTGGTGGATACGTTTAGGGATCCCTCTGTGCACTACTCCTGTACCTTGGATCATTACTGTTAAAGTAGCCCGCTATAGATGTGGCTATCTGCCTCGACTTCTTGGCCATGCCCCCCAGCATGAGACACAGCCAGCAAAAATTGTAAGGCTTCTAAAAATTCCCTATTCTATACAAATCTTAAAATCCCAGTCAATGTAGATTCAATGTTATATTTAGGGTACACATATAAGAGGGGGGTGCAGCACTTCTTCAGCATCTGGGAAGACCCCTAAGCTTGAGATTGTCCCCTATGTGCCTGAAAATACCAGGATCTGGCAACTGTCATGTTATGTCTCTGGGTAGATTTTAAGCCCTTGAGAAATGACAACTGGGTGATTGATAAATCAAAATAACTTGTGATATGTGATAAATACACGTATCTCTCTCCTACAGCTGCTGTTCAACAAGTTTTCAAACACCTATAGAAATAATAGTAATACATTATACCATAGAGCAGGGATATGCAATTAACGGACCTCCTGCTGTTGCAAAACTACAAGTCCCATCATGCCTCTGCCTCTGGGTGTCATGCTTGTGGCTGTCAGTCTTGCTATGCCTCATGGGAGTTGTAGTTCTGCAACAGCTGGAGGTCCGCTAATTGCATATCCCTGCCATAGCGCATACAGTGTACAATATGTATAATACATACAAAATTGCAAAATGTTCAAAATAATATTAAAAATTAACTGTGAGTTCAAATATCATCAAATCTTTATAGTGTCTCAAAATCAAAAATCAGTTAATTTCATAATCCTCCTTCTTTCTATAAAATGCTCCATGCTCAATACTTCTTAAATAAAGTGCCAAGGTGCTCCAAAAACACGCTATGAAATGTAGCATACACCCCTCTTGTACCCCTACTCACCAGAAGGAATTGACCCCCAGCTTTTCAGCATAAGGGTCAAACATGCTTATGTCTGGTGAGGGGGTGTCCAGCAATCTTCTCTTTCCTTCTGTGTCTTTCACAGGCTGGCGGCATATGCAGCCACCACTGTATCTAATGCTCATGTCCCACCAGGGTCAATAGAGGGAGAGATAGTGTACTATTTGGATTTATTCAGTAAAAAAGACTTAAAGTTTGCACTTACAAGAAACAAGTCAAAGGATCATTCTGCAGAATATACAATACAAGCCTCTTCTGGGTTTGCTGTGGCTCAGCGTGTGTTGCACGGATGACGGAAGTGATGTGATAGGACACCACAAATTCTGTCGATGCGTTTCACCCCTCCCACAGGGCGTTATCAAAGACAGGAAGTCCTGGTCTCCTGGTGATACCTATACTCACAGAGGAGTCCCCTCCACTGAAAGGGTTATCTTTAATCCTGTAATATTTACATCACTTCCTATAAGGTGTCTTGGCTTCAATGCCATACTAATACCTGTACACTTCCTCCACCCGATCTTACCCATATATTGCCACATCTCAATTTAATAAAAAATCAAAAAAATAACCGGGTGATTGAAACTACGTTCCTTCACCCAATAATAAAATGTAATCCTTCATAGACTTAACATTGCATGGGTATAGCCATCACAATGTAAAGCAGGCCTTACAGTAAAAATGCAGGGTCCAATATTTTTTTTTAGGGACTCCTCCCCTAGTCCAAGAAAAAAAATTAGGGAAAAAAATGTTAAAAAGTTAAGTCATATACAGTGGGGACGGAAAGTATTCAGACCCCCTTAAATTTTTCACTCTTTGTTATATTGCAGCCATTTGCTAAAATCATTTAAGTTCATTTTTTTTCTCATTAATGTACACACAGCACCCCATATTGACAGAAAAACACAGAATTGTTGACATTTTTGTAGATTTATTAAAAAAGAAAAACTGAAATATCACATGGTCCTAAGTATTCAGACCCTTTGCTGTGACACTCATATATTTAACTCAGGTGCTGTCCATTTCTTCTGATCATCCTTGAGATGGTTCTACACCTTCATTTGAGTCCAGCTGTGTTTGATTATACTGATTGGACTTGATTAGGAAAGCCACACACCTGTCTATATAAGACCTTACAGCTCACAGTGCATGTCAGAGCAAATGAGAATCATGAGGTCAAAGGAACTGCCTGAAGAGCTCAGAGACAGAATTGTGGCAAGGCACAGATCTGGCCAAGGTTACAAAAAAAGGTTCTGCTGCACTTAAGGTTCCTAAGAGCACAGTGGCCTCCATAATCCTTAAATGGAAGACGTTAGGGTCAACCAGAACCCTTCCTAGAGCTGGCCGTCCGGCCAAACTGAGCTATCGGAGGAGAAGAGCCTTGGCGAGAGAGGTAAAGAAGAACCCAAAGATCACTGTGGCTGAGCTCCAGAGATGCAGTCGGGAGATGGGAGAAAGTTGTAGAAAGTCAACCATCACTGCAGCCCTCCACCAGTCGGGGCTTTATGGCAGAGTGCCCGACGGAAGCCTCTCCTCAGTGCAAGATACATGAAAGCCTGCATGGAGTTTGCTAAAAACACCTGAAGGACTCCAAGATGGTGAAAAATAAGATTCATTGAACTGATGAGACCAAGATAGAACATTTTGGCCTTAATTCTAAGTGCTATGTGTGGAGAAAACCAGGCACTGCTCATCACCTGTCCAATACAGTCCCAACAGTGAAGCATGGTGGTGGCAGCATCATGCTGTGGGGGTGTTTTTCAGCTGCAGGGACAGGACGATTGGTTGCAATCTAGGGAAAGATGAATGTGGCCAAGTACAGGGATATCCTGGACGTAAAACCTTCTCCAGAGTGCTCAGGACCTCAGACTGGGCCCAAGGTTTACCTTCCAACAAGACAATGACCCTAAGCACACAACTAAAATAACAAAGGAGTGGCTTCACAACCACTCTGTGACTGTTCTTGAATGGCCCAGCCAGAGCCCTGACTTAAACCCAATTGAGCATCTCTGGAGAGACCTAAAAATGGCTGTCCACCAACGTTTACCATCCACCCTGACAGAACTGGAGAGGACCTGCAAGGAGGAATGGCAGAGGATCCCCAAATCCAGGTATGAAAAACTTGTTGCATCTTTCCCTAAAAGTCTCATGACTGTATCAAAAGGGTGCTTCTACTAAATACTGAGCAAAGGGTCTGAATACTTAGGACCATGTGATATTTTATTTTTCCTTTTTTGATAAATCTGCAAAAATGTCCACAATTCTGTGTTTTTCTGTCAATATGGGCTTCTGTGTGTACATTAATGAGTAAAAAATGAACTTAAATGCTCTTAGCAAATGGCTGCAATATAACAAAGAGTGAAAAATGTAAGTGGGTCTGAATACTTTCCGTCCCCACTGTACTTACCTTAAGCTCAGCTTCTGCCTGCTACTCCTAAGACCAATAAGGTATTGCAGCTATTGTTTAGCCTTCTTTATCATTTACGTGCCTTTTTTGTCTTTGGCTGCAAAGACTCTTTACCAGTGCAGGTACATAAGTGAAAACTTTCTTGTTCAATTTGTATTTAGTTGAATGTTTTTTTTTTACAGTTTTCACTAGCACATAATTGTTATTAGATCTGAAGGAAGGATTAAAAAAAGTTGGTTTCATTGACGTCAATCATGTATATTTTTTTCAGTGGGGAATTAAGTGTTTCCCAGTTTTTAGCCGTTATGTGGTTACTAAGGCGATATGTAAATAGCAGGGGGATTCTCCATAAGGGCTTCTTACAATGGTCGCCTCTGTTTTTTAACTGTTAGGATAGTGATGTATGTGCCTTTATGCTTGAAGCCCACTTCACCATATGTCACCTTGGTAACTGCTGTTTCTGAAAGCAAACTATAGATGCTTGATTTCAGAAATACAAAGAGATATAGATACTGGCACAAGAATATATATATTCACACAAGACACTAACTTATCCTAGTTTCCAGAAAACTGTAAAATTCGGAAACTGTAAATTTAAAGAAACAAGTGCTGAACTTTGAAAAAAGTTAAACTACAAAATTCTTTCAAGCTATTAATGTATTTCAAACAGTCTTCGAGGAATCTTTGGAAATATATACAAGTATCATTTTGACACATTTTTAAATTTGTAGATATTTAACATACATGTTCAGTTCAGTTATCCCACTGTCCCTCCAATTTATGAGATTACAAAAAAATAAATACATTAAATTAAAGCAAACTTAGTTTGAAGTAGTTCCTCCTATGTTTAGGTGTAATGTTTAGCAGGATAACTTAAATAATTTAATTTAGTTCCCTATTGTTATCTTTTATATGGAATTTTTTTTTAAACTCAAAGTATATGTAAATCCAGAAAAAAAAACCTCAAAATGTAAATGTAATTTTAAAAGACATTTTAATCTTTTTTTTTTTTTTAATTTACAGAATTCATTAAAAGAATACCCACTGATCCTACATGATGGTCCTTGTCCAAGGGCTTCCTAAAGTTTTACAACTGGCTTTTTATGGAAACTACAAGTAGCTGTTTCAGCAAACACTGTGAATAGTCCACTATTCACTGTTGTCACCACCAAAAAACCTGCCCTGAGACATGCCTTGCAGCCATTTCTGGAGTGTATGTAGACAGTCAGTGGCTGCAAAGAGGCCGATGTAGATCAGCAGCAAAGGTATAATAAAGAGTTGAAAGCAAGCATTTTATATTTGAATAAAGAGGCATTTGTTTACTATTTACAATGCTTTAGCCTTTACAGGATACCCTCCCAATGATGAGGGCATGTGTTCCGTTAAGGTTTGAGGGGTGGAGTTACAGGCCCCCCTTCATTTTTTAAAAGAAAAAAGTACACTTTTTTGTAAACAATGTGTACTTATTAACAGGCCTGGAATAGGACAAAAAAATAGGCCCGGGCATTATAGACTGAGCGGCCAATTTTGCCAGGGAATGGAAAGGGGGGGTGGTTCATGGGGGTGGTTGGTGATGGTATATTCATAGAGTCCTTCCTCTGCAATGTAATGTAAAGGGTACTGCACTGTAAAGGGGCACTGTAATGATTACCCATTGCCCCATTTACAGTGCAGTTCCCTTTATATCACAGTGCCCCTTTACATTACGGTGCCCCTTTACATTACAGTGCATTTGCATCCCTCCCCTCTCTTTCTCTCTAATCACAGTGCCCCCTTTTACTCTCTGCCTCCCTGCATAGTCCTACCTTCGGCAGGGCAGAGGCAGGATTCAGCCTGTGTGTACTCTCCTGGGTCTCCCGCCCCGTCAACGATGTCATCCTATCAGCGGGGCAGGTGGAGCTGCAGATCTGGATCACATTAACAAGTGGGTGATTACCCGCTTGTTAATATGAAAAGACTCCTACTCTCTGTGCAGATCTCCAGCTCCTCCTGCCCCCTACTCTGCAGATGACATTGTTGGCAGAGTGGGAGAGCCGAGAGAAGAGACACCGGCGTGCCCGCATAGCGGGAGGTGAGCGATGACCGTGGTCTGTGTCACTGCTTACTTCCTGCTGTGCGGCCTGGTAATCAACAGGCCCCTCTTGTAAGTATATCCGGCCTGGTTACCCCAGCCTACCAGGTAAATGCCCGGTGTGTCCTATGGCCAGTCTGGGCCAGCTTATTAGTGTTCAGCCCTTCTCCCTATGTGAATGAGCAAGGGAAACATAGCTAGGACGTGTGACGTCACCATGCACGGGGACTGCAGCCATTTTGTTGGTTAGAAAATTTCTCATGGTTTGTGGTACATGTTGATTTAACCTATTCTGGTATTTTTTAATAAATGCTCAATTGTTTAATATTACACCATGAGGCATTTCTGTTTTCTTTCCTGAATTTATATAAATGTTGTGGTGCCCCATCCTTTGGAGTGACCAATTCAGAAGATCCATAACTCTCAGGAAGCTGTTTGAAGATTTGACCGTGGTTGGTGTTTAATTGAGCGCTATTGACCACTTGTAATTAGGTGGTCCACAACTGAGGGTAAGAGGCTCTGTGTGCTGTGGTGCAGCTGGAGGATTCTTTCAACACCCTTTTGCATTATTGTAGCCACACCTGAGGTGCCTTCTTCAACCCTGAATATAATTATTTGGCCTTTGAAGGACTTTTATTTATTATGAAAGCGCTGCATTATATATCTTTATACATAGTGCCCCTTGTTACTGATTCACAAAAAATGTAACTAGTAAATAAAAACACATACACCATAAAAATAGTCCTTTGTTAAATATATACAAAAATAAATAAATAATAGCCTCACATTGTCCAGCGATGTAGATTCAGCATCAATCACGATGAGACACACCTGAGGCCCTGACACTCTCCCATGACTGGGATGACAGTTCCCCAGTCAAGCAGAGCAGCCAGGGATCCTAAGGGATGTCATTAACAAATATGGTTATGACCAAATTTGTTCAATGATGTCACTCGGGATCCCTGGCCCCTTTTCCAGCAGGGAATTGTCCAGGTTTAGAGCATATCCCATGCATGTTATTTAAGGATTTGAGTGTTGCCCTTTAAGTTGCAAATAAAAAAAATCTGCACCTTAGTACATGTCCTCCTTGGCAGTGTCCAGCTACCCATTTGATGGAAGATGTTTCCCAGCACTTCCTGTTCTGTCTGACATCTGTAACTGGGACAGGAAATAAGGGAACAGCTTCCACAGATGGCAATACAGACAAAAGTTGCAACTTTTTTCCCCTCTATTCAAATAAAGCCAGGCTTAATCTCTTCCCATCCGTGCTATAGCCGAAAGAAGGCTACAGCACGGACCTACTTTGTGCTCGAGCGGCCTGTGAGACTCGGCTGATCACGATCCTGACCCCTTACCACGTGTTCATCTGTCAGCCAATGACAGCTGATCATGTGATGTAAACAGAGCCGGTATTCGGATATTTTTTCTCCTTACGCTGGTAGCGTGAGGAGAAAAAAAAAAAGGCGATCACCGGCGGCTGTGAGAGGGACATTAGTCCCGATTGTGGAGAGCCTCTGCAGAGGCTCCTGTGCCCACCAGTGCCACCCATCAGTGCCCACCAGTGCCACCCATCAGTGCCCACAGTGTCACCTATCAGTGCCCATAGTGCCACCTATAAATGTCACCAATCAGTGCCTCATCACCAGTGCTACCCATCAGTGCCACCTACCAGTGCCCATCAGTGCCACCTGCCAGCACCCATCAGTACCATCTATCAATGCCCATCAGTGACATTTATCAGTACCCATCAGTGCCACCCCTCAGTACCACCCATCAGTGTCACCCATCAGGGCCCATCAGTGCCATCTTATCAGTGCCTATCAGTTTCGCTTTATCTGTGCATATCAGTGTTGCCTTATCTGTGCCTATCAGTGCAGCCTCATCAGCGAATATCAATGAAGGAGGAAACTTGTTTGCCAAATTTTACCCGTTTGCCAAATTTTATAACAAACTATGAAACATGTTTTTTTTTTCAAAAATTTCTGCCTGTTTTTGTTTGTTTAGCAAAAAATAAAAACCCAAGTGGTGATTAAATACCTCCAAAAGAAGGCTCTATTTGTGTGAAAAAAAAAATACAAATTTCATTTGAGTACAGTGTAGCATGACCGCGCAATTGTCATTCAAAATGTGACAGCGCTGAAAGCTAAAAATTGGTCTGGGCAGGAGGGGGGTTTAAGTGCCCGGTAAACAAGTGGTTAAACTAACATCTGCAATTTCTCACTTTTGTAAAGAGCTAATATCAGCGATGAATACAGGAAATATTGTGTGGCTCAGGTAAGGTAAATCAATTATGCCATTAAAATATTATACATGAATACCCCCTTAAAGCTACTATACAAAATGTTGCTTTCTTTATGTACTTTTTTTAGGAGATGTAAACAGGGAATGCTGGAGTTTATAGATGGTGTGGTTGGATGTTAACCTTATTTTCTATATTTTCCATTCCTGAACTTTACAAAATAATTTTATTTTTCATTTCTAGTCATTTGTAAAGCTAGCCTTACCTTTTCCTGTACACTGGTTTACAGACCACACTGTTCTTTTGTCCATTAAGCATTGTTTTATTAATCAACATTGACTATTTTAAAGCGGATTCCCACCCACTTTTTTATTTATTTATTTTTTTAAATACACTTGTGATATTTTTCATGAAACAAATGTTAATATGTTATTATATGCTAACCTGCTGTTGTATTTTATTTAATTTTTTTGAGGTAAACAAATCTTTATGTTCTTTTGCCAGCACGCTTCCATCTTAATTGTGGGCATGTGAAGCCCACTCGTATCTTCGTCTGGGATAAGGTGCTGCTGGCTACCCAGCATGCACCTCCCAATCTCATGCATGCGCACAAACCATAAGGCCAATCGCATGCATTGTAGTTCAGGTTGCCATAGCAATGGCTGCCTCGGAGGAAGTTCCCGTCCCGTTGCTATAGCAATCTGTCACGCAAGACTAAACCCCCTGGAAGGAAGATGGCGCTTATCGCCGCCTTGCATTGCGTCATTTCCTGTTTGGAAATAAGGTGATGATACTAGGGGGCGATGCCTACTGACTCTTGAGAATGATGACACACATCTCCCAAGAGCCAGTGCACCATCAGAAATGACGTACCTAAACACAGCAAGATAAACTTGTTTTAGGCTGGGTTCACACCTGAACCGGCCGCGGATCGCAGTCCATCACTGTTCTCCGTTTCAGGGATGAATCAGGGCAGAATCTTTGCCTGAATCCAGCCCTGAAACAGAACCAAAGACACAGCGTTTCTGTGCAGTGCGCTTCGCAGCTGCCCCGGAGACATGTGAACGCGCTCCATAGAGAGCCGGTCACATTCTCCTTCTATGCGAATTGGATGCCGGGAAAACCGCATCCAATTCGCATAGGTGTGAACCCGGCCTTAAACTTTTTTTTTTTACATTTCTACAGTAACTTCCTGGTTTTTAGGTATAGGCAAATTATATCATACATCCCAGGAGTCTTCAGGAGGGGAGGAGCAGCTTTGTTAGCTGAGCACACCCTCCTGCCTGCATACTTGACTCATCTGCCCTTATTCAAGATGGCTACGGCCAAAAATGCTTGGGGGTGTTTTTCAAAAAATTTCTCAACAAACTAAAGCATGGAGACATGGGTGGATGGGTGAGTTTGTTTTTAAAAAGCGTTTTCGGTTTGTGGTGCTCAGATGCAGCGTCGTTCCACTTTAACTGCCAAGAGTGCACACTTTTACCCAGTTAAGAGACAAGGAGCCAGATTCATCAAGTTTCAATAACACTTAAGGTGTGCTTAATTGGCCTCTCAAACAATACAATTATATGTGATAATAACACTTTAGATGCCTCTTTTTGCAGCTAAAGTACTGTTGCAGCTTCATGATCAGGTTCATGTTTTTTTCATTAGGGAAGGGAAAGTAGAAAGGAAAATGTACAGTTATGTCCTATATTGAGCAAAGAGAAAAAAATATTGGTTAAAAAAAACAAAAACAAAAACCTTTCAACTGACAGCTACATTTTTGGAAATTTTTTTACAACAAAAGCAACAAATTATGTCAGAAACAGAAAAGGGCAAACAATACTACTACTATTACCACTACTGATAATAATAATAATAATATAACTGATATTTTTGCTCCATTAAATCCTAAATGTTCTTTAACCTCTTCTGCCCCGTACACACAGTCGGATTTTCCGATGGAAAATTTTCCATCGGATTTTCCGACACACAAAGTTTGAGAGCAGGCTATAAAATTTTCCGACAACAAAATCCGTTGTCGGAATTTCCGATCGTGTGTACACAAATCCGACGCACAAAGTGCCACGCATGCTCAGAATACATAAAGAGATGAAAGCTATTGGCTACTGCCCCGTTTATAGTCCCGACGTACGTGTTTTACGTCACCGCGTTTAGAATGATCGGATTTTTCGACAACTTTGTGTGACCGTGTGTATGCAAGACAAGTTTGAGCCAACATCCGTCGGAAAAAATCCTAGGATTTTGTTGTCGGAATGTCTGATCAATGTCCGACCGTGTGTATGGGGCATTAGAGATCCCCCACCGCATATACAGTATAGTGCAGCAGGGTGGCTTTATTGCGCAAAACCAGCGTGCGTTGTTTCGTGCATGAGATACTGTGTGCACGCCAGCTGCATGCTGGGGCAGCCGATCCGTGCGATCGTTCCATAGAGAGGCAGAACGGGGATCTACCTATATAGACAATGCAGTTCCCTGTTCTGACAGAGGAGAACACTGAGATCGTCTGTTCCTAGTAATCAGGATCTCTGTGTTGTTTCTGTCAGTCCGTCCCCCACACAGTTAGAACACACTGCCAGGGAACACATTTAACCCTTTGATCGCCCCTGCTGTTAACCCCTTCCCTGCCACTGTCATTTATACAGTGATCAGTGCATTTTATTAGCACTGATCACTGTATTGGTGTCACTGGTCCCCAAAAAGTGTCACTTAGGGTCAGATTTGTCCGCCGCAATGTCACAGTCCCGCTAAAAATTGCTGATCACCGCCATTACCAGTAAAACTAATTTTAGGTCCATAAATATATCCCCTATTTTGTAGACGCTATAACTTTTGTGCAAACCAATCAATATACGTTTATTGCAATTTTTTAACCAAAAATTATAGCAGAAGTAAAAAATATTATTTTTTTTCAAAATTGTTGGTCTTTTTTTGTTTATGGTGCAAAAAATAAAAAACGCAGAGGTGATCAAATAACACCAAAAGAAAGCTCTATTTGTGGAAAAAAAGGACATCAATTTTATTTGGGTACAGCATCGCGTGCCCACGCAATTTTCAGTTAAAGTAACGCAGTGCCGTGTCGCAAAAAATGGCCTGGTCATTAAGGGGGTAAATCCTTCTGGGGCTGAAGTGGTTAGTTTTAATTAGGGAATGGTTAAAGTGGTTCTAAAACTTTTTTTTTTTTAACCTAACGCCTTCCCTGTGTAGCAATAACTCACGGTGGAGCTGCTGGTTTAAAGCGGGCTGTTACCGTCACCTTCGTTACCTCAATTTCACCAGAATCGGGTCTAGGGTCCCGTTGAGTTTAATACCAGACAGTGTAGACACCAGTCACTTGAGTATCTTTTCCAATGCTTTAATAAAGAGTAACTGAAGGAAGTAGCAGGAAAGAGGTAGAAGAAGAGTTGCAGGGAAGTTCAAATACCTTTTCTTGATGTAATATTAGGAATTGAAATCTTGTAGACTAATGTACTTTCCTTTTAGAGTTGAATCTTTGCCCGCCCGGATAGGTTTCTCTCACTAACCTAGCAACCGGTACGCAGCACGAACAAAAGTCTCTGCCACAGACTTGAATGGAATAGAAACCCGTACGATCCTCTGCCACAGGATGTAATGGTTTACGATGGATAGCAAACACAGCACTAGATCCTTTAAGCCGACCCGGCAGTACTATGCGGTAGGTTAACTTTGGGATGCGTCCTCTAACTGAGTCACCAGGCCCCTCCCCAGACCAGCACTCTGCATGATCCTTCCATGACGGGTCCTCCCCTGGGATCTTCTCAGTTGTCCAGCTTCTTCCCGTAGGACAGACAGCCCAGGACCATTCCTCTGCCGCTGTGGTAGGCCCCAGACAGGCTTCTGGGCCCACCCACACGCTGCAGCAACTTGGTCCTCCCGGTTGGAGGACCACGCGGTAGTACTCCTAACACATACCTGTCGGCCAGGAGGGCCAGCAGGTGGAACCTAAAAGAACATGGCGTCTGTCCTATAAATACCCTCTCCCAGAATGCAACTCGGAGGACCACCTCCACCGAGTTATCTCCGGGACAGAGGAGCACCCATACGCTTCAGCGTGTTGCCTTTCCAACACCGGCCCTTGGCGACAACGACACCCACAGGCACAGTGTAAAACTACATGCAACACAGCCAAATTGGAACAGAGGCTAAATCTAACTATGTATGAAATAGATAACCCACTAAATTTACCTACAAGCGGTAGATGAAAATCTACCAGCTCTTACAAAGAGTCCCAGATATGTTCCCCTTTGAACTCTCACCCGTTCCTGACGTGGACTTCTCCGGATCCATGTATTTGTCCGGCTCCGGTTCGGGTAGTCTCTGGGGTAGGCCTCGACCACGGCCACGGGAAGCCTTCACATATACCACCTTCCTTGGAACAGATGCAACGGGGATAGGTGTAGTAGACGTGGAAATAAAGGTGATGTCCGCTGAGCAAGTGGTAACAGCAACATCTTCCTCGGAAGCACTCACAGTAGCAGATGAGATCACAGCCTGTTGCTCTCCAGCAGCAATGGCAGTAGTTTCCACTGTGGCAATTCCTGTAGCCCAATCCACACGATAAGCACAGGGCGACATGGTAGGTTGCTCCACTGTGAACAAATATTCTCCGCACTGCAAACATCGAAAAAATGGACGGAGATGTATGGCCAGTCCTTCACACTTGTGGCAAAGCATGCCCAGCCCTTCAATATCTCCAACAGTGTATAGCACAAACCTTCCCTGTGGCTTTAAACGAATGCTGGTATCTGTCAGCAGGGTTCCGGTCAGCATAGCACCCGCAGCGGTACTTGAAGGGAACATCTTAGATCTCACAATCGACGGTACCAATGGAAAAGAAGACATGGCTGTACTCTGATCCTCTCAGCACGATCACGAGGCCTCTCGTCTCCTTTGGCGCCAACACACACACGCGCGTCCTACGCGGTAACAAGTAGGTTAGGCTCCTCTCACTTGCTCCTCTGATCACGTAGCTCCCGGGCTTTCACTTCTCACCTGCAGCCTACGCAGTCAGAAATAAAGTCCTGCAACTTAACCCCTTCTTTTCCTGGAAAAAGTGACAAAGTCCAGAAACTTCTTTTAACATAAACTCCTGGTGAAATACTTCTCAGGGTTGCGGGAGGTTGACGGCTAACAATCCCGGACGACGCACCCACATGTAGCAATAACTCACGGTGGAGCTGCTGGTTTAAAGCGGGCTGTTACCGTCACCTTTGTTACCTCAATTTCACCAGAACTGGGTCTAGGGTCCCATTGAGTTTAATACCAGACAGTGTAGACACCAGACACTTGAGTATCTTTTCCAATGCTTTAATAAAGAGTAACTGAAGGAAGTAGCAGGAAAGAGGTAGAAGAAGAGTTGCAGGGAAGTTCAAATACCTTTTCTTGATGTAATATTAGGAATTGAAATCTTGTAGATGAATGTACTTTCCTTTTAGAGTTGAATCTTTGCCCGCCCGGATAGGTTTCTCTCACTAACCTAGCAACCGGCACGCAGCACAAACAAAAGTCTCTGCCACAGACTTGAATGGAATAGAAACCCGTACGATCCTCTGCCACAGGATGTAATGGTTTACGATGGATAGCAAACACAGCACTAGATCCTTTAAGCCAACCCGGCAGTACTATGCGGTAGGTTAACTTTGGGATGCATCCTCCAACTGAGTCACCAGTCCCCTCTCCAGACCAGCACTCTGCATGATCCTTCCATGACGGGTCCTCCCCTGGGATCTTCTCAGTTGTCCAGCTTCTTCCCGTAGGACAGACAGCACAGGACCATTCCCTCACTGCTGTGGTAGGCCCCAGACAGGTTCTGGGCCCACCCACACGCTGCAGCAACTTGGTCCTCCCGGTCGGAGGACCACGCGGTAGTACTCCTAACACATACCTGTCGGCCAGGAGGGCCAGCAGGTGGAACCTAAAAGAACATGGCGTCTGTCCCATAAATACCCTCTCCCAGAATGCAACTCAGAGGACCACCTCCACTGAGTTATCTCCGGTACAGAAGAGCACCCATACGCTTCAGCGTGTTGCCTTTCCAACACCGGCCTATGACGACAACGACACCCACAGGCACAGTGTGAAACTACATGCTACACAGCCAAACTGGAACAGAGGCTAAATCTAACTATGTATGAAATAGATAACCCACTAAATTTACCTATAAGCGGTAGATGAAAATCTACCAGCTCTACACCTGCATTAGGGTAAAAAACATTGTAGCACTTGATGTGTGCCCCCCCAAACACTTACCTCAGTCTTCTATTGATCCAGAGCTGAGTCCAGCTGTATCTGGTCTCTCTTTTCTCCCTGCTCTCACAGGCTGCACTGTTAGCAGTGGGAGCCATTGGCCACGCGCATCGGCTCCAGCGTTGCGCGCCTCCCTCAGCTCTTAAAGCGGCCAATGTACACCTATAGTGGTTTGCGCAGCCGTGCCAACCTGCCAGCGCCAACGGCGGCTGGCCGGCAACAGGTTAATCACATAAATTGTATAAAACAATACAATCATATTAGTTCACATTTGAAATTTAAACATTACTCCTATGTATATATTTTTCTGTGTGATTCTTGTATACAGCACTGCCATTTTTCACAAGAAACATAAAGCTAAAGAAATTCTCAGGAGGAAAAAAAAGACCTGTTACATTCCAAACATTCTCACAAGATGCCGATGACACCAAAACTGTACGCACATCAAATACACATCAAGACGCATCTTCCAAAGACTGACCAAGGAGACAGCAAATTTTCTTAACCATGTGTTGATTTTGATTCAACTTTTGACAACATGATGCCAATTAACTACAAGTCTTTGAAGATTTGGAAAAAAAATATCCCTTAGCCTTTAGATTTTTTTTTCTTTTGAGTTTTATTGCCGTTCATGTTTCTTAGTACTTTAACCACCTTAGCATTAACCCTGAGCATTACTTAGACTCAGAATTCTATGTAAAAATGGTTAGTCCCATGTGTACTTGGGGTCACTATTTTTACATTATATCCTGGGACTGAGTAACCCCATAGACTCTAAGAGCCTATTCACACCTGAGCATTTTGTAGCTTGAAGCCTGAAGCTACAGAACGGTTGAGGGGGAAAAAATCCTCTATGGAGATGGTTCACATCTCCACTCCAAGTCGCCTGAAGCCCTACGCCTGAAGCTCAAACAAGTTCTGGACCCTTTTTTGTCGCGCGAATCGGGCAGATTTGGGCGTTTTTGGAGCAGGAAGCAGATGACAAAATCTAACAACATAGCAACAAATGATGACACAGATGATCATTTTTCCTATTGGCTAATAAAAAAAATGCCAAAGCTCAAAAACGCCGGGCAACACTGCATGGAAACGCGCAAATATGCCCGAAAAAACGTGCGACAAAACACCGGAAGAAGCGCTCAAAAACGCTACACTCAGGTGTGAATGCAGCCTAAGGCCTCATGTACACTGCTGCTGGTAAGCGGACGTTTAGGAGCAGTTGGGCATTTTTTTCATCTGCTCTTGAACTCTCCTCTATGTTATCTTATCAGTACATGTACACAGTTGTTTAACCACTTGCCGCCCGCCATATAGCAAAATGACGGCGGCAAAGTGGTTTCAATATCCTGACCGAACATCATATGACATCACCAGGATATTAAGGCGCTGTGTGCCCCTCGGGGGCATGCATCGCAGCGATTGCTGTTGCAGTGTATCAGTCTGACACACGGCAACACCCTGATGGAGACTCTTTACCATGTGATCAGCCGTGTCCAATCATCACGATATAAACAGGAAGAGCCGTTGATCGGCTTTTCCTCACTCGCGTCTGTCAGACGCGAGTAAAGGAGAGACGATCGGCTGCTCCCCTGATGGGGGGGTCTGTGCTGATAGATTATCAGCTCAGCCCCCCTGGAGATGCCCACACTGGACCACCAGGGACTCCACCAGGACCACCAGGGATGTCACCACCAGGTATGCCACCATAGACCACCAGGGATGCCAATCAGTGCCCACAAAGGAAGCCAATCAGTGCCCACAGTGGGCATCACTGATTGGCAGGCATTATTGTTTGGCACTGATTGGCATCCATCAGTACCATACGATACAGTACATCAGTGCCCCCTATCTGTGCCGCCTATCAGTGCCCATCCATGCCGCCTATCAGTGCCCATCCGTGCCGCCTATCAGTACCCATCCGTGCCACCTATCAGTACCACCTATGTGTACCCATCAGTGCTGCATATCAGTGCCACCTATCAGTGCCCCATCAGTGCCACATATTAGTGCCCATCATCAGTGCCCATCAGTGCCACCTTATCAATGCCCGTCAGTGAAGCCCCATCAGTGCCCATCAGTGAAGGAGAAAACGTACTTATTTACAAAGTTTTGTAGCCAAAAAAAAACAAACATTTTTTTTCAACATTTTCGGTCTTTTTTTTATTTGTTTAGCAGATAATAAAAATCCCAGAGGTGATCAAATACCACCAAAAAAAAGGTCTATTTGTGGGAACAAAATGATAAAAATTTTGTTTGGGTACAGTGTAGCGTGACCGCGCAATTGTCATTCAAAATGCGACAGTGCTGAAAGCTGAAAATTGGTCTGGGCAGGAAGGTGTATAAGTGCCCAGTATTGAAGTGGTTAAAGTCGTTTCTAGGCAGTTGAGTTTAGAGGCTTTTTTTGGAATGCAAAAAAAAAATGGGTTCAGAAGCTGATTGTAGTGGCATTTCAAGCGCCAAATGCTTCTAAACGCGACTAAACGTGGTAATTCACATTTAGCCGCATTTCGTTTACAAATGTTTTTCATTTTTGGCTATTTAAAAAAAACGCTGCTAGACGCGACGTGTAAACGCGACAAAACTGACGTTTTGAACATGGGTTAAGTCAAGTTAAATCGTTCAGTAGAGGTTGTAAAAACGTCGAAGCCTAATAAGGCCTGATTTCAGGACAGCAGAGAAGTTGGACACCAGTTCGCTGATCCTCCCACTTTGCTGTGAGCTCTGCTCTTAGTGCTTCCAGGTTTATGGACCAGGACCCGCAAACATTTTAAGGCTTGACATTTGTAGGGTATTAATTTATTCCAGTGTTTCCAAACCTTTTTTTCAATCAAGACACCCTTTAAAATGATGTACGATTTCAAGGAACCCCATTCTAAAACGGAAAAAAATAAACTGATAGATTTACATAATGCAACATATTGCAGCAACATCCACACTCAAAAAACACCCAACATTAGATGTGATTTATTCTTCCAAAGCAAATATACCTTTGCACACTGGTACTGACTAGTGTCCTAATATTTCTCTTCTCCCTCACTGAGCTAATGTGTTCCCAGCGAGGATGGAGAGGGGCTGGGAAGGAGCAAACAAGCATACTTTGCAGGCGTCCAATATCCTCCTTATTAACTGGTAACACCATTGGTTATTAGAACCCCCGGCGGCTAGAAGGTTGTAATGGTGCACATTGAAAACCTGTGGCTTTGTGTAACTAAAAGATTGGCTTGATCCACCCACTGGCTTGTATATCATTTTTTGGCAATTTTTAGGCATTTTATCTAGGCACCCCGGAATAAACCTAAAGGCGCCCTGGTTAAAAAAAGGCTGATTTATTCAATGCAGCTTCATCTATTAAATGTAAAAAAAAAGTAATTATATATAGTGTAATGCTCGTAGAAACCGCTGGATAAGAAGGGTCCTCTTTTCTTTATCTCAATCTTCTCAAGAGCCTTAGCCCCTCTGACACACCAGGTTGTGTGTACAAACATACAATATCACAGGAAATCACCAAAAGTAATACTTAGTTCCCAATAATAGTGCTATATCAAAGAAAACAAGCACCAAACCAGGTAGTAAAGGCAAACTTAATATGTTGTCACATAATATGGTTGGTAACTAGGCAAGCATAAAATGGTTTACAATGGTAATAACGTAATTGATCATAAAAGCGATTGACAGCAATGACTAGGCATAGGATGATTTTTGGTGTCCAGATCAGCATAAACAGTAGCAAAGCCACCTCAAGTGCAGCAGCAATCAGTACTAAAGTTTAATCTACCCAGTGCTAGAACTATACTAACTAAAAACGGCAATGGTTTCAAGTGAGTAAAAAAAAAAATCCTCTGTCCACTCCTCATATTGCATAGTGTATACTGGGAAATGTAGTAGAGCGTCTGTGATCGTGTGCCTGGCTATGGGGCAATTACTGGGAAAAAGTACCTGGGCAAATTTCTAGCTGTTCCTCAATTGTGGTAGCACTACATATGGCTGCTGTTTCAATCTACAATTCTCAGCGCTCTGCATAGAAGTCTATGAGCTTGCTTTACTTTAGCACCATAGGCGTGCACAGGGGGTGTGCCGGGTGTGCCTGGGCACACCCTAATCACCCCGTGTGGCGCAGATTCCCCAAAGCCCCATAACAGGGCTCCTAAAAAAAAAATTTTAAATAATAAAAAAATTAAAAGAAAAACCTACTGACACCATCCACTGCCCTACTGAAACCAACCTCTGCAATACTGACAAGTCTACTGCTCTACTAACACTGTCCATGTTTTAATACATTTGGGGTGCACACCCTAATGCAATAGGCTGCACACACCTATGTTTAGCACTCACCCTACTGACCAGAAGAGAATGTTGTGGCATAACATCAGGAAGAGAAGAAAAAGAGGCAATGGGATTGAAAAACTCGAGAGTGCAAAATCTGGTGCAACTGTGTATAGTAGCCAATCCTATTCAGCTATTCAGCTTGTTCAGTTAAGCTTTGACAAAAAAAATGGAAGCTGATTTGTTTCTATGTAGAGCTGCACCAGATTTTTCACTCTCCAGTTTAAGTAAATTAACCCCAATGAATCCTTTTTCATATTGCTGTAGCCCAGCACCTGGCTACATATATTTTGTTTGCACTTAAATTTATTTTGTACAAATATCATATGATATGTAAATGTGTAACTAGATTTGTAACCAGATTTTAATTCACAGGTTCTCTGTTTTCAGAAAATACAAAATGTTTTGGGGTTCTAAGTAATTTTCAGGCCTTTTATTTTAATTTTAAATGCAACTTTTTTGCATGTTTTGTGGGGTAGAAACATAACTCTAAAGGGGTAGTTGCCTGCCTGGCCACTGTACATATACGGCTGGATGGGACAAGCGTCGTTCTGAGAGGGCAGACCAGAAAGGGCATACCTGTCATTTTTTTGTCACAATTTTTTGGAAATGTATTTAATTTAATTATCAAAAATGCATTAAATACCATTTTTGGCTTCTTTTTATTGCCGGTCATGCAGGGACATGCAATCAGGGGAGGCAGGTGTGGCAGAGCCTCACCTGCCATGAACATTAAAAAAAAAAAAAAACAGCTTTGATGGTCATAGCTTGGCGACCTGAGGTCGCAGAGATCCCAATGGGGAGTAGATAGCCTGAGTTCTTCCCCACCACTGGTAAAAATGTGGGGATCCTACGACCCATGGTTCCGGAGATACGAGGCTCCATGCGCAGCCTGTCAGAAGCTACATACAGAGCAGCCAGTTTAAATACAAGCTGGCACACTCTGTTTACAGCAGACTGAGAGGATGATCTCACAGTGCCTCTCCTCACTTTATGTCAGAAGCACTGAGCTCAATGGACAGCTTGGAGTCTTGGACCAATGGTAAAGTACTATTAGCCCCAGCTGTCCAAAAAAAATGCTGCAGTGGAGGCACGCCTCTCACTGCAGTGTCATAGAAGGGGGCATGTGTCTAAAAGACAAATGCTCCTTTCCAGCCCAGCCCTCTTAACTACAAAAAACACAGGTTTATGTGTGTAAGATTTAACCACAATCCCATGTTTTTCTCACACAGTTAAGAGAGAGAATGAGAATCTGCTGCTGTTGAAAAGGTACTGTTATAATCAAGCAAAATCATATAATATTATGTTATATGTTATAAGATAATAATTTATTATTTATCTATTTACTGTAAAATTACTGGTTTGAAATAATAACTTCAAACTTCAGTAATTTGTCCGTTAAGCCACCTGCTTGGGTACAGTTTTTGAAAATATAGTAAATTACATTAAAAACAATATATAATAATAATTTGTATATTACTGACTTATGGTAATTAAACCCCCCCCCCACCACCACCACCACCACCACCCAGGCCAATTCTGACACTTCTCTCCTACATGTAATATTCATTATTCTTTTGCTAGAAAATTACTCAGAACCCCCAAACATTATATATATATTGTTTGAGCAGACACCTTAGGGTCTTAGTGGTCGTTGCAACTTTTTATATTACACGATATTCGCGCAGCAATTTTCAAACACATTTTTGTTTTTTTTTTGGAAAAAACTGTTTCATATATATAAATATATATAAATATATATATATATATAACATTAAAGATAACCTGATTTTTTTTGTATAATGTGAAAGATGATGTTACACTAAATAAATAGATACCTAACATGTCACGCTTTAAAATTGCGCACACCCGTGGAATGGCGGCAAACTTCAGTACTTAAAAATCTCCATAAGCGCCGCTTTAATTCTTCTTAAAGATTATATGTTTAGAGTTACAGAGGAGGTCTAGTGCTCGAAATATTGCTCTTACTCTAACGATCGTGGAGTATGTAACCTGTGTGTATCTGGCTCTGATACTAGCCAGTGCCTCACCAGCCACTGACCTCACTGCACGTCCCTGCGGTCATGCGATTGCTATTTCTCTTCTCACTCCCCAAACTCATTGCCAGGAGCCACTGTCAGTCTTGGTTTGCAAAACTGGGCAGGTACCATGTCAGCCAGTAGACTGACTACAGGACTACAGGCACATCCTCATTTTTTAAAATCCTACAAGAAGAAGAAGGAAAACAAATTGACCCCATTAAAATGGATGTGCTTCTGTGGTTAGAGTGGTCAGTGACCAAAGGAAGCGAGGAGGGACCTGGTAGGATTATTGGGCATTTATTAGGGTTTTTAGACTATGCATTTATAAAAGACTAAAATATGTCAGCAATAGTGGACAGAGGAATGCAGTGATAAAGTTTGTAATTTTATATAATCTTTAGATAAAAATGTCTTCCTTTTTTGTTTGGTCTTTAATTAGGTATAGTTCACCATTCCAAGAACTTCAGCCAAAATGTTTTTCATAGTTTTGGATACAGTGGGGAAGGGTTAGAAAAGGGGTCAACAACTCATTAATTGTGATCTACCCATCGATCACGAGCAGGTGTCTGGTAGATCACATCCCTAGAATAGAATGGCGGAGGCATTTCGTAAATTGTAAAGCAAAAAGTTCCGCGCTAGAAGCACAAAAGGATAAGCAGCAGTAAACAGTGCGACAACACCAAATAAAACAGAAAAAAATATATAAACTGCGCTAAACAAAGGTTATATGTGTTGAGGTGGATAAATAATGTGATCTATCACCAACAAAACAAAAAAAAAAAGGTTATCAAAATACACAAATCAAATGAATAAAGTCCAAATTTCCCACGTGGTAGGTATTCAGTATAAATGTGAATGCTGATCCAAATGAGCTATGATTGCTCTTACCAGAACTCCAAAGAAATAAGCGGATGGCAAAAAAACCCTTGCCGGGGCCTCTGGGGTATTGGACCAAACAGCACCGTCCGTGGTCAGATCAAAGTCCCTCAATGGATACAGGATAGAAGCAAACACAAGAAAAAAGACTGGCCATAGTGTAGTATGTTAAATGCTGGACATGGACATACGAACATACCAATCACCCAGGTGTGCACATAAAAACAACCAAAGACAGGGGGGGAAGGAAGTGAAAAACCCCACCACCGTGGCTGTAGATTGTGCTTACCGACTCACGGTGATACACAGGCTTTTAATAGGTTAGGAGCTGACATATAGCTGGCAAGAAGCACCTTGATACGTCCTCCTTACACGAAGTCCACATCGTCAGTATACCACCTCAGTGCAGAAGCAGCCCTCCTCTGTCTGTCTCAGCTCTTCAATGCAGGGCCTGTATCACCGTGAGTCGGTAAGCACAATCTACAGCCACGGTGGTGGGGTTTTTCACTTCCTTCCCCCCCTGTCTTTGGTTGTTTTTATGTGCACACCTGGGTGATTGGTATGTTCGTATGTCCATGTCCAGCATTTAACATACTACACTATGGCCAGTCTTTTTTCTTGTGTTTGCTTCTATCCTGTATCCATTGAGGGGACTTTGATCTGACCACGGACGGTGCTGTTTGGTCCAATACCCCAGAGGCCCCGGCAAGGGTTTTTTTGCCATCCGCTTATTTCTTTGGAGTTCTGGTAAGAGCAATCATAGCTCATTTGGATCAGCATTCACATTTATACTGAATACCTACCACGTGGGAAATTTGGACTTTATTCATTTGATTTGTGTATTTTGATAACCTTTTTTTTTTTGTTTTGTTGGTGATAGATCACATTATTTATCCACCTCAACACATATAACCTTTGTTTAGCGCAGTTTATATATTTCGTAAATTGGATCGGCTGTATTTCGTCTGTATTTTCCTCCCTGCAGCAAATCAATGCCGCTTCTCCTTTTCTTCCTCCCACTGGCATTCAGCTTCTTCAGGGAGGAAAATGCATATAATCCATTTTACTAAATGCCTCCCCCCGCCGCTCCTCCTCTCCAGGTTCCTCTTTCTTCTGTCCCCTGTGTGCTTTCAAGGCCCCTGTTGCAGCGCTGTCGGCTTCCCTTCTCTCCAGCCGACTGCTGCAGGAAATGTTTCAGAATGGAGAGCAGGGGAAGGGGCCAGTAAATATGTAATTTACCGGCCCCTTCTTTTTCTGAATGAATGCAGTCAGTGATTGATAACTCAGTGGGGTTTATTTACTAAAACTGGAGAGTGCAAAATATAGTGCAGCTCTATCTAGAAACCAATCAGCTTCCAGGTTTTCTTTTTGTCAAAGCTTAATTGAACAAGCTGAAATTAGATGCTGATTGGCTACCATGCACAGCTGCACCAGATTTTGCACTCTCCAGTTTTATTAAATCAACCCCATTGTGTTCATTCATAACTGAAGCATAGTGAACTGCTTATTATGCTTCAGTTTGTGAATTAAAAGAAAGCCGCTTAGCACAGAGCACTGCCCATTCATTCACTGTCCAGTGCAGCTGAGGCTGCTGAGAAAGGGACTGGGGATTCTCTGTCCTCAGTCCCTTTCTTTGTCGGAAGCGTGAGACATCACGGGTCTGTTTAGACTCCTAATATTTCATCAAAGCCCCTCAACAGGGATTATAAAAATTGTTAAAAAATAATTAAAAAATAAAATAATAAAAAAACTACTGATACTCTCCACTGCCATACTGATACCATCCACTGCCCTACTGACTGATATCATCCACTGTTCTATTGTTGTAAGTTTTCCGAACTATTTAGCTAGGCCTTGCTAGTTAATTTCTTTTTTTTAAAAGGGCACCAAACCCCATGATCTTTGATCTCTTTCATGTTGTTCAGGTATATCTCCATAGAAGCAGTTAAATCAGTTCCCGCGCTTTCTTTGAGTTCTGACTCTCTCCGAGCTGTAAATAAAAGGGGGTAGGGCTCTGTTCAAACTCACACACAGTCTGCATGGGAAGAGAAACAGACAAGACACAGCATGTAATCTTCAACCACACACTGTCTGAGGAGGGAGAGAATCAAGGGAAGAGATGGAAGAGGCTCCAGCGCTTGCCAAGTCTGGAGACCTCCTACAATGTAGTTGGGTAGCTGGGACCTGAAGTCACCAGTATGCTAGAAAATCTCTTATAAGGAATTTTCATCGATGGAATTTTGCCTGTGCAGGTACGCTGGGGCAGCTGCTATAGTTAGGGACTAGGTTTGGAAAGAACTGTGTTCTGCCATCTGTAATGCTTAAGTTATTCAAGTAAAGTGTTGAAACGTTGCCATGGTGGTCTGAAGTTTTTCTAAAGGGATGTATGTACAGTAAATAACCCGCACACATGGTCTACATCTTGGGTCAGTTAAAGCACATTGGGGTATGAAAACCCCAAACCAAGGGGAACAAATGTTTAACAAGCAGCCTGTCGTGAAGCTTGTAGCGAGTAGAGAGAGATCTGTTGTCGGCATTATCTTCCCTGGCAGTCCTATTCCCATAGCAACGGGAGCAGATCAACGTTCAGAGGTTCCTAGCCCCATCATAGGTACAGAATAGGAAGAGTTAAGTGAGTGCATGTATGGAGTCCACGCTAGGTGCTCAGCAGGACCCCATTCTGTTACTGAAAGTGAGGTAGCAGAGATACGCTTGACAGGTGGAGAGGGCATCGGCTTTGCTTGTCCTTCCTAAATGCAGCAAGTGACGGTGGTGTACATTGACCTTGGGTTCAAGTGAGTTAACTAGAGTTTAGTTGTTTGTTCAAGTGTACATGGTGTATGGCTATCTTTGAGATAGAGGTTTGCTTTAAGGTTGAGTCATCCCTGAAAGCAACCTCCGCCCTGTTTCAGGGCATTGGAGAGCACAGCACTAGTGAAGGCAAATCATGTGCAAGGCAGCAATGCATTCTTGGAGCCCAACGTAGTACAGAATGAAAAAAATGTGTGTGGCCATCCACACTGTTACTAGTGAGGCTCTTAACCTGGTGAAAAGGGTTTAGCCCTTGTGACAAATTGAAAATAAAAATATATTTTTTTCATTCGTCACTGGTTAAAGAGGTGTCATGCGGACACTGAGCCAAGCAACACTGATAAATCAAAAGAGTGAAGTGCTCAGATGGTATATTTATCGGCGTATTACATGCGCCGGCGTATAACACTCACCCCAACTTTAGGAGGGAATTTTAATTTTTTAAGGAAAAAAACTTACATTTAAATGCCCATCAATGCAGCCTTATCAGTGTCCATCTGCAGCTTTGTCAGTGTCATTTGCAGCCTTGTCAGTGTCATTTGCAGCGTTGTCAGATCATATGCAGCCTTGGCATTGTCCACCTGCAGCCTTGTCAGATCATTTACAGTTTAAATATGGCGCCGCCGCCGAGATACACAGAGCCGGTCCTGTGTATCTCGGCTCTTCTCGGCTCTGCTCGCAGTCCCGCCCAGTCCCACCCTATGATGGACATAACACAGGTCCAATGGCAGGACTGGGCGTGACTGTGAGCGGAGCCGAGAAGAGCTGATATACATACATAGCCGAGTGTACTCGGCTAGCTCCGCTCACAGTCACGCCCAGTCCCTATGTCCATCATAGGGCAGGACTGGGCGTGACTGTGAGTGGAGCTAGCCGAGCCTAGCCGAGTACACTCGGCTATGTATGTATGTATGTCGGCGGCCGCCGCTCGCTCCGCTCACAGTCAGCGGGGGATTGGCGTATAACACGCACCCATGATTTACCCCTGATTTTAAGGGGAAAAAAGTGTGTGTTATACGCTGATAAATACAGTAATTGCCCTATAAACTTCCTGGCAATAGAAGAGGTTTTTTACGGAAAAGGATTGAATTATTGATCGATCAATTCACTAAAATTCCTTGAAACACTAGGTGCTACTAAAGAGCAATATCTTTTTCTTTTTTGGCACAGATGTTCCACATAAAACCTTTTGATGGGTCTAGGGGATCATTTGGAATCAAGACCATCTTGAAAGGTGGCAAATAAATAACAAGGTTCTACAAAAGCTCCAGAAGAAGCCACGTTTGTGGTGAAACATGTAGAGGCAATCACACTTTTGTACCTTGACCACTGGATCGTTATGGCCTAAATTTCATAAATTGTTTTATAATGTCCATGTAAAATGTTTCTATTTTTTGTAAATTTTTGCTCTTGATTGCTCTTTCTGCACCTTAAAACTCAAACTTTGTGTGCTCTCTGGGTATATATTGCACAAAGTAGGTAAGTATGACAGGTTTATTGTTTAAAAAAAGAAAAAAAAAGTTTACAATCTCTTTAAGTTGATTTACCAAAACAGTTTACAATCCTCACTTACTAATAATGTGAATATTCACTTCAGTTACCCATTCATGTGAAAAGCAAATTCCGGTTCACTTTGAATACCCAATTGTGTGCAGTTGCTTTTCATGTAATTAGAAAATTTAAGTATTCTATTTTTTGAGTGGAGATGTTCTAATCGTTTAGTAAATCAGACAATATGTGTTAGCTGGAGTCCTACTTTAAACAGTGATTCAGTTCCCTAAGGTTTTCAGTTAGTTGGTTTTTAATAGTCACAAAATAAAAATAAAAAAAAGGAAATGATAAAAAGAATTTTAGAGCCAGAGTTTAGTTACCTAGTTTCATTTCACTCTATCTTTAATTGCATAGAGAAATGTGAAGAAACAGAAAAAGATAAGGGCAAATAATATATGCCACTTTCGCTCTTGCGCTCTTCTGTATAGTCTTTATCATATCTGTGAAAATTCCATTTGCAAAAAGCTTACTTCTCATTCCCATTGCATTACAGATAAATGAACAGACACAATAATAAGTATAATTGACTGAGACATTTTAAAGTCTCCTCACATCATTAAATCTAATTTTCTTCATAGGAAGGTATTTTACTGTGTGAAAACCCTGTAGTAATGAAGAGGTTGAAAGTTTCAAAGACCACACAGGAGCCAGCCATGAAAGCTGTCATGTGTATTGGCAGAAAATGAAAGATAAAGAAAGCAGAACATCCTAGAACAGACATGATACTGCTTTTGCCACTGCACTGTACACTTATACTTAAAGTGGTTGTAAAGGCAGAAGGTTTTTTATCTTAATGCATTCTGCATTAAGATAAAAAGCCTTCTGTATGCAGCATCCCCCCTCAGCCCCCTTAATATTTACCTGAGCCCCATCTCTGTCCAGCGATGTAGCCCACAAGAGCCTCGGCTGTCGGTGGACTCTCCTATATTGGCTAAGACAACAGCGGTTGCCATTGGCTCCTGCTGTTGTCAATCAAAGGCGGTGAGCCAATGAGGAAAGAGAGGGGGCTTGGCCGTGCCGCGGCTCCGTGTCTGAACAAACACACAAAGGCACGGCTCGGGTGAGCCCATAGCAAGCTGCTTGCTATGGGGCACTCGGCAGGTGAGAGGGGCGAGGAGCGCTGGCGTGGGACCCGAGAAGAGGAGGGATCGGGGCTGCTCTGTGCAAAACCATTACACAGAGCAAGTAAGTATGACATGTTTGTTATTTTTAAACAAAAAAAATTGTGACTTTAGTATCACTTTAATCCCTTTGCGTCGGCTCGTGCTGGCCCTTTAAGGGGTTTGGCAATCTGGGAGGCGGGGTGGGGCTTTTGACCATTTGACTGCCATGATGGCTGTCACTGCAGTCACATGATCGGAAAACTCCCGATCGTAAGAAACAGGGATCGGGCAGGTATGACACATGCATACATATACTGGACCAAGCTGGACCAATGTAACTTTGACAAAAAGCCATACCTAAACTCCAGCTTTGTGATGGGAGCTTTATGCTTAGAATTCTTTCACATCATATAAGACTTACCTCTCTCTTTACCCTCCTACAGCACAGACAGGTTCAATATCGCCCTTGCCGCACTTGTCCTCTTCTCTGGCATTTCTTCTAAATCTGACATCTCCCCCCTTTGGACATTGGGTGGCCATGGATGATGCAGAAGAGTTATAAAATCCCAACATTTGGCTTTGCTGTTGCCATTTTACAGATGATGGGAATGGGTCAAGTATGTGCACTACTTGTGTTGTAAGTATTGTTGGGAAAACAGTTCAGCCACAGCACGAGGTCAGGCTGAACATTGGCTGTTTGCAAGTTCCAGGAACACCCAAATTTTCAGGATGTTTGGCGGGTGTTCGCCTGTGTGCGCACTGCACAGTGCATTCTGATCACTCATTGGGCAAAGCTTTGGTATGGATTTTAAGGGGAATCCCACGCCAAACTTAAAACAAAAACGGCGTAAAAACGGTGCAAAATCCATACCAGACGCTTATCCAAGCAAGCATCCTGGCAGGTCAAGCAAGGGGAGAGTGAGCGAGCTCCCCCTCCTGAACCATACCAGGCCACATTCCCCCAGATCCCACCCCCCCATTTGAATGAGTATGGGGTACATACTATCCCTACCCATTCACGAAAAAGTGTCAAAATAAATAAAAACAGTACGCATGTTTTTGACAATTCTTTTATTTAAAATAATAAAAAAGCAATGTCCTCTGATGTAGAGTCATCATCAATCATGAGAACGCCGCAGCGCCGGACCCGAAAACGGAAAATAAAAATCGCTTGCTTGCCTTTTGACATTTCTTATATAGGTAAGAGCGGGGCCACCTGGCGACGTCACCTGGTGGCACCGCCCCCCCTTGTGACGTCACCAACCAATGCATGCTGGTCAAACGGCGAACCAGCCTTTAGGTGGTTTGCCTTCATGGCGGGAAGAGCAATTTATGTTTTATTTTTCGGGTCGGCGATGCGGTGGGCATCCTGATTGACGATGGATCTACATAGGGGGACACTGTTTTTTTTAATTTTTAAAAAAGAACTTGTCAAAAACCTGCGTACTGTTTTTAATAATTTTGACACTTTTTTGGTGAATGGGTAGGGGTACTTTGTACCCTATACTCATTCTCAAAGGGGGGCCAGGATCTGGGGGCCCCCTTGTTGATGGGGGGCTTCCAGATTCCGATAAGCCCCCCGCCCACAGACCCCCACAGCAACAGCCCAGGGTTGTGGGGAAGAGACCCTTTTTACCATCAACAAGCTCGTCCCCCCACCTTTCCTGACCTGCCAGGCTGCATGCTCGGATAAGGGTCTGGTATGGATTTTTTTTTAAATTTGGCGTGGTGTTCCCCTTAAAATCCATACCATAGTAGTACGCCTGTGAGAATGAGGCCTTATCCTGAGGATTTCCATGTAGATCAGTATAGTATAGTAGTGCTAGTCATACAGTTGAGTAATCTTAGAAATGATGATTGACAATTTGTATGATTCTTTGCAGAGTGGGCAAATCTTCACATTTATATTCAGGAGATCACATATTTGCTACTTACCTTGGGTTTCTGTGTGTATTTTGTTCACAATATCCAGAATAATACATTAATACTGTCATGATAAAGAATATATTTACAGGGTCTATACTGTACAAAGAAATTCAAGGCAGTAATATCTATAACTAGAGCATCAGGTGACCTTTTGGAATACCGGTGCTGTATTTCTATGGCAACAAGCCAACTCTAAAACAGTTTGAACATTCTTCAATAGGACTGGCCCGTCAGCAGCAAATAAACAGTACTGTTATTGTAAATCTGAACTACATATATACTTGGATACTGTAAATGTTTGGAGGACAACTAGTAGACCCTTTTTGGATAAAATGAAGCTTATGCTATAGACTCACTTTTATGTTTAGTTGTTTCTTTTATGGTTTTATTTATATTTCTAACAAGATTTTTTTCTCCATAGTTTATATTCCAAGCTATTCTTACCTATAGAGAGAGGTATACATGAAGGAGGAACTCCACCCTTACTATCAAAAATACATTTGTTATATACTAAAACCTATCCATGTGAAAAAGTAAAGCCCCGTACACGCGATCGGACCGTGTGTATGCTCCATCGGACAATTGTTGTCGGATTTTCCGCAAACAAATGTTGGCTAGCATGTCTTCAAATTTTCCGCCAACAAATGTCTGTTGTCGGATTTTCCGAGCGTGTGTACACAAATCCGTCGGACAAAAGTCCAAAGTACAAACACACATGCTCGGAAGCAAGGATGAGACAGAAGCGGTCGGTCTTGTAAACTAGCGTTCGTAATGGAGAATTAACATTGGTGATGTGGCAAATTATGAAATCTCGAAATGCAGCGCGCAATTCTCTTCTTCTTTAATGGGATAATATTGAAGCTTCTTTGCTGGTGATACTGATGGAGTTATTGCAAACTAATTTTCAAAGGCTTTTTTTTTCTAGTGATATTAAGAATAATATTATTATGCTTTTTTTTTTTATTTGGGCAAGTTACCACAACACCATTATCGTGTGGTTTTTAAGATCAAAGATACAACTATGTTGGTGTCCCTTGTTAATTTTACATTGTATTTTTTAAAATGTAACTGCCTACTCCCAAACTGTCATTTGAAGTAAAACACATAGCCAAGTATTATTCTCCACTATTTTTTTATTGTGCATTAAAAAAATAAAACAAATAAAATTAGACATGCTATCTGTCAATAGAACTTAACCAAAAAGTGCATTCTATGCATCCAAAAATATTGAAAATATACCAAATCAAATCATTATTCAACATGGCTGGTTGACGAATAGCCATTCAGAAACGAACTGAAACGCTCAAAATGAAAAGCGCAAATCAACACTCACCAAACTTCTACTAACACAAAATTAGCAGAAGGAGCCCAAAGGGTGGCGCTAAAGAGCTGAAAACCACGTAGTACGTCTAGTACGTCACTACGTTCGTAATTGTTGGCCAACATTTGTTTGACTGTGTGTATGCAAGACAAGTTTGAGCCAACACCCTTCGGACAAAATTCCACGGTTTTTATTGGCAGAAAGTCCAATCGTGTGTAAGAGGAATAAGAATAAACATACTTTACTAGTCCTTGGAGCCCAGCGTTGTCTTGCTTTTAAGGAAAGTTCTCCCTACACTGTTTTTTGATAACACACTGCATTCACCTTGCCACTAATTTTGACCAAATTTCCTGTGCCTTTGTAGCTCACACATCCCCAAAACATCAACGATTCACCTCCATGTTTCACAGTAGGAATGGTGTACCTTTCACCATAGGCTTTGTTGACTTCTCTCCAAATGAAGCGTTTATGGTTGTGGCCAAAAAGCAAAATTTTGGTCTCCTCACTCCAAATAACTTTGTGCCAGAAGGTTTGAGGCTTGTCTCTGTGCTGTTTGGTGAATTGTAAGCAGGATATTTTGTGGCATTTGCGTAGTAATGGCTTTCTTCTGGCGACTCAACCATGCAGCCCATCTTTCTTCAAGTGCCTCCTTATTGTGTATCTTGAAACAGCCACAGCACATGTTTTCAGAGAGCCCTGTATTTCACTTGAAGTTATTTGTGGGTCTTTCTTTTCTTCTACCTGACCTTGGTTTGGTTTCGACAGAACCCCTCATTTTCCACTTCTTAATTAGAGTTTGAACACTTCTGATTGGCATTCTCCCATTTCTTGGATATCTTTTTATATCCCTTTCCTGTATTATACAGTTCAACTACTTTTTCCTGCAGATCTTTTGACTTTTCTTTTGCTTTACCCATGACTCAGAATCCAGAAACATCAGTGCAGCACTGGATGAAAGATGCAAGGGTCTGTCATTGACCTATTATACACGCACTAATTACATGCAAACAGATCACAGGTGAGGTTGTTACCTTAGCCATTCAAACCCCTTTTTGTCAGCTTATGTGCATATTATCAGGCCAAAATCACTAGAGTATGTAAACTTTTGATCAGGGTCATTTGGGCAGTTTCTGTTGTGATTATGATTTAAAAAGAGTAAGCACAGTTTATTAATAATAAATGGCTTCAGCCAAACACTAATCATGAGTGAAAGAAAAGTTTTTGTGTTATCATTCATATTCTCTGAAAAATGGCCAAGAAATCATAAATTCTGCCAGGGTATGTAAACTTATGAACACAACTGTATACTCTGCATTTAGCGTAGACTAGATATTCAATGGACACCCTATATTCAGTCTGTTCTGGCAGTGTATTTGATATATAGATATACAGTCTAGTGTATGTATATATATATATATATATATATATATATATATATATATATATATATATATATATACATATTCTGCATTCAGTGTAGCCTATATATTCAGTATATACTCTATATTCAGTCAATGCATATATAACATAGCGTGTTGAAGCGGTTAAGGGGAACCCTGTGCCAAAATTTTTTAAATAAATGATGTGGGGGTACCCCCAAAATCCATACCAGGCCCTTCAGGTCTGGTATGGATTTTAAGGGGAACTCTGTGCCAAAACTAAAAAAAAAAAAATATATCGCGTGGGGGTTCCCCTCACAATCCAAACCAATCCCTTATCCGAACATGCAACCTGGCAGGGTACAGGAAAAGGGGGGTGGGGACTAGAGAGCGGCCCCCCTCCTGAACCGTGCCAGGCCACATGCCCTCAACATGGGGAGGGTGCTTGATGGGGACAAGGGCCTCATCCCCACAACCCTTGCCCAGTGGTTGTGGGGGTGTGCGGGCGGGGGGCTTATCGATATCTGGAAGCCCCCTTTAACAAGCCCCCAGATCCCGCCCCCCCATGTGACTGCGCGCTGTGACTGGCCGGGCAATCATCTGGGACCTGTGACATGTCCTAGATGATTGCCGAGAGGGAGGGGGAGAGGTTCACTTGCTTCTGGCGTCGCGGTGCGTCCAGAAGAAGTGGGAGCTGGGACCCTCTAAAAAGAGGGTTTCCACTCCTCCCCCCAAAAAATGACCTGCCAAATGTGGCATGTCAGGGGGTCACCTTGCCTTAAAGTGGAAGTTCCATTTTTGGGTGGAACTCCGCTTTAAGAATACATTAATACATTTGCCTAGATTTCTACTTGGTTTTGCTTTGAGGCCTCAACACGCTTTAAGGCCTTTGGCTGCATTCACACCTGAGCATCGCTCAGTGTTTTTACCGCAATTTTGCTGTGTTTTTGACATGATTTTGTTCAGGTCACCAATGTAAAAGTCAGAAAAACGCCTGTAATCTGCCCCAAAGAAGCTCATGTTCTTTTTTAGGCTTAGGGCGTTTTTCAGGCGTTTTGATTCAGGTGACAAAACACTCAGAACAGGTGCCATTGAAATGAATGGGATTTTGCTTGTTGGGCATTTTTCAGGCGTTTTTTCGTGCGTTTTATGAGCATTTTATGAGCTGAAAACGCTCAGGTGTAAATGCAGCCGTACTCCAAAACATATGGGATTAACTAATAAAAACTTGAATATTGAATTAAAAAAACAAAAACAAATTTAAATTAAACCTTACAAGTGCCCACACAGCACTGAAAAATTTTGTGGGTGTAGCGCTGGTAGATTTATGATCTACCATCTGATAGGTAAATTTAGTGAATTGCTCGTTAGGGAAGTTAGATTTGCCTCTGTTCCAGCTTGGCTGACGTTGCGTGTGGTTCCACACTGAGCCGGTGGGTGTCGCTGTTACCATTGGCTGGTGTTGGAAGGGCAACGTGTCTAAGCGTATGGATGCTCTTCTGTCCCGGAGACAACTCGGTGGAGGTGGTCCTCCGAGTTGCATTCTGGGAGAGGGTATTTATGGGACAGACGCCATGTTTTGGGGTTCGTTTTTCAGCCACCTGCTGGCCTTTCTGGCTGACAGGTATGCGTTAGAGTATAAAAGTCCAAATGCAGCGCTAAAATAAAATAAATGTCCAAATAATGATAATAGTCCATAGAACTCAATCAGCAATAAAAGATGATGTGAAACCTCCACCAAGCTTCAGTGTGTAAAAGGAAAGCACACCACACCCAAGTGCTATCAGTCTGCTTACCAGAAAGATATAAAAAATAGGCGATGTACTCATATATTGCAGAGGGTCAGCAGCAAATCCAAATGGCACACTCCATCATGGGCAGGCACAGCATGGAAACAATCAGGTCACCACATATCAGAAAGCTCAGGACTCGTATTAACGATGGACAGGTTGGTGCAGTCATCTGTAATCTCTCTCCGCTGCGTTAGAGTGCTACCTCGTGGTCCTCCGTTCCGGAGGCCCGCACCGCTGTGGCGCGTGGGTGGGACCAGAAGCATGTCTGGGGCCTACCACAGCAGCCGAGGAATGGTCCTGAGCTGTCTATCCAGAGTGAAGAAGCTGGACAACCGAGAAGATCCCAGGGGAGGACCCGTCATGGAAGGATCACGCAGCGTGCTGGTCTGGAGAGGGGCCTGGTGACTCGGTTGGAGGACGTATCCTAAAGTAGTTCTACAGCACAGTACTGGCGGGTTGGCTTAGAGGTCCAAGTACTGTGTCTGACATTCCCTGCAAAAATTAATACATCCTGTGGCAGAGCATTGTACGGGTTCATTTCGAGCAAGTCTGTGGCAGAGACTTTTATTCGTGCTACGTACTGGCTGCTAGGCTAGTGAGAGAGGCCAATCCAGGCGAGCAAAGATTGTGTCCCACAAGGGGATTGCATCCAATTACAATATTCAACTTTAAAGGACATTCTTAAGAATCCTAAAGAAAGGTATTTGAGCTTCCCTGCAGCTTCCCTCCTGCCTCTTTCCTGCTACTTCCTTCGTTACTTGGTTCAATAAAGCATTGAAAACATACTCAAGTGTTGGTGCCTAAATCGTCCAGAGGTAAACTCAATGGAACCCTAGACCCGGTGCCGGTGAAACAGGGGTGTCGAGAGTGAAGGTAACAAGCCCGGTTAACCAGCAGCTCCACCGAGAGTTAGTGCTACATGGGTAGTTAGGCTTTTTTCAAAAGACTTTAGGAAATATTTCATAGGTTGTGTTTGCAGATGAGATTATGTCAGAAATTTTCTTTTATAAGGAAAAATAAGAAGTATATATGTCTATTTAAATCCATGTTTTTTAATCTTCTTGATTTTCACTATAAAAACATGACTGCCATCCTCCAGGGCATAAAGAATGAGTTTAACAATTTAAACTGATTAGAATTAAATTTATGGTGAATGACTTTTCTCATGACCTCTGTAAATGTAACAGACTTCTTTTCCTCTGTCCTGATTGCATTACTTATATTATACCTGGCTGGCCCTCGCTTTACATTGACCTGTAAGGTTAAAATCATTGCAGAGTTCACGCTACTGCTTCCAATATGTCAATGTAGAATAATCAGTGACCTGATTCCACATTAGACACAAGGCAAGCTGGCAATAATCTTCGTTACATGCATATGCTTATGTTTACCACTTGTCTAATAGTATCAGCAAAACTTTATTTACCATAAGGTACTGCTTTCTTTTTTTTGTGCCTAGGGCAAAAGGGTAAGAGGGGAGAGAACCAGTACCTAACATTGCTACCAGCTGCCTTAACTCCAGTAACATTCCCACACTTAAAGCATTGTTCTTGCATATGTCACTAACTGTATGATTCTTTCCTTTTTATTACTTTAGAATGCTAACGAGTGATTTTGTTGAAAAATTTACAATTTTGCTTTTGATTAATTTTCATCTTTGCAAAATCTCTCAGTTTCCCCATGGACCTCCTTTTTTCTTTTTTTTTTTTTTGTTATCTTTTGTGTATTTTGATTAGTTAAGTTTGTTACATTTCTTTGTATTTGAATTTCGACTGCTGTGTACTATTGTTATTTATTTTATTTTTTTACCTTCTTTTCACTGTTTGTTTTTTTTTATTTCTGTAAAAGAAGTAAAATTTAAAAAATTAGGCTAAAAATGGGTCATTTTTTGTCACAAGAGCTAATCCAGAATAGTTGAAAAGGGTTTCTATAACCCACAGGATCCCTATTACAGCTTTGAAAATACACAAAAAAACCCTTAAAGAGGGAGTCCACCTAAAAAAAAAATATTAAAAGCCAGCAGCTACAAATACTGCAGCTGCTGACTTTTAGTAAATGGCCAATTACCTGTCCCAGGATCCAGCGATGTCGGCAGCCGACGCCGATAACCCGCTCGATTCTCGGCAGCTGCCACCGCCATCCTAGGTGAGGGAATCAGGAAGTGAAGCGTTGCGGCTTCACTTCCCGGTTCCTTACTGCTCATGCGCGAGTCGCAATGCGCGTCGTAACTGGTCCCCGCTATCTCCTGGGAGCTGTGTGTTTCCCAGGAGACAGCGAGGAGGGACAGGAAGAGGCATAGACTCCCGTGGGAGTCTATGCCGGAATTGGGTGCAAATACCTGTCTTAGACAGGTATCTGCACCCCCCTCCCCCCTGAAAGGTGCCAAATGTGACACCGGAGGGGGGGAGGGAAGTTCCATATTTGTGTGGAACTCCGCTTAAAAGTATAACTAAAGGGAAAACTTTTTTTTTTTAGTGTTGGATAGAATGCAGAGTGATTAGAACGCTTGGCAGTTTTTATTGCTGTCTGTGCCCCCGTTAAAGTGGTTGTATTGTGCGCTTGGTCATTTTTACCTACAGGTAAGCCTATAAATAAGGCTTACCTGTAGGTAAAATTAATATCTCCTAAACCTATACGGTTTAGGAGATATTCACCTTGCATGCAGCCGCTGACGTCAGCGGTGCATGCATAGTGAAGGTCCGGCGTATCGTACCGGAACGTGCTGGAACGGAGGGCTCCCCCGCGCATGCACGGGAGTGACGTCATTGCGACTCCGGCTACTCACAGTGCCGCCAAACCCGGAAGAAACGCAGAGGGAACATGTCGGCTCACTCAGCGGTGACCAGGGGGCCCAGTGGGAGCTTCGTTCACAGGTAAGTATTTCATTAAGAGGTAGTATGCGGTGCATACTAGCTCATTATGCCTTTGCCTTACAGGGTTTTTTTTTGTTTCTTTGTTTTTTGGGCTTTCAACAGCTTTAGGGAGATTCACCCTCTCTATTTGTCCTGTTTACCATTATCATTGAAAGTGAAAGTAAACGAAAATCCCTAATTTTAGTTTTCCCCAGAACAGGGAAGGGAAGGGAAGGAATTCCCTTAATTTGAAGAGATTTCCTCTCACTTCCTATGGGACAGGAAGTGAAGGGAAATTTCTGCAATGGGACACAGATGACAAAACAAAAACCTGACAGGGGTTATACCCCCCTGCTCTATTCAAAATGGGAAAGAAAGTTTGCCTATAGTTCTACTTAAATTTTTGGCTATCCCATTGACTCCAATGCATTTCACTGTGGTAAAATTTCACTGAAAGATTCAGATGTTTCGAGGTAATGGAACATCTCAATTTTGCTCAACGCTAATCATCTATTTTTTGCATTTTAAGGTAACATTTATTTAACCTGACCTTAAGGTCACTTTCACACTGGGGCTTTTAACCCCCGTTAGTGGCCGAATAAAGGGTTAAATGCTCTTTGCAGGCGCTTAGTCAGCGCTGCCCATTGATTTCAATGGTCAGTAGCGGTGGAGGAGCAGTGTATACACCGCCCAAAAGATGCTGCTTGCAGGACTTTTTCTAATGTCCTGCAATTGGGCTTTCACACTGGGGCTGCTGGGGAGGCATTTTTCAGGAGCTATTTTTAGCCCAAAAGCTCCTGAAAAATTCCCCAGTGTGAAAGGGGTCTTAGGCTGCTTTTACACTGGGGCAGACGGGTGTTGGCGGTTTTAGTAGCGCAATTTAACCCCCGTTAGCGGCCAAATAAGGGCACCCGTTAAATGCGCCCATGTAGTGTCGCTGCCGAAGTGCTTTGCAGGTGTTTCGGCAGCTGTACCCATTCATTTCAATGGGCAGGAGCGGTGGAGGAATGCTGTATACACTGCTCCTCCACCACCCGAAAGATGCTGCTTGCAGGACGTTTTCTAACGTCCTGCAAGCACACCCTCCCAGTGTGAAAGCACTCAGGCTTTCACACTGGGCATGCAAGGGAGGCATTTTTCAGGTGCTTTACAGGCGCTATTTTTAGCCTAAAGAGCCTGAAAAATGCCCCAGTGTGAAAGGTGTCTAAATGTAAAAATTTCCTGTACTCTAACTCAATAAACATACAGTATACTTATTAAGTATATTCAATTACAGGCGGTACCCGGGTTACAACCAGCCAACTTACAAACGACTCCTACTTACAGAGGGAGACAACAGGAAGTGGGAGAAAATTTACCCCTAGAAAGGGAAATTCACTCCTGTAAAAGTTATCATGGGAGAAAGGTGTCTCCTCCACTGAATAATCACCATTCCTTGTTTCCACAATTTTCAAAATCCAATTGTCACAGGGACAGAAAGTGAGGTGAAATCTTCTGAACAGGGGCACAGACAGCAAAATAAACCTTACAGGGTCTTAACCCTTTCCTATGCTATACAAAAAATGTAAAAAAAAAATTTGTCTGGAGCTACACTACACAAAGGGGTTGATTTACTAAAGGCAAATAGACTGTGCACTTTGCAAAGTGCAATTCCACTCTGCAAAGTGAAGTTGCTCCAGAGCTTAATAAATGAGGTAAAGCTTCACTTTGCAAAGAATACCCAATCACGTGCAAGGAAAATTTAAGAAACAGCCTTTTCGCTTGCATATGATTGGATGATGGAATTCAGCAGAGCTTTTCCTCATTTACTAAGCTCTGGAGCAACTGCTCTCGCAGAATGCAACTGCACAGTCTATTTTCCTTTAGTAAATCAACCCCTAAATGTACTTATTCTGATTTGAAGAGTTCTGCCCGTCCCTTTAAAAATTAAAAGTCAGCATTCTGTAGCTGCTGACTTTTAACATTAGGACACTCGCCTGTTGTGGAGTCCAGCGATGTCCGCAATGCAACCGATGTTTACATCATCTGGTCATTTGCTGCTGCCGCCATTGCTGGCGAGGGAACCCGGCCGTGTAGCCTTTCGGCCCCTACTGCACATGTGCGAAGAGCGCTGTGCTCTCTCACTGACCCAGCAGAAGGGGAGGAGGGAGGAAGAGGGGGACCGAGCTGCCGTCGTAGTTCGCAGTGGCCCGGTCTCCCGAAAGTGGGGTCTGGGTACCTGTAAAAACAGACACCCCCCCCTAAAGGTGCCAAATGTGGCACCGGAGGGATCAGATAAGTGGAAGTTCCACTTTTGGGTGGAACTCCGCTTTGAGAACAAACCTACAGACACTATCTTGTTTGTAACCCGGGGGCTGCCTATATCTTGCCTCTGTGAGATAATATTGACAGTTTAGCAGAAAAGCATCTCAAGAAATTAATTTAAAAATGCTGGTGACTATATTACAACATTGCACATTTTTGTTATCTTACGTTTTGTGTAACCTTCTCTGGACACATCTGAGTAAGGCCCCTTTCACACGAGGCGGACTCGGAGCCCGTCTCGGTCCGCCAGCTCAGCGGGAGATCAATCCGTTGATCTCCGCTGAGCCGGCGGATGACAGGTCCCTTTCTGCTCACTGAGCGGGGAGGGGCTTGTCAGGCGCCGCTGCCGCCTATGGATGGATCGGACGAAAGCGGACAGCATGTCCGTTTTCGTCAGATGTCACCCGATCTAATCCGCCAGCGATGGACCTGGACGTAGGGCCACCCGTCTGCTTTTAGCGGAGCGAACCGGGTCGGATGTCAGCGGACATGTCTCCGCTGACATCCGTCGCTCCATAGGCTAACATGGAGCGCCCGTTCAGGTCCGCCGTCAAAACTGACAGGCAGACCTGAACGGTCCGATCGTGTGAAAGGGGCCTAAATCTACAGCAGCCCTTGCCACTCTACCCCATAGCCCAGACATATAAAGAATACGGGAGATTGTTGTCACATGTACCACACAGCCAGTACTTGCCAGATATTCCTGCAGCTCCTTTAATGTTGCTGTAGGCCTCTTGGTAGCCTCCCTGATCAGTTTTATTTTCGTCTTTTCATCAATTTTGGAGGGACAGACAGTTTTTGGTAATGTCACTGTTGTGCCATATTTTCTCAACTTGATGATGACTGTCTTCACTGTGTTCCACGGTATATCTAATGCCTTGGAAATTCTTTTGTACCCTTCTCCTGACTGATACCTTTTAACAATGAGATCCCTCTGATGCTTTGGAAGCTCTCTGCGGACCATGGCTTTTGCTGTAGGATGCGACTAAGAAAATGTCAGAAGAGATCTACTAGAACAGGGGTCTTCAAAATACGGCCCTCCAGTTGTTCAGGAACTACCATTCCCATCATGCCTAGTCATGTCTGTGAATGTCAGAGTTTTACAATGCCTCATGGGATGTGTAGTTCCGTAACAGCTGGAGGGCCGTAATTTGAGGATCCCTGTACTAGAACATATAAAGGAACAAAAAGTGTAGCAATAAAACTTTTTAATAGATGAAATAAAAAATGGAAGCACTGACAAACGAACGGTAAATTCCAGCATTATATGTATACAGATCATCCGCGCTGTCCCGGGATCGTGCCCGGTCTTACTGGCTGGTAATGGTTATCCATGATCCGGCCACACTGGTGGTCCCCAGCGCTTCTGGAAAGCTGGGATGACGATCAGCGGTCCACAGAGACACTCCAAGATGACGTCACATCCGGGTACAGGGTCAGTGTGCGGTGCGCGTATTCGGGGCATGCGTGCTCCTTCCTCAGACTAATCGACCAGTAGAGCCATAGATGCAAGCAATTATATAAATCTCTGCCCACTAGTCTGCTATTCTCCAAGTTTCCGTATTCCTGGTGACTGTTTGGGGGGAACCTTTATCCAGACCAGAAAAGTCCCCAGGATCCTGGACCTGTGGACTTGATCACAAGCTGATAAGTATCAATACGTTTACCATTCTTGGGAAAGGACTATTACTTTCTGCATGTACTAGAACAGCTTGTCATGACTTTGCAGTAATACTTTCATGACCTGTCTCTCTCTTGTGTATCAGCCTTGAGGCTTGTACTCTCACACTTGCATGCTTAAGTAATCTTCCCTCAGTGTGGCTCCACAATAGCCTCAACAGGAACCACTATTTAACACTGTATTCTCCAAGCCTGCCTTGCAATATTGTGTGTTTGGCTTCCGGTTTCCTGCTTGCCGTGTGCTCTAGGGTTGTCTCTGTTACCGATCTTGCCGTGTTCCCGACTATCCCTGTCTGCTTGTGACCCTGACCTTTGGCGTGTTCTCGACTATCCCTGTTTGCCTGTGACCCTGACATTTGGCGTGTTCTCTGTTATCCTTGTCTGCTAGTCGCCCCGACATTTGGCTACCTCCTTACTATCCCTTTCTGTCCTGGGCTGCTGTTTCCTCTCCATCCTCCTGTAGCCTACCGTGAGCGTTAGCTGGGAGACCCTGGGGGCCGCGACCTGGAGCCAGTTGCAGCCAAGTCTATCCTCACCACTAGAGGCTCGGGTGAACACCTGCTGGCTCTTAGACTCCCTGGGGAATCTATGCTCTAACTCCCTGTGGGATCCGTGTTGGTGCTCCAGGGGACCTACCTTCCTGAACCACCCCGAGTTCCATCCACAGCAGTCAGCCTTAGGGTCCACTGTCTTAGCGGTGCACTCCTGACCCCAATGGGGTATATCTGTCACCTGGACTCAGGTGACCTGACACAGCTGAACTTTATTTGGGGTTAATCAGAGGCACTATAAATGATGGCAGGTGTGTACTGACTCCTATTTAACATAAGTTTGAATGTGATTGCTTAATTCTGAACACAGATACATCCCTAGTTATAAGAGGGTGTGCGCACTTATGCAACCACATTATTTTAGTTTTTTTATTATTACTCCCCCTCCCCTAAAAAGATTTCAGTTTGTTTTTCAATTGAGTTGTACAGTTTATAGATCACATTAAAGGTGGAAAAAGTTCTGAAATTAATTATCTTTGTCTCATTTTTTTTACATCACAGAAAACTGACATTTTAACAGGTATATCAAATGCTCCACAAAATTGCCTAACCATTTGATAAGCAATAAGTCCATGCATCTATGTTGGATAGAAAAAAAAAAAACGGGGGGGGGGGGGGGGTAGGGTGGCTTCGGTATTTAAAAAAAATCCAAGCTCATTACCCAAAACAAGCAATAGCTATGGCATGGCAGACTAGAAACCTCCAATTGGTAGAGATCGAAATCAAAATGAAGATCACACAGGTGATAATCAACAGGAAGATGACAGCAAAACCCACAGACTCAGGTTCAGGAGAATATGGAGTCTTTAGCGACTTTCCAATGGGAAATGTTCAATGACAGGCTATTGGCGGTAAATCTGACTGTGTGTATGCTCCATCAGACAATTGTTGTCAGATTTTCCGCAAACAAATGTTGGCTAGCAGGTTTTAAAATTTTCCGCGGACAACTGTGTGTTCTCGGATTTTCCAACCGTGTGTACACAAGTCCTTCGGACAAAAGTCCAAAGTACAAACACACATGCTTGGAAGTAAGGATGAGCCAGAAGCAGTCGGTCTTGTAAACTAGCGTTCGTAATGGAGAATTAACATTCGTGACGTAGCAAATTATGAGGATAATAATGAAGCTGCTTTGCTGGTGATACTGATGGAGTTATTGCAAACAAATTTTCAAAGGCTTTTTTTTTTTAAATATCAAGTGATATCACTATTGGTATCATGCTTTTTTTTTTTTTTTATTTGGGCAAGTTACCAAAAGACCATTATCCTGTAGTTTTTAAGATCAAAGATAGAACTATGTTGGTGCCCCTTGTCAATTTTACATTGTATTTTTTTAAATGTTACTGCCTACTCCCAAACTGTCATTTGAAGTAAAAAGTATTATTCTCCACAATTTTTTTATTGTGCATTAAAAAAAGAAAACAAATAAAATTTAAACATGGTATCTGCCAATAGAACTTAACCAAAAAGTGCATTCTATGCAAAAATATAGAAAATATACCAAATCAAATCATTATTCAACCAAAAAAATAATGTCAAAGCAATAACTCCAAGGCCAATAATAAATAACACGTTATCTCCTCCGATTCCGCAACATGGCTGGTTGACAAACGTTCAGAAACTAACTGAAAAGCGCAAACTGAAAAGCGCGAAATGAAAAGTGCAAAATGAAAAGTACGAATCAACACTCACCAAACTTCTACTAACACTAAATTAGCAGAAGGAGCCCAAAGGGTGGCGCTAAAGAGCTTAAAAACAACGTAGTACGTCAATACGTTTGTAATTGTTGGCCAACGATTGTGTGGCCGTGTGTATGCAAGACAAGTTTGGGCCAACTCCCATCGGACAAAATTCCATGGTTTTGTTGGCGAATAATCCGATAATCCGATTGTGTGTATAAGGCTTTTGAGTTGTACACTTTCAAAACTTGAAACACATTATTTTAGTCTATCCTTCTTAACATATAGAGTTTAGCAAGAAAAAAAGGTGAAGTCCGGTAAGGCATTGGTGCCCACATGTACACAGTTCAAGTTGATGAATGTTTATCTTAAAGTAATGAGTAAACTTAAACATGTTAATTTACCCCCAGATTTAGGGGTCATCAGATGAAGATGTCTACAGGAAGCTGAGGATGAGCTAATGAGAAACATTTGTGTGCCTTTTGTAATGGATGAGGAGCAACAGAAAAGTATTATTCTAATGACCTTTTGACATAATTTTTCCATTCATTCTTTTCTGTTCTCTATGATGTAGAAGGACTTTAACATTTTCTTTGTTAATGTCTTCCATATGAAAACATTTGATAATTAAATAAATGGAGACATCAAACTTTAACATAAGTAGGATGGATAGGGTTTAGTTCACTCCAGGGAAACATGACAATTTCACATTTAATGTGTATCTATGGTGAAAATTTAAAATTATATTTAGTTTTATTGTATTTCATGTTCATTTACTCCTCAAACATACCTGTTGACCCTGCTTGGGTTTTGGGATTTACTTTCCTAAATTGGGTGAAAATGCTGTATTATGCCACCTGAATTTGTGTAAGCGACAATACCCATCAGTGCCACCTATCAGTGAAGACTCATCAGTGCCGCCTATCAGTGAAGCCTCATCAGTGCCTCCTCATCAGTGCCCATGAGTGCCGCTTATCAATGCCCACCAGTACCACCCCATCAGTGCAGCCACATCAGTGCAGCCTCATTACTTATTTGAAAACGTATAACAGAAACTAAAACGTTTTTTTATTTTTTTTAATTTTTCTAAATTCTAAATTTCAGTTTATGAATTATGACAGGAGTATGAATTTTGTAATGTGGAGATCACATTCACAAGTACTTTGCAAGAGTTTGCTAATTCCGGCCCTTGTTGTTAATTCTGTTTTATTTAATTCATAAGAGCTTTGATTTTTGCTAAGTAGAGGTTAAGTACGGTACATTACATAACAATTTATAATGATTCAATCACGTTTTCACGCCGCAACACCTATTACAGCATTTTCCTGGAATTGTACATTGATCCTGAACTGCTAACGGCAGCTTTTACAAGAAAATCAAGATGCAAATGGTATTTGCAGCACATAATACTGACTGTGTCTTCAATGAACGGTTACAGTAAAATTTTTTTTTTATGGCAAGACCCTTTTTCACAGATGGGATACTGCAACAACAAAAAAACTTTATAATTGCACTGTACAATATAAATCTTTGTAGAACAAGATCCAATCTTTTAGTCTCCCTCAGAATGTTTTGCAGAACAAAACAAGAGAAATCGAGTTGATTACTCTAATTGTTTTCAAAGATGAGTGGCACAGCAAAAAAATAAAAAATTACAATAGGATAAATATTATAGCAATCATGCTAGATGAGGTGCGTTTAAAGAGGTCAGGCCGACGCTTTTGGCTGATGTTCGGCTTTCTTTTTTATTATTACCATCTGTGTGAACTCACAGTACGGAGTACAGAAAAAAAAAGTTTTCTTGCTGCATATTTTTCCCCCAAGATTAAAGTGGTAGTAAACTCTGGATGTTGATTTTTACCTACAGGTAAGTTTATAATAAAGCTTATCTTTATGTTAAATAAATATATCTCCTAAGTGTGCAAAATCAGTTTTTTTTTTTGCTTGGTTGGTTGGCAGCCGGTGACATCACCGGTGCATGCGCTCTGTAGAAACGGTATACTCGTGCCTTTAGAGCTCCATGCTGTGGTCCATGCATGTTTCCCGTGTGCATGCGTAGTAGTGTGGTCATCGCAGTTCTGCCATTCAAGCGGCCTGATAGAAAACCGGGTGAAGATGAAAGCCTCTGCAGTGGGGAACAGCACACCGCTAGAGGACTTTGTTTCAAGGTAAGTCTTTCATAATGTGCTCGTATGCGATGCGTTAGGGAGTTGTATGATTTTCAAGCCCAGATTCAGCGACACTGTATTATGGCATTACATATTTTGCATATGCAATAGTTTTTTTAGTTTTTTTTTAGCTTTTACATTTTTTTTTGGCTTAAATACAACAGCAGTACCCTATTTAATTCACTACAACTTGAAAAAAGGTTGCTTAGTCTGACACCTGATTTTTTTTTTTTTATCCAGCAGTAATATTCCTGAATTGAACAATGGAGGTAACAGCCACAACAAATCAAAAGGTATAGGAAACCTGCCTGTTGTCACCATGTGAAACTGCTGCCTAGTAAAAGTTGCTTACATAGTATGCATAGAATCAGTACAATATTTTTGCTTTTCTTTTGTGAAATTATGCATAATTTTTATTTCCTTATTTATAAACTATGGGGGTTATTGATGAAAAGTGCAGTCGCTGTAAATCGGAGACATGCAAGGAAAATAAAAAATTGCATTTTAGCTTGCGCATGATTGGATGATAAAATCAGCAGTGCTTCCCCTCATTTCAAATCTACCCCTCAGATTTACAGCGACTGCACTTCCAAGTGCACTTGCAGTGCAAAGTGGATTTGCCTTTCGTAAATAACCCCCAATGTCTCTATGTGAAAGTCACTCCCAAAGATTATGACTATTAAAACTTGCTTTCATGTTGTTCATGGAGTCAATATAGTATTTCTGTCTTTTGTCAGTGAAACACACTATCATTTCGATTTCTTATGTACAGTTGTGCTCATAAGTTTACATACCCTGGCAGAATTTATGATTTTTTGGCCATTTTTCAGAGAATATGAATGATAACACAAAAACTTTTCTTTCACTCATGGTAAGTGTTTGGCTGAAGCAATTTATTATCAATCAACTGTGTTTAGTCTTTTTAAATCATAATCACAACAGAAACTACCCAAATGACCCTGATCAATCGTTTACATACCCTGGTGATTTTGGCCTGATAACATGCACACAAGTTGACACAAAGGGGTTTCAATGGTTATTAAAGGTAACCATCCTCACCTGTGATATAAAAGGTCAATGAGTTTCTGGACTCCTGACAGACCCTTGCATCTTTCATCCAGTGCTGCACTGACGTTTCTGGATTCCGAGTCATGGGGAAAGCAAAAGAATTGTCAAAGGATATGCGGGAAAAGGTACTTGAACTGTATAAAACAGGAAAGGGATAGAAAAAGATATCCGAAGAATTGAGAATGCCAATCAGCAGTGTTCAAACTCTAATCAAGAAGTGGAAAATAAGAGTTTCTGTTGAAACCAAACCACGGTCAGGTAGACCAACTAAAATTTCAGCCACAACTGCCAGTAAAATTGCTCGGGATGCAAAGAAAAACCACAAATACCTTCAGGTGAAATACAGGACTCTCTGAAAACATGTGGTGTGGCTGTTTTAAGATGCACAATAAGGAGGCACTTGAAGAAAGATGGGCTGCATGGTCGAGTCACCAGAAGAAAGCCATTACTACGCAAATGCCACAAAGTATCCCGCAGACAATGCACCAAACAGCGCAGAGACAAGCCTCAAACCTTCTGGCACAAAGTCATTTGGAGCGATGAGACCAAAATTTAGCTTTTTGGCCACAACCATAAACTCTTCGTTTTGGAGAAGAGCCAACAAGGCCTATGATGAAAGGTACACCATTTCTACTGTGAAACACGGAGGTGGATCGCTGATATTTTGAGGATGTGTGAGCTACAAAGGCACAGGAAATTTGGTCAAAATTGATGGCAAGATGAATGCAGTATGTTATCAAAAAATACTGGAGAAACATTTGCATTCATTAACCAGGAAGCTGCGCATGGGACGTACTTGGACATTTCAACATGACAATGATCCAAAACACAAGGCCAAGTCGACCTGTCATTGGCTACAGCAGAATAAAGTAAAGGTTCTGGAGTGACCATCTCAGTCTCCTTAGCTCAATATCATTAAGCAACTCTGGGGAGATCTCAAACGTGCAGTTCATGCGAGACAGCCCAAGAATTTACAGGAACTGGAGGCTTTTTGCCAAGAGGAATGGGCAGCTTTACCATCTGAGAAGATAAAGAGCCTCATCCACAAATACCACAAAAGACTTCAAGCTGTCATTGATGTTAAAGGGGGCAATAAACGGTATTAAGAACTGGGGTATGTAAACTTTTGATCAGGGTCATTTGGGTAGTTTCTGTTGCGATTATGATTTAAAAAAAGTAAACACAGTTGATTGATAATAAATGGCTTCAGCCAAACACTAACCATGAGTGAAAGAAAAGCTTTTGTGTTATCATTCATATTCTCTGAGAAATGGCCAAGAAATCATAAATTCTGCCAGGGTATGTAAACTTATGAGCACAACTGTAAATATAAACCTGCCTTGTGTCATACTGTAAAACTGCGGCCTAGTAAAAGTGATTATGAACTTTGCATGGAGTCAGTACAATATATCTGAAACAGTAAATTCTAGTTTTGATTCCGTTAATAAAAGTTGTCATCATTTAAAGCTGGGGTTGATTAGAGCATCAGGCAGTTGGGCAGTTGTTGCTGACAGTCTGTTCAAGAGCTGCCTTTTTTTTCCAACACCTCCCTGAATCCTTTGAAAAAAAAAGGTAAAAACACTGTAGACCAAAAACATCCCTCACCCTATGTGCACTGCAACCCTATGCCATATCCCTGTATACCCAAATAGTGTTTGGTTTCTTAGGTAATATAACATTTATTGTATTGATTTTATTAGTAACATGTGCATTGAATGTTTGGTAGTCCTCCAGGTCTGGTTTCTTCTATTAAAAGTTAGCTTCCCAGTCACAAATCCCCAGCCATTACTGAACTGAAGGCCCTCTCTAATGTGACATGTGCCAGAGTGTAGACTAGTCCCTTGCGCACATTTTGGGCCAGATCAAGCCAGTTATACATCATTGACACCCAATAAAAAAGTGATGTTTTTTAGAGAACATTTGGCTCTCATTTCTTGAAGACCTAGTCTGATTCCCTCTGATCCTCAGAAACCAACCTTCAAACCCATCAGAGACATTCTTTCTCTGCTGTCACCAACAAAGTGGTATTCCTTGAAACCATCATTTCTGCCAGGGGAATGTTTGGGTTAGTGAACTTATCTTGCAAGGAACTCTTTTTTTGCATAGTGTAGAATGTGCTATGTTTGAGGTACTTTGATTCTACTGAAGGTCAAATTGATCTTAAAATACGGGTTGGGTTTATTTCCAAAAATTCATATACAGTACATATATTCTAATTATGAATATGGATATGCATAAATTCAAGTTACAAAAAGGGGATCAAACGGTTGGAAGGAGATAAGGAGAAATTGAGGTGAGGAGAAATAGAGAGAGATATAGATGGGTCTTTACTAGGCTAATATATGTACATTCTTGTTTGAATCTTGCAAACCAGGGCTTCTTGTCCAATCTTGCGACATACCCTCAGTTGGGACCAAGGGATTTGCCTCCATGCTTTTAAAATTACTGAGCATTTGTCTAAAAGGGCACACCAAGCTCATCATTGTCCTTTGCCTCAGGCATGTGTCCTTTGAACTCTAAGGATGGCAAAACAAGCTGAGATAGGACTTGCAGACAGCTGTCCCCACCAACAGATGTGTCGTTCTAGATACCCCAGGTGGTCATACCAATTATTGACACTTATCAGCCAGCTTAGCCAGCTGTTTGTGTATAATCTTCATCAGCTTTACTTCCTTCTTGCCTAACGTAGTACCCAGTTTGCATTTCCATCCCTGCTTGTGTTTACTTGACCAAGGCAAGAAGACCTTACAAGAGAAAAAATAAATAAATATGTAAATAATACAATTTAAAAATGTTTGTTAAGTAAAGAGTAAAATGTGCAAAAAAAAAATGCCTATACTTGCTACAACCAGAACATGAACAACCTCCAGCCTATGACAATGGATGTCCTTCTCCAGACTGCCTCTCTCATATATTTGACCATCAAAGGAAGATAGAAGAAGGGTACATAGTCTAGAACTCTACACTTACCTGCTCTAGCCCCTGCACTGACTATAATGAAATACAAATATGAAGCCTGCACCATTTCATGATCCATCTTTTCACCAACAGAACTCCAACCCTCCTCCTTCTTGTATTCTAATGTAGTCAGTAATATACTCATGTGGTTCAGGAGCTTTCTGTGAGTGCTGTCTGAAGCCAGGCCTGGATGCTATGGTTTAGGAAAACTCCTTTTAGGGATCAAAGTATAGGAGGCACCTTGCTCATCAGAGCGGATCTTGGCACCATCTGAAAATACAACAAAAATGTTCTTGAGCAGCAGCTCCTCAAAGTCTCCCATTTTGTACTCCCTTTAGGATAGACATGTGCACTGCCAAAAAATTTGTTAATTTTCGTTTCATTTGTATGTTTTATTTTTTGTTTTTCGGGTAATTCGTTAAAATCGAAATTCGTTATTTCGAATAAATTCGTGAATTCAGAAATTCGAAAATCCAAAAATAAGAAAGAAAATCCGAAATTTTGAAAGAACGAAAACCCGAAAACCCGAAAGAACGAAAATCTGAAGATTTGAAAGAACGAAAATCCGAAACGATAACTTACTATAAAATTATTGGCTGTTAATGAGCGTAACTAATACGAGTTGATCTGAAGTTACGAATTATCTGAAATAACGAATGCAGCATCAAAATGAATGGAATGTAACAAATGAATAATAATAAAAAGTTTATATTATTATTATTAATTCTTTATGTTCTATTTGTTTAGATGCGACATTCGTTATTTCGGATAATTCATAACTTCGGATAAATTTGTATTCGTTATGTTCACTAACAGCCAAATTTGAAAGGAAATTCCAATACCTATAATTTAATAGTTAGTAATAGCTATTAGTTAGTTAGTTATTATTTAAGATTTTCGATATTTCGGGTTTTCTAAATTTCAGATTTTCGTTCTTTTGAATTTTCTTTTTTATTTTCGAATTTACCAATTTTCGAATTTTGGAAACATTTGTTAAACGGATTTTCGTTAATTCTAATATTTCTGAATTAACAAATTTGTGGAACTTAGTCAAAAATGAATTTGGAACTAAACGAATTGCACATATCTACTTTAGGATGGTGGCAGTAGATTGCCCATTTTACCTTTCAAAGATGTAAACAATTAGCCACCCAATAGTGATCCCTTTCTTTGATTGCTTATTCAAGTATTTAAGCTATTTAAAGACTTAATTTGTCAAAAATTGCCTGCAGCAGAGGATCTCAAGTCCTGCCAGTTTTACTCCACCCATGTACAACTCCCAGGGTTTGGAAGAGGTGAAATATCTCCTTTAAAGCCTACTACATTTCTTCCTCACCACCAGTGCAATAACCTACCTCTTTGTATTCCTCCTCCTGCTGCCTCATTGCACTCCAAATGCTGAGGGAGAGAAGGGTTGGTCTTTTGGGAAAAATAATGGCTGCTGGGTACTTGCCAAAATTAGAGTGTATTACTTCATATAAAAAGCCAGAAATATTATACTGACTCTTTGCATGGTATGTCACAATTTGAAGCGTACCTTTCACAAAATGGAAGGTATGCTCTATTGAAAGCCCCCACCTCCAGTTGTGTTCTGGACTGAGAGTCGGCCCACATTTATTTAACTGAACAAGTTCCTTTTAGCAGGATTCCAACACAGGGGTTACAGCACCATACAGTGATCAAAGTAACCTTAGCTATAAAGCAGCCAAGCTCAAGTTACATGTACAGACAGGGTAGCATCGCTCTAACTGTGAAAACCTCTAAATATGCGTGTTGGTTACTGGTACCTTCACTCCAGGTGCCAGGTTCAGATGACCTCCCACTCGTCACAAACTCGGAATATGGATATGTGGAAAGAACTTGCACTCTGGAATTCGTCCAAATTCTTTATTTAATAGTTACCAAGTACAAAGTAACTGTTAACATGTTTCGGGCAAAGAGCCTTGTTCACAGCATATTTACCCACATAACCAGTACCAACATATATACAAAAACAGACTAGAACCAGTCCCATTCATTGGTCAATGGAATTAGCTATAGATGAGAATCACCATTTTATAGAGACTCTCTGAAGGTAAAAAACTTGTTTTGCACAGATTTAAAATGCATTTATACATTGACACAATAAACATGAAAAAATAATAATAATCATGATAGATTATCATACATAAATTCTGTGGTTTAAAAATCTGAATAAAAATCATTAAACTATTTGTGGGTCAAAACCAAGATTTCAGGAAAATAACGAATTCATAGGGGTTGATTTACTAAAGGCAAAAAGACTGTGCACTTGCTCCAGAGCTTAGTAAATGAGGTAAAGCTTTACTTTGCAAAGAGTACCCAATCACGTGCAAGGAAAATAAGAAATAAAAAAACATATTTTTACTTGCACATGATTGGATGATGAAAGTCAGCAGAGCTTCTGCTCATTTACTAAGCTCTGGAGCAACTGCACTTGCAGAATGCACATTATTTTTGCCTTTAGTAAATCAACCCCATTGTGAGAGATATTGAGGGAAAATTAGGGCATGTGAATATAGATGAGAAAATTACGCGTCAAACCTATTGGATGTGGTTATTAACGCAAACATACATCAACATCATATCTAAAATTAAGTCCTGTCGGCATTCTCTTTTTTTAAGTTAAAAATCCACCAAACTTCTCTCTCTAATAGCTTACGGTGGGTATCCCACCCTCTAGGATTTTTTACTCTCTCTAGGCCATAAAAAGTGAAGGAGGACATATTACCATGATGCACATATTTAAAATGTTTAGATACATTTGAAAAACCTTTATCATTATGATATGAAGCTCTATGAAAATTTTCACTCACCTGTGTCCTGAGATATCTAATTTGCAGCCCACATACTGCAGACTGCACAAAGTACACTCTATTGCATAAACTTTGTTGGAGGAACGAAAGTTTAATTAGTCCTGCAGAAAAAAAACTCCTTCCCTGTAGCACAAGATTGTACTGTCTTCGATTTTTTGGTATGTTTGTGGCAGAAACTACATGTGTTGGTGCCATGGGCATATGATCCATTGGCACTTAACCATGTCCTCTCCACACCTTTGGACAAGAACAAGCTGGGTGATAATATTGCTGGGTGATAACATTCCTCCCAAAGTTTTAGCCTGACGGCTGGAAAATCTGCACCCCCTCTTTAGGAATGAAGATCACAATCCGTAGACAAGATAGGTAGATGTTTTTTAACGATATCCTTAATTTGATTACATTCTCCTGAATAGGTGGTAGCCAAAGTGAGAATAGCTCAAGTTACACCAGCTCTCAGCCAAATAAAATGTGGTCTCTCAGTCCAACTTGGTCCTCACCATATCATTGGGACAGCAAACAGCATTGATTCTCAAGTTCCTCTGAGCCAAGCTCTAACACAGGGGTCTTTAAACTACGGCCCTCCAGTTGTTCATGAACTACAATTCCCATCATGTCTAGTCATGTCTGTGAATGTCAGAGTTTTACAATGCCTCATGGGACGTGTAGTTCCACAACAGCTGGAGAGCCGTAGTTTGAAGATTCCTGCTCTAACTTCTACAAGCACAGCTTGCACAACAAATATAAGGGAGCCCAGGCCTTGTCTTGATCATCAATCTTACAACCAATAAGCTTTCATAAATGTAGAAGAATGTATCATGGTAACATTCTGCTGTTAGCAATTGTCCTATAGCAAGTCTATAACTGGATTACTTGAAAATTACATGTACAAAGACAATGCTATTCCTTAAAACAATTGCATCAAAATACCTAAATATATGAAAACTGACAGTAACTAAATGGGTAGCATCTGTGCAAGATGAAATTACAAAAACTGAAAATTTCTATAGCCCAGTTATTATCAGCCAAAAATCTATAAGATACACCCAAAGGTGTTCAGGAAGCAAAATCATTGTTGTCCAGTAGGGATGAGTCCGATGTTCAAGTCGAACGTAAGTTCAACTCGAACATCGGGTGTTCGCCCGTTCGCCAAATACAGAACATTATGGGGCGTTCGCGGGAAATTGGAGCGCCCGCGGAATGCCCCATAATGAACGGCAAGACCGTCAATGCACTGCGAGATCGCAGTGCATTGACGGCTGCTGATTGGCCAAAGCATGCACCTGACCTGCATGCTTTGGCCAGTCACAGCGTGCGCTGCTGTGAGAGCAATGATTGGCCAAAGGCAGGGCTCAGGGGGCTGAGTCCACGCCCCACACTATATAAGGCTGCTTACACAGCAGCCGTACATAGTTTTATGAATGAGAACAACAAAATGGCATTTGTAAAGGAAAAAATATCATTTAAAACTGGTCGAGGCTGTAATGTATTACCGGATCCCGGCAATATACATAAAAAACCTTGAAAAAAATGGCATGGGTCCCCCCCCAGTCCATTACCAGGCCCTTTGCGAATGGTGTGGATATTAAGGGGAAACCTGCGCCAAAGTTAAACAAAAAATTGCATGGAGGCCCCCCCCCCAATCCATACCAGGCCCTTCAGGAAGTTGGTTCTGCCTATCAGCGTTAAGATCCAGTTCCAGAGTGAGAAGGGGTTAAAAACAGGTTTTCGTTGCATACATTTACAAATACACGTGAAGCCATGAAGCCATGCCAAGGAGTGGTTCCTAACTCAAAGAAGTGAATGTTTGTATTGCTCTGTGTATTGCCTTGTCCATGTGTTTCTCTTATTTTTTGCTAGTTTTAAAATGAACTGAGCAGCTGCCATTGTTGTTTTACTGACTCTGGTGCAGAAACAGACCCAGGATTCTAAGGAATGAGCTTCTGTTTGAGGTTGACTATAATTTCACCTGAAACGCAGGGGACTACATTTTGAAAACGGACGGTGCAGATTAGTTTTTCATCCCAAAGGCCCTGGCTGGGTTTAATGCCATCCGCTCATTGTTACTGATGTTCTGGTAAGGGCAATTTCAGCTCATTTTGGATCGTTACTTGTAATAAGCTGAACACCCTGCTATTTTGAAGATTGATTCCATTTCAAGAAATATCTGGACTTTTTCTTTGTGTTTAAATATTGATTTTTGTATTTTTTGCAGGTGGTAGGTAAAACCTCCACCTTACTAACTGTATATTAACTTTTACTTAGCGCGGTTTATTTTTCCTATATTTAATTGGTGTTGTCGCACTGTTTACTGCTGCTTATTTTATATGTGGTCCTAGCGCAGAATTTTTTTACTATATAGAGTTGATGATATGCATGTTTTGCACATACCTATGTGGGTATTTAAAATACCTGTGTACATTTTTAATACATATTCGAAGCAGAGATCACTATGGTTTGCCTTTGTCATTTTATGGCCACACACGATTGATTGAGATCCCAGTAGAAGGTCAGCGTGGTCCAGGGACACCAGGAGGAGGACTTCTTTCCCTGTGGCATTCTGAGAGGTGTGTGGGACTTTGTAGTGGGGTCATTATCTGGAGGTGAGTAGGCATTCCAGCTAGAGGTGGAGGTCACTGAAGTCTCTGGATAATATTAATTAATAATTCTATGAACTATCACCTAGAGTTACATGTAGAGTTGGAATTTTCACATTGTTGGGACTTTAATTATTGTTTTTATTTTATATTTTGGTTGCGCTACACCAGTTTTTGCTTATTAATATTGATTTGAGAGTCACATGTGGATACACTCTGAGAGGTGTTGGCAGCAATCACGATAAGGCTAGCTGTAGGCTATTGACATTTTTTTTGCATAATATTGTGTAGCACTGAATATTTAATTTGCACTTAGTTTTAATATTGTGCTGATTAGATTTTTTTTCACAATTTCTGTTTCAACCCAAAATCAGCCTGTTCACAGTTCAGCAAATGATTGAACATAGTAGCCAGATTTGACCAGTTTGTAGACTCGCCTTAAAGTGGATGTAAACCCGAATTTTTTTTTTTTTATATATATATATAATAATGTAGAGCATAAGATTTCATATTTGAGCCCAGTCTTGCCACAAAGAGTTAATCCAGCTCTGAGCAATCCTCTTTTATTGTTCAGTGAGATAAAACTTGACAAACAGAGAAAAACTTTGTCAAATCCTCCCCCTTGCTGTGCGTGACAGGTGATTTACATATCTCGTGCACTAGCCTAAGACATGCATTTTTTTTTAATTCCCACCACCACTCCTTTCTTCAGCAGCTCTGCAAGGATTGGCTGTTCCACACCTCAGTGTGATTTGGCATTCAGAAGCCACGTGGTTACTTTCCTGTCTTTTCACTGGATGTTAGAGATCATAGCAGAAGTTCAGTGTTAGAAATAAACAGGAGAAAATGCAAATTGACAAGGGGAGTGTAGAGGTGGGCGGGGAGTGTAGAGGTGGGCGGGGAGTCTACTGACATCACGACTCCACCCACCGAGCTCCAGACAACAGACCCGCCCACAGAATCTGCAGTTTTTCGGGTCTCATAACAGACAGAGGGGAGACATTTGACAGGTAAAGATACATGCAGGAGGCATGTATATCCTAATAGATAACCCCTATGGCAGTAGTTTAGAAAGGATGACATTGGGTTTACATCCACTTTAACAACTGGCTGATATAACCAGAAATCATTGAGTATCACTACTACCACTAAATTACAGCTTCCTGACAGCTTTTTTCAAATTGTAAACAAGCCAACAGGAACCCAGGTGAAATCATTGACCAAATACATTCATGCCCATATTTTATCAGTGACGTCACCCAGCTTTCCCAGTACATTCACCAGCCTGCCAGGGACTATATTTTATTATAGGTACTTATATAGCACCATCAATTTACACACAAATTGTACATTTATATCAGTCCCTTCCCTCAAGGAGCTTACAATCTAAGGTCCCTAAATTACATTCATACATTTATTAGGACCAATATAGACAGGAGACAATTAACCTACCAGCATGTCTTTGGGGTTTGGGAGGAAACCCACAAAGGCATAGGGACAACATGAAGACTCCACGCCAGTGCCAGATTTGTACCAACAACCTTAGTGCTGCTAGGCAGAAGTGCTAACCAATTAGCCTCTGTGCTGCCTATAGCTATCATTTGCAAAAAGAGTAAGGACAGAAGATCATTGTGGCCACAGGTCATCCTGGTGGTGTATCATTAAGCCATTGCTCATCGCGTTTGAAGGTGAAACTATGTGGCTGGACAACATGATTGACGTTGGATTTAGAGCATTGGACAATGGACATTTTTAAATATATTTTATATAATATAATTTTTTAATATTTTTTTAAATAAAATACTTTTCCTATGGTAGCTGTTTTTTCTATTTTTTATGAATGAGTAGCAAGGGATACTATATACAGTATACCCTACACATTAACATAGAGGGGGTGTCACGTACCTGGTTAAGGCCGAGCTGATGGGAGGGCTTTCTCTTACGCCTCCTGTCCTGTTTCTCCTGAAGGTGGTGACAGGATATAACAGGGCACAGAGTGGCATGGGTGCCTGGTAGGAGATCCTGGAGAGAAGATACTTGCAGCAGGTGCCAAGCAGCGGGCAGGTTGGTGGACTGGCCGATGCGGATATATGCCAACATGTGAAGAACAGCAGGCAGACTGGTGGAGTGGCAGATGCAGATATACAGCGGCAGGTGCAGGACAGCAAACAGCAAACAATGCTGGAGAGCAGGCGGATGCAGGGTCTCGGGTGGTCAGGCAGGCAGAAGTCGGTAACGGCCAAGCAGCAGAGGTACAGGATCGGATCCAGAGAGTAGTCAGGGCAGGCTAGGGTCGGTATCAAGCTAGCAGAGAAGGTACCGGAACAGTAGGCAGAAGGCAGAGTCAGGTCACAAGCCGGGTCAGCTATCAGGAACCAGGAATGAGCAGAGTCAAACAGGCCGGGTATACATAGGAACAAGCACAGGATCAGGTTACAGATGGTAGACGCTGACGAATACTCAGCAATCTTCTGGTCTATGGAGCCAGTATAAATAGGCAAGAGGGCGCCAAATACTCATGCACGTTTACGCTAATGCTCATGCATGTGCGCAGAATACGTTAATGAGTCAGGAATGTCTAGATGTCACTTGCAAATTCCTATGTGCATGCGTGCAGGTTACGGAACCTGAGAATTCCTATTAGCAAGTACACATTTTCTTACACGTCTTTGTGTACGATTATGCACACGATTTCCCTGACAGTGGGATATCTGGGGACCCCCTTATTCTGAAGGTACTTCCAGATTCTGATAATTCCTTCCTGCAGAACCCTACATCCACCATGTGAGAGATGTTGGAATCAGGCCCTTGTCTCCATTCTTTAGAAAGATGAGGGTTGCCTCCAGGTAAGGCTGTTTTCAATCATACTTTGCTATACATATGTCCCATAGTTAAAGTGATATTAAAGTCTTGTTTTTTTTGCTAATTTAAAATAACAAACATGTTATACTTACCTGCTTGCGCAGAGCAGCCTGGATCCCCCTCTTCTCAATTACCTGGATCCTCCTCTCCTCAATTGCACCCAAGCAAGCTTGCTCCCGAGCCTTGGCTCTGTGTGTCCATTCACACACAGAGCTGTGGCTCAGCCCTTTCCTCTCTCTCTTCTGACTGGCTCACTAGCTGTGGTTGACAGCAGCAGGAACCAATGGCTCCCACTGCTGCCTCAGCCAATGCAGCAGAGGCTCTTGTGCACATCAGGTAAGTATTGGGGGGGGGTGGGCTGGGGGAGCTTCTGCACACAAAAGGTTTTTACCTGCCTGCATAGAATGCAGGCAGGTAAAAAAACCTTGAGCATTTAGAACCACTTTTTCAACGCAGAGATATTAAGAGATAGGGACCACAATTTACAGAGGTGCTTTGAAGTAGCTATGTGATTTCACATGTCCACCAAATGTCCTTTTGCCCAAATGTTCTATTTATCCAACTTAATAATCATCCATCAGTATGCCTACACATTATTTGAAACCATGGGATTCAAGGATATCGCTCCTCCAGTCATACGACTAATAATATTTGCTTCTTCTAGAGTTGTGTATGCCACTACTAAAAAGTTGCTTGGCCTATGCCTTTCAGCCTGAACATCAGGACATGGAGTAGGGTGTAAAGAATGATCTTTCATTAGTTCCTCCTGGTGCACCCATCCTTATTTGACCTATTGTGATGGTCTGTATGTCAATGAAAGTCCATTATGGCAAATACCCCTTCTTCACCTTGTTGCTGATGTGTTAACACGGACAAATTGGTTCCATATGGCACTTGATGTGCAAATGCATTAGAAGAATACTGTGTTCTTGACACTTTATTGCATTGAGATTCTTCCAGTCTTCACTGGAAAAGGGAATAAAACTGCATCTTACTAATGTGTGTATATATAAGCCGTTTGGCTTAGCCCTTACCCCCAGTTGACATTAAATCCATGGTGTGAACATCTCAATACTAATTTGTGCTTTTTATTACATTATTACCTAATCATTTAGGGATTCAAAACCAGCACAATAACTACATAACATATTTCTTAGAAAGATTCTTTTCAATGGAAAATTTGAATTTTACCTATTGTTTTGAAGCCAAAATGTGTTGTTTTTTTTATCTGAAATGTTCAGTTAGCTAGATCATTTTACATGAAGTCATCCGAAGGAAAGACTAGCTAGGATCATGCTTTCAGAATTCAACAGGCTTTCCAGCGCTTAGATCTACGTCTATGAATTTAGCAGATGTGAGGGGTTATTATTAAAATTAAATGACAAGAAAAAAACAAATTTAGGTGGAGTAATTTCTGGTAAAAAGAAATATGGAAAACATTTCATTAGAAAACATAATTTTATCAGCAGAAGGTGCACTTTGTATTTTCTGATAAAGCAATTATCTACATTTTCTGGGTCATTTGAGGACAGCCGGATCATTGTAAAATTTGATACCATGTTATAAAGAAAATAAAAGCAAGAGAAGGCTATACAGCATCAAAACTTACACTGGTTTCTTGGGGGCCCTGGCATTTGGATGGGGCAGAAGGAGAACCTGGGTGTGTTGAGTAATTTACTGCCTAAATCCTATAAAGTGTATTTTAAAGCCCACATTTTTTTCAGTTTTGGATAGGGTAGAGAAGTGTTAAAGCTTTTTTTTTTTTTAAGTGTTAAAGCTGAACTCCAAGCAATAAAACTTGTATTTAAATATATTCCTGAATAGCCACAAAGGATAACAATCTGCTTTGTGTGCACCGAATGCCTTTGAAACCCAGATATTATCATATACTGTGGCAGCAGCATTATCATTCTGGTGTACATAGCTGGGGCAGATAAGAGTTGTAGGAGGGACCCAACAGGTCCACCTACTACAGGCTACCTGGTGGGAGTCTCCCTGCACAAAGAGAGAGAGACGCAGTGACAGATCCTTATTACGGGAAGTTCCTGTGCAATGGCAAAGTTTTATGCTGGGTTACTGCACAGATGTTGAAGAAATACACAAAAGCACACAAAAATTTAGGTAAGAAGGCATACTTCTTTTATTTAGAAAATATTTGCTTATCCGGGAGTTCAGCTTTAAAACTGCTGTCTCACATTGGGGAGATTTCCCTGAAGGCACAAAAAGAAATTGCGAAAAAAATAAGTCTTTACATTTGAAGATTCCCTCTAACCTACTGTTCTGGTGGCATCTCTAAAAGTTTGGGCTTCCCGTCTAGGCCACAAAAGTAACCAGGACTATTATGGCACGTACACACGATCGCAAGTTCCGTCAGTAAAAACTTGGATGGTTGTTCCGACTGAATTCCGCTCAAGCTTGCATTGCATACACACAGTCACACAAAAGTTCTCTGAACTTTCGACCGTCAAGAACGTGGTGACGTACAACACTACGATGAGCCGAGAAAATGAAGTTCAATGCTTCTGAGCATGCGTCAAATTGTTTCTGAGCATGCGTGATTTTTTGCGCGTCCGAATTGCATACAGATGAATGCATTTTCGGATAGGAACTTTTCCCGACCGAAAAATAGAGAACCTGCTCTCACTCTTTTGCTGGCTGGAATTCCGCTAGCAAAAGTACGATGGAGCATACACACGATCGCATTTTCCGACAAAAAGCTCTCATCGGAGTTTTGCTGGCGGCATTTCCGATCGCGTGTACGCAGCATTAGAGTGAATACCTTTATTGATGATTCAGACAGTCATAACAATTTGACCTCCCTTCCCTACTTTATTAAAAAAAAATAAAAATATGTTTTGTCTAAAGATATGATGAGAATTTATCCCCAGTAGTAATTCTGTCCCTAAGCTGTCTCAGTTACCTGTCCAGAATTGCAGGTGCAGGGCTCAAAAATATAAAAAGTACTGTTGCACAGACCTTGCAAACTGAGAGGCAACCTAGGGCAACCCGCAGCTGCAGACATATGACTGTAGAGGGACACAGGAGCAATCTTGAAGCATAATCAGCATAATGTTGTCACTAATTTTCTTGATACATGTGCCCCATTGTATATACCTACCAAAATGTTCAATAAAATAAAAGACCAGAGCACTTTTGCGATTCGGCACTGCGTCGCTTTAACTGACAATTGCACGGTCGTGCGATGTGGCTCCCAAACAAAATTGACGTCCTTTTCTCCCCGCAAATAGAGCTTTCTTTTGGTGGTATTTGATCACCTCTGCGGTTTTTATTTTTTTGCACTATAAACAAAATAATAGCAACGCATTATTTTTTACTTTTTGCTATAATAAATATCCCCATCAGTCCTAATTTTTTTAAAAACCCATGAATTTTCAAACAGGTCATTACAGTGAAGTTGATAGAAATGTGAACCAGGCTCCATGAAAGTGTGCAATACAAGGTGCATGATGATGTAAAATTTTGCAAGAGTGGTTTGGGAATCCCTACCTGATGAAATGATGGGCCAAAAAATTGAAACTCGGTCTAGGGAAATTTAGAAAAACCTGCAGGAGCTCCTAACAGCTCTTACATGTTCATTTTTTACCGATGCACAACAAGTGCATTGAACATAGATAGACAATACATCCTGTTATATATCATAGAATACATATTATAATACTGTACTATAATACTACAGCGCCACCTGCTGCATAGATAAGTATAATGCATACAGTATATAGTTCACAGTACTTTGCATTACATGCTGTTGTTCTTCCAACAGGGACAACAGGCAGAAGCAAGTGTAGGAAGTAGCAAGGAACACTTATTCCAAAAACTGTGCCAGCGATACTAAGATATTACTCTGCTTGCCTAGCAGTTGATATGAGCCTTGGGGACGTAAGGTCACTGGAGCAGTAGGCATATGGGTGAACAAATAGTGTTGAAATTAATGTTCTCACGCTGCCTCTCAGCCCTTTATATGGCTTTAATTCAGGAGTGCGGAATGGTTTCCTGATCATGTGACCACTGTGATTGACTCTCATAGCAGTCACCTGATCAGAAGGCTCCCTATCAGAAGCCATGACCAGTGTGCTTAGTGCACTCCGTATGAATGCTCCCAGCAAACAACCTCAGACCACTGCGGACACGTACACTCACCGGCCACTTTATTGGGTAGACCTTGCTAGTATCAGATTGGACCCCCTTTTGCCTTCAGAACTGTCCTAATTCTTCATGGCATAGATTCAACAAGGTGTTGGAAACATTCCTCAGAGATTTTGGTCCATACTGACATAATAGCATCATTCAGTTGCTGCAGATTTGTTAGCTGCACATCAATGTTGCGAATCTCCCATTCTACCACATCCCAAAGGTGCTCTATTGGATTGAGATCTGGTGACTGTGGAGGCCATTGGAGTAAAGGGAACTCATTGTCATGTTCAAGAAACCAGCATGAGATGATTTGAGCTTTGTGAAATGGTGCATTATCCTGCTGGAAGGAGCCATCAGAAGATGGGTACACTGTAGTCATAAAGGGATGGACATGGTCAGCAACAATACTCAGGTAGGCTGTTGCTCTTAAATGATGCTAAGTTGGTACTAAGGGGCCCAAAGTGTGGCAAGAAAATATCCCCCACACCATTAGACCACCACCACCAGCCTGAACCATTGATACAAGGCAGGATGGATCCATGCTTTCATGTTGTTTAATCTAAATTCTGACCCTACCATCTGAATGTTGCAGCTGAAATTGAGACTCATTAGACAAGGCAATGTTGTTCAAGTCTTTTATTGTCCAATTTTGGTGAGCATGTGCGAATTGTAGCCTCAGTTGCCTGTTCTTAGATGACAGGAGTGGCACCCGGTGTGGTCTTCTGCTGCTGTAGCCCATCTGCTTCAAGGTTGTGTTGTGCATTCAGAGATGGTATTCTGCATACCTTGGTTGTAACAAGTGGTTATTTCAGTTACTGTTGCCTTTATGTCATCTCAAACCAGTCTGCCCATTCTCCTCCGACCTCTGACATCAACAAGACATTTTCATCCACATTACTGCCGCTCACTGGATATTTTTTCTTTTTCGCCCCATTCTCTGTAAACCCGAGAGATGGTTGTGTGTAGAAATCCCAGTAGCAGTTTTTGAAATACTGAGACCAGCCCGTCTGGCACCAACAACCATGCCACCTTCAAAGCCACCAAAATCCCTTTTCTTCCCCATTCCGATGCTTCACCACGTCTAGATGACTAAATGCATTGAGTTGCTGCTATGTGATTGAGTGATTAGCAATTTGTTTTACCAAGCATCTGAACCAGGTCTACCTAATAAAGTGGCCGGTGAGTGTATATAAGGTGGCTAGGCGTCAAAGCCCACTTATCTTGCTGCCGCATATATGCATTACCCAATGAAGAAGAGGTTACATATTTAACCGCTTGCGGACCAGCCGCCGCAGTTTTACTGCGGAAGGTTGGCTTCGCTGCGCAAGATCACGTTAATGTATGTGATCTTGCGAGTCCAGATAGCAGGCACCCGCCTCAAGCTCCGTGAGTCTGACCGCGGGTCCTGCGGATTCGATGTCCGCGGGGATACCCGCGATCGTCTCACAGAGAGGAAGAACGGGGAGATGCTGATGTAAACAAACATTTCCCCGTTCTGCCTAGTGACACTGTCACTGATCACTGTCGGTGATCAGTGTCATGTCACACATAGCCCATTCCCCCCACAGTTAGAATCACTCCCCAGGACACACTTAACCCCTGCAGCGCCCCCTTCTGGTTAACCCCTTCACTGCCAGTCACATTTACACAGTTATTAGTGCATTAAATTGCACTGATTGCTGTATAAATGTGAATGGTTCCAAAATAGCGCCAAAAGTGTCTGCTCTGTCCGCCATAATGTTGCAGTCACGATAAAAATCGCTGATCGCCGCCATTACTAGTAAAAAAAAAAATAATAATAAAAATGCCATAAAACTACCCCCTATTTTGTAGACGCTATAACTTTTGAGTAAACAAATCAATAAACGCTTATTGTGATTTTTTTAACTAACAATATGTAGAAGAATACGTATCGGCCTAAACTGAGGGAAAAAAAATGTTTTTTATATATTTTTGGGGATATTTATTATAGCAAAAAGTAAAAAATATTGCTTTTTTTTTTCAAAATTGTTGCTTTTTTTTGTTTATAGAGCAAAAAATAAAAACCGCAGAGGCAATCAAATACCACCAAAACAAAGTTCTATTTGTGGGAAAAAAAGGACGTCAATTTTGTTTGGGTACAACGTCGCACGACCGCGCAATTGTCAGTTAAAGCGACGCAGTGCCGAATCGCAAAAAACGCTCTGGTCAGGAAGGGCGTAAAATCTTCCGGGGCTGAAGTGGTTAAGGAAAACTACCAAATGACTATTTCCTCTTACTGCTGCATTGTTTCCATATTTTTTTTTTCTGTACAGCCAACTGCTTTAAAATATTTACAACCTGCCAAGCCGTAATATCACTATTTATTTAATTACTATTTTTGCATTGGCTCATGCTATAATTTAGCACATTTAAAAATCATCATAAGATTCTTCAGTTGTGAGAAAATTTCTAAGAAAATGTATTTCTTTGAAGTACAGTAAGTACTGTGGAATTCCAGGAACTCTGTGGATTTGCTGCTCAGGTGTATAAACAAAAGAGCAGTGTGGAAGTGGTTGTGTGATTTCACATAATTCAAGTATATACATGACTCTGCCGATGTTCTCAAACACACAATGATGTCTGATTTGTATTCACATTCAGAGCATTGTTGGTCGAATAATACATATATCACCCTGTAACGATTCAATTGTGTAAATTGTTAGATGCGGACTATTTTTCTTGCCATAAAAGATTGATTTGACAACTGATAGGACAAGAGCTACCCACAGGTGTTACATGATCATCACCCCGTCCTAAGACTGGACAGGGATTGTTAAAGATGCCCTTCAGGCAAACAGGAACATTTAGAATAAAATGGAGGGGTTTTGTACACTTTTTCTTGCCTGCTGTGAAGCATATGTATTAAAGATAAACTCTGAAAAGTTAAAAAGGTCTTCCCTTGCAATGCGGCTGCCCCTTGCTGCAAGGGTTAAAGCGGAGTTCCACTTCAAAAGTGGAACTTCTGCTTATCTGTCTACCCCCCCCCTCCGATGCCACATTTGGCGCCTTTCAGGAGGGAGGGGGGAATGGGTACCTGTTTTTTGACAGGTCTCCCCCCTTCCCCACTTCTGGAGACGGCGCCATCGCTCAGAAGTTCAGCCCCCCTCCTCCTTCCTTTTTCCGGGCCAATTATAAAGCGCAGCACGCTTTGCGCATGCACAGTAGGGGACCGGCTATAACCCCTTCCGGCCGAGCGTATGCAGATGTGCATACTCGGCTTTCCGGGGTTATACCGGGATGATTCCCGCAGCTGCCGGCATCATCCCGGTACCATTTTGTAGAGCCAGCGACCGACTATCCATGTATAACAACCGATGAGGCTAAAAGCCGATTGGCTGTTATACCGGAGGAGCGGGAGAGGACGTCCCCCCCTCCCGTCGCCTCCCACCGCTCATACCGAGCCTCCCGGTAAGAGCGATGGGAGGCGGCGGGTTGAGAGAAGGCTACCTCCCTGCAAGCCCTCCTCCCTGGACGATCCCTCCCCTGGATACCGAACCCGGAAGCGGACGGACGACCTGTGACGTCATGCACGCTCCACGTGCGCTCCACGCCGGCCCCTAATCTCTTCCTGATGGCCACAGAAGGAGCTCCCGTCTGGTAATCCACCTTCTGCAGCCCAGCATCCCTGCAGCGTCACCACCACAGGATCAGAGGGAACACAGAGGACCACATACCTATACAGATGAGCCTTTTATATGTTTTTATCCTGTAAGTGTGTTTTTACCTGGTGTCAATAAACATCATTTGTTAATACTACACTCAGGTGGCGCTTCCTTCTCTACCCCTCTCTAGAATCGCCGTTTTCGGCGATCTGAATACTGTGAAGTGCAAAGGAGGGATCAGGGGTCTTTTAGACCCCCGACCCTTCATAAAGAGTACCTGTCACCACCTATTACTGTAACAAGGGATGTTTACATTCCTTGTGACAGCAATAAAAGTGATCAAAATTTTTTTTTTTAAAACACAATTTCTAAATATAAAAATAAATAAAATAAATAAGAAAATTTTTTTTTAAAGCGCACCCGTCCCCGCGAGCTCGTGCAGCAAAGACGGTGTTCAAATCACACATGTGAGGTATCGCCGCAATCATCAGAGCGAGAGCAATAATTTTAGCACTAGACCTCCTCTGTAACTCTAACCTGGTAACTGTAAAAAAAAATTTAAAGCGTCGCCTATGGAGATCTTTAGGTACCGTAGTTTGTCGCCATTCCACGAGTGCGTGCAATTATAAAGTGTAACATGTTTGGCATCTATTTACTCGCCGTAACATCATCTTTCACATTATACAAAAAAATTGGGATAACTTTACTGTTTGATTTTTTTAAAATTCATGAAAGTGTCCCTTTTCCCAAAAAGTTGCGTTTAAAACACCGCTGGATCAATACCGTGTGATAAAAACTATTGCAACGATCAACATTTTATTCTCTAGATTCTCAGCTAAAATATATATATATATATATATATATATATATATATATATATATATATATATATATATAATGTTTGGGGGCTCTAAGTAATTTTCTAGCAAAAAATATGGATTTTAACTTTTAAACAACAACTGTCAAAAATAGGCTTAGTCATTAAAGGGATAAAGCCAAAAGGCTTCACTGCCAGTTTCACTTACCAGGAATGGCGGCGGCAGCACCTGACAACCATTCCGAAAACCGTCTGGGGTTCCGACATCGTGGGAAACCTGGACAGGTTCAGTAAGTGTCCTAATATTAGGAGGATGGAGGTGAAGATTTAATTCTGGATGTTTATGATCACAATTTTGTTTTGTTTTTATAGTATTTTGGTATTGTGTTGGTTATTATCTGGGGTGGTGTTAGAGAAAGTGGTGTATTATTTTATTTGGTAGTTTGCCTGTCATTTTAATCTGTGTTATTTATTCTATGTTGTATTTAAATTGTATGGATGTTTTATTTGTAGTGTAGTTTTAATTTTATTTGGTGTTAATGGTTGTTATTGGTAATTTTGTTATGTTTTTGTATCTTGTCCAGTCTATTGTTGTGATCTTGTGTTGTCTTTGTTTAGTCTGTCTGTGTCGTAACAATTTACCAATTTACCTTTGGGACTAATATGCCGCGTACACACGAGCGGACTTTACGGCGGACTTTGCCCGGCGGACTGGATTTCGTCGGACAATTCGATGTGTGTGGGCTCCAGCGGACTTTGTTTTCTCAAAAGTTGGACGGAATTAGATTTGAAACTTGTTTAAAATTTATCCGTTGAAATCGAGTCCGGTCGAAAAGTCCGCCGTCTGTATGCTAGTTCGACGGACAAAAAGCCACGCTAGGGCAGCTATTGGCTACTGGCTATGAACTTCCTTGTTTTAGTCCGGTCGTACGTCATCACGTACGAATTCGACGGACTTTGGTGGATTGTGTGTAGGCAAGTCCGTTCGTTCACAAAGTCCGTCGGAAAGTACGTCGAAAAGTCCGCCGGGCAAAGTCCGCCGTAAAGTCCGCTCGTGTGTACGCGGCATTAAAGTATTCTGTATTCTGTATTTAAAGTCAGAAGCTACAGTATTGGTAGCTGCTTACTTTTCATTTTTCGGACGGGAACACCTCTTTAACTGCTCATTGATGTCAAGGAGGACTGGATATAGACATTTTAGTTAAAGTGGTTTTACACGATCACCTTGTAAAACAACCTATTCAGTTTAAAATATAAATAAAAGGCAAACCATTTTTGTATAGCTATAATAAAACATTATAAATACCTTTTTTCCTTTTTTTAAAAAAGTGATCACATTCCCTCTGTTCTCAGCTGCATAAGGGCTGAGGGGTGCAGCGGGGGGCGTGTCAGGACAAGTCTGATCATTGGAGGAGAGTACATTGACTTCCCAGAATAGCTAGAGAACTGACCACGGTGTGCTCTCCTGCTTAGTGTGGTCAGTAATTAATAGAAAAGCAGAGGGACTGACAGGAACACCAGGGATTTCACACAAAGGAAGCAATACAAAGAGAACAGGATATTTTATCATACAAGTACATGGTACCGCAGACACATATCAAGAATATGAAGTGTTGGGGTAGCAAACGCTTCAACCGATCCTCCACTTCTGTAGGCTCCTCTGCACTGCTAGACTGGTCCCTGCAGCCTCCTATTACCTGCATTTCAGCAATCTAAAGACATCTGATGTAATCAAGGCCAACCATAACCCTGCATTGTATGTGAGGATGCCGAGGGACAGTCCACTGCAGGAGCGGCATTTGTCAGGTGAGTGGAGAATCAGGTAAGTAAAAGTGCTCTTACCATCCTCTATATCAGGGTTTCTCAACCAGGGTTCAATGGAACCTTAGGGTTCCTCCAAAGGTTGCTAGGGGTTCCTTGAGCTATGAGGACTTTCTGCCTCTCAGATAAGTTTCCCCTGACACCACTGACCTTTTTAGCTATCCAATGACCACGGGTGTAAGGAGAATTCTTCCCACTGAACATCCCACTAATGTATCATGAGTTGTAGATATAGTAATTATTAGCATGGTTTTCCTGAGACCGGAAAGGTCTTTCAAGGGTCCCTCTGTGTTGCAAAATTTGAGAAAGATTGCCCTAGACCAAACAAGCAGCTAACCCTTGCAGTGTGGGGGCGGCCCCTCTGCAAAGGGGGACAGTTTTCCAGAGTTCAGTTTTAAAGTACAAGTTCACCTTCACCAAAAAGCACACTATGCTGCCCCATATGTGTATACCGGCCAGGGTTCCCTTTTAGTACAACCACTTCCCGATTGACTGCCCACAAAGTACTTTACAGCTGGTGTAGGTAGAGCGATGTACACACACAGCATGTTGCTGCCTACTTCCAGGTTTATGTGCACGCCCTGGCTGGCATCCGCTGTGATTGTACACAGCGGCAGCCTGTCAGCAAGTACCAGCCAATGATTCATGGGTGGGGCCTGCTGATTGGCTGTGTACAATCACAACCCATAGCTCTGTGTTGACAATCAACATATAGCTCTGTACATAGAGAATGATCTGCAAAGCCAGGATAAGGATCTACTCAAAAAAAGCAGCAGACTATCCACACCATACACATAGTTAGGCACACATTTAACCCTTTGATCACCCTAGATGTTAACCCCTTCCCAACCAGTGTCATTAGTGACATGGAGGAGCAAGTTTGGGGTGGAGGAACTTGACTGGACTGCACAGAGTCCTGACCTCAACCCGATAGAACACCTTTGGAATGAATAAGAGCAGAGACTGCAAGCCAGGTCTTCTAATCCAACATTAGTGCCTGACATCACAAATGCGCTTCTGAAAGAATGGTCAAATTTTCACATAGACACACTCCTAAACCTTGTGGACAGCCTTCCCAGAAGAGTTGAAGCTGGTATAGCTACGAAGTAAGGGAGGTTTGGCCAACTCAATGATGAACCCAACGGACTAAGACTGGGATGCCATTAACGTTCATGTGTGTGTGTGTAAAGGCAGACGTCCCAATACTATTGGTAATATTGCGTGTATATAGATATATATCTATATCTATATAGATATAGATATATAGATATAGATATATATCTATATAGATATATAGATATATATATACACACACACAGTATCTCTCAAAAGTGAGCACACCTTACAAGAAGATCTGAACAAATTAATGGGGTGGGCAACTACATGGCAAATGAGGTTTAATGTAGAAAAATTTAAAATAATACATTTGGGTGGCAAAAATATAAATGCCATCTACTCACTGGGGGGGAGAACCCCTGGGGATGGAAAAGGACCTGGGGGTCCTAGTAGATGATAGGCTCAGCAATGGCGTGCAATGCCAAGCTGCTGCTAACAAAGCAAACAGAATATTGGCATGCATTAAAAGGGGGATTAACTCCAGGGATAAAGCGATAATTCTCCCGCTCTACGAGACTCTGGTCCAGCCGCACCTGGAGTATGCTGTCCAGTTCTGGACACCAGTCCTCAGGATGGATGTACTGGAAATGGAGCGAGTACAAAGAAGGGCAACAAAGCTAATAAAGGGTTTGGAGGATATTAGTTATGAAGAAAGGTTGCGAGAATTGAACTTATTCTCTCTGGAGAAGAGGCACTTGAGAGGGGATATGATTTCCATTTACAAATACCATACTGGTGACCCCATAATAGGGATAAAACTTTTCTGTGGAAGGGAGTTTAATAAGACACGTGGCCACTCATTAAAATTAGAAGAATGTACAACAAAATGATCCAGCGCTCGATGGGCTAACAGGAAAGGCAGTCTCACAACAGGCAGCGAAATGTAAACATGAGTAGTTTATTCAATGATACACATATGAACATATGAACCAATCCTGTTGTCAATGCAAGAAGAGGTGGGGAGAAATGAAAGGGAAAGTAAATGGCTTATGGTGTCACTGGAGGTCCTCAGAGCAACGGGAGGGCTGATGGCATCCAGGTATGGGGAAAACCCTTGCAGCAGGGGAGGCGCCAATTTCCCTGCTGTGCTCAGCCGAATGGAAGACCCGCTCACTGGCATGTAGAGGACAGCTAGGCATGCTGGTGAAGGAGGAGGCGCAGGCATCGATCAGCGGAAATATGGAGAGCCGAATTCCATGCTTCACATGTTAGAGATGCCAGGCAAGGCCTGGCGTGCTGACAGGAGGTGGGAAGGTGCCACGATCTGGGATGGATCCGAGCCGCTCTCTCCTGGAGGAGCCAAACACACATGTGGCTGCTCACTTCTGGGTAGAAGTGTCTTGGAAGGATGCAACATCTGGGGGGATGGAACCAGAGTTGGGTTAGCTGGCGTAGATGGCGGTCAGCGCTGATGGAAGCTTTGGTGACTGAATCTACTCAAGGACGAGTGTGACCCACAAGCTTCTCGGTTGCCGTGATGATGCATTTTGCGCGCATGCGCTATTTCAAAGTCACGGGAGTGGGCAACCAGGAAGTTTAAATATTGTGTAGAGGCGGGGAGTAGGCATAGCAGTGGGGCAGGACAATTTGGTAACAAGCATTGACCCCTTATTGCTCAGTAGAAAAAAATTAAAAGTATACCTAATTATGAAAATGCAAATAACCCTTAGTATTATATATGCACATGATAAGCATAATGAAAAACAATCACAAAAACACAATGGTAAATTAAAAAATAGTAGTGACAATTAGAATTAAGAATTAAAAATCTAAAGTTGATTCTAATTATAAAATCATGTATTAAAACTATATATGTATGTACAAATAAATATATATATGGAGTCCACCATTGATCACATTGAAAATTTATATAGATATGAAAATTAAAAGAGGAAAAAAATATATGTATTAAAATAAATACCTATTGAAAACTAGAAAAAAATGACATTAAAAATTTAAATAAAAAATGTGCAATGTATACTGCATTGTATGTTGTGTTCATACATTGCACTGAATGATAAACATGCAAAATAAATTGCCGAATATCTATGTAAACAACCATACATAGATACTGAGGCCACTAAAGTCAAGTGGGGGGGGAGAAGAAAAAGTGGTGGAAGGAGGGGAGGAAGAGAAGTGGGGGGAGAGTGGGAGGGAAAGGGGAGGGAGGGGCAATGAAAGAAAAAATAAAAAAGTGGGGAAAAAATGGATAAAAAAAGCACAAGGAGGGGAAGAAGAGAAAAGGGGAAGGCGGAAGGAAGTGATAAGGGAAGGGAAGGGAAGACTGAGGGGGGATGTGAGATGAAAAGAGGAGGGGGGGACGGAAAGGGGGGAAAAAAGGGGGGAAAAGAAAAGTGGGAAAATGAAGGGGGAATGAAAAAAAAGGGTGTAATGCTATGAAAGCAACTAGACAAAATTGCTTGTTTCTAATTCCTCGTTTAACCCTTTGGGGGCGAGAGAGTCAAACATATAAATCCAAAATACTTCCCTTTTGCATAATAGGGAAAATCTCTCATTTACCGTCAAGGTCCCTTTAGGGATAGTCTCTATAACAAAAACTTCCAAAAATTTAATATCATCGTTATGCATGCGATGGAAATGCCGTGGGATGCTATGTCCACATCCTTTCTTGATGAATCTGTGGTGATTACCAATTCTTGCGCGTAGAGCACGTATAGTGCGACCCACGTACAAAAGATCGCAGGGACACCGTAAAACATATACAACGAAATCTGTAGAGCATGTAATAAATTGTTAAATTGTGAAAGTTTTACCTTTGGTGATAATCTTATTGCTGTCATGAGTGATGAATCGACAGGTCCGGCATCCTCTTTTTTTACACTGAAAAAAGCCTGTCCTGTTATCAAAATAGGCTCTGATGTCTAAAGGGGATCTAGTGGACTTATTGATCATTTTGCTTGGTGCTAATATGTTTTTCATATTCCGTGTTCTTCTAAAGGTAACTTTAGGAGCTTATGGTAACTCAGGAGTCAGACTCTAGTCTAATAATGAGATATTATAATGTTTTTTTATTATTCTGGTGACTGACTTGAATTTATCATTAAAAGTTGACACAAATCTGACTGTATGGTTGTCAGCTGGGATTTTCTTTTTAGAGAGAGGATTCATATGTGACAGGAAAGCATCTTGAACTAAATCCGGTGGATAGCCCTTTTCCTCAATTTTTTTTATCATAGAGCCACCCTGTACGACATAGTCATCCACTCTCCAACAGTTTCTCCTAAGTCTGTTAAACTGTCTACTGGGAATGTTCTGCTTCCATGTGGGGTGGTGGCAGCTGTTGAAATGGAGGTAGGAGTTCCCACTGGTGGGCTTGACATGATTTTTAGTAACAATACCACTATGATCATGGGTCAGCACTAAATCAAAAAACACCAACAGGAGTCAAGTACATGTGTAAAGGACAGGCCAAAGAGATTAGCATTACAATGGGCCATGAAAAAGGGGAACACATCCGGGCCACCACTCCAGATGAGCCATGTCATCAATGTATCTACCGAAAAACACATTGTGCTCAGCAAACGGGTTGTTGGCCCAGATGTATCCCTCCTCCCAGTAGCCCATTGTCAGATTGGCGAACACAAGGGCAAAATTCGCCCCCATGGCTGTGCCCCTGCATTGTAGATAAAACTGTTAAAAAAATGTAAAATAATTATGTCTTAAACAAAATTCAGTTGATTTGACCAGAAATTGTGATGGTAAGGAATTGAGGTCTCCATTCTGGGTGAGGAAATGGCCATAAGGCCTACCTCATGAGGTATTGATGTGTAGAGGGAAGCGACATCAAGAGATGCCCACATATATCCCTCTTCCCAAGTGTAATGTTGGAGAACATCAATAACTTGACTTCAATCTCTGATATTTGACAGGAGTTGGCAAACCAAGGGTTGTAGAAAAAAAATCAATGTACACTGATAAGCCATTGGTGAAGCTATTGGTACCAGCCACTATGGGTCTTCCCGGGGGAATCTGTCAGGGACTTTTTTTTGTTTACAAACTTTTTATTAGGTACAAAATAAGTGGTAAACAAATAATCAGGTAGTAATTTAAAGTATGGTTTTGTTTTTAACAGAGTGATATTAGTTGAAGAAGTGTTCTCTAAACAGGATTTAAAAGGTGGTCTGAGTGTGTAAACCAAGGGTTTCATTTCTTTTCAAGTAAATGTGTGGTATTGTGTAAAGTGTGGAAAATTTTATCCATGAGATAAATATTATTAATTCTAGTTTTCAGTTGGGTTATTGGTAGGAAAGAGGATTTCCAATGATAAGCAATAAGCCAGTGAATGGAAACACAAATTGTGTGAACTAGTTTTAAGTGGTGAGTAGTTAAACCTGTAATTGGTGTGAATAATAAACAGTTGGGGAGAGTAAATTTTATGTTATTCTCTGAAATTCTGGAGGAACATTTTTCTAGTCTCCTCCATATTAGAGATACCTTGTCACATTCCCAAAAGATGTGTGAGAAGGAACCAATGGAAATTAATGCAATCTCTGAAGCATGTTTGGGGAACTGAGGGAAAAATATAATGGAGTTTTGCTGGTGTATAATACCATCTTGTAAATACCTTTGTTGCAGTTTCCCTAATAGTGAGTGATCTTGTGCATCTAAGTAGGTTGTTGATGCAGTCAGACCATTTTTCAGAGGGGAGTGATATAGCACATTACTTGTGTATTTGTATAGTACCGATTTAGCTATACATGGGTGGGAATCTGACCATATAAATTTATTAACATCTGGTTGAAATTTAGTGATCATCAGCTTATTTAATCTAATTGGGAGAGCCCTAAATAAGTATAATAACTTTGGTACAATAGGATCTGTCAGAGACTTGTGTACTTTCAGGAGATGGTAAAAGTACGGTGTGCTACACTCAGGTGGAAGCAGGAATTGTCTTTCCTTTTTGTTGAGCACTCCGTTTTCCCAAGCCTCATAAACCAGGGTCTTGAGTTCTAGTTGATATCCAGGGAGAGGATCAACAGAAAGTTTAAGATAGGTGTTGGTATCAGCTAGTAGCCAACTCGTCTCTTTCAGGTAATCTGCTTTGTCCTGCACCATTAGAATCCCACCCTTGTCAGCTTGTCTGATAGTAATGTCAGTATTGTTTGTCAGATCTTTTAAGGCCTGACTTTCTTCCTTTTTTAGGTTGTGGTGTCTATTGGTGGTGGGAGTGTCACAAAGTGCTAGCATGTCTTTGTAGACTGCTTGATAATAGGTCTCTGTATAGGGGCCCTTTGAATGTGTTGGGAAAAATGTGGATTTGGGTCTGAATGTTGTTTGTGTAACTGATGGTTCTAAAAATGGTGTTGGGATGTGTCCCTCTGTGTGGCCCTCTTCCCGGGGGTTCTTTCAGAATATGGAGCATGTCATCATTAGATTCAGTGTGGGGCACATCCCCCAACTTGGAACATGGTTCATGTCAACCGTGGTCTTTTTGTGACTTGCCTGGGGGTTGTTGGCATAGTGACGTTTCAATGTCAAAGATCGTATAAAACGATGTAAGTCTCCCCCCCTTCCCTTCTCTTATAATTTCCTTCTGCCTTCCTCTTTTCTCCTCCTCCCCCTTGTGTTTTTTTTCCCACTGTTTTATGTTTTCTCCCATTGCCCCTCCCTCCCCTTTCCATGGCACTCCCACCACCATGCTTGACTGTAGGCAAGACACACTTGTCTTTGTACTCCTCACCTGGTTACCATCACACACACTTGACACCATCTGAACCAAATAAGTTTATCTTGGTCTCATCAGATCACAGGACACAGTTCCAGTAATCCATGTCCTTAGTCTGCTTGTCTTCAGCAAACTGTTTTTGTTTGTTTCTTGTGCATCATCTTTAGAAGAGGCTTTCTTCTGGGGCGACAGCCATGCAGACCAATTTGATGCAGTGTGCGACGTATGGTCTGAACACTGACAGGCTGACCCCTCCCCCAACCTTTCAACCTCTGCAGCAATGCTGGCAGCACTCATACACCTATTTCCCAAAGACAACCTCTGTATATGACGCTGAGCGCGTGCACTCAACTTCTTTGGTCGACCATGGCGAGGCCTGTTCTGAGTGGAACCTGTCCTGTATGGTACCACTGTATAGTCTTGGCCACTGTGCTGCAGCTCAATTTCAGGGTCTTGGCAATCTTCTTATAGCCTAGGCCATCTTTATGTAGAGCAACAATTATTTTTTTCAGATCTTCAGAGAGTTCTTTGCCATGAGGTGCCATGTTGAACTTCTAGGGACCAGTATGAGAGAGTGAGAGCGATAACACCAAATTTAACACACCTGCTCCCCATTCACACCTGAGACCTTGTAACACTAATGAGTCACATGACACCGGGGAGGGAAAATAGCTAATTGGGCCCAATTTGGACATTTTCACTTAGGGGTGTACTCACTTTTGTTGCCAGAGGTTTAGACATTAATGGCTGTGCGTTGAGATATTTTGAAGGGACAGCAAATTTACACAGTTATACAAGCTGTACACTGACTTCTTTACATTGTAGCAAATTGTCATTTCTTCAGTGTTGTCACATGAAAAGATATAATAAAATATTTACAAAAATGTGAGGGGTGTACTCACTTTTGTGAGATACTGTATATATATATATATATATATATATATATATATATATATATATATATATATATATATATATATATATATATATATATATATATATATATATATATATATATATATATATATATATATACATATATATATATATATACATATATATATATATATATATATATATATATATATATATATATATATATATATATATATATATATATATATATATATATATACATATATATATATATATATATATATTTATGGTCGGAGCCCTATGTCCGATATGGACATAGATAACACTTATAGTAAAGATAAGACTTACCATCAGAAATAGACCTGAAAGTGTGGACTTACCATATGAAATGGACCTGAAAGTGTGCCTTGGTCTAATGGCCGGTATGCCAAAATAAGGGGACAAAAACATTCAGGTAGGGTTATAATTTTATTGGTTTTCAGATATTTATTGAGCCAATTTGGAGAATGCCTGTGCCATCTCTGTTTGCGGATTGGGGATATACCGGGCGAAGCAGGCTGATTTCCACCTGCCTAGTCTTTTGATGATGTGGTCTGGAACCCCGTGGCGGGACGCTGCGGAGGCTGCTCCGATGCGAAAGGAATGTCCGGAATACTGACTCGGGTTAAGGTGAAGATTGCGGAGAAGTATTCTTATGTGTTTCACAAACTGAGAGGCGCTTAAGGGTTTAACTGGGAATGGTAGAAGGGGACTAGTGTCTGGTTGCTCAGGCAGGAGTGACAGGAGTCGGTTGAGTACAGCGACTGGACACCAGTTGTTGTTAGTTTTGTAGAGGTGAATGTTCACTCCTGAGCCCGTTTGCTGAGTTTTAGAGACCTCGAGATGTAGGATGAAATGGTCTTGGTATTGAAGCAAGTGCCGTCTGCATAGTACTTGATCCGTGGGTTTGTAAGAGGTGAATTCACCAGGTCGCAGGAACCCATAGTAAGCTAAATATATGGCTGCTTGTAAGACCGTGCTGGGGAGCAGACCAAATGGCGAAGTAGCCAGAATAGTTGACATGTCCCTAAAGATGGGCCCCGTAATGGGTAAGCGTTTAGTGCTGATGACTGGTTGTCGTTTCTGAATGCCCCTTAGAATGGCTCGTATAGCGTGTGATGAGAACAGTGAAGATTTCGTGGGGTCTTCAAGCGCCATGAAATGTTGAATGCCGGCTAGGTATAGCCGGATGGTATTGTAGGATAAGGCCAGCTGCGTGTGGCAGTGTGCAGTGAAGGCCAGTACCTGTTTGATATCTGTTGGTCCTTTACGGCAGGACGTGAGGAATTTATTGAAGGCCTTCCAAGCTGTCTGGTAGGCTTTGAGTGTGTTGTGGGAGAGGGAATGATTTATGAGTTGCGTAGCTGTAGATGTTGAACTAGTCCGGGGTCAGTTGTGACCAGACAGGGATAGGGGCCGACATTGGATCGGCATCGGGAACCTGTTTGAAAAAGGAGGTATAATTGAAACGTGACAGTGCGTCAGCTGCTGAGTTGTATCTGCCGGGAATAAATGCACAGTGTATATTGAACTGATGCTGTAAAGACAGTTGTACCAACCTGCGCAGGAAGGACATGACTGCTAGGGACTTGGACCTGCCTCTGTTGATGATGTCTGCCGTGGCCTGGTTATCGGTGGTGAAGACTACGGTTTGTCCTGTCCAGTGGAGGCCCCAGAGTTGTGCAGCTGTCACTATGGGATAAAGCTCAAAGAGGGCAGATGTTTGGGAAAAGCCGGGTATCAACAGTATCTGTTGAGGCCAGGGTCCTGAAAACCAATGATGGCCAAAAATTGCCGCGAAACCTGTGGAGGCTGCAGCGTCCGTCACCACCTGGGGTGAATGGACCGAAACCATAGGTATAAATAGAGATATGCCATTCCAGGCGGACAAGAATTCCTCCCACATAGATAGGTCCGCTATAGCTGCGGAGTCTAGATTCAAAATCTGATCGGGGTCTTGAGTTTCTGACAGAAATCTAAGCAGGCGTGATACAAATGTGCGGCCTTGTGGGATAATTCGCATAGCGAAGTTGAGCATACCCAGGAGAGACTGCAACTGTTTTTTGGTACAGCCCTTGGTGTGTGTAAACTCGTGAAGGACTGCCCTAATGCGTGTTAGTTTGTCGGGGGGGAGACTGGCTTGCATCGCGCAGGTATCCAAGCTGACCCCGAGAAAGGTGATGATGTTTGCTGGGCCATCGACTTTGTGCTCGGCGATAGGAACATTGAGGTTTCCAAAAATCACTCTAAGTTTGTCGAGATCTCCTGGGGGCTTGCTGGGCGGTTCTATCAGTAGGAAGTCATCCAGATAATGGATGACTTAATGGCATTGACCCTTGTGTAATAGTATCCAAACGAGGGACTGAGCGAACGTGTCGAAGAGCCACGGGCTGCTCTTCGAACCGAAGGTGAGTTTTGTAGCAAAATAATATGCTTCCTTCCATTTGATGCCATGCCAGCACCAAAGGGATGGGTGGATGGGCAGGAGCTTGAAAGCATCCGAGATGTCGGCTTTGGAGAGCCAGGCACCTGTGCCTGCTTTGATGATCGCTTGTATTGCCATGTCAACGGAGGAATATTTTAGGGAAAACTCTTCGGAGGGGATCAGGGAATTGAGACTGGGTATGTGGGAAGAATGAGGCGCAGACAGGTCGTACACCAAACGCAATTTATTTGAGAACTTGCCCTTGACAAGCCCAATAGGGCTGACTCTCCATGTGCTGAAAGGGGGGCAAGTGAAAGGGCCTATCACGTAGTCTCGATCTACCTCTGCCTGTAAGAGCTGATCTATGGCTTGTTTGTCAATGGCTGCAGAACGAAGATTGGCACATTCGTGAGTACTGTGGGGTAGTGAAATGAGGCCGGTGTGAAAGCCTGCTGTGAAGCCTTGGATAAGGTAGGTGGCCAGGGAAGGGGTGGGATGTGAAGTGAGATACAGTCCTAACCATAAGAGGTTGATCCGGCTTAGTCATGCCCTCTTGTGTTGTTTGACTTCACACAAATTCCTAGGGTGTGCTCTTTGGCATAAGGTGCAGATGTGAAGTAGACGGCACTGGCTGAAGTTGCAGGACCCATAGTTAAAGTTGTTACAGATGGCTGCCCCTCCCACGGTTCGGACTGGGCGTCCGAGTTTGTCCACCTGAGGCGTTGGTTCAGGGATCGACTGACCCTGAACTGTACCTGAGGTAGAGGGGAACTCGAAGAGCCGTCTGATCGCCGCATTGGCGCACCAGGTGGCAGTGTGGGTGGAAGACTGACAAATCGCACACAGAGGTGAGCGTAAGCCGGCAAAGTGGCGGCAGAAGAGCTCTGTGTCCATGAAACTCCAATCTGTCGTAGTTTGGAATTGTGTGAGTCTGGCGGCGGCCTTAGCTGAAAAAGAACGATGATAGTCGTAAAAAGCAAAACCTCCATACTTGTAGCCCAGGTCTACTACAGTATGGAGATACAAGTCCAGCTCTTGCCGCCTGCTAGGGGTGGCTGAGCACAGGACATCTCTGAGCATGCCAAAGGCCAAGGTAAACTCTGGGACTGATAGCTTGCGGTTCAATCTGGGGTCTTTGGCTTTAAGGACCACCGATATGTCGCCCCAGGAGTAGGCCTTATTTTCTGCCAAATCGTGCACGGAAATAAGGAGAGAGGCCAGGTTGACGTCCTTGCCGTCCAGAATGTCCTTCCTGATACTGGTTGGGACCAGATGGGAGGGGTAGACAATGGGGCTCGAGCCTGAGGTACCTGCAGGAAGAGGTGTCAAGGTTTGAGTTGCAGTTGGGTCGGGGACAGCCGTGGCCGGTCGAGCCTCCAGAAGTGCCACTCTGGTTTGGACGTCTGTAACTGAGGTGGATAGAGATGACACCATCGTGTGTAATTGCGAGATGGCTGATGATATCGACTGGAGGGATGCTTGTTGGGAACTGGGTCCTGCTGATGGTGGGGGAAAGAGGAGTTTGAAGAGCTCGCCTTTCCTCGCTGTGGCGGGGAAGGGGACACCTCTGCGTCTGAGCTCTGCCGTCAGTTTGGGGATAGTCCATCCCCTGAGGGACTGCACGCTGCCGCTCTCTGAGACCGGGGAAGGTGACAGAGGGGCCGTGAAGTCTTCGCTGCCGGCCTGGGACATAGTTGCTCTGGTGAGAATCTCTTGAGCTTTGTTTCCTGGTTGACTGTAACCTATTGGGGGTGACATGAATTTCAAGTTTTCCTTTGATCCGCTGAGTCATACTTACCCGACTTATTCTCCCATTCCCTTTTTTTTTTTTATTTACCTGGGGGGGTATCGTCCAACCTGGTGCAGGGTGGACCTACTGAACTTTGACTGACCTGAGGAAAATGGAAAGGTGATAATTCGTGAAGGGATTGCTAACTTAACTTGAAGCAACGATTTGTATGGTGTTTGCAATCTTTGTGACAATGAAATGATTCGAAATGTTTGCCTTGATTATGAAATGAGTGAACTCCCTGACAGATATCCGGCCTGGTCGTGTCGTGACTGATTCGACCATGAACCGGGCTCTGGAGCATGTATTGAAATGAGGCAACTGAAGACATTGGTGCACACCGGGACGAATCGGTGCCTGTTTGATGCATCTGGATTCGAATCGGAGAGCAGTATGAAATGAATGAGAGAAATGATTACCTTGACCGAGGCTCGAATTGGTTGTGCCGTGTTCTGCGACTGGCAACTAACCGAGCTCTAGTATAGGTATGGATACGGTTGAAACAAGCGAGGCATTCCGTGACGACTCGGTGCATCTCAGATGCGACTGGTTTCGAAACGGTGATGCGTTGTGGGAGTGAAATGGTAGTAATTGCATGACAGAGATACGGATCAGTCGCCCGGTATCTGCGACTAGCTATGATCCGGACTCTGGAGCATGTTTCAGAAATGAGGCCGAGCCCTGGGGCACGCCGTAACGAATCGATGCATGGAAGATGCAACTGGATTCGAAGCGGAGCGCGGTAAGTGCGGTGTAACATATCGTTTGCCATGACGGAGGCTCGAATCGGTCGTGCTGTTGTAGCGACTGACTACGAATCGGACTCCGGAGCATGTACTGAAATGTGGCCAATCCTGGGGCACGCCGAGACGAATCGATGCATTTCCATGCGACTGCATTCATGTCGGAACGTGATACGTGGAAATGAAATGATAACCATGACAGAGGTACGAATGACTGATAATAACGTAACTCTGGAGCATGTATAGAAATGAGGCCAATCCTGGGGCACGCCGAGACGAATCAGTGCACTTCCATGCGACTGAATTCATGTCGGAACGTGATACGTGGAAATGAAATGATAACCATGACAGAGGTACGAATGACTGATAATAACGTAACTCTGGAGCATGTATAGAAATGAGGCCAATCCTGGGGCACGCCGAGACGAATCGGTGCACTTCCATGCGACTGAATTCATGTCGGAACGTGATGCGTGGAAATGAAATGATAACCATGACAGAGGTACGAATGACTGATAATAACGTAACTCTGGAGCATGTATAGAAATGAGGCCGTAATAACTGGGGCACACCGGAACGAATCAGTGCATCTTTTGGTGCGACTGGATTCGAATCGGAGCGCGGTAGGTGACTGAAATGAGAAATGTTTGAAATGATTTGAAATGTCAGAAATGAGTTCAGAAATGTTTCAGAAATGAGAAATGATTGGTATCGAACTGACTTGATCCAATAAATTGCAAATTGCGACTCGCTATGGCTGTCTACCGACGCATATATTTTTATTTTTTATTTTTTTTTACCAACATGCTAGAAATGAAGCGACGTCTGCGTCGCGGTGCTATCTCGGGTAAGTCGAAATGGTAACATAACGAAAGTACGAGCGATATACATTGCAGTTTGTGAAATGCGAGTGAAACGAAAATTTGAAATCACGGTTTAGTGACATGATATGAAAACGAAAAACAAAGTCCGACGGGACCTTACCTGCGACAGCCAAGCCAGACGCGTGGTACAAACTACGAACGAAAAACGCGGACTTCGAAAGTTTTGAGTACGGAATATCGAATACGGGAACTTGCGAGGCAAGAACTTGCGGACGCTGGTATATCGAATAGTCGGCCTAGTGACGTATATCGCGCACAGGAAACCGACAAGCACCACAGGTGAGCGGGTTGCTTAAATACCCCCCGGGCTCCTCCCATAAATTCAGGCCACCATACTGGCCTTCCTACATATATATATATATATATATATATATATATATATATATATATATATATATTTATATATATTTATATATATATATATATATATATATATATATATATATATATATGTATATATATATGTATATATATATGTATATATATATATATATATATATATATGTATACACACACACATACATACATACAGTACATACACTGCTTTAAAAAATTAAAGGAACACTTTGAAAACACATTAGATCTCAATGGGGATAATATCATGCTGGATGTTAATACTGATATGGACTGGGTAATGTGTTAGAAACATAAGGATGCCACATCGTTTGATGGAAATGAATGTTATCAACCTACAGAGGGCTGAATTCAATGACACCCCGAAATTCTAAGTGAAAAAATTATGCTGCAGGCTAGTCCATTTTGCTGAAATTTCATTGCAGCAACTCAAAATGGTACTCAGTAGTTTGTATGGCCCCCACGTGCTTGTATGCATGCCTGACAATGTCGGGGCATGCTCCTAATGAGACGACGGATGGTGTCCTGGGGTATTTCCTCCCAGATCTGGAAAAGGGCATCCCTGAGCTCCTGGACAGACTGAGGTGTAACCTGGTGGTGTCAGATGGACCGATACATAATGTCCCAGAGGTGTCCTATTGGATTTAGGTCAGACGAGCGTGGTGGCCAGTCAATGGTGTCAATACCTTCATCCTCCAGGAACTGGCTGCATACTCTTGGCACATTAGGCCGGGCATTGTTGTGCACCAGGAGGAACCCAGGGCTCACCGCACCAGCGTATGGTCTGGCAATGGGCCCAAGGGTTTCATCCCGATAATGGCAGTGTCTGTGCCATTGTGTAGCCTGTAGAGGTCTGTGCGTCCCTCCATAGATATGCCTCCCCAGACCATCAATGACCCACCACCAAACCGGTCATGCTGAACGATGTTACAGGCAGCATAACGTTCTCCTCAGCTTCTCCAGACCCTTTCATGTGCTCAGGGTGAACTTGCTCTCATCTGTAAAAAGCACAGGGCACCAGTGGCGGACCTGCCAATTATGGTGTTCAATGGCAAATGCCAATCAAGCTCCATGGTGCCAGGCAGTGAGCACAGGGCCCACTAGAGGACAAAGGGCCCTCAGGCCACCCTCATGAAGCTTGTTTCTGATTATTTGGCCAGAGACATTCACAACAGTGGCCTGCTGGAGGTCATTTTATAGGGCTCTGGCAGTGCTCATTCTGTTCCTCCTTACACAAAGGAGCAGATACCAGTCCTGCTGATGGGTTAAGGACCTTTCTACGGCCCTGTCTAGCTCTTCTAGACTAACCCCTGTCTCCTGGAATCTCCTCCATGCTCTTGAGACTGTGTTGGGAGACACAGCAAACCTTCTGGCAATGGCACGTATTGATGTGCCTTCCTGGGGGCGTTGGACTGTCTGCAACTTCTATAGGGTCCAGGTATCGCCTCATGCTACCAGTAGTGACACTGACCCTAGCCAAATGAAAAACTAGTGAAAAACAGTCAGAAAAGATGAGTAGGGGAAAAAAATGTCAGTGGCCTCCACTTGTAAAACCATTCCTGTTTTGGAGGTCATCACATTGTTGCCCATCTAGTGCACCTGTTCATTTCAATAACACCAAAGCAGCTGATTAACAAGCCCCTCTGCTACTTAACTGAACAGATCAATATCCCAAGGAGTTTAATTGACTTGCTATACTCTGATTAAAAAGTGTTCCCTTAATTTTTTTGAGCATTTTTTTGTATTTACAATATATTTTTAAACATACCGTTCATAAAACAGGGACACTTTGCTAGCCAGTTGTAGTTAGAGATTTCAACTGTTCCTCATTTAAAACAATATTTTACTTTTCCATTAATTTGAAGATCTTTTTTAACATCAGTATTACACGGCTTATTGCAAAGTCAAAGGCACAGTGTGAAACTTTGATTCAACTTTTGCAGCTAGAGCATATCCCAGACTCTTCCAGGAAAGAGGCGATTAATGGAAATGTATGAAAACACATGCACGGGTGAGAATCAGATGGGTTACACATTGTTCTCTACTAGATGAGAGAAAAGGACTTTGGCTAAAGTTTCCTTCTACTAATTAAGAAGACTCAGCAGCATGCACAAGCACAATAGCTGCTTTAAGGATCTGGAAGCAACTGCACTTATCCGGACTTGATCTCACATTATGTGTGGTGTGTGTGGCGCCATTTATAGAAGCCAAGAGTTGGCATCTTTCTATTTTTACAGCTCGGGAAACCTGCAACACATTGTGCCACATGCTCCCCCAGTTGAAAGAGACGATAATTAAAATATCATAACAAAGACAAAATATTGTTTGGGATCCAAGTTGCGTTCGGCTTGGAGATTAATGGTGGAGTGCCGCCAAGTCAGAGTCTTGTGTTATCTGTATTCATACAGCATGATTCGCAGGCTGTTATGTTTCATCCCATATGCAGAATTTAAACACCAAGCAGAGCAAGAGATTTTGCAGATGTGTAGCAAGCCATAAATATGTCAAATTTGGTCATCTTATTTCGTGTGTTGGTATGAAAACATATTCGGCTCTGTGTGTTTATATACAATCTGTTTGTGCCAAACTTTAAAAGCACTAAGCAACAGGAAGGTTTGTTTTCCAACTGCCATTTTTTACCCAAATCCCTATGTTCTTCTTTTCTGTAATTTTTTTTTTTATAACATCGTGTATTGAAGCAGCACCAGTGAATATAACAAAAACATACAAGAAAACAAATAAGTTAACAAAGTTCAATGTGCCAAATGTGAAGTCTCTCTTAAATCAAAGTCCATATATACAGTGGGGAAAATAATTATGTGATCTCTTGCAGATTTTGTAAGTTTTCCCACTTACAAAGAAATGAGGGGTCTATCATTTTTATCATAGGAGTATTTCAAATGATAAAGACAGAATATCAAGCAAAAATTTGGAAAAAACACATACAACAAATGCTATAAATTAAGTTTCAGTTCAATGAGTAAAATAAGTATTTGATCCCCAAGCAAAACATGACTTAGTACTCAGTGAAGTAACCCTTGTTGGCAAGCACAGAGGAAAGACATTTCTTATAGTTGGTTACCAGGTTTGAACACATCTCAGGAGGGATTTTTGTCCACTCTTCTTTACAGATCTTCTCAAAATCCTTAAGGTTTCTTGGCTGTCTCTTGGCAACATAAAGTTTCAGCTCCCTCCATAAATTTTCTACAGGATTAAGTTCTGGAGACTGACTAGGCCACTCCATAACCTTAATGAGCTTCCTCGTGAGCCAATCCTTTGTTGAGAGAAAGAGCTGGGAACACACTGCTCAAAGCCACCTGTGAGGATCTGATGAGCTGCAGAAGTGATCCGGGTGCCTGCCTGGTCCACAGCCAGGGAAATCCAATGGAAACAAAGAAGAATGGCGGCACATCTGGAAGTAAAATCAAAAGAATTTATTAAAAGTCCATAAAATCAAGCGAACATGACAAACATCAATCCAAAAAAGGTGCTTAGTAGACGCGTTTCACACAGACATGCTTACTCATCAGTGATGAGTAAGCACATCTGTGTGAAACGCGTTCACTGAGCACCACAGAACAATGAAGGTGGGTCATGGATGGGTCTTCCAGCATGACAAGGACCCAAAATATGCTGCCAAGGCAACAAAGGAGTGGCTCAAGAAGAAGCACCTTAAGGTCTTGGAGTGGTCTAGTCAGTCTCCAGACCTTAATCCTATAGAAAATGTATGGTGGAAGCCTAAACTTCAAGTTGCCAAGTGACAGCCAAGAAACCTTAACGATTTTGAGAAGATCTGTAAAAAAAATGGACCAAAAACCCTCCCAAGATGTGTGCAAACCTGGTAACCAACTGCAAGAAACGTCTTACTTATATGCTTGCCAACAAGAGTTTCTCCACCAAGTACTAAGTCATGTTTTGCTTGGGAATCAAAAACTTTTTTGATCACTGAACTGCAACTCAATTTATAAAATTTGTATCATGTGTTTTTTCTGGATTTTTGGTTCATATTCTGTGTCTATCATTTAAAATACACCTATGAAAAAAAATATAGACCCTTCATTTCTTTGTAAGTGAGCAAACTTCCAAAATCTGCAGGGGATCAAATAATTTTTTTCCTCACTGTATTCAGATAAAGAAGATCTTCCACCATCCAGCAGATCCTGTAGTGTAGCAAAAACACAGAGTGCCACCACCTTTAAAGAGAAGTCGTTTTTTTGTTTTTTTTAAAGCAAGACTTTTAATCACTAGATCTGATACTGCATCTGTCTCTGCAGTGAGAACTTAGCAATCACACACCGCTGATTGCTCAGCACTCCCCTCCGCTCTGAGCAGAGAACCGTGATTGTCAGCCAACGGCCCTCTGCTCTGCCCCTCTAGCACTCACTGGAACCCTGGGCTGGTGAGGGGAGGGAGCAGCTGGTTTAGTCTCCCAGGGGCACAGCTGAGAGGCTGAGCCGGCTGCCAATCCAGGCATACATTCAGGATCTTTCCCTAGCCTGGACCGGCTAAAAATGGGTCACAGGAGTGCAGAACGAACAGCACTCCTGTGATCCATAGGAGAAGTATGGCCAAAAAAGATTTGACCATACTTTGATCAAATGCACACACACCAAACCATAAACTGTAACAGGTACAGCAGACACAGCATTGTCTCACAGGCACAAATCCTCCCCAGGTGTATGCAATTCCCCTCCGGAATCACTCCACTTAGGCAGTAGCAAATGGCAACTCCCACTGGAACAGATAGAGCTCACCAAAGAGTCAACAGAAAGCCAGTGATATGATATAAGTTTAAATAAAGGTTTATTGTAGAACAGAGCCAGTCAATCATGTGCATTTCAATAAAAAGCTAGTCAGCCAAATTTATTGGAAAAGATCGACAGAGTATACAAATACATACACACAACACTGTATGAATGATATTACATAAACACGGCTAAAAGTCTTAAAACCTCCATATGTCCATAATATATAAAAACATTTATGTAGTATGCCTGTCATGGCTTGAATTTTTGTAGAGATATTATTACAAAACCCAGCGCATTTCGGAAAAACTCCTTCTTCAGGATGTAAGCAGGGGTATGCAATGTCTAGGAAGCAATCAAATTGTTAAGTATATCGATCACATTATCCAGATAGTACCAATATAGGGGTTGATTTACTAAAGGTATGGAAGAGGTAGAGCATGAGCTGATTAGGGACAGAATGAGCTGATGAATGTGGACCAAGGGGGAGCAGAGACAACGCAGTGTAAAACGGTCATAAGATCATAGACAGGAGACAGATAAAGTTGAACATATTCTGATCATAGAAAATAGGTAGAGTGGGGTAGTACATGATTGGGGGGCAAAGGTGTAAGGTACCTGTAGAAAGGTAGAGTTCGAAGTGGAGCTTAGGCTGAGATTTGAGACGTTACCATAGTCAGGCAGTCTGGATCAGCAATAGTTCTGGCAGTAAGGCACAAAAATCAGAATCCAAAAGAGTAGTCAAAGGCAGGCAGAGGTCATACACAGATGGAGGAGCGTCATTGCCTCACTTCCGGTTAAGGTATGTGGAGCGTATCGCATCCCACACTTCCTGGTTTTTATGCTGTTGATTGTGTTAAACAATGTAAGTGCATTTTTGGATCATTTAAAATAAAAATAAAAAAACAGTTTACACTGTGTGGTCTACTTTTACTATTCCTACATGAGGCAATGGGATAAAGGAACTGAAAAAAGGAAGGAGAGATATACCAACCGAAGATCTAGGGTCCACTGTCCCAGCCAGTGTGTGCTGTGAATGCTGTTTACTCCTTTGTGGGGAGAGCTTTCTGGTGAGTGTGGCAAAAAAGGGGGAGCACGATTTGCAGTACCAGCACAACACATACATTTATGAATATCCACGACTGTTAAAGCACTTAAAGAGCATCTTCAAAATTACCACATATGGACTTTATACGTTATTAAACGCTGGACATATACTTAGCATTTTCTGCACATATTTATGAATTTATCACATCTTTGTATCCATATTTGTTGATTTTTTTTTTCACATTAATATTGTTTCATACATTTTTGCACATATACACCTTTGCTAACACAACATCAATTGATCTATAATTTTCACATTTTTCTGCTTGAAACTTTACCTTGGTAGTGGTTGCAGAGGAGGAAGCAGCTCTTTACACTTGTAAATTAACCTCTGCGTGGATCAACTTTAGTTTATCTCATACACATAGACTGGCAGAAGAATGCAGAATCATCAGGCGGAAGCGTTGTCAAGAAATCAGGTAGAAGTCCAAAACCGGTAGTTCAGTAATTCTCAGAGGAAGCCACACACCCAGGGTACAAATCCACACAAAAGGGCACAGAGCACAGGACGTCCTGCTATTTAAATGCTGAGCTGATTGTAGATTGACTGCAGCTGGAAGGCAAGTGAAGCTAAAGAGTCCAAGGGGCACAAGTACAAAGCATAGTATATGCGACAAAGACTCAGACCCTTCTGAGGCAGAGTGAACAGAGCTGGAGGACAAGAGCCAGAAGGATCCAGGTTCAAAACCACCCATGATGACACATGACAAAAGGAGACAATGCTTTTGGACTAGTAAGGAAGAAACAGAATGATAGCTGATCATGGAGAGGAGAGATAGGGGACAAAGGGAGAATTTAATGTTGCTGAGAGCTTGAGAAATGTGACAATTGCTGATTTTTCAATAGAAGAGCATACAAATGAGGAAGTGATCATGGCCAGGAGGGTAAAAAAGAGAGAATGCAGAGTGGGATCCAAATATGGAAGTCAGAGTCATGTATGATCTCATCTCTTCCTGCTGGGAAAAGAATTGCAACTCATACTCTTCCTTATTTACACCAGCCATGGCGCAACTTTAACAAGGGACACGTATTAGCTAAAGGGCAGTCATAGTGGGAAGGGGCAACTCTTAGCGCATTCAGGAGTCCTAGATTCTGATAAAAAGTCAGATGACCTTTTATATGTTCTGAGAGTTTGTCTCCGTTATGTCAGCCAGGGGACAGTGTTCATAGACAACATTGATAGAAGGGATGGTCTTGTGGGGAATAGAGTAAAATGCAAGAGAAACTGTAACATCAAAGGGGTGACAAGGCAGTAGCCAGAATGCCTATGGTTAAGGTTGCCAGCTCTGTGCCCACCTCAGCTCCATCTCCACTCTAGCCTTAGCTCCAGGTCAATGCCTGCCTCAGTACGATTCTACTTCAGCCTTAGCTCCAGCCCCAGCTCAAGGAGTCTTCCAAGGAGCCTTAGCAACTTAGCTCTAGCTTTCTGCAAGCTTCACCAGATTTGTTCAGAAACCCATCTACTGCTTGTGCCTAGACTCAGTAACTCAGCTCAGCTCCAGCAACTTAGATCCAGCTCTGCCTCAGCCTCAGCAACTAAGCTCACATTCTGCTCCAATTTCAGCAGGTCAACTGATGATCTGCTGTAGTTCATTAAACTAATTTCCAGCGCTGCTCCACCTACCTTAGTAATTCAGCTCATGGTCTTCTCCAGTTCCAGCAGCTCAACTCCAGGTTATCTAAAAAGCTGTAGAAATCAAACTAAGAGTGCCATTAAACCCTTCTATCCTCAGTGTACCTATAAGATAAAATAATATTTCACCTACTACAATTTAGTTTTGTTTTGTCTAGTTTTTTTTTATGTATATATGTTTAATAAAAACCTGAAACAAAATTATTAAAACCCTTACACCAAGCGGACTAAAACAGTAATGGTAGCTATTACATCAAAACTCACCCAAGGAACAGATCCTACCAACTGCTTAGCTCTTTTTTTTTTTATTCATCTTGTTCTATATTCTTTATTTTCTGCATGATGGTGAGTCCAACCCTAATTCTAAAATCCAACGGCTGCAGTACTGAGAGAAGGAGGTTGTACAGCAAAGATCATATAACAAAAGCCTGCAGTCCCGCACAGTGATAGGCCTGGATACACCGCATTACTTAAAATCTAATAAAAGTTTAACAGTTTAAATTTGACCCCAGGTTATTATTTTTTATATTAGTAGATTACAAATGATATAAACTGGTTTCCTTTGATGTATGAACAGTCTCCTAGGATGCATTCGTATAGCAGTAGTAGCCCCACCAAACCACCCCCCCCCCCCCCCACAAAAAAAAAGTTTTCATAACGGATTGACTCTGAATGATTGATACATTAATTAAAAAAATATTATATCTATTCATATTACAAATATCTATGTATTACATCTTTGGATTTTTTTTTGCTGGATGGACATCAATGGCTAACCTGCTTACATGCAAAAAATGTTACCCAGATAACATTTTTTTTAAATAACCTTCAAGTACAAATAATCCTGTTTAAATGGATAGAAAAAAAAGAAAAGAAAAAAAAATCTCATTAGTTACTAACTAAGAATGCTAAGAATGGATGGTTTTGGATTTCAAACACGAGCTCATGTAACACATATTATATTAAAGAGCTTGCGTATGCCTTTATCATTTTACCGATATGCTACAGCAAAACAAATAATATTAATCAGGTTAGACCACCACAGAGTGAGACTACAGTTTGTATTCAAAAGAGATCCATTAGGAAATTTCTCTGCCTGATAAGCGGCACGGATGGGCACTGATAGGTGGCACGGATGGGCATGGATGGGCACTGTTGACACCCACCTTGGTGTCTTAGATGTTTCGAAGTCGGTTCTATCTAGTTGGATATGTATTGGAGAGACACTATGTCAAGTCCTGAAAGATAGGGGTCCATGTATAATGGAGAGATGGTATAAAACGCAGGCTGGTGTGCAACCTGCTGTGTCTTCTTGATGATTAAAGTATTGGATTGAACTCACATGACTTTGACTGGTCATATGACCCAACTCTCCTCCCATTTTCTTTCAGGCATGAGAAACTTAGAGATCCATAAGTAAAAGCAGCACACTGTACAGCCGTGGCCAAAATTTTTGAGAATGACACAAATATTAATTTTCACAAAGTCTGCTGCCTCAGTTTTTATGATGGCAATTTGCATATACTCCAGATTGTTATGAAGAGCGATCAGATGAATTGTAATTCATTGCAAAGTCCGTCATTGCTATGAAAATGAACTTAATCCCATAAAAAAACATTTCCACTGCAATTGTGACGAAGGCTTCAGGGCGCCCAAGAAAGTCCAGCAAGCGCCAGGACCGTCTCCTACAGTTGATTTAGCTGCAGGATCGGGGCACCACCGGTGCAGAGCTTGCTCAGGAATGGCAGCAGGCCGGTGTGAGGCATCTGCATGCACAGTGAAGAGAAGACTTTTGGAGGATGGCCTGGTGTCAAAAATGGTAGCAAAGAAGCCACTTCTCTCCAGGAAAAACATCAGGGACAGACTGATATTCTGCAAAAGGTACAGTGATTGGATTGTAATTTTTTTTTTTCTCTGATGAATCCCCTTTCCGATTGTTTGGGGCATCTGGAAAAAAAACTTTGTCCAGAGAAGAAACAGTGATCGCTACCATCAGTCCTTTGTCATGCATTCTGAGACCATTCATGTGTGAGGTTGCTTCTCAGCCAAGGGAGTGGGTTCACTCACAATTTTGTCTAAGAACACAGCCATGAATAAAGAATCATACAAAAACATCCTCCAAGAGCAACTTCTCCCAACCATGCAAGAACAGTTTGGTGACGAGCAATGTCTTTTGCAGCATGATAAAGCACCTTGTCATGAGGCAAAAGTGATAACTAAGTGGCTTGGGGAGCTAAACATCAAAGTTTTGGGTCCATGGCCAGGAAACTCCCCAGACCTTAATCCCATTGAGAACTTGTTCCCAATCCTCAAAGGGGCGGGCAAACAAACCCCCCCCCCACACACACACACTAACACGAATTCTGACATACTCCAAGCATTGATTATGCAAAAATGGGCTGCCATCAGTCAGGATGTGGCTCAGAAGTTAACTGACAGCATGCCAGGGCAAGTTGCAGAGGTTGTGAAAAAGAAGGGTCAACACTGCAAATATTGACTCTTTGCATAAACTTAACGTAATTGTCAATAAAAGCCTTTGACACTTATGAAATGCTTGGAATTTTACTTCACTGATCACTGCCATTAGTAGTATAAAAAAAAATTCCAGTAAATATCCCATAGTTTGTAAGCACTATGACTTTTATGCAAACCAATCAATATACACTTATTGGAATTTCGTTTTTAGCAAAGACATGTAGCAGAATACATTTTGGCCAAACTTTATGAAGAAATTCGATTTTTGTATTTTTTATTGAGTATTTTTGTAGCAGAAAATTAAAAATGTTTTTTTTTTACTTTGTTGGTCTTTTTTCATTTATATCACAAAAATTAAAAACCCAGTGGTTATCACATACCACCAAAAGAAAGCTCTATTTGTGTGAAAAAAAAAAAATTATCTAATTTTCGTTTGTGTACAGCATTGCATGACCTCACAATCGCCAGTTACAGTAATGCAGTGCTGAAATGCAAACAATGGCCTGGTCATGAAAGGAGTAAAATCTTCCGAAGGTCAAGTAAATAAAGACCCCTTTTTTTTCAAAGGAGCAGTATGGCTGCAGTAAGGACAGCACCATAGAGGAGATACTGTAAGTACTGCAGCAGGGGCTTATATTTTTTATTTAATGTATTTATTTTTTAAATACTACTTTTTTTTTTCAAAACGTGGAGTTGCACGTCATTTACACTGTTGGGCCATTGTTCCTCCTTTAGAGATTCACAATAACTTGGGTAGATGGTGATTGTCCATCTATCCTCTGACCTGATTAGTTTACTGTGTTCTAAAAGTTCTTCTGGAGGTTCCAGAGTCTCAGGTTTAAGGTAATTAATTGCTACACAAATGAGAAATCGTATGTGCTAAGCTCATGTTTCTTTGACTGAGGATTTACTAGAACACATCTCTTTCATTTCATTTTGGCTCACCCTAGTACTTCATCATTTTAACTCAGTTCATGCTTCGTCAAAGCTGCTCTGCAAAACATTAAAAAAAAAAACATTTTTACTGTGAACAAGTGATTAAAGGAGAACTCCCCCAAAATATGGGTGAATAATTAACCTCTTAATAACAAAGGTAAAACAAAAATATAGTGTTAGCACCGCAGTATACAGAGGAGTCCTGACATAGGCTTTGCAGATTTGCATATATTTGCAAATGTGTGCAACTAAAATCTCTGTTTTTAGTGTTTTTTTTTTTTTTTTTTTATGGGTAGCTAGTAAGTGTGCAGGGAAATTTGTGTCTCTTTGCTATACCCATGACAGACTGGACTCACAGAAATAAGGCTGAATGAGGCTGGCTGTCATGTATCCTAGAAGAGGAATGCCATCCAGTGACCTTCTATGGGGGACAGTGTGGGAAGATGAGTTTCCCAGCAAACACTGCCTTTTTTTATTTTTACCAGTTCCAGGCTGCCACCCACACTGCTTCCATTGCAAAGAACTTGTCCTCCAAAACCTGCCAAGAAATATTTTTTCGGTGTGTCAATCTTAGTTGTTCCCCCACAGCTCTCACTGGTTCTTCCCACTGAGCACAAGTCACTACTGTATCCTACAAAAACCTAAGGTCAAAGGGAGGAAAAATGGACAGGACATGGAACCCCACCAAAATCAACCCAAGACCCTTCAAGTATAAATTGAGCACAGGTCACTACTGTATCCTACAAAAACCTAAGGTCAAAGGGAGGAAAAATGGACAGGACATGGAACCCCACTAAAATCAACACAAGACCCTTCAAGTATAAATTGAGCACAGGTCACTACTGTATCCTACAAAAACCTAAGGTCAAAGGAAGGAAAAATGGATAGGACATGGAACCTCACCGTAATCAACCCAAGACCCTTCAAGTCTAATCTGAACTTTGGCGGGAAAGCCCACACAAAAATAAAACGTGACATAGGATCCCCCCCAAATCAATACTAGACCCTTATGATCTGGTAAAAAATGGTGTTGGGTCCCCTCCACATCCATACCAGGCTCTTAACCACTTCAGCCCTGGAAGGATTAGTCCCCTTAATGACCAGGACATTTTTTTCCGAAACGGCATTGCGTCGCTTTAACTGACAATTGCACGGTCGTGCAACGATGTACCCAAACAAAATTTATGTCCTTTTTTACCCACAAATAATGCTTTCTTTTGGTGGTATTTGATCACCTCTGCAGTTTCTATTTTTTGTGCTTTAAACAAAAAAAGACCAACAATTAAAAAAAAAAAAACATTTGTTTTTACATTCTGCTATAATACATATCCAAAAAAATATATTAAAAAAATAATTTATTCATCAGTTTAGGTCGATATATATTCTTCTACATACTTTTGGTAAAAAAAATCTCACTAGGCAAATATTGATTGGTTTGCGCAAAAGTTATCGCGTCTACAAACTACGGAATAGATTTAGGGACTTTTATTTTTTTCTCTTTTTTTTTTACTGGTAATGGCAGCGATCTGCGATTTTTAGCGGGACTGCGACATTGTGGCGGACAAATCTGACCCCAAATGACACTTTTTGGGGACAAGTGACAATATTACATTGATCAGCGCTATAAAAATGCACTGATCAATGTAAAAATGACACCCGGTAGGGAAGCGGTTAACGCTAGAAGGCGATCAAGAGGTTAAGTGTGTTCCTTGGGTGTGTTCTAACTGTAGGTGGGATGGGCTTACTGGGACATGACAGAGATCACTATTCCTAATCACTGGGAACAGTATATCTCTATCAAGTCGCTAGGCAGAACACGGAATCGGCTTGTTTAAATAGGCAGCTCCCCGTTCGTCCTCTCCTCACCGTGATCGTGGGTCGCCGGCAGACATCGAGTCCGCGGGACCCACGGGCACGCTCCCGTGGCACACAGCAGGCCACGTTGATTCGCACAGGAGAGCCGACCTGCCACAGTATATCTGCGTGAGTTGGTAAGCTAGTGGTTAATCCAAGCATGCAGCTCCCAGGCCAGGAAAGAGGGTATTTGGAGTGAACCTAAAGCTTATTCCTAATAGGGTGTGTAGCACCCTCTACCATAGAATTTTTGCTAGGGAAACTGTCAGTACAGGTAAATTTAGGCAGGCCTATGCTTTGAGCTAGGCCTGTTTGTTTTTACCTGGGGGTAGGGAGTGGTTAGTGTAGCAGTGGTTGTGACCACCTGTGCTTCAGTGCTGAGGTGCCTCCCCTGCTTCCAGGGAGAATGATCTGGAAGAGGGGCAGGGCCTAGAACTGGAGTGGCAGGCAGCTCATGTGAGTTGAGCTCAACTGGAATTGGCAGGGGGCGGGCCTCCCATTTAAGCTTAGGTAACAGGCCACTGAGGGGAGCTGTCGGCTGGGAGAAGTGGAGAATTGAGTACTAGACAGCAGCATGAGGGCACCCCCATCTGGGGTGCGCAGATCGTGGGAGGAGGCCCGGCAGAGCTGTGAGGGAGCTTCACCCTTACACGGTCATGGGTGAAGTCCTCATCGTTACACGGTCATTGATGAGGAGTTCCTGGAGCAGAGGGGCAGGAGAAGCTGTCGGAACGTACGTTCCGGTTAGGTTCTCCATCATGGACTCGGGGCAGAGAAAGGTCGGTGAGTGTACCACAGTGGAGGGCTCATAGGTGTGCGCAGCCTATTACATTAGGGTGTGCACCCCAAAGCTCAAACACATATGTGTGTGTGTGTGCATGTGTATATATACTGACAGTGTTAGTAGATCAGTGGATAGTGTCAGTAAGGCAGTGGACGGTGTTAGTCATTTTTATTTTTTAATATTTTTTACAATTTTAGTTTTTTTCCAACTTTTTAGGAGCCCCAGTAGGGGGCTTTGGTGGAATATCAGGGGTCTAAACAGGGGGAATCTGCACCACACGGGGTGATTAGGGTGTGCCCGGGCACACCTGGCACACCCTGTACGCACGCCTATGGGAGGGCTGGATGTGGAGACATGCCAGGAAATCTGTGAGGGAACTTCATCCTTACATGGTCATTGATGAAGTCCTCATCTTTACATGGTCATTGATGAGGAGTCCTGGATCAAAGAAGAGACTGCGGGGAATAGTGTCAAATCGATGTGGCCCAAGGGCATAGGATTTGCAAGCTGGACTAGCTGGGAACAGTAGTCCACCGTTCAGCACATGCTATTAAACTACTAGGCCTCCTGGGAGAGGTACTGCAGGCCTTTGGCCTAGTAGCTAGAAATTGCAAAAACTGCAAGGGAGACCATGTTCTTATTCACTCTCTATATGTTGTTTAAAATAGAGTAAAAAGTTTGCTCTCTACCACTCCTCCAAAATAGGGGGTTCTGGCCGTAGCCTATAGCATATGTGAAAAAGAGAAACTATCCTTTTGGGAGGTCCATAGATTTGGACGTCCCTAGGATAGCAAAAGACAGCTACTTTTGGTCAGAAAGGGTAATGGACGAGATCAATGTAAGAAATAAAGTATCAAAATTTTATTATGGTTTAAATACCAAAATCATCAATAAAAAATATATATCAAGTTACTTTCCATGCCTGTTAGTAACTTTTAAATCTTTGAATGACACATCATTAAAAAAAGGATACATCGAATGTCTATTACAAACAATGTATCAACATCACAGATGACGGATCTAAAGACTGACAATACACACACATAACAAATAACACATAACACACAATGCAGGCGCCTGGAGTGATCCACTTCTGCATAGCAGCCCCGGTGGAAAAATACCAATTCATTAAATTAAAGAAAAATTCCAGAAAAAATCGGATTAGTTAGTTAATTAAGTCGGGGGTGCTGTGCAGGAGTGGTCCCTGGGGATGTTGTTGTTTAAAATTGGCTGGGCGGTAGGAATCTTATTATGTTATGGGGGGCGGTAAATGGGGCGGTAAATAGAGTGGTGAAAAAAACTGCAGTGTCTGGATCTGGGTGTATCCCCCAAAAGTTTGTTGAAAAAGTCCTCTTTAATTATTCCATTATGGATAGTATAGTCTGAGTATGGCCTAGTAGCAGCAACTAATCAGAGTCAGCATTAGAGACTATTCAGAGTGAGTTCTTTTGCATAACGAAGAAGATGTGACAAGAAATTAATGTGCTACAGTATGAGTTTGTGCAGGAGGGAAAGATTCCTGGGAGCTTCACCCTTACGTGGTCATGAGTGAAGTCCTCATCTTTACACGGTCATTGATGAGGAGTTTGTGAGAGCAATAGTCTGCAGGAGTTTCGCAGAGGAGGAGCATTAATCTGCATGGTGATGCAGGGAGGAGACTGCAGATGTTATACATGAGCATGATTTCTTCAGGCTCAAACGAAGTTCTAATCTATAAATATGATGGCAAAGTACCGTATATACTCGAGTATAAGTCGAATTTTTCAGCACATTTTTTTGTGCTGAAAGTGCCCCCCTCGACTTATACTCGAGTCAAGCACTTTTCTGCAGCAAAAAAATTCATTTTCTGAACCGACTTTGGGGCCCTGTATCTCAGGACCACGTGGTGCTAGGAACCCCAAATTTGGTGTGCAAACCCAGTGGAACTGGTTCCACAACATATCCAAAGCTGGGGTTCCTAGCACTAAGTGACCCCGAGATACAGGGCCCCAAAATCGGCTCGGAAAATGTCATTCTCTGTTGCAGAAAAGTGCTTGACATTTTGTGAACCGAATTTGGGGCCCCATATCTCAAAGCCACTTGGTGCTAGGAACCCCAAATTTGGTGTGCAAACCCAGTGGAACTGGTACCATAACATATCCAAAGCTGGGATTCCTAGCACCAAGTGGCCCTGAGATACGGGGCCCCAAAACTGGTTCGGAAAATGTCATTCTCTGCTGCAGAAAAGTGCTTGACATTTTCTGAACTGATTTTTGGGGCCCTGTATCTCGGGGCCACTTAGTGCTAGAAACTCCAGCTTTGGAAATTTTATGGGGCTAGTTCCAGTGGGTTTGCACACCAAATTTGGGGTTCTTAGCCCTAAGTGGCCCCGAGATATGGGGCCCCAAATTTGGTCAACTGTGTCCATTTGCAGCAATGTCATTTCGGGACACTTTGGGTTCAGAGACCCCAAATTTTGGCTGCAGCTAGGGGGCATCTAGGAACCCTTAACTACCAAGTTTGAAGTTCAGGGGACCTATGGCTGCAAATGGGCACAGTGATGCTGCAAATGGGCATTGTTGACCCTCTTTTCCACTTACAGTAGCTGTGCATTTCTCACCCTCGTCTTATACTCGGGTCAATAAGTTTTTCCCATTTTTTTTGTGGTAAATTAGGGCCTCGACTTATACTCGGAACGACTTATACTCGAGTATATACGGTAATTTGATTTTTGGGCATCCCATATACCCCTTTCCCCAACCAAGTTATACCTCCAATAAACAAAAACAAAACAAAGCAAATGACTCTTCATTGTTTCAGAGGTGATATTTGGAGGTCTGGCAGCAGGGTGATATGGTGGATGTTTGTTACTAGTGGCAACTACACCGCTACAGGTGACACTAAACTACAACTTAATTCTCAAAAAATAATCCATACACATCCACTCCACAATCTATTTTTTTAACAGATTATTTCTTACTGTGTTTTTCTGCTTCCTTGTAAAATCCTCAGTGAACTCCCAAACCTCTTTTTTTACATCAGTTGCGGTCATGCGTACTGCTCTATGTACACTACAAATCCCACAGTCTATAGTCTTTAGTCCATGTCAGCAGTGAGCAAGAGAGGGTGACAATGTTCCTACATACAGTGGGGCCACAAAGAACAAACATAGCTACCCTCTAACAGGAAGTCGGATCACAGCGTCAAAAAAAAGAATTGGAGTAGAATTAGAACTATAGAAGGGGCTTTTCTGAATTTAGTATACACGAATAGATTTTTTTTTTCAACCAGAGTTTAGTGTTCCTTTAAAGAACATATAGCTGGATGTTGTTTTTCATTACCTGCTTGGCTTTCATCTTTAAAACAGCCCATAGAGCAGTAAATCCATCACTGGTTTCGACAGCAGACCGTGAGCACTGTGATCTTCTTGGGAGCTGTTCAGCATTGTTCTTTGCTCTAGTGGCAAATATCCTTTCGTAAATTAAGTTCTAATGTCCTACCTATGTTTTATGTTGTTCCTAGGAAAAGGGTGAGCTGATTGTCCCAACCAAGTGGATAAGGAATAATGCTCAGCCTGGCTGCCCAAGCGAGAAGTCATTACAGGTCCAATGTTCTCAATATAATCTACCAAGTGTCATCTCAGTACTCGCTGAAAATTTATTACCATGCTAAGACGTGTAGCGTTCTGTGCGTACAGTATAAAACATGTTGACAAGTACACTAATGCGTGTTTATTATAAAAATAACATCTGTTATTTCAGATTTCAGCAGAGATTAAGCATGATTACAGGTTTAAGATGGCCTTGGAAAAAAAAATCCTGTTTCAAACATATATTAGATCAATGGAACATTTTCTAAGGCTCAAAATATATACGTTTTAATTGATGCGTCTGCTGGAATGATATTTATAGTTAACAGAATGTGCAGCAAGTGAGACTAATGCAAATAACACTCAGCTGCAGTAATAACATTTGCTGTCGACATTAATAGCAACATAATTTGAAAGAATCACTCAATACAAGTCAGGCTTTTTTATTTAGAAGAATTTTTAGTAATATTCTGGATTAATGTATGAATGTTTAAAAGGATTCTAAAGGCAATATATAACAAAAAAACAAACAAACATGTTATACTTACTCCTCTGTGCAATAGTTTTGCACAGAGATGCCCCAAACCTCTTCTGCTGGGGTCCCCTGCTGGAGCTCCTGGCTCCTCCTCTATGCCAAGTGCCCTCATAGCAAGCTGCTTGCAATTGGGGCACTCGTGTGTGCTCACTCTATATACTATATACTTCTTTATTATGCTTTTTTTTTAAGTTTTTACCACCACTAAATGACAGATCCCCAGCCAGCTCTTGGTAGTAATCGATCATTTAGAGGTGGTAGCATTACCAATACTAAATGTCAGATCCCAACAGGCTGGTGTTTGTGAACAAACAAAACAAGGTTCTTGGAAGATGTGTTTGAGCAAGTATGGTCCTTTCCATATTTGGATCCCTAGCCAGCCAGCTCCTGGTAGTAATCTATCATTTAGTGGTGGTAGTATTACCAATGCTAAATATCAGATCCCAACAGGCTGGTGTATGTGAACAAACCAACCAAGGTTCTTGGGAGATGTGTTTGAGCAAGTATGGTCCTTTCCATATTTGGATCCCCAGCCAACTCCTGGTAGTAATCTATCATTTAGTGGTGGTAGTATTACCAATGCTAAATATCAGATCCCAACAGGCTGGTGTATGTGAACAAACCAACCAAGGTTCTTGAGAGATGTCTTTGAGCAAGTACGGTCCTATCTATATTTGGAACCCCAGCCAGCTCCTGGTAGTAATCTATCATTTAGTGGTGGTAGCATTACCAGTGCTAAATGTCAGATCCCAACGGGCTGGTGTTTGTGAACAAACCAAACAAGGTTCTTGGGAGATGTGTTTGAGCAAGTATGGTCCTTTCCATATTTGGATCCCCAGCCAGCTCCTGGAAGTAATCTATAATTTAGTGGTGGTAGCATTACCAATGCTAAATATCAGATCCCAACAGGCTGGTGTTTGTGAACAAACCAACCAAGGTTCTTGAGAGATGTCTTTGAGCAAGTATGGTCCTATCTATATTTGGAACCCCAGCCAGCCAGCTCCTGGTAGTAATCTATCATTTAGTGGTGGTAGCATTACCAGTGCTAAATGTCAGATCCCAACGGGCTGGTGTTTGTGAACAAACCAAACAAGGTTCTTGGGAGATGTGTTTGAGCAAGTATGGTCCTTTCCATATTTGGATCCCTAGCCAGCCAGCTCCTGGTAGTAATCTATCATTAAGTGGTGGTAGCATTACCAATGCTAAATATCAGATCCCAACGGGCTGGTGTTTGTGAACAAACCAACCAAGGTTCTTAGGAGAAGTCTTTGAGCAAGTATGGTCCGATCCATGTTTGGTTAATGATGTCGCCCAGTATCCTCGGTCAGTTTGAATAACTACTGTTGTGCTTACCACAGGGTCCCCTTATTAATATCCCTGGCTGGTTTGTTTGGCACTTCTCTGAACTGCGAACAGACTAGGTTCAGGTCAAACTCACGTTCACCTCAAAATCATCCCTACTTGTGTAGATATGAGTTCTGATATCAATGCTAAACTGTAGACTAGGGAACTTAAAACGGTGGAACAAGGCAGCCATCCTAGTGAAATAGCAACATGTTGATCATATTTAATGAAAGGTAAGCTATCATAAATTAAGTGTGTGACTGCCAGTGTCAACGGCCACTTCCTGATCTTAAAAAAAAAATTAAACTGGTATACTTTACATAATTGGAATAAACCAATTTACCATGTGTACCATAGTTCATAGACCTAGGGGTTACTTTAGTGACACCCAATTTGATTAATCCAAAACCAAATTGGACAAGGCCAAGATAGACTGTTCAGTGTTTTATTAAAATTACTATGGTCTGTGACTCAACATCAGAAAAACACTAAAACATGTTTTTGCAATTTTGTAACACATAGGTCATAACACGTCAGGAAATTTTCAAAGGCAAAGTTTAAATTTGTTCTTTTTATCTTTGTACTCTAAAATTAGCATCATTTAAGTCTCTGTTCCAGCACTTTCAAAAGCAGTTCTCCATCTTGACAAACCTGCACCAGCTTGAACTTTTATTTTATTGGTTTCCCAAATGTTCCATTGTAGAATAGACACCTCTCTGAAAGAGGTCTGTCCCTGAACAATTAGGTTAGGTGCTGTACATGTATTTGTGATTTGTGAAAGTGTAATTTCACCTCTGAGATTGTTTTTTCAGAATAGGTGTATTTAAGTAGAAGTGAACACTAACTGGATAACATTTAGTTTGCTGTAGTGCTGTGTAACATAAGCTTGTATCATGTGCATCTTTCAGAAAATATTTTTATATCTTTTGTTGCATTTCAGTGCTGCTGATTTCCTGCTGCTTCATTGCAAGCCGCTTATGATCTACATGTCGGCACTCTAATGGCAGTTGTATATAATTGCTCAGGGCATGCTTACTGATAGTGACAATGGTGGAACATGCATGATGAACATCTTTTGTAATTGAATTACTTAAGGACCGGAAGGTTTTGCCCCCTTAATGACCAGGCCATTTTTTGCTATACGCCACTGCGCCGCTTTAACTGACAATTGCGCAGTCGTGCGACCTTGCACCCAAACAAAATTGATGTCCTTTTTTCCCATAAATAGAGCTTTCTTTTGGTGGTATTTGAACACCTCTACGTTTTTTATTTTTTCCGCTATAAACAAAAAAAGAGCGTCAATTTTGAAAAAAAATATATATATATTTTTTACTTTTGCTATAATAAATATCCCCCGAAAAAAAACAAATTTCTTCATCAGTTTAGGCCAATATGTATTCTACATATTTTTGGTAAAAAAATTTGCAATAAGCGTATATTGATTGGTTTGCACAAAAGTTATATTGTCTACAAAATAGGGGATAGATTTATGCCATTTTTATTATTTTTTTACTAGTAATTGCAATCTGCGATTTTTAGTGGGACTGCGACATTGCGACGGTCAGATCGGACACTTTTGACACATTTTTGGGACCATTGACATTTATACAGCGATCAGTGCTATAAAAATGCATGAATTACTGTATAAATGTCTCTGGCAGGGAAGGGGTTAACACTAGGTGGAGATCAAGGCTTTAAATGTGTTCCCTTATGTGTGATTCGAACTGTGGAGAGGATGGGACTGACTGGAGGAGGAGAGTGATCGCTGTTCCTGATCACTAGGAATAGCAGATGTCTCTCCTCCCCTGTCAGAACGGGGATCTGTCTGTTTACATTGACAGATCCTCGTTCTGGCTCTCTTACCTGCGATCGCAGGTGGCCGGCAGACATTGTGGCCGTTAGACATCAAAGAGTTTGTGAACAGCCGCACTCCAAAAATATTAGCCTTTATTCAATAAGGTGTCATCCAAAATACAGGTCACAGCAAAGTGGAATAAAGCTTACGCGTTTCACACTACAAGGAGTGCTCCTTGTAGTGCGAAACGCGTAAGCTTTATTCCACTTTGCTGTGACCTGTATTTTGGATGACACCTTATTGAATAAAGACTAATATTTTTGGAGTGCGGCTGTCCAGAATTTCTTTGATGTCTAACTGCCATAACATTGCCAGCACCTGGACTTCTAGACTGAAGGAGTTGCCTTTTACTTTGATCTGACCCACCTGGAGCGGTGATATTCTCTCTCTACTCGGACATTGTGGCCGCTGACCACATGCATCGGGTCTCCCCGCCATGCAACGCGTGCACCTGCTATGGTTCTTTAAGGAGCCGATGTACAGGTATGACAATTCGCGGGAACCAACCTGTCGCTGTTTAATGACAGCGACTGGTCAGCAAGTGGTTAAACAACTGATATTAGATTTTAGTGACTGGGTTTGATTGTAAAAGCTGAATTCCAGGCAAATATACATGACACAGATTAACGTAACTCTGTATCCATTAAAGTCTTTTTGACCTCAGATCTCATATTTAAGAGGTCCTGTCATGCTTTTTTTCTATTACAAGGGATGTTTACATTCCTTGTAGTAGGAATAAAAGTGACACTATTTTTTTTTAAAAGAACAGCGTAAAAAAATAAAAATAGAAGGTAAAATAAATAAGAAAAAAAAAATGTAAATGTGCCCCTCCCGACGAGCTTGTGTGCAGAAGCGAACACATACGTGAGTAGCGCCCGCATATGAAAACGGTGTTCAAACCACACATGTGAGGTATCGCCGCGATCGGTAGAGCGAGAGCAATAATTCTAGCCCTAAACCTCCTCTGTAAGTGTAAACATGCAACCTGTAGAATTTGTTAAATGTCACCTATGGAGATTTTTAAGGGTAAAAGTTTGTCGCCATTCCACGAGCGGGCGCAATTTTGAAGCATGACATGTTGGGTATCGCTTTACTCAGCATAACATTATCTTTCACAATATAAAAAAAAATGGGCTACCTTTACTTTTGTCTTATTTTTTAATTCAAAAAATTTTATTTAAAAAAAAAAAGTGAGCTTGTAAGACCGCTGCGCAAATACGGTGTGACAGCAAGTATTGCAACGACCGCCATTTTATTCTCTAGGGTGTTAGAAATATATATATATATATATATATATATATATATATATATATATATATATATATATATATATATATATATATATATATATATATAATGTTTGGGTGTTCTAAGTAATTTTCTAGCAAAAAAAACTGTTTTTAAATAAACACCAAATCTCAGAAAAAGGCTCGGTCCTTAAGTGGTTAAAGTAGCACAGTGCCATATTGCATAAAATGGCCTGGTCATAAAGGGGGGTAAAACCTTTCAGAGGACAAGTGGTTAAAGCATCTCTATGGTCAAAATGTAAAATCATATAATCACTTAATTGCTCAATATTGTATTTCCATAATTTCTAGCTTACTCCTATTACTCTGAACAATCTTGAGGTTTGTAAACTTACTTTTTGAAGAATCTCACACATTGAATTCCTTAAATTCTGTGACTTGTATTAACTACGCCCTGTGAGTAGGCACTGCTGTGTCACACATTTCACAGAGTCTGCCTTTTGAGCCACAGATCTGCTGAGAGGAGGCGTTTCAGGAGGTGGAGTCAGTATTGCTGCTTGCAGGCATCACGGTACCATGGGATATGTAGTCCTTAGAAATGTAAAGTAAATAGCAGAAGAGAAGCTGCAAAGCATGCAAGCGATCCAGGAAGTTGCGGAGAGAGGGCACCAGCAGACAGACAGCACTTACACGAATGGAGATTTTTCAAGTAAACTAATATTGGTTTGTCATAGATAACTATTATTTATATTGCTATTACAATGCTGATGTTATAAAATGAAAGTGTTTGCTGTAAACATATATTTTCTTTAATACATCCTTAAATGCATTTTTAGTGCATATAGTGTAAGTCCTTTAATTTTACCTGGCATCAACAACAGCAGAGCACAGTCAAGTCGTGGGAGAAGCAAAACAATGGGGGTTATTTACGAAAGGCAAATCCACTTTGCACCGCAAGTGCACTTGGAAGTGCAGTTGCTGTAAATCTAAGGGGTAGATCTTAAATGAGTGGAAGCTCTGCTGATTTTATCATCCAATCATGTGCAAGCTAAAATGCTGTTTTTTATTTTCCTTGCATGTCTCCCTCGGATCTACAGCGACTTTACTCCCAAGTGCACTTGCAGTGCAAAGTGGATTTTCCTTTAGTAAATAACCCCCAATGACCCAATTAGTTGTGCTGCAGAGCTTAGGAGGAGAGAGCAGAGGGATGGGAGAGCTGCTTCTACTTTCACTGTCCAGTCACAGGCTGGAGGTGGGGTGCAAGACCTGTAGGTACTTCTGAAACTCTCTACACTGCCAGGCAAGGCTATACTGTGTGGCAGAGTTTGATAAATCTCAAAACTGGATGGGCAGAAATAAAAATAATTTGGTGAATAAAATAGTTTTCTTATATGTGTTTCATTTGTGTATTTAGCAACTTGCCTGGAGTTCAGATTTTAAAAATAAATACATTTCAGAAATGTTAGGAATCTAACCAATATAATTATCAACCATTTTGATAATTATAAATGTATAATTTACTGTGTGTAGAATTCTCTATCTTGTTTATTTGTATTGTGCTTCTAAATATAAATATAATCCTATTAAAGGAAGTAAATTAAATAAAAATTGTATTTTGTTAAAAAAATATAATATCCAAATGCCTTAATTTGCTTACAACATTGTATTGTCTACTACCATAACCTTTTCTTATTTTTAACCATTATTGCCAAACATATTGTGATTTACGATACGTTACTTTTAGAGCTCATTTTCAGCTTATTAATGCAGGGGGGAAAGGTGGCACATGCAAGCATTAAAGCAACTGGAGTCATGTAAATAAAGGTCAGGGGTCATAGAAGGCTTAAGACGGACCCCCTTTTGTCAAGAGGCTTAGATTTCATGCACTGGTTAAATGTCAACAAAGCTCCAAATTCTTTTTGATGTAATCAATAGTGAAAGTAAAGCCATCAAGTAAACGTTATGATTCCTAACTAGAATCATGTGCTTTATGAAAAAAAGAAAAAAAAAAAGCTTTTTGGATCAAGTTTAAAGGAAATTGATGGTTGGAAGATATAAATGGAAAAAAAAAATTGCCATTTGCCATTTGCTCTGCTAGAGATTTTAAATTAAAAGGACCAAAAACTTTATGTAAGGTCCTTGTGCAAGAGGAGCATGAAAATTAATTAATAGAAAGGCTTTCATCTTTTGTTGATTTCTAATAATCTTACCTTCGGTTCATGAAGGGATTCAGGAGATTATGAGGCTTTCCTTGGCGCGGTGGCTTTGAAGAACCCCAGGAAGTATGTGAGAACAGAGAAAAACATGTTAGAGCATGTTCGGATAATATTCCTAAAACAAAAGGGGTGCAATAGGAAAAAAAAATGAAAGTAGCTCCTATTATTTGAAGTCTATATGCATAATCTATTTATGCAGTGCCTCGTTATAAAGTAACCCTTTACTATCCAATATACTAGCCAAATTGGAAGTCTGAAAGATGTACAGCCACCCTCCCTTAGTTGTACATTGCTTTTCTTTCAGCCGTCTTGCAGTGGCCCTCAAGATCTTTGGTGACCCCCTGGTCAATAGAGATCAATAGTTAAGCTCAGAAGCTCATGAAAGGGATAGGTTAGCTTTTGACTTTACCATTTTTGGGTTCAAATTTTGATCCATGTTTGGCCGGCTTAAGTGCACTTCAATCTCGCCTATGCAAGAATTGAGGGAGTGGGAGCATGTCAAACATCGTACTCGCGTCAGGTAAAAAAATTAAAGTTTTAGAAACTGGGGTGAGTTGTTGAATAAATGGCACTTTAACTTTTGAGTGACGGTCCACTTTAAGTATTGCATTTATTATAGAGCCCTATACATCTGTCCAAAGTGAAGGACAACTAAGAAGAAAAAGGGGCAAAGGGATTTGCTCCAAATAAAGGACAGTTGGGTGCTATGGATTGGGGGTAGGTGGAGTCCTTTAGCCCAGCAGGCAAGGCTGAAAATGCTGGTTGAAATTGCAGCGCAGAAAATGCACTGAAGTTGATTTACTAAAATTGGAGAGTGCTAAATATTGTGCAGCTCTGAACAGAAACCAATCAGCTTCCAGGTTTTTTTTTTAATCAAAGCTTAATTGAACAAGAAGCAGATTAGCTACCATGCACAGCTGCACCTGATTTTACACTCTGCAGTTTTAGTAAATCAAACCCACTGTGTTTTTGGCTCAAGTAGAAAGTTAGGAGCACACTAAATTTTCAACAGGTATTTTTCAGTTTTTAGAATGTTTTTTTAATGTGATGCAACATGGCAAATTTGACTTTTGTTGTAAGGATGTACTGAATGTTTTTTTTTTAACATACTTCATGGGGTCTATTTATAAGGCAGAGTATGACTTTTCCAAACATTTGCTGGTGGAGAATCAATAACTTCTATTTAAAACACATGGTTCTCCACCAGAAAATGTTGGTGAAACTCACATTCTCTGCTTGATAAATGTACCCCTAAGTGTGTACCCAATATTTTTTTTTATAATTTTATGGCAGACTGTGTATCTTAAAGTTTTATGGTAGTTTTCTTAGGTGGAATAGGCCCAAACACAATTTAAAGGTATAATGAACTTATTTTTAAGGCCCCTTTCACACTGTCAGACCGTTCAGGTCCGCCTGTCAGTTTTGTCGCCGGACCTGAACGGGCGCTCCATGTTAGTCTATGGAGCGACGGATGTCAGCGGTGACATGTCCACTGACATCCGACCCGGTCCGATCCGCTAAAATCAGACGGATGGCCCTACGTTCACATCCGTCCCTGGCGGATCGGATCGGGTGAGATCTGATGAAAACGGACATGCTGTCTGTTTTTGCCCGATCTCTCCATAGCAAGCAGCGAAGCTCGACAAGCCCCTCCCCACTCAGTGAGCAGAGAGGGACCTATCATCCGTCGGCTCAGCGGAGATCAACGGAGAGATCTCCCGCTGAGCTGGTGGACTCTGTGGCAGCGGACATGCCTGGTGTGAATGAAGCCTAAAGGTACTGATTACATAAGTTATAAAAAAAAGGCATAAAACTGTACAAGAAAATACAAGAGTGCTTTAACATTTACACCCATGTTCATCTCTCAATCAACATTAACTATTTCCTGATGCTGCTTGCATTAATAAATAGATAGGAAGGTATAGTATATTTACTTGTTTTAAAATTTATTTTATATTCCCTCTTTTTTATATTCCCTCATTTGCTTCCTGGTTTCTGGCCTAGGCCAAAATGATCTCATACATTTCAAGAGTCTTCTTAGGCATTTTTTTTTCTTTCGTCTGGAAGAGGGGTTTTCTCAGGTAAGCACACTCTCCTGCCTGTATGCCTGAGCTAAGGGCAGAGAAATTCCAAAAAAGTAAATGCCACATAATTCATCTGCTCATACTCACGATGGCCATGGCAGTTTAAATAAAGGCAGTTGTTTTGTGTTCGAAAGGTTTTTCTGAATTGTGATCAGTCAGAAACACTGTTAACTAAAATGGCACCACTGCTAATTTTATATGTTGGTAAAAATCAACAAAAATGTGGGCAGAGCCATACGAAAAAAATCTTTAATGTCAGTTTAAAGTACGTCTGCCTATACTTAAAGTTAGTAATCTAGCCCAAGGTGCCTACATATGCCTTCAGAAGTCAGGCTCAGTGGCCTGGGTACTCCATATCTCATGGTATGCTGATATTCAAAGTTCAATATAATTTTTAATGTCAGGAACTGTCACATACCCCTTTGTTTTTCTTCTTGTCATTACAGTAAGGCAATCCATGCTAGAGATGGGCTAGTAGGGAGATGAGAATATGGGCAAGCACTCAACACTACCAGGAATGACAGACCTTGCATAGTTGTCAGGGAAGTCGTCCTCAGAGTACAGCTGATGCTCTCAGGCACACACTTGTGTGCAGGCGCCAACAAAGTATTCACAGATCAGCCACGGGCGCATCAGTAAACGCGCATGCGCGTGCGTTTGCCTGTCATCAAAACTGGCGCCAGACGGCCTATTTAAACACAGACTCAGTACTGGCTGGTTGCTGCCTTGTCTACAGCATGTACCTGAAATCCTGTTACCTGTTCTGACTTCTGATTACCGTTCCTGCTTGTTTCCTGACTATTCTTCTGCCTGCTGTTTATACCTGAGCCGCCTACCCATTGCCAAACCTGCCTGTGACCTGAATACTCTTCTGCCTGCTGTTTGTTCCTGATCTGCCTACCCGTTGCCAAACCTGCCTGTGAACTGAATACTTTTGCGTCTGCTGTTTATTCCTGATCTGCCTACCTTTTGCCAACTCTGCCTGTGACCTGACTACGTTTCTGCCAGCTGTGATACCTGATCTGTCTGCTGCTGAGACCTGCCTGTGATCCAGCTACGCTCCTGTCTGCTACCAGTCAAGTCCAGCTGCCCACCTGTGTGTTCCTGGCAACTACCTACACAGACTTTAGGACTTTCCCTAGGCACTCTTACTCCACCGTGCTCCAGCGCCAGCTGTCCCACTACCAGCGGCCCTTGAGCCGGAGTTGTGCAGGAGGCCTTCCTCTACACATCAGGCTCGCCACCAGCTACATGACAATAATAGTGTGTCCTGGGTTTCAGCGAGTCTTAGACAGGAAAATCCCTAAAGGCAGTTACCTGAATAAGATTCCTTGTGCCAATCATTTTTTTCATTTAGCTAGTGTTATTGGCTAAAAATCTGAAGTGGATATCAGGACTGCAGTGAAAGTAAACCAAATGTTACATAGTTACATAGTTAGGTTGAAAAAAGACACAAGTCCATCTAGTTCAACCAAAAAAAAAAAATCATACAATCCAATATAGACAAACCTTCACCCACAGTTGATCCAGAGGAAGGCGAAAAACCCCAGCAAAGCATGACCCAATTTGCCACAGCAGAGGAAAAAAAATCCTTCCTGATCTCCCGAGAGGCAATCGGATTTTCCCTGGATCAACTTTACCTATAAATGTTAGTACCCAGTTATATTATGATATTATGATAAATGTGTGTTAGGACCTTGGGGGTCAGCATCTCTGGAATGCTGGATTCTCTGGTTGACAAGAAAGTGGGTAAAAGATGGGACTGTGACACTGAGACTGCAAAGCAGCAATATATGAAATGGGATGTAACCTTCCTTGTGCCTTAGAGTTGCTTAGATTACAAAGGTATGTGCATATTTCTAAACTTTATGAGGTGAGAATGAGGGGCACCTTTTAAAACAAAGTCTGTAGTTAAAGGACACACACCTGCCATGCCCCCTGGTTACATGGACCTTGAAAAAGTAATACCTCTGCCAGCCAATTGTGAGGAAGCCTTTTTTTTATTTATTAATAAAACATATTCATTCTGAAATGCCTTTTTTAAAGCACAGAACCCAGAATATTTCGGAAGATGGCATACAGCCTAAAGTAAACAGTAGCTGGACTCTTAATAACATCTCTCAAAGGTGAAAAAAATAAAGAGAACATTTTTGCCAATTTATTACATTTCTATTGGTACTTCAAATGATCTAATGTGTTTAAAAAAGGCATCTATTTTTAAACAAGGCCAGAAGGGCTAGAACATTGAAAAAATAAGCATAAAAAGAACATAAGAAATCATATATTTTCCTTTTATTTATTTTTCCAATACATCTGGCACACATAGCGCTGAAGGGATTCATAACTTTTTGCCTAGAAATTTCCCCTAGGCCTGTGTATAGACAAAAATTAAGCTTGTAAATAGCTGTCAGATTCATATTCTTCTACAATGACTCACGGTAAAAATAATCATCTTATAGCTGTCTGTATGAATGAAAAAGGGAAAGCTGTAAATCAACAAGGCAAAGCAGAAAAAAAAAAAAAAAACAACAAGTCTTCTTGCTGAGTGTACGGCACCACGTTGGCGATGAAGTGCAAAAGACAATGATGACAGTATCTGACTTATGTCCTAATACCCTAATTCATGTCATGAAACAAGTTTGGTCGTGCAGGAGGTTTAGTAGCTGGTTAAAATATGCTGACAGTTAGAGGAAACAAGGGTTTTTAATCTAACTATAAATACCTTGCCCAAGGCTCTTCAACCCTACTGCTAAACCGTACAAAAATTAAGAAATACGTCAACTTTTTTTGTCAAGGGATATCCCCAACCTGGGAGTGGAAGTGAGATCTCTGTTTGTTTAGAAGCTCTCTCTAAGTGTAAAGTAAATGTGTAGTGTTTGTTTATTGGAGACAACGAAGATATTGGTGGATTACGCCACTAGGGAGAAAGTATAAGCACCCCATCTATCATCATGGGTTTGCTTGACTTAAACTGAATTCATCTAAATGAAACAGAACCCAATGCAAATATGCTTGCAGAAGTATTTTAAAAGCTCGTTAAATCCAATATGTAAATTGATCCAATAAAAAAGGTATCTTTAATAATTCGTGTGACTTTCTATGTTATTAACAAGCAAGAGTAGAAGACTCAGCAAAGAGACAAAGATGAACCTTGTGAAAAGTTTCTTTAATTTCTTTTATAGCTTTCTTCAAAATAAGTTTCTTCACACACATTGCAGGAATCACAGTTTCCAGCAGCCCTGACCGGATCTCTGCATGGTTCCCTGTGTCTCCCAGCCTCTCGGGGAACCACCTGGTGCAGTTGGAGCGGTGCCCATCCTTGGACCAACCATCCGAGAGACAGGCCGCGGCTCCAGCCTACTGACGTGAAGCGGTGGCCATCTTGCTCCACCCAGCGGCAGTACCAACATCGCCTTTTGGATAATCGAACTCTCCTGTGGCCGTCTCCCTCTGTGCAAGCTATTCAGCTGTTCAGCCTAAAACCCACGGCCGGCGGCCCCCAAGATACCACTCTGGCCCCCAGTTAACATCAGGAAAACAGATGAAACGTGACCATCTTGCTACACCCGGGCACACATCAGTAGACTCCTTATCTCTCCTGAGCCTGATAGACATCCTGCCACATACCAGGAATATTACAGTGACAGTGTAGCGCTATTAAAAAGTATAAGTAAAAAACTAAATGTGAAACCAAAAAATATTGGCTAGACTTAATATAGCCCAGTAAGTAGGTGAAAAAAGTGTCCACAAGAGTGTTGAATGGTATGTCCCTCTGACGGAGTCCCAATCTTGGAAAAATAATGTAAGGCTTGTCTGTAGTCAATAGCAACGAAACTCGAAAAGTAAATGGGTACTCTTACCAGCTGTGATGGACCCCGAATGTCGTACAACAGAGGGGTCAAACAAGCTTGGGATCTTGTGCTGTATTTATCGGAGGTTGCTCAGGTGCTGGGCACAGATGAATGGGACCTGGTTCAAGGTAATATCCTCGGCTCCTGAACCGTGCAGACTCCAAGTGCTCCCCAGCCTGATAGCCGTCTCCAAAGCTGTTCCGTGAAGGCTCCAGGAAGTAATCATATAAAACAGAGGAAAGGAGAAGGACTCCAATGGTGCAGGTCAAAAACCAATTGGGTTTATTAAAAAAGTCAAATGGTAGACTCCAATGTAATAAACGTGATCACAAAAACAAGTAATAAAATAAGATAGGAGCAATGTGGGATACAAGAAATGCTGGCCCGACCGGTTTTGACACTAAGGGGTCTTCAACTGGGGCAAAACTTTATCTCCTCACATTGCCATTGAATATATACACTAATATGCCAGAGCCTTCCTCCAAGGGGGCGGAGTCTGACGGCCAGCTGGATGGCCAGTGACACAGGCAGAACGAATAAATTATTAGGTGGCACTAGATAACATATAACTAAATCAATATATGTTACACCAGAGTTTGAAACGAAAAAAGGGGGTTTAAATCCTATCAGTGACTGAAAAGGAGGCCGGACATGTGTTCATGAGTTCCAAGCCTCAATGTGAACTCCCATCATGTGATAAGCTAGGACCAATGATGCCTGGTATTCATAGAACAGTACCCAAGGGAGGGTTATACACAGCCGGACATGTGTTCATGAGTTCCAAGCCTCAATGGGAACCCCCATCACGTAATAAGCTAGGACCAATGAGGCCTGGTATTCATAGAACAGTACCCAAGGGAGGGTTCTACACAGCCGGACATGTGTTCATGAGTTCCAAGCCTCAATGTGAACTCCCATCACGTGATAAGCTAGGACCAATGAGACCTGGTATTCATAGAACAGTACCCAAGGAAGGGTTATACACACGGTCTTCAATGTTTCAGGAGGCAAGGATCTCCTGGTGAAGTTGGGTCTTTTAGATCCGGTTGTGGATAGAAGACCCCCTACTACTCTCCATACTTCACCTATCTGGGCTACCCCAGCCACACGTAGAGACAGGGCTGGACTGGGATAAAAATTTGGCCCTGGACTTCATCCAGACCGGCCCACTTTATTTGTGCAAACAAGCACAAAAACAGTATATAAACTATACGCAATTGTGCAAAAAAACATAAGGAGTCCTCACTAACCTCTTTTACTATTTCACTTATTCTCCTCTGTATTTTTCTCATCTTTCTCACATCACTGTGTGAAGTTGAGGGCGAACCAAGAAAGCCATTACTTTGACAAGCTGTCACTGAAACCAGCCCACTGAGCCATCGGCCCACCGGGAAACTCCCTGTAGTCCCGATGGCCAGTACAGGCCTGCGTAGAGATCAAAGAAGATGGCGACAATCCTTCAGAAATATGGATGCCTGAAGATTAGGATGCTTTAGTCCATTAATTAACATGTTTTTTTCTCATTAAAAATACAACAAATCAGAAAAGAATGGAAATTTAATGGAAGTAAGGATTAAAGACTTCCACTTTTCCTTTCAAGTTCAAAGAAAAGTTATTAACGTTTTGAAAGTTTGCAAGTTTAATTGACAGCTCAAAGTAAATAGCTGATCTACACCTTTAAAATGACATTAGTTGGTATATCATTGCTTCCTTTATACAAACTTATTCATTCTACTTTTCAGTTTGCAATATATGATATACAGTATGCACTTACATTTTTGTTATATAGTATCCTCGCTGAGGCTGATCTGCTCCGCCTCAGTTAGTTTGTCGCCCTACTCACAGAGGGTTCCCAAAACATGGTTCAGCTCGTGGTAAATTTTATACGACTGTTCATGCTATCTATTGTTTCAATGGTTGGGACTCCTTTTGTGAGTATTGGACATTATTGTCCACACCAAAGTTTTTCTTGGTCAGACGGTGTACCTCACCCTGACCCCCAAGTTATTCATAATACCTCTCATAGTTTTACTAATTTACTCTATTTTTATAAGTTTTTGAAAAGGTCAAACAAAAAAACAGTATCTTCCCTAAAGCATTATATGGAATTAACATTGTACAATGTAACATGGATATTTTCTATATCCATGTTCTTCTTGATAGATACTATATTCACCATTTTCAATGAATTTTTGAACAGTATGGGCGATTACTCTGGATATATAATTCTGTTTTTTGTAGCCCCTATGGTAGTAAACAACACATACCATTTTATCAGACCAATCTATATCTATGAAAACTGCAATGGGACTTAAAGTGTTATCGCATAATGTTCAAGGTTTCAATTCGCCCAGTAAACGTAAAAAAAAGCATTCCGCAATTATAAAAGATTAGGAGCGGATATATTTTTACTACTACAGGAAACCCACTTTTCCACCAATAATCACCCACAATATTTTGACAGGTCTTATAACCTACTACTATGGTAGTAAACAACACATACCATTTTATCAGACCAATCTATATCTATGAAAACTGCAATGGGACTTAAAGTGTTATCGCATAATGTTCAAGGTTTCAATTCGCCCAGTAAACGTAAAAAAAAGCATTCCGCAATTATAAAAGATTAGGAGCGGATATATTTTTACTACTACAGGAAACCCACTTTTCCACCAATAATCACCCACAATATTTTGACAGGTCTTATAACCAACATTATTGTACAGACTACATTTCCAAGACTCGTGGTACCGCCATCTTTATAACGAGATCACTAGTCATGGAAATACTAAACGTATACAAAGACCCAGAAAGTAGATTCCTGATCCTGAAAGGCATTCTCAATGGCTGTCAAATTACGAGCGCCTCAATTTACGACCCCAATGAAGCACAATGTACATTTTTTAAAACATTTTTTATATTCTGGACAAATATCATTCCCCCCATCTAATAGTAGGAGGAGACTTCAGTTTGACAGCAAATTATTTTCTCGATAGAAGTAGAATTGTCCCTTCGTCAAAATCATTCCCTAAATCTCTCACCCGCTCCCTACACAATCTTCAAATAATAGATACATGGAGAGCTCATAATGTTGGTATAAGGGCTTATACATTTTACTCTCATTCACATGAAAGCTATGCCAGATTAGACTATATTTTTGGAACCCCAATCCTTCTGGCTAACTCATCTAATGCAGACATCTCTACATGCCCGTGGTCTGACCATCACATAGTCTATTTCACTACTTCTCACATAGGCATGGCCCCTACCCCATATAAGTGGGGTATCAATGACTCTCTTTTAACAGACCACAATATTACCCAACAACTTACAACAAAATTGGAAGATTACTTTACTCATAATATAACTTCCGATAACTCTTCTACCACTTTGTGGACAGCACAAAAGGCGGTCACCTAATTAATACCGCCTCAAGTACTCTGATGGCCTGGTGATAGGTACTCGGGTACTCTGATGGGCTGGTGACAGGTACTCGGGTACTCTGATGGCCTGATGACAGGTACTCGTGTACTCTGATGGCCTGGTGATAGGTACTCGGGTACTTTGATGGGCTGGTGACTGGTATTCGGGTACTCCGAAGGGCGGTGACAGGTACTCAAGGTACTCATGTGAACTGTGACAGGTACTCATATGGACTGTGACAGGTACTCGGGTACTCATATGGACTGTGACAGGTACTCAGGTACTCATATGGACGGTTACAGGTACTCAGGCACTCGGGTACTCTGATGGACTGTGACAGGTACTCATATGGACTGACAGGTACTCTGATAAACTGTGACAGGAAAACCTTCACTAAATTATATTGCGTAACCACTTGCCTACTGGGCACTTTTACCCACTTTTTCATCTTTCAGTGCTGTCGCACTCTGAATGACAAATACGCGGTCATGCAACACTGTACCCATATATCATATTTATAATTTTTTTCATACAAATAGATTTTTCTTTTGGTGGTATTTAATCACTACTGGGTTTTTAATTTTTTGCTAAACAAACAAAAAAAGGTCGAAAATTTAGAAAAAATATTTTTTTCATAGTTTGTTATAACATTTTGCAAACAGATCATTTTTCTCCTTCACTGATGTGTGCTGATGAGGCTGCACTGATGGGCACTGATGAGGTGGCACTGATGGGCAATGATAGGTGGCACTGATGAGGCTGCACTGATAGGTGGCACTGAAGAACACCAATAGGTGACACTTATAGGAAGCACTGATGGACACTGATGGGCACTGATAGGCAGCACTAATGGGCACTGATAGACACCGGTAGATGGCACTGATAAGTGACACTGATGAGGGGACACTAATGACCACTGATTGGCAGCACTGATTTGCATAGATTGGCAGCACTGTTGAGCACTGATTGGTTGCACTGGGGGGCACTGTTGGGACTGCACTGATAATCGGTGCCCTGATTATCAGTGCCGGTGTCCCTTTAACACAAGCCGGTTATCAGCTCTCTTTTGCTCTCCTTGCGTTGTCAGCATGACGAAAGAAAAGCCGATACCGGTCCTGTGTTTAATTCCGTGATCAGCTGTCATTGGACACAGTCATCATGTGGTAAAGGGCTGCTGTGATTGGCACTTTACCCCAATCTGTGATCAGCTGAGTCCAAAGTAGGTCAACGCATTTACCAGAGGACATCTATGTACGCCCTCCTAGAAAATTAAGCCCACGCTGTAGCGATCTTTTGGCTATAGGAGGGGTTAATAGCCAAAAAACAGGTTGTGTGCACCAAATACTTTTTCAAGCCCAGTTATTACCTTATGAAAGAAGCAGTGACACCATCACTGTGTTTTACATAGTCTTTAGAGAGGGCTGAGCAGTGGGAGGGACCCAGCAGGCCTCACCTACTATAGGTTATGTGCAGAAAATTAGAGGAGGGGGCGGACACAAGACCAGTCATCCTGCACAAGGAGAGAGTGTAGCAGTGACCGGTCTTTATTACAGGAAGCTTCTGTACAGGGGTAAAAAATGTACAATGGATTACTGCACAGATCTGGAAGAAACACACAAAGAAAACCAAGATTTAAGTAAGAATACACATAACTCTTGCATTTAGACAATATTGGCTTATCATGGAGTTCAGCTTTTAATAAATTTTGTAGTAGCAAAGGTCAGGTTCATTGCATCGTTCAGGTTAATTTGCTTATGTTTGTATACGTCTATGTATTGCTCAGGTTAACAGTATCGTTGATTCTGATGGAAAATCAAATCATAGGCAGCTCTTTTGTGTATTTGATAATTTTAATGTTTTTTTTTTTTTTTTTAAGACAATCTTTTCGACAGTGTAGTTAACTTGTACAATCTGGTTTTGGATTCGTGGAACATCAAGACTATTTTGGTTAGTTTGATGATAAGCTGATTACAGACTTCACCACTTACATAACTCTATTGCTATGGACATTTTTCTCCTACAAAGAAATCAAAACATTTCTCATAATAGAGAACTAATTAGTATACAGTATAGCTAAAGATTTCACACAACAACGAAGGCATCATAGACTCTATAAAATAAATTCTTAGTGCTGGAAGTCAGGCATCGGTTATTATCAGTACATAGCTTCCGGCACTAAAAACAAAACAACAACAAAAAATCTGCAACCTAACAGTAATGGAAAACCATCTATCCCCCCACACTAAATCACTCCTATAATAGTTATAGTGACTCTGTTGCAGCCTTACCTTCAGTCTTACACAGATACTCCTCTCCTGTACTGAAATTACTCTGATTTCACTGTGGCTTTCTCACAGTGTGTATTAGAACATACAGCAAGTCGGATTGAGCCTCATTATTTTCCTGGCTAGAGGATGCCCAGCATCCTCTTGCCCTTTTTATTCAGCCCTTACAATTTTTGGACCTATCCTTTTCATTCATTGGATTTTAGATCTTTCAATAATGGAGGCTCAGTATGTGGGCTTTACCTAGGATGGTCCACATGAAAATACGTGCAAAAAAAAAAAACAGAAAAGGCGCCACCAGATTAGAGCCAGTCACATTTAATAAATAAACAAGTACATACATCCACTTACATGTAGAAAAGAAGATTTTCAGCACAATGTCCTCTTAATGTGACGTCTAACCAGCGTTTTTTAGCCTGAAGATAGTTCTTCCATAAGAGTAGGTAGTCCCGTCCAGCAGGGTTTCCTTAACCGCCTCTGGAGGCTGAGACCGAGGCTTGGCTCTGGTCAGCATTGGAACTCAGGAGTAGAGCGTGGTGACGTCACTAAGGGTAGCAACGATGTTTTTCGGAGCTTGCGCTCTGTGTTGATGAAAAACAGACGCGCTCCTTTCTCAAGCTTCAGCTTCATTATTAAATGCAACTGGCTCTAATTTGGTGGTGCCTTTTCTGTTTTCTTTTGCATGTTTTTGGAGTTTGCTCTCAACTTCCCCCTGAAGGCTTGCCCTGGAGCACGGACTTGTTGCTAAAAACATAGGTTGTTTCCCCACTTGCTTCCTACAGTCTATTCCTTCCTCACCCTGATCTGAGAATTTCATGACAAGGTTTGTTATTGAATGGACAAATATTTGTAATAATTTCTAACTAAGCAACAGCGCCACTATCCTGTGTTTTTCACATGAAAATATAGCCCGCCTAGGAATGCCCGCTCCTCCAGACTGACATCCACCCATCAAGGAATTTTGAAATTTGCATAACTCCTCCCAAGAGCCAGCCCATTGCAGGCATCAGAGATGAGAGCTCTTGAGGGGAGTACTGATGAGAAGTGCTGTGGTGTTTTGTTGTGTTGTTTTTGTTTAAATCAGTTTATGCATTGTCATACTTCCTTAGATCACATCTGTCCAGATAATTTGGTCACCATCTGACATGGCACCATCCACAGGCAGCTTGATTCTATAAGACACAAAAGTTCAATCCAACACACTTTTACTTTAGTTATTACTTATGTTTTCCAGTCTCTTAAACTGTAAGAAGACAATGACATTCCTAAGCCTTATCTCTGCAAAGTACTACCACTGACTGAGGGAACATGGATCAAAAATGGAGGGTCTAGCTGGGATTGAGCTATCTAGCACTAAAAAGAAGGCAAGGTCAGAGAAAGAAACCAAAATCACCTAATAATCAAGTTTTACTGACCCAAAACCTTCATTAGAGGTCATCATTCTCCCAGCAACAACAATAACTTGATGCAGTTCTTTACAACAAAGTGAAGTGGGAATGAACAAATGTACAGCAACCTGCCAGTGCCTCCCACCATCCATGATTTTACTGTGTTTCCTAGAAAAGCACCAAGACCCTGTACAGGCTCTCCTCAATGACCAGGTGTCGTTCCAGCGGCCAGGTTGTTAAACAAATTGGTTGTTAATTGAGGAGCCACAAATAATCAATATTTTAAGCATTCTTAACTACTGTACTATACTGTATTTTGAAAAAAAGGTCTAAACACAGAACTCCAGCTCAATAATGTTGTTTTATTTTGCATAAGTACAGAACACAAAAATTAGTAACAGCAAAAATCCTGTACTGTACAATATAATGATGTACAGTGCATCGTTCGGGTTGCCAAATTTAAAAAGAAAAACAGCATAGGGTTCCCCCTCCAAGACCATACCAGATCCCTTGGTCTGGTATGGCTTTTAAGGGGACCCCCCATGCCAAAAAAATGGCACAGGGCCCCCCAAAATCCATACCAGACCCTAATCCGAGCACACAGCCCGGCAGGTCAGGAAAAGGGGTAGGGACGAACGAGCGCCCCCGTTGAACCATACTAGGTCACATGCCCTCAACATGCCACCCTAAAGCACCTTGTCCCCATGTTGTACCCAGCGGAAGAAAAAAATCAGTGAAGGGAGAAGACCCAGAGCATGAAGACATTGCTGGAGGGAGAAGAGATCGGAAGGAGAAGAGACACCGGAGCTGCTTTAATAAATTACTTTGTCAAAAACCTGTGTGTTTTTTTTATTTTTGACACTTTGCTTTAGGTGAATGGGTAGGGGTACAATGTACCCCATACTCATTCACATAGGGTGGGGGGGCCACGATCTGGGGACCCCCTTGTAAAAGGGGGCTTCCAAATTCCGATAAACCCCCCGCCCGCAGACCTTGACAACCACTGGCCAGGGTTGTCGGGAAGAGGCCCTTGTCCCCATCACCATGGGCACAAGGTGCTTTGGGGTGGGGGGCACAGGGCCCCCCTGCCCCAAAGCACCCACCCCCCATGTTGAAGGCATATGGCCTGTTATGGTTCAGAAGGGGGGGTGCTCGCTCTTCCCCACCCCCCTTCCAGACCTGCTGGGTTGCGTGCTCAGATAAGGGTCTGGTATGGATTTTCAGGGGGACTCCATGGCGTGGGGGCTCCCCTTAAAATCCATACCAGACCAAAGGGTCTGGAATGGTCTTGGAGGGGGGACCCTATGCCGTTTTTCTTTTTAAATTTGGCGTGGGGCTCCCCTTCAAGATCCTCAGAGCACAAGTCACATGCCAAAGTCGGATCAGTTAAGACGATGATCCGACTTTGATCCGACTTCAATGATATGCAATGGGCTGAAGTAGGATCAAAGTCGGACCAAAGTAGTGCAGGAATCTTTTTCAAAGTCGGACCGACTTGTGTCAGACCAGTTAAGACAGGTCTCATAGAGAATCATTGATTTATACACGTCATGCAACATGTGCTCCCAATGTTGGAGTGTTTGTTGTACCAGTGTGAACCCAGCCTAATGCCCGACAAAACGGATTTTGTTGTCGGAAAATTTTATAGCCTGCTCTCAAACTTTGTGTGTCAGAAAATCCGATGGAAAATGTGTGATGGAGTCTACACACGGTCGGAATTTCCGACAACGAGGTCCTATCACACATTTTCCGTCGGAAAATCCGACCGTGTGTACGGGGCATAAGGCTCCGTTCACATCTCCACGTTCCAAATCCCTGGCGGAATCGCCACGATTCTGCTCGCGATTTGCAATAGCGGCAAATAGCGTGTTCCCGGTGCGTTGCCCGTCAATTTCAATAGCACCCCAAATGCGACGCCATGTTCCCGCGATTCGACAGCCAACAATCGCTGTAAATCTCTCCACTATATCCAGTGCTATCCTTCAAACTGTCATTAGTTCAAAAAGCATCTGTGCCGCAGCATGTGTGCATCATCCCTACGATCTTTTTGTTATATGTAACATCATCAGGGGTACTCCTGATGACGTTACCCCTGATGACGTTACATATTTTGAAACGATTGTAGGGACGATGCACACACACTGCTACCCAGATGCTTTTTGAATCAATGATTGTTTGAAAGATAGCACTGACTATAGTGGAAAGATTTACAGCCAGCAGCATCTTTGTTTTATATGTAAGTGCACTGATTTAAATAAAAAAGGTTGAGACCATACTACACTATGAGGAGTCTCCCTGTGTTTTACCCATTTTAATTCTGAGGATTCATCCACCCATCCCATCCGAGACGGTGAGCTGGATCATCTTGTCACTATAAGGGGAACACAGTGAGGCGGGCGGGGGAACATTTCCGGATTTCCATCTGAGGATCAGAGATCCCAATAAGCACTGAATGATCTTCCTGAGTAAGGAAGATCGCTGGTGATCTGGTAAACCCCCATCTGATTTATGGTGAAGGTGTCACAACGGTGAATGTCTGAGCACTGCGCCGTCAGGATCGATCTATCCAGGGTGGGACACTGGCATGCATGAATTGTCTGCACAGTAGAATTTTAGTGATCAATTTATGAACTATGCACTTAATGAATATATTATATTTAGCACTTTTGCATAAGGACATTTTTGGATTGAATAACATTTTGATTGGATTTTCTGTTCACTTCAAAGGTTTTGCACTGTTATATATGGTGTTTTACACATGGTAATTTTTTTTAGCGCTGCACTTTTAGGACATGCCTCCGGCGGCACGCGCACACCTGAAGCGTGTCCCCGGAGCCGATGCGAGTGCCCGGCAGGCGCGATGACCACCGGGCACCAACGACTGCTCGTGATAGAGCGAGAACCGGGATCTGTGTGTGTAAACAAACAAATCCCGGTTCTGTCAGGGGAGAGGAGACAGGCCGTGTGTTCATACTAAGCATGAGCACTGATCTCTCTCCTTCCTAGTCAGTCACATCCCCCCTACAGTTAGAAACACACCTAGGGAACACAGTTAACCCCTTGATCGCCCCCTAGTGTTAACCCCTTCACTGCCAGTGATATTTATACAGTAATCAGTGCATTTATATAGCACTGATCACTGTATAAATGTCACTGGTCCCAAAAAAGTGTCAAAAGTGTCCGATGTGTCCATCACAATGTTGCAGTCCCAATAAAAATCGCAGATCACTGCCATTACTAGTAAAAAAATAATAATAATAAAAAATGCTATAAATCTATCCCCTATTTTGTAGACGCTATAACTTTTGCGCAAACCAATCAATATATGTTTATTGCAAATTTTTTTACCAAAAATATGTAGAAGAATACATATCGGCGTAAACTGAAGAAGAAATTTGTTTTTTGTTTTTGTTTTTGTTTGTTTTTTTATGCATCAAAGTTTATTGAAAACCAATAAAGAGTACATTATTGGAGTCGCAGCTCCAGGTCGTAGTAACAAATAAAAGAAATAATCAGATTTCGTGAACAATAAGAATAGAGTTTTACAGAATACTGTCATTTAGTGAGATTAGATAGATGTAACTGTACCTCAAGAGTATCTGAGGAAGGGGTATATACCCAAAACTGTACAATGTAACGTTTGATACTCTTGGACTTTTGGAGATCCAACCAAAAACTGATTCTGTTAATAGGATATGCGGAGAAAATGAGAAAGAATTCTCGAATTTAGAGAAGTATGAGATAGTGGGGGGGGGGTATTGTTGAAATTGTTGAAATGAAGCAAGGTCACTAAATCATCATTCATAATGTAGGTAGTTCAAAAAGAAAGCCTTATATGGCCAGGGTCTGAGTAAGCATAACCAAATGTGTAAAAGTATTATCTTTAACAGATATCTGTAAGGACTGAGTAGGCCTGTGAATTGTTTAAATATGAACCAGGGTTCCCAGGTCTTGTGGAAGCCTGCAACATTGTCGCCTGACTGTGCTATTGTCTCCTCCATCTCACATATCTCAGAAATCTTGTGTAGCCATTCCTGTACAGTAGGTATCTGCGTGGATCTCCAAAAAAGTGGGATAAGAGCTTTAGCTGCATTCAATAGATGCTTGGATAGTGAGTGTTTATATTTCTTGATGGGAAGTTCTGTGATATGGAGAAGACAACATAATGCATCCAGCTTTCATTTTGTGTCTGTGATCAGGAACACTAGCTTCTTCACCTCAGACCAAAAGGGCTGCAATATTGGGCATTGCCACCAGATATGCAGTAAGGAGCCTCTATCCCTATGACATCGCCAACATGTATCTGATGTCTCTGGGAACCAGGAGTGTAATTTCACCGGAGTGGCATACCAATGTGTGAGCAGTTTATAGGCTGTTTCCTGAGTTCTGGTGCTCAATGAACATTTATGAGCAAGTATACAGTTTTTGGTTTTTTTAAATTGGGATATTTATTATAGCAAAAAGTAAAAAATATTGTGTTTTTTTTTTTTCAAAATTGTCGCATTTTTTTGTTTATAGCGCAAAAAATAAAAACCGTAGAGGTGATCAAATACCACCAAAAGAAAGCTCTAATTGTGGGAAAAAAGTACGTCAATTTTGTTTGGGTACAGCGTCGCACGACCGCACAATTGTCAATTAAAGCGACGCAGCGCCGTTTCGCAAAAAATGGCCCGGTCATTGAACAGGAAAATCTTCCGGGGCTGAAGTGGTTAAATAATAAATCAAAACTAAACGAAATTAATTTTATCGTTCTGCACATGTCGATTACTGTGATCCTGTTTCTCATCCTGATCCTGTTACCTAGCTTTCACCTTACCTGCTTTCAGATTACCCTTGTCTGCTTATGTCTGCTTCTTATCTTCGATACTGACCTCGGCTTGGATTATTGACCACACTTCTGCCCAGTGAATTTGTGCCTCACTGCCCATTTGTTCACCACCAATGCCTGTTCCTTGCTCTGATCCTGCCTATGACGTAGTGTCTTTCCACTTGGCTCTCACTAGTCCTGGCTTGGGCCCTGACTCGACTTTTGACTGAATTTAGCACATTCACAGTGCATGGTTAGCCAGCTGTACTCCTGCTCTCCTGATACCAGAGCTCTCAAGTTCCAGCCCATGGTATTGGCACAATGGTGCTTGTGCATTTCCTCCGCTCTTGCAGACCCGGTCTTAACTTCCAGAAGCGCTAGGATGGGAACTGTGAAAGAAGCCACCTACACCATCTTAGGCTTCGCATACAGGTATGGGGCATCATGTCAATGGGGGGGGGGGGTTAATGCCCAGAGATCCATCTATCCACCCCCATGCTTCTGTAAATGTCTTATATCTTGTGCCAAGTGCTTCTGTGCTGATAGCATGATGCAGGGCCAAGAAAGTTAAGTCAAGAAAATCTGATTCAAAAATACCCTAGTTTTGGTGCTGAATGGGATACATGGCTGCACAGAGAGCTATTTTCCAGCACATAAAACTGTCTATCTCTCTTAATATGACTGCTCTTATCCAAGCTGTTATTTTACACATTACCCCACCACTCTTAAACTCCAGGGTTGAACCACTTGTAACCTAAATTTGTCTGATAAAAATACATAGCACTTGATTGCAGCTCCTGTGAATGATCTATCAAGGTTTACACTTCGAAAATTGGTTTGACAGAACGACTCCCCTCTACCTGGCTCATGCGTCATTGAAATGAAAGGAAACTTGTGATATTTATGCTGTGAAATGAGAACTCTGCTTGGCTGGAAAGTGGAATTATATATAATGTTCTTTGCTACTCATCCATCTGTCCCAAATTCCTTTATACTCAGCGGGACGCATTAGCTTGAAGTACCGATAATGAAGCACCAGGCAAGCCTCATTTAAAATGGATCACTCTGGTTCAGCTTCTCCTAAAAATTGCCTGGAAATTGCTTAGCAGATGATATGACTTTGTAAGATAAAGCACTGTCAAATAAATTCAATGCGTATTTCATTTTCTAGCAGCCTGCTGAATACATTGACTTCGCAAGCTCTTGTAATGCAAAATTTAAATGCAAGCTACATTTAATAATCTTTTAATATGCACCTGTTTCTTTATTTCAGAAAACGCCAGCTTTAAGCTGGGACCTGGAGAGACTTAAAAGAACATCATTTCATCCCTAAAGTGGGACTATAGGCACAATAAAGAATTACATATATGAAGCAGTCTGTCATTAGCATTAACACAGCAGTTTTCGTTTTCCAGAGTCCACCCCCAAAGTCTTCTTACCCGTTAAAATTGACTGGATTATGGCATAATTTTTTGGGTTTTATAATAAAGGACTTGTTTAAACATGTGTGCCATTATTTATACTTTACAATTTTTTTTGTTAATAGGTAGGGGCTAGCAGTAATGGGGCTCCCTTATTTTTAAAGAGATCTTAAAGATATTGATAAGCCCCCTACGCACAGACCCCCACAAGCACCAGGCCAGGGTTGTGGGGAAGAGGCCCTTGTCCTCATACAAAGTAAGTTTACAAACTTCTAAATCATTTTGATTAATAATAAGAGTAGGCTAGAAGTAATTGTAATACAATGTGTAAATTAGTATAACATTTTTAATTTTTTTTTGATCATAGATATGCTTTAAAGTGGTTGTAAACTCTCAGTTAAATTTTCCTCAATTGAATAAGCAGCACATACTGTGCAAATCGCTCTATTTGGATATCTTCTATCATACTTACTTTTCTTGTTATCCGTTGCTGTTTACTTCTCTGATGTCACCAGTGCATGCCGATAACAATCCTTTTTTACGGCACGCTTGTCATACCTTTAGTCCTTGCAATAACATGCCATGCCAAGATCACGGCTTCTCTATGGCATCGCTCCGCAGTCCCACGAGAGCACAAGCTCAAATGGGATTTTCGCTATGCCGGTGACAGGGTTGTCATAGTAATCACAACAAAAACGAGGCTTGGCTACAAACTCACTGCGCATGCGCGAGATTACTGCAGGGAGAAAAAGAAAGGGCGGAAGCCCAAAAGCGTTGCAAATATGGAAGACAGTACTCAACATGGCCCCGGCTTTGGACGAGGAGAAACAAATTACAAACTGCACTAAATACAAGAGACTTCACAAGAAGTTACTAGCTGGGCAGAATGTAATAGAAAGCGAGCGCTCAAGGGATAGAGTTTACTTCCTATTTAAGGGCCGGGTCATGCCACAATTTCTGCATTCTGGGTGCATTTCTGGATGTGCGTTTTTATTGCATTTTTGATGTGTTCCGATGCTTTTTTTCATACGTTTGGTGCATTTTTGATGCTTCCTGGGGTATTTTTTCCCCTCTATTTTAATTTTATGTCAACTAAGCACATGTATGTTCCAGTGCATTTTTGATGCATTTTGCCATGTTTCAGATACATCCCACACAGAAAAAATGTAACACGTTCTACTTTGGTTGACTGCACTGTTGTGAGCTAGGGCCGTGTTAAACACTATTGCATTTTTGATGCAGAATAAAAATGCACTGGACTGCATCTGCTGTAAACCAGCCCTAAATGAATTTAGCAGTTTTATTGTTGCCCTTTAAGCAATATTAAAATAACTGCTCCCCATCAAATTACATTTTTTTACTTTTTTTTTTTTGCTTTGTACATACAGTATTCCCCAGGGCAGTGCTCAGTCTCCCATGCCATTTGTTTGACAATCCATTGCCTATGAGTCTACAAAGTGGCCATTACTGAATTCTAGGATTCAGCTCCCATTGATTTCAGTAGGGTTCAGCTTCAGCATGCGAACTTAACCCGAAAGTAATGTTCGGGAAATCCATCCTGAACCAAACCAAGGTACATTAGGCTGACAGTAGATGTGTTTTTTCCCCACTTCCTGTAATAAAATGACACTAACATTAAATGGTGAATAAGTAAGATGTTGATTGCAATTTACATAAAGAACTCAGCTGAAAGTATCTATAGTACAGGGCAATGGAGGATTCCCATGTAAGAAGAGTACTTGTCATGCTTCTTTTGCCTGACTGCAATGCCACTTAAATTAAGTAGCTGGGTATATGGCAGAGGCAGAGCATCTCTAGACCCGGTAACCAAGGCACAGACCCAAAGCCGTCTGTAATCCAGGTCTTCCAGCATTCCAAGCATGGCGAAAATACTTCAACCTTTTCTTAGCTCGGCTGCTAAAGTTTTTAAGTTGTATGTCCAGTTTTGTAACTTTAAAACATACAAAAGTTTCCTTAATAGTTCAACACTCTTATGTGGGAGGTGCAGTATGGCGCGGTGGCAGTTAACATTAAGAGTCAAGTTGAAGAAAACAGAACTTCTATTAAAGTATTAAACTTATGTTTGGCAATTCACAACCAGCTCAGCTGGAAGGCACACAACCAGGAACATTTTACAGAATGCGATGTGCAGGAGAGCAGGTCTCAGATGTGCCAACAGTGTCTGTCTAGAAAGGAGGAATGGGGCCTGGCCGGTCCATACACAAATGGGGAGGAATGGCCTATCCCTATCCTTTCCCTACTCATCTGGAACCTCTCCCTGCCAATAGTCACTGTCCTGTTAGACAGGTGGCCTGTCCCTTCACTATCCACGCAAAATGCGTGCCAAGCCTTGGGAACCAGGGCCTTAAATAGGCTCTGCCTGACCCAAAATGGCTGCCAAAGTCACATGGCACGGCATCTGGTGGTTTTAGTGGATCATAAGCTCAATAATAGCATGCAATGCCAAGCTGCGGTTTCCAAAGCAAGCAAAATCCTTTGTATTAAGAGAGGTGTGGACTCCAGAGAAAGAGATATCATTTTGCCCCTGTACAAATCATTAGTAAGACCTCATCTGCAATTTGCAGTTCAGTTTTGGGCACTAGTTCTCAAAAAGGATATCGGGGAACTGGAGAAAGTGCAGAGAAGGGCAACCAAACTGATAAGAGCCATAGAGGAGCTCAGCTATGAGGAAAGATTAGAGGAATTGAATCTATTCCCTCTTGAGAAGAGGAGATTAAAGGAGGATATGATCAACATGTACAAATATATAAGTGGTCCATATCGTGAACTTGGTGTTGAGTTATTCACTTTAAGGTCATTACAGTGACGTCTGGAGGAAAAAAGATTTCATCTCCAAATACGGAAAGGTTTCTTCACAGTTATGCCCTGTACACACGGTCGGACATTGATCGGACATTCCGACAACAAAATCCATGGATTTTTTCCAACGGATGTTGGGTCAAACTTGTCTTGCATACACACAGTCACACAAAGTTGTCGGAAAATACGATCGTTCTGAACGCGGTGGCGTAAAACACGTACGTCGGGACTATAAACGGGGCAGTAGCCAATAGCCTTCGTCTCTTAATTTATTCTGAGCATGCGTGGCACTTTGTGTGTCGGATTTGTGTACACACGATCGGAATTTCCGACAACGGATTGTGTTGTCGGAAAATTTTATAGCAAGCTCTCAAACTTTGTGTGTCGGAAATTCCTATGGAAAATGTGCGATGGAGCCCACACACGGTCGGAATTTCCGACAACAAGGTCCTATCACACATTTTCCATCAGAAAATCCTATCGTGTGTACAGGGCATATGAGCTGTGAAAATATGGAATAGACTCCGTGCAGAGGTGGTTCTGGCAAGTTCAGTAGATTGCTTTAAAAAGGGCCTGGATTCATTCCTAAATGTACATAATATAACTGGGTACTGACATTTATAGATAAAGTTGATCCAGGGAAAATCTGATTGCCTCTCAGGGGATCAGGAAATAATTTTTTTCCCTGCTATAGCAAATTGGATCATGCTTTGCTGGGGTTTTTCGCCTTCCTCTGGATCAACTGTGGGTATAGGATTGGATATGGGATTGTATTCTTTTTTTTTTTTTTTTGGTTGAACTGGATGGACTTGTGTCTTTTTTCAACCTGACTAATTATGTAACTATGTAATGTTGCTGCAGTCAAGCGCCACCTACAGTGGAGATATTAGACTGCATCTGCCTACACGCGTATTAGAAATAAACCTAAACATTCTATGCATGCATACTTTTGAAACATGATTTTTAACGTATTTTTAAAAAAAGAGTGCTCAAGGTTAAATGTGTAATGTAGAAAAGATGATCTGCACTCCAGTTGTTGCTCTTAAAATTTCTTCATTTTATTGAATAGCCACAGTGAACAAATGCTGATTAAGTCAGTTGACGTGTTTCAGCCTAAAAGGCCTTAGTCATAACATAATAAGGTTAAATGTGTGCCTAACTACTGTATGTGTAATGTGCGTAAAGATGCTGCTTTTTACTAAAGATCTCTCAGTTTCTCTTCGAAGGAATGCAAAACAGACAGATCGCTCTCTCTGTACAGAGTTCTGTGTTGTTTACCAGCACACAGCCGATCAGCAGGTACCAACCGCGAATCATTAGTCGGGACTTGCTAACAGGCTCCTGCTGTATACAATCACAGCGGGAACCTGGCAGGGGGTGCGCATGCTCACTCCCTAAACCTGAAAGTATGCAGCAATGTACAAGTTACCTCACTTTGCTTACAGTGACCGCTTGCCTGCAGTACATGTCGGATGGGCGGTCGCCAAGTGTTTTAACTTGAGAAGTATCAGAAACATAAACAAAGAAATCACTAAATGCCCTCCCAGCACTTGCCCTGTTCTATACCTAAATGTAAGCACATGCCTGCACTTGGTTGAAAATTCAGCAGTGTTAGGACAATTGGAGAAAGTAGACATGGCTATGATCTTTACAAGGTGAAAAACAGTAGTATCGTGCTTGGCTGATGATGTCATATCGGAATAAAAGCTTTGAAACTGGCAGAAACCCAGCAGTTGATAACATAGATAAAAACCTTTATACCTTTTGTCCCATTTAATAGAAACATTTATGAAACTCTGAATTGAGTTTGGCCAGGGAAACTGTGCACCTGGTTCGATGAATCTCCCGCCAGCTGTAATCAGGAACAGTGAACAACAGTCCAGCTTAGCCGGGTGCTTGCCAGCTCACTTCCCCAAATTACTGCTAGTGAAAGTATCCAAAAATGTTCCGGACTACTCTATAATTTTGGATATTATAGGGAAAAAAATATCACTAATGGGTTCTGTAGAGCTGTTTTTTATGATATAGTGCGGTTTGTTTTATACTCAGAATATTATTTTATATTTTTTGGATCGGTCAGATTTACTGTAAGTCTCTTGTTGTTTCCATTTGTTTGCGGTGGAGAAGCTGGCAGGCCCAATCAGCTATAGCTGTTGAATAGGTCTCTAGTGAGAAGTCATCTAGCCTTAAAGTACAACTGAGGACAGGCAATGGACATTCAAATATTTACAAACCTTCAAATATATAAATATTTTATATATATTTTATATATTTGTAAGAACCTGTACAACAAGCACTTAGCTGTGTACCCGCAGCCACTCTGAAGCAATTCATCTTCAAAGTTTACAGGAAAAGCTCTGTAGTAATTTAAGTCAGTTTTCAAGCATTATAATCTTCCCCTTTTCCTGTGAACCTCTTCTGCTCACATCACCCCTTTGCTGTGCACCTGCTCTAAGTTCACATTGGAGATTTAAAATTTAAAATGAGCCGAGTTGCTGCAATGAAAGCGAAACACCCTTTGCTGTGACATTAAATCGATTTTAAAGGTAAATTAAAAAAAACAAACAAACAAGTATATACTTACCTGCTCTGTGCAATCTTCTTGGGTTACCCAACGGCGCTCTTGGCCCCTCCTCTCTGTCCAGTGCACCCATGGGAAGCCGCTTCCCATGGGGGCACTCGTTTATGCTCCCTCCCGCTGCTGTGCCCAAAGACTCAGCCCTGCCCCTCATTACTGGCTTTGATTGACAGCACTGGGTATACCTCCCAACTTTCTGAGATGGGAATGAGGGACACCTATCAGCAAAAATATGCAGGCATAGGACACACCCCTTGCCACGCCCCCTTAAAGGAGAATTGTACAAAAAAAATAAGATTGGTTAAACCCACAAGTGCTTTTTTACCGCTACTATTCCTTTATACTGGCTTTTGGAATTTACAAATTAGAAATCAGATTAAAAGGTTTAGCTCTGGATAACACTTTTTTTGATAGATAAAAGTGCATTTTATATACATTTATATAGATCAGACATAAATGAGGGACAAATGAGGAGGAATGAGGGACAGGGAAACATTGCTCCAAATCAAGGACAGTCCCTCGAAATCAGGGACAGTTGGGAGGTATGGCACTGGAAGCCGATGGCTCCCGGTGTCCCAGCAAAGCCAGCGAGATCCAGAAGTGAGGGGAGAGAAGAGCTGCAGATGTGCATGGCGCTGGATCTAATGAGGGCTCAGGTAAGTAAAAAGTTGGGTTAAAGGGGAATGCTGATACCTAAACATTTGTTATCTCAATGCAAGGAATGCATTAAGATAAAAAATGTTAAGGCTTTAGAACCATTTTAAAGCCTAGCCCTCTTTTATATGCAGAGTCTGGCCTCAACGTCTTTAACTTTGGAGCAAAGGCATTCAGAGAGAGCAGCAATGTCCATCCGCCATCCCACTATTTAGTGGCAGTGCTGACATTGGCGAATGAGTTATATATTCAATAATAGATGTGTAGAACATGCAGGATGGGACATATGATTGTTAAATAATGTGCTATAAATGTGCAAGTCACATCTATTTTTTGCCTCCTATAGGCTGTACTCTCCTTGAAAACACCCCCAAGTCCTTCTCTCTCCAGAAGGACAGCAGCATCTTTGTTCTGGCATCCAAACATCTTAACCTTCTTCTTGGACTGAGATGCTGAGAAAAAAAATCCAACATGTTTTGCCAAAAGGCTTCATTGGGGGTGTAAAAGAGTGACATGATGCCAAAAATGTTTGTGCTCTTTTTTTGTTTGGCACCCCTGATGAAGACTTTTAGGCAATACATGTTTTTTTTGTTTTGGGAGTGGGCATTGTGACAGCTTTGAAGTGTCATAGTGATAAAAGGGTTTTAGGTCACCCAGGATTTTCAACTAGGCAGGTTGAGGGACTCCAGAATGCGTATTTCATTTAGAGGAAACTTGGTAATCAGTTTCCTCGGTTGTTGGCAAAACTGGGATTGGGACCTGGCACCCAGAGATTTCGTAGAGATCTTGGGACCAGGTGTTGCAGGCAACTGGCACACTAATGGCAAAAGTGTTCACACCTGTTACAGTCTAGGACCTGATGGTAGATCAGGGCTCCACCCTCCCGAGTAGTCTGTGTGGATGCAAGGGAGAAGCCAGAAGTGTGGATGACTGCATTGTGCAGTCTGTGATAAAAAAGACAAAGGGCCAAAGCCTGAGGGCCGATGCAGCAGGGAGCTGCTAGAAAGAGAGTTGACATCGGTACTACTTTGTACATAAAAACAGGGATGCTGTGTTAGATGGTCAGGAGGTCGGGGCCACAAGGCCTGAGCAGTGGTGTTGCTAAGCGAGCAAGGAGGTTGAATATTACTTTATTTTTTGTTAATGGTGGTAAACCCCTGCGAGGGAAGCCATTTGTTCTTTTGGACTTTTCTTTCTGTTTTAATAAAAGTGGACCAACAAGCCCTTAAATGGCATATCTGGTGTGATCACTGGTGAGTCCTAAGTCCACCAGAAGCACCAGATGCAGCCCTTTGCATGCTTTTATTTGGCCCTTGGGGCAATAATTTCCCACACTGACACCAATTAAGGGGCACAATTCCTCCCACTCATACCAGTGATGGGCTACAATTTCTCCCAATGACACCAACAATGATGAGCAGTGAAAGAGCACAACACCCCTGCATTGAAAGTCAGTAGCTATACCCACAGTGAGATCCCATTTAGGTTGGATTCAAATTCTGGCATATGTTAAAGTTATAAATGCAAAAAGTTTTGATTCACCAAAATCTAGCCCCAAGTGAACTCAAATAGCAGAGCTAAATAAAATCCTAATCATAAATGAAATAAAAGAGTGATGAAATTAAATAATCCACCAGTGATAAACTTATATACTCACTCCTTCCTACTACTGTACATCAAAATGTGGGCGAAAGGAGCTGGTGAGTGTATTAACCTAAGGGGAGTGGATTCACAGTCACAGAGGTGCGGTGGAAGAGTTACTTAAAGTGGAGATCTACGCCGTATCACGTCACGGATCAATACTTTTGGACTTTTTTTTACACATTTGTGGACTTATTTACACTGGTGTTTATATATATATATTTTAATTTTTATATATATTTTTGTGTACAGCTATGATATTCATGTAATTGGTTATGCGCACTATATTTGTGAATATAGATCATATTATTTTGATGCACAGTAGTAGGAAGGAGTGAGTATATAAGTCTATCACTGGTGGATTATTTAATTTCATCACTCTTTTATTTCATTTATGATTAGGATTTTATTTAGCGCTGCTATTTGAGTTCACTTGGGGCTAAATTTTGGTGAATCAAAATTTTTTGCATTTATGGTTGTTACACTTCAAGCAGCAGCTTAGATTTAAGCTTCATTTTCCATCAGCGCAGCATTTGGGTGTAGGAGGGGGTGGATTTTCTATATACTTGATTTTGACATTATATGTTAAAGTTACACTGCTGCAGCCTTGTAACTGGGGAAACCTAAACAAAAGCACTTGAGTAGAGCTTACAGGTGGCTTTTAAATAGTAAAAGGTACAAAGGCAGCTAAGTGTTTGGTTTCCCTTATCTTGGAAACAATCTAAGTTTCTCACTAAAAATGATTGGGTGACTGACATTATGAAATCAGAACAGCTAGCCACCTGTAAAGACCATTATAATACATTTTATAGTAAATGGGCTACCTGGCTCCACTATTTGTCTTCCATTGACACAGGAACATCCAAGGTTGCCCCATTTACTGAGTAATAGGATGAAACTGTCCAGGTGGCATTGTGAAACTACCCTGCTTGGTGCAGGTACCTTGCCTATGCCACAGAGGGACATATCTGGCACCAAATAGGCTTTATGTTGTAGTCAGTTGATGAACAGACCTGAGTCCTATTGTTATTGTTATTGTCACTATTGATGTCTGTGTCTTTTAATCTGCCATCTTACTGGTCTGGAATGTCTATTTTTCCCTCCATTGGCTGCCACTTACCCAACAAATTAAATTCAAAATACTAACAATAACTTATAAAGCCATCCACAACTTGGCAACATCTACTAAACTAGTCTCAAAATACCAACCAAATTGTTCTCTTAGTTCCTCCCAAGACCTCCTGCTCTCTAGTTCCCTTGTCACCTCATCCCATGCTCGCCTCCAGGACTTCTCTCAAGCCTCTCCCATCCCAGGAAATTCCCTTCCCCAATCTGTCCGACTATCTCCTACTCCAATTTTAGGCAATCCCTTAAAACTTTTCTCTTCAGAGAAGCCTATCCTGCCTCCACCTAACAACTGTACTTGTATTTTCTCCATTAACTCATCCCCCACAGGCATTACCTGTTTTATCACTTAAACCTTCCTTTTAGATTGTAAGCTCTAATGAGCAGGATCCTCTGATTCCTCCTTTATTGAATTGCATTGTAACTGTACTGTTTGCCCTCACATTGAAAAGCGCTGTGCAAACTGTTGGCGCTATACAAAATCCTGTATAGTAATAATAATAATAATAATAATAATAATAATCTTAACAATATTGTGATGGCTTAACCATAGTACTATAGCATATTAGGGATCCATAGCAATACTGTACCTACTACAGTCACGTAAATGTTTTATTCTTGGCATTCAAATAATTATGCAAAAGGAAGAATAATCGAGAATTTACCAAGGTATAAAGGAAGGTATAATATTCAAGGCTCTTTGCTTTGCATGTGTACATCTATCCAGTAATCCCTGTACTGGATAAGGTGTTTTTATATATATATGTACACTTATTTGTTGTTTTTATATGTTCATCAGATCTACAAGCTCCTGAAGAAGCGCAATGGTGCGCGCAACATGTAGAGCATAAATCTTCTTGTGACTCCTGATTGTGACCCAACCACTCCATCTACTTCATTTTCTGTGGATAGTGCTACCGGTTACATTATACTATATCTATTACTTTCTAGAATAATCCACTATAATTGGAGGTGCTCTTTGAGTCCTCAGGGTCAAATGTTCTTTGTCATCATTTTTATGATGTGTAATTTTTTATGTTGTACATAAGCTTTTTAACTTTATCCAATTAAAAATCCTATTTTGTATCTTAACTTGTGTGCCTACAAAGTCCATTTTTGTAATTCCTTGTTCTTTTTCACATATTATCGGGATGTTGGCATACCGATAATAGTGCATCCACAGTTTTACCCTGTAAGGACATGTTAAACTTTTTCCTTTTTTTGACATACATCTAAATAAAGATTATCTAGAAAAATGGTAAAAGGTACAGCTTTTTTTGAAAAAAATGATACCACTGCTGTATAGCGTGTCATGGTAATGGTCCCCTAATGCAAACTTGTAAAGTTAAAGGTCCACTTTAACAAAAGTAATAGCAGGCATCTGGTGGTATCTGCTCTCATCCAGGACTCGGCTTTAGACTGACAGGTTCATATTTAATATAACCTACCATGCACCTTGAAGGAGAGACCAGAGGTTTATCATTTGTTATAGTACATAAGTTACAGGTAATAAACTATTTGGAATATTATTGCCCTATTATAAAATGTTGTATAATTTTACTGACATTAAATAAATTGCTTCTGGTAAGCAGTACCACATGTTTTCAGAGGTCATTGTAATAAAATATTGAAAATCACTTAGCATATTTTCATAATAGAAGACTTATGAGCTCAGTAAACGTGCATTACAATGAACACAAGGAGCCAGATTTGTAAGTGCACAAGTGTAATGCCACATTGCCGAAAACAGCAATATGATGTAGTTTAACAGAAGTTCTTTTAGTCAGAGCAATTTAAAAAGTCCAAATGGTTACTGTAATATAGTCCTGCAGGGGCAGTGCCAGTAGATAATTCAAAAACAACTTCAGCAGTCTACAGAATGATAAAAGTGAACCTGTCCCCAGACAGTGCTAACATTTTCTGGAGAAGCAGTAAGAGCACATTAAAACACATCCTCATCCACCTCTGTAGCTATAAGCTTTGTGGAAAAATCTGTCTTCAAATTTCACAACAGAAGCACTGAAATCACAGAGCCTTTCCTCATTACTTTATCGTGCTGCAGAATCTTGACAAAATGCCACCTCTCTAATGCAAACACACAACAGGTTTTTCTAAAGTCTGATATACATGGCTTGAATTTTGGCAGATTCCTGATCCACCAAGATTCAAACCATAGGCGGGCACTGTTGGCACCACCCGGCTCAGCAAATGTTGGTTTTTCAATCTACTTTTGTCAACAGTGATTGCTTTCAATCAGATGCAGTCACTGGTTTGGTATTCAGACAGTCGTGGGCTTCGTCTGCCAAAATACGATAGCCAATAGGGAAGATTCCTACAGTATATTCACACTGTTTAGTATAAATGTAGGAATCTATTAGATCTCTCTTGTTCTGCCCATAGGCTGAACCAGACAAATCTATACATGTATTGCTAGCCTAAGCTGTTAAAAACCAACTGAAACCAGACTTTGTAGTCTTTGCTGTGAAATTAGAGGATCTTTGAGAATAAATGACTTCTCAGTACATGCAGCTAGAGAGGTCAGTAAAAGTGCTTTACTGTTTGTTAACAATACCTTATTTACTATTATGCATTATTTACCCAAAAGTATTTTTTGCATTAAGGTACAAAAGTCCCCAGTACCTTTCCATGACTCCGCTCATCTCCAAGCACTTACCAACAATCCATGTTTACCACCATTGGCTCTAGGATGATCTGCACTGCTTTCCTGGTTGTCTGGGTTGTAGAGGGTAGGGGAGCAACAAGTGGCTGTAAGCTGTGAAGAGGGAATATTAGTGGGGCTTGCCAGGTGCTGTCTGTTTCAATCTGCAATGTGTTTTATGGCGTCTCGCTTGAGAAAGAAGGACATGCCCACAAAATGTGTTGTGATGTGGCAACCCGGCAAGCTTTTCCTGGATGCACGCTGCTCCATAGACCTGTTGTCTGTCTCCAAGCAAATCTCCGACGTTCGTTACCTTTATGCTGCAGGTGCACCCGGCTCTCCTTCTACTGCATACTGGCAATCCAATGCTGTCGGACACTACAAGGAAGCACCATAAGTTTAAAACACTACTTATTCCATTTGTAATATTCAAAGTAAACTAACCCATCCATCCATCCATGCTTTATTTTGTTGAGAAATCACTTTGAAAAACACCCCCTAGCATTTCTAGCTGTGACCATCTTGTGTAAGGGCATGTAACATTTACTTTCTGGAATCCATCTGCCCTTAGCTCATATATGCAGGCAGGAGAGTGTGCTTAGCTGAGAAAACCCCTCTTACCCTGTCCAGATGAAAGGAAAAAAAACACCCATGAAGACTCATGGGATGTATGACATTATTTTAGTTTAGTTCTACTTTAAGTACAATGGCTTAGGGTCATCAGTTTGAATCCCAACCACAAGATTGCAAGAAGTTTCCATATATATATATATATATATATATATATATATATATATATATATATATATATATATATATATATATATATATATAGATATATATAGATATAGATATATATAGATATAGATATATATTAGGGGTGTTGAATTTAATCGCAGCATCGATTCATCTCGATTCGGCCGTCTGCGATTGGGTGTTTATCATCGAACAATGCTGCCACCAACTGTATTTAATACAGAATTTTAAGGCTCGACATGCTGGGTATCTATTTATTCAGCACAAGCTAGTCTTTATAGTTTACCAAAAAAAAAAAAAGAAAAGGTACAATATTGTGTTTGTGTGCATTACAAATAATGTTAGTGTATTTCTTACTGAAAATTTGCCCTTGAAAAGCTGTTGTGCTAATATCGTGTGACATAGAAAATTGGAACTACCATCATTTTTTTCTTCAAGGGATCTCTGCTAATCTTCCGACCGAAAAGGATTTTTTGTTTGCAAAAAAACAAATCAAAGCTCTGGTGAATGGGTAAAAGAAACACTAAAGCCCCGTATACACGATCTGACTTTCCGACCAGAAATGTTGGTTGTCAGGCTGTTGGCGGAAAAATCTGACCACGTGTATGCTCCATCGGACAATTGTTGTCAGGCTTTCCACCAACAAATGTTGGCTAGCATGTCTTCTACTTTTCCAACAACAAATGTGTGTTGTCGGATTTTCCGATCGTGTGAACACAAGTCTGTCAGACAAAAGTTCAAAGTACAAACGCGCATGCTCGGAAGCAGAGGCGGACGGTCTTGTAAACTAGCGTTTGTAATGGAGAATTAACATTCGTAACGTGGCAATTTATGAAATCTCCAAATGCAGCGCACAATTCTCTTCTTCTTTAATGGGATCATAATGAAGCTGCTTTGCTGGTGATACTATAAAAAAAAAACAAAGGGAAAAAGAAACGGAATTGGGAACCAATTCCACCCATAAAGAATTCATCAATGAGGAACAAGCAAAATAGCAAAAATATAAATAGATTTAATGAAAAATTCATATATACACCAATCAAAAATCAAACAATGTGATTAATAATAATAAACCAAAAACCGTCACCAATGAATAAAATAGACAACGTTGTCTGGAGACAAGACACAGATGGCCACCACTAGACACACACATACACACTACTAATCAAAAAGGGAAAGCAGATCTTCTCAGTATGTGCAAATAGTTGCTGTATGTAACAGGGTGGTAGGTGTGTGCAGCCATAAATGATGGGGATCCACCAGCTGGGTAGTGACACCCGGATTGGAGAATGGCCTGCTTCCACAGCTACAGTGATGAATAACTACAGTAGATAGAATTGAATGCGATGAACTAGGTAGCCAGTGATATAGGGATAAGGTCCTATTCAGAGAGCTGTAAATGAGTGGAGATGGGAGTGTGCCTGAATGCATACTTTAATCAGTCACTGCATAGGTGCTAGTTGGGGGCTGAAGAGAAACACACTAGCTTGTGGACATAACAGTCCCATGTAGGGAGTAAGCGGATTCAGTCTCACCACTCCGTAGACACCGGTATGCAATAGGCAAGCAAGATAGTTGGATCCTTCTCAAACCATCTCCGTACAGCTCAGCAGGTTAGATATCATCCATCTGTTGGCGGGATACATGCAGTAACGATCGGGAATAGTGGTGATAAATCGAAGAGTGCCGCATGTGAGCGGTGTAGGTCGTCATCCACTTCCCGGGTCTGTTGGAAAAGCCTCGCCAGCGAGCGAGCGGAATCCCCAGGGCTGGTGGGTGGGTCTGTGTGCACGCTAAGCAGGGAGTGATGGCGTCAGCTGACGCGTTTCATCCGTCACAGGGATTTCTTCAGAGCATGCGCCATGGCCTGGACAGTCACCTTATATAGTCCTCACGCTGAAGTACGTGAATACAACGGCTGCTAATTGCCCAGGCAACAGCGCAACCAATGGACTGCCATTCATACCAAAAGACAACATAGATTGTTAATAAAGATGGCCAGTCTGTAGGTGCAGTCACTCTCCAAGATAGTTAGAAGATAAGTAAAGAGAATAGAGGGATGACGACAATACAGAAATGGAAGACTAGTGAAGTTAAACGAACAGAAGGATTAGATTTGAATTCAGATACCGATATGACAGCAAGGGAAAGGCAAAAAAGAAGAGAAAATCTCGGTGGTGTAATTTAAGGTGTAAGGAACACAGATAAATTACACTCGTTATTTAACCCATGGGGGGACATACTATCAAGGGTATATATCCACATTTTTTCTTTCTGACAAAGGATTCTGTCAAAATCGCCCCTTCTCAAGGGGATATTCAGTCCCTTAAATATAAGTCCGGTTGGATCCCCACCATGAAATTTAAGAAAATGCAGGGAAATGGGGCGCTCATCATCCTTACTTAGAATGCTTTGGACGTTTTCACTGATTCTGATTTTGAGTTGCCTTTTAGTCTTACCCACATAGTTTTTTCCACATGGGCAAGTGAGCATGTAGATTACTTGCGTGGTATTACAGTTGATGAAATTATACATTTTGAACAGTTTTTTCCATTAGAATTAGCGAAGACGTCCGTGCGTTAAACAAACTTGCACACAGCGCATCTGCCACACCTGAACATACCCTTCAGGGGTGGGAGTTGGGTAAGCCAGTTAGGAGTGGGAGATCTTTTGTACTCTGAGTGAATTAGGTAATCTCTAAGGTTCCGGGAGCGGCGAGCAGTGAGAAAAGGACGTTCGCTCACGATTTCACCAAGGGCAGTGGAATCGGAGAGGATATGCCAGTGGTGATTAAGAATGGTCCTAATTTGTTCCCATCGGGCGCCATATTTGGTAATAGTCCGAGGGGGTTCATGTCCATCTTTTGAAGCCTTGGAGTCTTTTCTGATGAGAAGTTGCTGACGGTCTGTTTGAAGGGCTTTTTTCTTAGCTTCCCTAATAGATGAATGGGAGTAATCTCTATCCCTAAACCTGCCATCTTGTTGGTGATACTGATGGAGTTATTGCAAACAAATTTTCAAAGGCTTTTTTTTTCTAGTGATATCAAGAATAATATTATTATGCTTTTTTTTTTTTTTATTTGTGCAAGTTACCACAACACCATTATCCCGTAGTTTATAGGATCAAAGATACAACTATGTTGGTGTCCCTTGATAACTTTACATTGTATTTTTTAAAATGTAACTGCCTACTCCCAAACTGTCATTTGAAGTAAAACACATAGCCAAGTATTATTCTCCACAATTTTTTTATTGTGCATTAAAAAAATTTAGAAAAATAAAATTAGACATGCTATCTGCCAATAGAACTTAACCAAAAAGTACATTCTATGCATTCAAAAATATAGAAAATATACCAAATCAAATCATTATTCAACCAAATCAAATCAACACTCACCAAACTTCTACTAACACAAAATTAGCAGAAGGAGCCCAAAAGGGTGGCGCTAAAGAGCTGAAAAACCACGTAGTACGTCTAGTACATCACTACGTTCGTAATTGTTGGCCAACATTTGTGTGACTGTGGGTATGCAAGGCAAGTTTGGACCAACACCCTTCGGACAAAATTCCAGGATTTTGTTGGCGTAAAGTCCGATGTGTACGAGGCATTAGCTTTGATTTATCCCCTTACCAACCGCCTCACGTAGGAGTACGGCGGCAGAGCGGTTCTCCTGTGCTAGATCACGTATCTAATACGTGATCCAGCACTTCCCAGTAGGGGGCGCAATTAGTCACTGTGATTAGTCACAGCACAAGCTGATCAGCGGATCTCTGCCAATGATTGCTGGCATGCACCCACTGATTGGCGAAGAGGATGACAGGACAGAGCTCTGTGAATGTAAACAATACAGAGCTCTGTCCTGTCAGTGAGGATGTGCTGGTTTTTGTTTGCCTGCAAAGCAGGGAATAAAAACTGGCACATGCCTTAGTAAAAGCAGCACGCAGTGAATGCACCAAGCACTGTTAGGCACACATTTAACCCCTTGATCGCCCTAGATGTTAACCCCTTCCCAGCCAGTGTCTTTAGTACAGTGACAGTGTATATTTTTTTGCACTGATCACTGTATTAGTGTCATTGGTTTTCCACAAAGTGTCAGAAGTGTCAGATTGTCCACCAGAAGGAAGCCTCTTCTAAAGATAATGCACAAGAAAGCTGGCAAACAGTTTGCTGAAGACAAGCAGACTAAGGACATGGATTGCTGGAACCATGTCCTGTGGTCAGGTGAGACCAAGATACACTTATTTGGTTCAGATGGTGTCAAGCGTGTGTGGCGGCAACCAGGTGAGGAGTACAGAGACAAGTGTGTCTTGCCTACAGTCAAGCATGGTGGTGGGAGTGTCTGGAAGCTGCATGAGTATTGCTGGCACTGGGGAGCTACAGTTCATTGATGGAACCATGAATGCAAACATATACTGTGACATACTGAAGCAGAGCATGATCCCCTCCCTTCAGAGACTGGACCGCAGGGCAGTATTCAAACATGATAATGACCCCAAACACACCTCCAAGATGACCACTGCCTTGCTAAAGAAGCTGAGGGTAAAGGTGATGGGCTGGCCAAGCATATCTCCAGACCTAATCCCTATTGAGAATCTGTGGGGCATCCTCAAACGGAAGGTGGAGGAGCACAAGGTCTCTAACATTCACCAGCTCTGTGATGTCGTCATGGAGGAGTGGAAGAGGACTCCAGTGGCAACCTGTGAAGCTCTGGTGGACTCCATGCCCAAGAGGGTTAAGGCAGTGCTGGAATATAATGGTGGCCACACAAACTATTGACACTTTGGGCTAAATTTGGACATTTTCACTTAGGGGTGTACTCCCGTTTGTTGCCAGCAGTTTAAACATTAATGGTTGTGTGTTGAGTTATTTTGAGGGGACAAATTTACATTGTTATACAAACTGTACACTCACTACTTTACATTGTAGAAAAGTGTCATTTCTTCAGTGTTGTCACATGAAAAGATATAATAAAATATTTACAAAAATGTGAGGGGTGTACTCACTTTTGTGAGATACTGTATATAACATCGTTTGTAGCCGCTATAACATTTGTGCAAACCAATCAATGTACTCTTATTGGGATTTTTTTTTACCAAAAATATGTATTTGATTTTTTAAATGTTTTTATTGGATGTGTATTATAGCAGAAAGTAAAATATATTGTGTTTTTTTCAAAATTGTTGGCCTTTTTTTCATTTAGGTTGGGTTCACACCTATGCGAATTGGATGCCGGTTTCCTGCATCCAATTTGCATGACAGAAGAGATTGTGACCGGCTCTCTATGGAGAAACCCAGTGCTGATCAAATATCACCAAAAGAAAGCTCTATTTGTGTGAAACAAATGATATAATCTCATTTGGGTACAGTGTTGCATGACCGTGCAGTTGTCAATTAAAGTAACAGTGCCAAAAAGGCCTGTTCATGGGGTCAAAAATGATAAAAAATGTATTCTATTCAAGTATATGTTAACTCAAAAAATACCTTCTATTGATCGCAGCCTCTTCCAAATCTCCAATTTTTTTCTTTCTTTTTCTGCTGTGATCTGAAGGCCTGTTAGAGGGTGTCCATGTTTGTTCTCCATGGTCCCACTGTATGTAGGATGTAGTCAACCTCACTTGCTCGCTCCTGAGATGGACTAAGGACTATCGGATTTGTAGCGTGCATAGAGGGGTGCACATGACCACAACTAACAGGTACCGCTTGCTCCAAACATAGGGAAGTGAGGGTGGAACAAAGTACATTACAAGAAGGGAGAAAAATACAGTTATGTCGTGTACACACGGGCGGACTTTTTGACCGGACTGGTCCGACGGGACGAATCCGTCGAACAATCTGACCGTGTGTGGGCTTCATTGCACCTGTAGCGAACTTTTTCGGTCGAAAATCAGACGGACTTTAGATTTGGAACATGTTTCAAATCTTTCTGACGGACTTGAGTCCGGGCGAAAAATCCGCTCGTCTGTATGCTAGTCCGACGGACGAAAACCGACGCTAGGGCAACTATTGGCTACCGGCTATCAACTTCCTTATTTTAGTCCGGTTGTATGTCATCACGTACGAATCCGTCAGACTTTGGTATGATCATGTGTAGGCAAGTCCGTTCGTTCGAAAGTCCCTCGGAAGTCCATCAAAAGTCCGTCGGGAAGACCGTCGGACCTTTGATGCTGAAAAGTCCGCCCGTGTGTACACGGCATAAGAAACAACTTCATTAAAAATAGATGATAAGTGTATTGTCCTACTGGCCATATGCTATGACCATTTTCATTGTTACCTGCATCCTCCCATCAAAAAACAAACACAAAATAGATGACAGGGCCATTAAGTAATGGATGTGTAATGCCCCGTACACACGGTCGGACATTGATCGGACATTCCGACAACAAAATCCATGTTTTTTTTCCGACAGATGTTGGCTCAAACTTGTCTTGCATACACATGGTCACACAAAGTTGTCGGAAAATCTGAACGCGGTAACGTAAAACACGTACGTCGGGACTATAAACAGGGCAGTAGCCAATAGCTTTCATCTCTTAATTTATTCTGAGCATGCGTGGCACTTTGTGCGTCGGATTTGTCTACACACGATCGGAATTTAATCGATCGGATTTTGTTGTTGGAAATTTTTATATCCTGCTCTCAAACTGTGTGTGTCGGAAATTCCGGCGGAAAAAGTCCGATGGAGCCCACACACGATCGGAATTTCCGACAACACAATCCGATCGCACTTTTTCCGAAGGAAAATCCGACCGTGTGTACAGGGCATTAGGATGATTTTTGAAGAATAAGGATATCATTTAGTGTCACTTAAAATATGACAAGCTATTTTTAACTATGCCATGTCCTGAATAAATATTAAAAAAAAAAACCTTCAAAGATACATATTAATAACGAAAGAACTAAAAAGAAAACTATGTTACTATAGAATATATATGTATTTTTTAAATATTAATCTCTTCTCTTCTATAGGTTGTACAGTGCTAGAATCTAAAGTAAAAACAGGTGTGACAGTAGCTTAATAAAGATTAAGCCATAAATTGCAAGAAAATGATGTTCACTTGAGCATTCCTAAGGCTGCTGTCAGGTCAAACCAGGAATGATGTAAGTGTTCAAGCGCTGACATAAACGGAATTAACTGAGTGTTGAGCACCGTACGGCATTCTGTAACCGGGCTAAAAAAAGGGGAATTCTTTTTTAATGAAGTAATGCTAATTCAGGTTTGCAGGCTATGAAATGAGCTCACAGGTTTTCCTGCTGCTGCAAAATGTCATAAATGAATGCCATGAACCTGTTCAAGTTGTTATTCTTGTGAGTATTGTGTGTACAAAAGTCCAGGTTCTTATACCATTCATGAGTATGTATAACACATTCCCAATACCTTTATGTATCCATCCATGTGTGCAGCGGAAAAGAGGATGAGCTTTACTGCCCACAAACCACACATATGTGTCCATACATGGACTAGGTTTCTGTGCTCACTGACCTGCACTATTCATGTTCTGTTTCAAATAACACTTTATGCATTGACATACCTTCTTAGACCCAGTCTGTCTAGGCAATGTGGTCACCTGCTGCAGACATCCCAACCTGCAAAAACTCATTTCAGGGAGGTGGCGCTTCGCGCCCGCACACGCCCAGCCCCCCCCCCCTATTTTTTAAATCACTTTCTCAATATTTTTCTTCTGGGGAAGGGGGTGGAGGGTGGGTTTTTTTATTTTTAATAATTGATTTTTTTTTACAATTTAATTTGTTTTTCATTTTTTTTTCACAATTTTTGGGGGAAGGGGGTTGGGGCAGTGGACAGTGTTGGTAGGGCAGGGGAGAGTGGTGTCCGTAGTTTATTTTATTTTTTTACACTTTTTAATTTTTTAGAATTTTTTTACAATATTTTGCGGGGGGCTTTGGTGAGATTTCAGGGGTCTAAACAGACCCCTGACATCTCCCCTTTGAGACAGACAAAAGGGACTGAGGACACAGATTCCCCAGTCCCTTTCTCAGCACTAAAGATGAATGAACGGGAGACAGCGGCTCCTGTTCATTCATAAACTGAGCAGAGTAAACACAGTTTACTCTGCTCAGTAATCACAGGACACAGGAGCGATCTCACTAACTGTGTCCTATTACTAGTTCCCCCCGCAGCTGGAGGGAGAGGAGAGGAGGGGTGCTGGCTGCGCGGGATGAGGGGGGCGGAGACAGACATGGAGGGGGCCGGGGGAGGAGTACACAGAGCAGCTGGGGATGATCGGTGCGTCTGGAAAGACAGCTGTGATCACCGATCTCCCTGTATAGCTTTTTAGTCGTCAGCCGCGGGAGGGAGAGAAGGAGAAGCGGCTGCCTGCTAAAAATCTATACAAAGAAGATCGTGATCACAGCTGATCCCCGCCGCACCGATCATTCCCGGGAGATCGGAAGGCGCTTGAGGGTGTGCGGGAGCCGCCGCAGAAATGCGGGAGATGTCTGCCTGCTGACTTGGCACCATCCACAGGCAGCATAGCTCTTCAATAAGTCAGAAATTGAACCCAACGTAATTTTACTTCAGCTAATTGCAGTACAGAGGATGTTTTTTTCCTTTTGAAGTGTAAAAAAAATAATGGATTTGATTTACTAAAACTGGAAAGTGCAAAACCTGGTGCAGCTCTGCATAGAAACCAATCAGCTTTGAAAAATTTTTTTGTCAAAGCTTAACTGAACAAGCTAAAGTTAGAAGCAGGTTGGCTACCATGCACAGCTGCACCAGATTTTGCACTCTCTATTTCTAGTAAATGAAGCAGTGGCGGCTGTTGTTATTTTTTTGGGGGGGCAGCAAACAACCACCCCCGTCAGCCAGGGGCACTCCCTAAACACCACCCCCCCTCACCCCCACTGTCTGGCGCTCACTCGGTCCGGCACTTACCCCATCTAGGTGGCGGGTGGCGGGCACCGGCTCCTGTGTCCTCTCCTCCATCATGGTGGCATCCGCCATGAGTCTCCTCCTATGTGTCCAATAGGATCACCTGTCCTTTCAGCCAACCAGGGGTGACGGGTCTCAAGACACGTGACATGTGAGTCAGAGTCATGTGACAAGTCACATGGCATGTCACATGACTGTCCAGTCATGTGACATGCCACCATGCCACGTGACAAGAGGAGAGAGAAAGAAGGGCAGCCTGCCCTCACTACTGAGCAGCACTGCTTTGAGACTGAGCTGAGCTCTCAGTCTCAGCATCGGCTCTCTATTGCCACTTGCAGGTAGGAGGAAGGAGAAAGCTGAATCCTCTCTCTATCCAAAATTTAAAAAAACATTTTGCCTAAAGTTCTGCTTTAAGAGCATAGGCATGCGCTGCCTATATGGAACAAACAGACAAATCGGAAGGCGAGCTACAGACTGAAATCTAGCAATGGATTAGAGAGCTGACAGCACCAATAGGTAAAGGCAAAAATCTATGCTACAATAATCTAAACTACAACTAGGTGTGTCCCCAAAAAACACCAAAGAAAGCCAAATACAAGGGGGTTACAGCACAGAGAAAATATCCCTGAGCACAAACATTTCTACTGCTCAGTATAGGTTAGTGCTTGAAGTGGTTGTAAACCTCAGACGTGAAATTTGCACTGCGTGTACTAAGGGTGATTTCTCTCTGCTGCCTTGTTCCCCTGCTATCTGCATGAGTCTCTTCTGACAGGTTTTCCTGACACCAAAAGATAAACATAAACAAAAGATGACAGGGAAGGGATCTCTGGCATACAACCTGTAATTGACAGCATCAGCTCTATTTCTGTGTTCTGTTTGAAGACAGATGTGTCCCTTTCCTCCAATCAGCTGTCAGAGCTTTCCTCACTGAACTCTGCAGAGTGTATTTCAGATCCCTGCCCTCTGCTTTCTGAAAGCTTAGACAAGCTGTATAGATGTTGCAGCTTGAACAGCTGTAGAGAAGACTGCAGATAACCAGGTACAACTTTTATAGGAGGATTTGTTTAATCTCTATGTATCACCTGGGGTCCGTCACTTCACTGGGTATATGGAAGGGTTTAAAACCACTTTAAGAAATCATATGATCCTATGTAGCCTGAGCTGCTACAAAGTTGTAATGTTACAGTCTAAATGGTGTAGGAAAGGAGACTAGGCAAGGTCACTGGCTGGAGCTTAGTGACAGTGTTTTTAAGAAAAAATACACTAATACTGTATATTGTGACATGTCCTGGAGAGTTAAAAAAAAAGCAGATGAAGGCATTGTCAGGGGGAGTACTGTGATCTCTTTAAAATGTAATAAATACCTGGATATGTTACTAATACTGCTTCTGTTGTACATATGGCTGGCCAGGTCTGGGACCTATTGGGTTAGTACTGCCTGTATCCCCCTAACGGAGGCCCTGTGTATATATTGTATTAAAAGAAAAGACACCATGGATTGCTCAGCAAAAAATATATTGGGAAAGAAACAATTAGAACATTTTCTCCTTATATCTTCTGTATATCTTCATACAGATCAGTCTGCCCTCTTGTGGCTACAAATATATATGAGTTAACATATTGACAAATATAACTAAACAAATAAGTACAACATAAAACACATAGAAAAAGCATTTCAAAGATTATCTTTAAAAACTAAACTTGGCTGATTCCCCTTTAAGTGATTGAAACTACATACATTTATTTGACTTCAATGTACAATGTGGTGAAGGAGTGGGTACAAATGTAACAGTTTTCCATCATTAGAGGAATCAAGGTTTCCATGAATGTGTGTGGTGTTTCCACCATCAAGGGGCCACCTACACATGAGTAATTTATACCTTCATGTCCCTGTTTTTGATATATCCTGAAATCTATACAAATCAGAGTCAAACGCCTAACAGTACATGTTGGAATAAAGCCCGATATTCCTTATTTTCCGTGTGGGAAACATGTCCAGCAGCAGCAAACTAATCTGGAAAACAGACTGTTTTAATAACATGTTAAGAAGTTAATAAGCAGTAATAGCACAACAATAATACCGCAAACTACCTTTTAATGCCTTCTACCCAGGCACTTCCCCTGTTTATATTTTGTATGGTTTTCAAGGACTATTATTTCAGTGTGAAACAGAATATTCAGACAGCCCACTGATATTCCCAATTATTCATCTATTAGTCTTATAGGGTGTTTACGTTTTTTTTGTTTTTTTTTTTCTTTATATTTTTTTTAGAAAGAAGTGTTTACTGAAAAATAAGGGCATCCAGTGCTATAAGGACTTTTTTTCAGCACTATTGCCTGCAGCCTACTGGTTCTGAGTACAGGCTGCTGTTCTCTATTTATCTTCATGTAGTGCAGGCCACCCTTCTCCAAGCAGCACCCTATAGTGGTGACAAGTTGAAAGATCGTTGTGTAAGAGGAGCTTTTTTATGGTTGGCTAGCTTTGCTGTCCAAGCACAAGGCTCAGCCCCCACTCCAGCCCTGCTAGAACATGATCCCACCTGCTAAAACCCTCCACCATCTTTTGCCTATTCCCAGCCATAGGCCTTTATATCAGAAGAAGCAATGTCTACACAATAGTTAGCTTCACTTGTTAGCTAGTCACTTGACATACACAGTCAATCACATAAAGTGGACAGTCCGCAGTATTCACAAGTGGAAGCACATGCAGCACCTCCCAGCCATCGCCCTCTAGTCTCTCTTCTGTCCAGAGTAACCAGTACTCACAAGTCGATGTTCTCTGTAGACCTCCTAGCTGGGTACACCTCTCCCAGGACCCCTGCAGGGAAGCAACCTCATACAGGGATCTCCAGCCTAGCCTGAAAGGCCTTTTTGCAGTCTGCCCTAGCCCCCACCTCATTAAGGAACAGAATATCTACAGCTGACTCCTCCTACATACAAGTCCACTCCAACTGGCCTCTTGCCCTGTTGGGCCTATGTGTGCTGGTTACAGCCTCACAGATGTTGGGCGTTTGGCTCCCATGCCCCAAGAGAGAATATGCTCCTCCCTACCAGCCTTATATATGGGTGCGGTCTCACCCCTGACATCACTTGTGGAAGGGCTCTACCTGAAGGACTTATCACTTGCTCTCACTACCTGCTATACAAGACACTGTTCTGATCTTGAGCCACCTAACTACACCTGCCTACATGGGTCTGGCAAAGGGCTGTGACATGTTGCTGGAACTGGATTCATGAACAGGGATTGGAACCCGTCAGGTATTATTGCTGTCTGTGCCCATGTTAGGGAGATCCCCCCTTTCTATTCATCTTGTTGACCATTATCGTTGACAGTAAAAATAAAAGAAAATCACAAATTTTGGGTTGATATCAGGGGAAATCTTTCAATGGGGACAACAGTTCTTGTGACACTGGTGACACACCAGGATTCTTTACCTTTGGAGGGATTTCCTCTCATTTCCTGTTTTGCATATGGGACAAGCAGTGAAGAAAATCTCCCTAATGGGTCACAGATGGGAAAAAAAATTGGCAGGGGTTAAAACCCTACTTTATTTTATCAAAAATGAAAAAAAACAGTCTTGCCTTTAGTTACTAGCTGGGTCATGTAAAAGCTGTATATCACTTAGGAAAATGGTATTTAACAAAATGAGTACAGTGCCATCATCCACAGAAATAGAAGGGGCAATGTGAATTAAACAGTGTGTGTTTAGTATCACTTTAAGTAAGTAAAAAAAGGCACTGTATAGTTAATGGCTTATGACCTCTCCAGTGCTCTGCCCCTGACCCAGCATGCTGATTTCGAGCCTAAGAGCATTAAGTCATTACGTCTGGGCCTTGTACTGCTGACTGCGCTATGCAATGTCAAACACATTATCAGTCCAGAGAGGAAGAAAGCTGCCTAAGCTTGATCATAATGATCTTGTAATAGGCTTCTTACCTCTCATCTGAAAAAGAGGAAAGATTGTTTTTTTACCACTTGTTTGAAAAGTACAGAGTCTAAAAATCTTGTGATTATCTGCAGTGACTGTATATTTTGTTCTTAATCCTTGCAGAACTATTATTTAGATAAAAGAATGTTTAATCCATGATGGCATTACTGCACAATCTGCAGTGGGAAAGGCAATGATGTGGATGCTTTTTCCTTACATTTATGATACAATTAGAGAGTCAGTACCAGGTGCAGATGACATCTCCGGGACTTCTCCAGAGCTCTCCCATCCTCTGGAATGCTCTACCACAATCTGTCTGGCTATCTCCTACTCCGGCTGCCCTTAAATGATCCCTGAAAATTCCTTTCTTCAAGGAAGCCTACCACACCTCCAACTAATAATTGAATTTTTAATTCTTCCATCAGCTCATCTACCACATTCACGACTGCCATCGGGGGGGGGACGACAACACACATGTAGGGGACCCGGGCCCCAAACAATGAGTTGTTGCTGCTGTTTAGGAGCAAGTAGGTATGTATGTGCCCCCAAACTAACAAGTTGTTAACTTACTCTATAGTAACAACCAGGGACAGTGAGGGAGAAGCACACTGTATACTATTGCTTTAGCAGGGCAGCCGCGGAGTGAGCCGATACAGCTGACTTAGTTCCAGCTGCAGCCTGAGAGAGGGGAAGGCGGAGTGACATAACCTGCACTCACCCTCTCCCCCCCATAGACTGGATGCATGGAACCCTGCTGACAGTTGATGACTCAGTAAGGATGCTGCGGCTGCCCGTTCATTAACAACCATGTTCTTTAGTGCTTGTTAAGGACATGGGCGGCTGCCCGCTCCCTAACAAAGCCTATTTTTTAATGTTAATAAATACGCCAGCTTTTGCCATGTGTTAAATTACCGCATATGTTCACTACTAAAATACCGCATGACTTCATAAAATAACTCATGCGGTATTTTAGTAGCGTTTTTTTAGTGAATGCCAAAAAATGTTTTGAAAAACGCTGTGCGGTATCTTACCGCATACCCGAATGTGGTAAGTTATTGCTTTGGGAATGGAGCCCAATATATTAAGTTTGCCTTTACTAGGTGTTTCAGTGCCTCTTTTCTTTGATATGGTACTACTACCGGGTACCAAGTATTACTTGCAGTCATTTATTTTTTTTATATTGATATTTTCTGTGATATTGCATGCTTTTTATGCTCAACCTAGTATGTCAGAGGGATTAAAGTTCTTAAAGAGGTCAAGGCAAAGAACAGAGGACCCATCCTAACCAGTGGCTTCCATGGGGTAGAGCGACAACATTCTAATGGACAAGAAGTTGCTTGTAGGTCAGAGGTGGAAGTTGCTGGTGAAAAGCAGGCACTCGAGGTGATAGGCAGACGTTGCTTGTGAAAGAAGAAAGCTGGTGGTGAGAGGTAGAGGCTGGACAAACTATGAGAGCTGACTGCAAGGCCAGAGATGCCTCTCTGACAGAGCTGAATGGGAACTGGCTGTCAGAAACCATGAAATCAGACTGAGACAGAAGTACAGTTAAATCACACATGTTTAATAATAAAAGTAAAAAGAACAAACGTAGTCAAAATATAGCCAAAGTTCAGTAAGCGGAATGGATAGTCAGCCAAGCCAGAAAACAGGGATCAAAGTAGTGGAACAGCAAGCAGGATCTGGAGCCAGAAGGGATGTCAGCAAAGCCAGTCTTTAAACAGGAATGCAGGAGCTGTTTTTTGTGATGTTGACCAAGGCGAAGGCAGAGACCCTCTGAACTGGACAGCTTAAGTAGGCAGGACTGACGAGCAGGATATGAACAACAGCAAAATAACTGTGGAGAGAGATGAGAGCTGGCAATTAGCCGACAGCTGAGCGGCCAGCTCAGAGAAGGAAGGCAGCCCTGACACTGGCCAATTTGGTGTGGTCCTTTCTGGTAAGTTTGGCGCAGATTCAGCCCAATCCCCAGGGCTTTCTCAATGCCTTCCCCGGACAGCTTGGCAGTCCTTCCCGGCCAGCTTGGTGCAAATTCAGCCTAATCCCCAGGATTTTTCCATTGTATTCCTCGACTTGCTTGGCACAGTCCCTCCTAGCCAGCTTAGCACAGACTCAGACAAATCCCCAAGGGCTTTTCCAATGCCCTCCCCAGCAAGCTTGGCTTGCTCACTCCTGGGCTAGCTTGGCGCAAATTCAGACATATGCAGAAGCTTTTGCAGTGTCTTCCCCGGCATCTTGGCATGCTTCTATTCTCGCCAATTTAGCACGCATTATGATGATTTCCCAGGGTCTTTTCCAACGCACCCCCAACAAGCTTGGCACGGACTTACATACATCTCCCCCCTACTCTCCTACTGCACCCATACTGCACCTATTCCGCACCCTTACTGCTTCTCTATTGCACATACTATATATTGCATGCTGGTTTACTAAAATTGTCATTAAGTGCACCAACACTTCTTAAAAGGTCACACTCCTAGCTGGCAGAAGAACAGCATAAATTAATGTCCCTCTGGTAAAACCATCCTGCAAGTCCTCTTTCCTTCATCTCTAAAGACAGTGCACATTCAAGTGGCGTAAGCATAGCCCAGTCACCAGAGGCGGCTCTCTAATTAGGCAAAGTAGGCGGTCGCCTTAGGCCTCGCCCCCACAGGGGCCTCGTGGCCGCCTAATTTGCCCATTTCGCACTGCCTTCTGCGAACCGCTATGGGTGTCAATACATTGTTTATGACATTCTAATATATGAGGTAACTCTGTGCTGGCTGGGTTATATTAACTTGAACTTCATGTAAATGGAGAAATATGCGTGTAATATATAATATATATATATATATATATATATATATATATATATATATATATACTTGATTAAAGAAGAATTGGTTAGAGAGAATTCTATAGACGGTGAATTCATAGTTCATAAAATTTAAAACTCTTAATATATGCAATTTATACAGCTAATTTTTATCGCTTGAATTATTTTTCCAATTGTGGATGTGAGTGGGGCCTCATGTCTCAGATTTGCCTAAGGCCTCACAAAGCCTAGAGCTGCCTCTGCCAATCACCATTAATGCCCTTTGGAAGTATAGTTTCTGTGTTCAGTAAATAGCATTATTACTGCTCATTGCTGCATTTTAGATGACCTTGCTACTTTGTATGCTGATCTGGACACCAAGTGTCTCCTGTAATAATCTAATTACCCTGTATGCTAAATTGTGTTATTGTCAACGTTAAATAATTTCTATGCTAACTTTATTACCAACCATACCCATACTTATTACCTTTAATACCACTATTAGATTGTTTTCTCTTATGAGCAGTGCCCTCTTAACCCACTTGTATTTTATTGTATTGTAGCTGTACTGCCTCTCTGTAGATTGCAAAGTGCTGCGAAAACTGTTGGTGCTATATAAATCCTGTATGTAGCACCCTCCTAGGTGGGTGCTAAAAGAGAATATCGTTTTTTTTTTTTAATCTTTCCAGGAAGATGGGCTGGTAAAACTTCGGCTTCATATACACTGCTGCTGGTAAGCGGATGTTAAGGAGCAGTTGGGCATTTTTTTCAACTGCTCCTGAACTCTCCCCTATGTTATCTTATCAGTACATGTACACAGGTTGGTTTATAGTCGTTTCTAGGCAGTTGCGTTTAGAGGCTTTTTTTGGAACCCAAAAAAAGTGTTCAGAATCTGTGTTTAGAGGCATTTCAAATGATAAACGCGGCTAAACGTTGTAATGCGTTTAGCCGCGTTTCGTTTACAGACGTTTTTCATTTTTAACTATTTTGAAAAAAAAAAAAAAAAAATATATATATATATATATATATATATATATATATATATATATATATATATATATATATATATATAGTCAGATGCCCAAATGTTAGATTGCCCACTATAAGTCGCTGATCACCACCATTAGTAATAAAAGAAAAAACTCTGGTATATATACCATTGTTTATAACCTTCCGGCAAACCAATTAATATACACATATTGGGATTTTTTTTTTAATTGGACATGTTTTATAGCAGAAAGTAAACAATATATAATTTTTTTCAAAATGTTTTTTTTTTTGTTTATGGCATAAAAAATAAAAAATCCAATGGTGATTAAATACTACCTAAAGAAAGCTCTATTTGTGTGAAAAAAATTATATAAATTTAATTTGGGTACAACGTTGCATGACCGCACAATTACCAGTTAAAGTAGTATTGAAATCATTTGGGGATTAAGTGGATAATCAAAGGCTGCAGGAACAGATTTTTGCATCGTTGGCATTAGGGATGACCCTTTGTTCGACTCGAACATCGGGTATTCGCCCGTTCGCCGAGAATATTATGGGGCATTGGCTGGAAATTTGAGCGTCCGCGGAAAGCCCCTTAATGAACGGCGAGACCGTCAATGCACTGCGAGATCACAATGCATTGACGGCTACTGATTGGCCAAATCATGTACCTGACCTGTATGCTTTGGCCAATCACAGCGCACTCTGCTGTAACAGCCATGATTGGCCAAAGGCAGGGTGCCTTTGGCCAATCATGGCTCAGGGGGCCACGCCCCACACTATGTTAGGCTGCTTACAGAGCGGCCATACATAGTTTATGAATGAGAGCAGCAAAATGACATTTGTCAAGGAAAAAATGTCATTTAAAACTGCTCGTGGCTGTAATGTATTGCCGGATCCCAGCAATATACATAAAAATCATCGAAAAAAACGGCATGGGTTCACCCCCCAGTCCATTACCAGGCCCTTTGTGTCTGGTATGGATTGTAAGGGGAACTCTGCATCAAGATTTTAAAAAATGGCGTGGAGGTCCCCCCTAAAATCCATACCAGGCCCTTCAGGTCTGGTATGGATATTAAGGGGAACCCTGCACCAAGATTTAAAAAAATATGCATCGTGGTCCCCCCCTCCAAAATCCATAAAAGGCCCTTATTTAAGCACGCAACCTGGCAGGCTGCAGTAAAAGGGGGGGATGAGAGAGCGCCCCCCCCCTCCTGAACCGTACCAAGCCACATGCCCTCAAAACGGGGAGGGTGTTTTGGGGGCCTCTTCCTCACAACCCTTTCCCGGTGGTTGGGGGGTCTGCGGGCAGGGGGCTTATCAGAATCTGGAAGCCCCCTTTAACAAGGGGACCCCCAGATCCCGACCCCCCTATGTGAAAGGGTATTGGGTACATTGTACCCCTACAAATTCACCAAAAAAGTGTCAAAAAAGTAAAAATGACAGGAGACAGTTTGTGACAAGTCCTTTATTAAAAAAAAAAAAAGTCCTGCGATGTCCATCCATCTTCGATAACAGCATTCAACGACCCGAGAAAAACTCAACGACTGCAGGCTTTTTGCAATGACAGTTGTTATGTAGCTGAGGGCGGGGCCACCCAGTGATGTAAGTGCCAAATGATGCCAGAAGGGGGCAGGGTCACCCACTTACGTCACCAGGTGGCCGCACTCTGAGCTATATAAGAGCTGTCAGTGAATGTGTAGGGGTACAATGTACCTGATACCCATTCACATAGGGGGGTGCGGGATCTGCAGGTCCCCTTGTTAAAGGAAGCTTCCAGATTCCGATAAGCACCCCGCCCACAGACCCCCACAACCACCGGGCAAAGGTTGTGGGGAAGAGGCCCTTGTCGCTATCAACCTGGGGACAAGGTGTTTTAGGGGGACCCCAAAACACCCTCCCCATGTTGAGGGCATGTAGCCTGGTACGGTTCAGGGGGGGCTCTCTCTATTGCCCCCTCCCCTTTTCCTGTGGCCTGCCAGGCTGCATGCTCGGATAGGGGCCTGGTATGGATTTTGGGGGGCCCCACACCATTTTTTTTTAAGTTTGGCTTGGGGTTCCCCTTAATATCCATACCAGACCCGAAGGGCTTGGTATGGATTTTGGGGGGACCCCCACACAATTTTTTTTTTATATTTTGGTGAGGGGTTCCCCTTAATATTCATTCCAGACTCAATGGGTCTTGTAATGGACTGGAGGAAGCCCACACCATTTTTTTCAATGATTTTATGTATATTGCCAGGATCCGACAATACATTACAACCACAAGCAGTTTTAAATGACATTTTTTCCTTTAGAAATGTCATTTTGCTGTGGTACTGTTCTAAATATGGGAAAGATGCGCTACTTTACAGGCAGACTAAGGACACCCCCCAGGCAGGATATTTAAAGGAATATTTAATTTTTATTGTTTCACTTTAAGCATTATTAAAATAACTGCTTCTGAAAAACGTCCGTCTTTAAAACTTTTTTTGCATTGATACATGTGCCCTGCGGCAGAACCCGGGTTACTTTTTAGGGCAATAACTTGCATATAAGCCTTTAAAATTAGCACTTTTAAAATTTTCACGTTGTTGTCCCATAGATTTTAACGGTGTTCACATGTTCGCACAACTGTTTTGCCTGTTTGCAAGTTCTGGTGAGAACCGAACGGGTTGGGGGGTGTTCAGCTCATCCCTAGTTGGCATATACTGTGGCAGGGGTGGCATACAGCCCTTCACACGACATGTCATTGACTGTTACTAGCACATTCCATGTATTTATATTGGCATTCTGCCTGCCAGTACCAACCAGTTGGGTCCTCATTATTGGTATCCTGGCACAGTTATGTATGTTTATGCTCAGCGGTGGATTATGACAAGGGCTCCAGACTCCAGAGGGGAACATGATGCTAAAAAAGGTTCTGAACCCTCGGTTTAAATCAGCTGTATACATTCCATGTGCATCAAAGCAAAAGGTTTGTTTTCTTTCTGTAATGGTATTGCTACTGGTCTTCAATATATGTGACTAAATATTGATCTTCAGCTTCCAAACAGCTAAAGATATAAATACAAATTTCCGAGGTAAACCCAGAAAAACGTAAAAAAAGAACAGATCTTTGAAGGTGGTTGGTCTCTAGAAAAAAACACATAAACACTCATGATAAAATCAACAGCTTTATTCAATAAGCCTACAAAATAGGATAAATGCACCCCTTAATTTAAAAAGCATAAATGACTTGGTAGGCCAAGTTTTTGTAATCATTGAACAAAATCCCCAAAATTCATGGAAATATACATGAAGTACATTTCCAACACATGCATATATTGGTACCAAATGTAATGCCGCGTACACACGATTTCACAACAAAATCCATGTTTTTTTTCCGACTGATGTTGGCTCAAACTTGTCTTGCATACACACAGTCACACAAATCTTGAAATTCTGATCGCCAAGAACGCGGTGACGTACAACGCGTACGACGAGCCGAGAAAAATTAAGTTCAATAGCCAGTGCGGCTCTTCTGCTTGATTCCGAGCATGCGTGGACTTTTGTGTGTCGGAATTGTGTACACACGATCGGCATTTACGAGAACGGATTTTGTTGTTGGAAAATTTGAGATCCAGATCTCAAATTTTGTTTGTCAGAAATTCCGATGGAAAATGTCCGATGGAGCCTACACACAGCGGGAATTTCTGACAACAAGCTCCCATCGAACATTTCCAGTTGGAAAATCCGACTGTGTGTACGCGGCATTACACTGTCTTAACGTGGTCCAGTGGAGTGTTGGTAAATAGTGTGCAGAGTCCATCCCAACGTGTTTCTCCCAAAAAGAACTTCCTCAGGGGATAAGTAGGGGTTTGTTTTGTTAATAAGAAAAAAAATTAGAGAATACTAAAATTGTGTACATATCGTCACAAAACATAAATGCATACATTAGAGCAAGCATGTAAACTGCTCATAGATCACATGACAAATGAGAGAAAAAAAAATGAGATCACATATCTGACCTGATGTGGGAACAACCCTCGTCAAAATCATCCACTGTCTTCTGGGAAGCAGCCTAAGCATAAAGGAAAAGGAGGGATGGATAACAAACTAATGTTGTGATATTCATAAATGAATGTCTAATAAAATAACCAGAAAAAGCATATACAAACCAAAACAGCCTACCCAAAGGGCCTAAGATGAGCAGTGCCTGGTATTGTCGGGATCAAAGTCGGATCCCCGTTCATTGAAGTAGGATCAATGTTCGCGTTAAAGTTGCAGGGCAAAGTCGGATCCACAGTCGTACCACTGTTGTGTCGTACCAGTGTGAACCTGGCCTTATGGGATATTGCATCTGATGTTATTAATGTGCTAATTAATCCAGCCAATCAACTGGGGTAAGGGGGATAAAAGTTATTGCTTTTGTTAATAAGTGGGATCCCTGATCTATACCTAGAAGGAAACCCCAGAGTTTTAGAATGACAACTTCCATCATAGATTTAGCACACTTGTAATTGCCCTTTAGCCAATTCTATGAGGGGTCTTCAAAAAGTTTGCACACTTTTTAATTTTTTTTTTTTACATTCAATAAAGTTAATAAATCTTTATGTTAACCTCTTTACAGAGGTACATGGGTATATGAATACATGGGTGTAAATGATAAATGACCACAGGCCCCTTGTATCAATGTATTCTTACTGACATTTTCCTTCAGCCATTAATCAGAATCTAACTTATCCTGAAATTGGAATCTACAGTATTATTGTTTTGGTTGTCATGTTTATCTCACTACTCCACTTCACTGACCCAGAACAAGCATGCACCCATTGAAATATCTTTCTACATGCCTATTTCAGCTCAGTAGTAAAAGATAAGATTGACAGCCAGGAAGCTAGCAACCTTTAAAAACAGCTATCTCATGTCTATCACAGTAAGTTTCATTCCTGTTCCAGGTTTACCACTTCACAACCACTTTTTGTAGATTAACATTTTTAACCACTTCAATATCAGGCACTTTCGCCCCTTCCTGCCCAGGACAATTTTTTAAGCTTTCAGCACTGTCACACTTTGAATGACAATTGCGCGGTCATACAACACTGTACTCAAAGTAAATTTTTATGATTTTCTTCCCACAAATAGAGCTTTCTTTTGGTGGTATTTGATCACCTCTGCGGTTTTTATTTTTTGCTAAACAAACTAAAAAAGACCACATTTTTTGAAAAAAATTTTTTTTTTTAGTTTCTGTCATAAAATTTTGTTTTCCCCTTCACTGACGGGCACTGATGGGCACTGATTAGGTGGCACTGATGAGTTGGCACTGATGGGCGCTGATGAGGAGGCACTGATATGCAGCACTGATAGGTGGCACTGATGGGCACTGACAGGCAGCACTGATGGGCACTGACAGGCGGCACTGAAGGGCACTGACAGGCGGCTGTGATGGGCACTGACAGGCTGCTTTGATGGGCACTGACAGGCGGCACTGATTGGCACTGACAGGCGGCACTTATTGGCACTGATAGGTGGTACTGTTTAGCACTGACAGGTGGCACTGACAGGTGGCACTGATGGGCAGCACTGATGATGAGGTACTGATAAGTACTGACAGGTGCTACTTCTGGGCAGTGATTGGCACTGTGGGGGGCAGTGATTGGCACTGTGGTGGGCAGTGATTGGCACTGTGGGGGCAGTGATTGGCACTGTAGTGTGCACTGGAAGAATTTATTGTTTTTACATTGTTGGGCACTGGTTGGAAGGTGATTTGTAAATTTGAGGGGGCTGTGCTTTTAATCAATGTGCTGATTATCAGCACAGACCCGCCCCCCTCTGACAGGGAGAGCCGTCGATCGGCTCTCCCTGTCAGCGCGAACCGAGGAATGCCATTTACCAGGACTTCCTGGTTCACGCGATGATCAGCTGTTATTGGTCACAGCTGATCACGTGGTATAAGAGCCTTCTTATCATGACCGGAGATGCGGGGTGTCAGAATGACACGCCACATTCGCGATCGCCGCGCTGCACCCCCCACGGGCACGCGCCGGCATGTTATCCTGCTGGACGTCATATGACGCGCAGTCAGGATAACAGAACCACTTCCCGGCCGTCATTCTGCATACGGCGGGTGGGAAGTGGTTAAGCATGATGCACCAGGCTGGGAAAACCTCGTGCTCAAAGGCGAACTCATGCATCCCACACATGTGAGGTACCACGTCAGATCGTGGGCAGTCATTCTAGCACCAGACAATCTCTGTTAATCTAAAGTGGTAACCTGTAAATACTTTTAAAGTGTTTTAAATCGCGAGATGTTTGGTTTCTATTTACTCGGTGTAACATTATCTTTTATATTTTACAAAAAAAATGGGTTATATATTGTGTTTTTCGCATTAAAATCCAAAAAAAGTTTGTTCCAAAAGAAAAAAATTGCCTTCGAAATACTGCTGTGCAAACACTGTGTGGCATTGCAATTGCAGAACCCGCCAATTTATTCTCTAGGGCCTCTGCTTTAAAATATATATAATGTTAGTGGGTTCTGAGTCATTTTCTAGCAAAAAAAACTGACTGTTACATGTAAACAAAAAGTTCAAGAAAAAGCCCGGTCCTTAAGTGACTATGCAGCCCTGTGCAGGCAGCCTGATGAAATAATTGACATTGGACTGACACAGATGTACACTCAGGTAAAGTCTACAGGCTTGGAAATATCAGTTTGTAAATGGATAGAAAACTGGCTAAAAGACAGAATTCAGAGAGTAGTGGTTACTGGTTCTTACTCTGAATGGTCTATGGTTATCAGTGGTGTACCCCAAGGTTCAGTGCTGGGACCTTTACTTTTTAATACCTTTATAAATGATATTGGGTCTGGGATTAAAAGTAACATTTCTGTCTTTGCAGATAACACTAAGCTATGCAGTGGAATAACGTCCTTACAGGATGTCTCCAATTTACAAGCCGACCTCAATGCACTGTCTAATTGGGCGACTATGTGGCTGATGAGGTTTAATGTTGAGAAATGTAAAGTTATGCACTTGGGGGCTAAGAATATGCATGCATCATACATACTAGGGGGAGTACAAATGGGGGAATCCGTGGTGGAGAAGGATCTGGGGGTTTGGTAGATCATAAGCACAATAATAGCATGCAATGCCAAGCTGCGGTTTCCAAAGCGAGAAAAGTCCTTTCTTGTATTAAGAGAGGTATGGACTCCAGAGAGACAGATATCATTTTGCCCCTGTTCAAATCATTAGTAAGACCTCATCTGGAATATGCAGTACAGTTTTGGGCACCAGTTCTCAAAAAGGATATCAGGGAACTGAAGAGAGTGCAGAGAAGAGCAACCAAACTGATAAGAGGCATGGAGGAGCTTAGCTATGAGGAGAGATTAGAGGAACTGAATTTATTCTCTCTTGAGAAGAAGAGATTAAGGGGGGATATGATCACCATGTATAAATATATAAGGGGTCCATATAGTGAACTTGGTGTTGAGTTATTCTCTTTACGGTCAACACAGAGGACAAGAGGGCACTCTTTACTACTAGAGGAAAAGAGATTTAATCTCCAAATATGGAAAGGTTTCTTCACAGTAAGAGCTGTGAAAATGTGGAATAGATTCCCTCCAGAGGTGGTTCTGGCCAGCTCAGTAGATTGCTTTAAAAGAGGCCTGGATCCTTTCCTAAATGTACATAATATAACTGGGTACTAACATTTATAGGTAAAGTTGATCCAGGGAAAATCCGATTGAATCTTGGGGGATCAGGAAGGAATTTTTTCCCCTACTGTAGCAAATTGGAGCATGCTCTGCTGGGGTTTTTTGCCTTCCTCTGGATCAACTGTGGGTATAGAATTGGGTATATTGGATTGTACTTTGTTTATTTAATTTTTATTATTGTTTATTATTTATTATTATTGTTTATTTGATTGTAATTTTTTTTTTTTTTTTTTTAAGGTTGAACTGGATGGACTTGTGTCTTTTTTCAGCCTGACTAACTATGTAACTATGTGCTGGGAAATCCACGCAGCCAACTGCTTGTCATTGATTTCAACAGACTGCCTGCATGGGGCTGCGTAGAACACCTGTTCCCGCACATATGAGGACCCTTCGCTCAGTTGTACTGGAGACTACAGTGATGGTGGTCACCAGGGCAAATAGAGAGAAGGAATCTCCCCAGTGGGGACACAGAGAGCAATACAAACCTGACAGAGGTTCTAACACAACTTTACGGTATCCTAAACGGGAAAAAAAAATGGTTTCAAATATACCATAACTAATACATATTGACACTGCTAAATTCCTTCCGGGGATCTAGTGCTTGTGTATCCTTCGGTCATGAAAGGATTAAAGAGAATTGTAAAGATGATTTAAAAATGACATATATTGTACAGGGCAATTCTGCTGAAGGCTTTTAACTCATCAACCTACATACAGGATGTAACCTATAAATATATTACTTATTATGATTGTGCATTGTTTAAAAATGGATCTGATTTTTTGGCTTTTTTAAGACGTATTGAAAAGGTATAACGATGACAGAAACTAAGCTGCACCATGATCTTCATTAGTGGGTAGTTACAGGACCAGCTCTAGGACAGCTGATTCCTTTTCCAGATGAACAAATCAGCAGGTTGGGGGACCTCTAGTGGTAAGATGTGGGACAACACAACTTCTATAAATTACTTAGAGAATGAGAAGTATTTATGACACTATGGGGTTGATTTACTAACACTGGAGAGTGCAAAATCTGGTGCATCTATGAATGGAAACCAATCAGCTTCCAGGCTTTATTGTCAAAGCTTAATTGAACAAGCTGAAGTTAGAAGCTGATTTTTTCATTCTCTAATTATTAGATGATGAAAGAGAAAAATGAAATGATATGTAAGTCAAAAAGGTAGTTATTAAAAGAGGTAAAAGGTCTTGTAAAAAAGTAAATCAGCACATAAGTAAAAATGGTGAAAAAAAACAAACAAAAAACAAAATAGTCACACAGTTGTGTAATAGATATATTAGAAATAACCAATCAGAATAAAAATCTGAAACCTGTCATTGCTAATTCATTTTTTAAGAGCCAGCTGCAGAGCTGGTCTTGTTTTTTCTTTGATATATGGCCAGTCAGTAATATGGAAACAATAAAGTTGAACTTTAGGCAAACAACTAAATACACTGAGGAATACATATAAGGGACCTATCACAGGATTTGTATTTCTATCCGTCAGGCACTACACAGCCCAATTTAGCATGGGAAGGGAGATGAAGTTTCTTTGCTGCAGTTTCACTTTTACTTACAGGTCCCCTCCATACCTCCAGTGAAAAGAAAAGCAGCAAACTGATGAGCTCTCCTCTCTTTCACTCTGCTCTCTGCTCCTATCAGTATGTGCCCTTGCATTCTGGCACACCTTACTGTTTTTTTTTTTTTTTTGTGCTGCTTCTTCCTCCCCCGTTTAGAACTCTACTGTATAGTCAATGCAGTTGACTGTAAGAGGCTGATATCAAGTCAAATGCAGGTCAAATGCATACTGCTTGGGTTTACTGATGTATTAACTGGTTGCCGACCAGCCGCCGCAGTTTTACTGCGGCAGAATGGCACGGCTGGGTGAAGCAACATTACCTTACGTCGCTTCACCTTTCGGACACTAGGGGCGCGCTGGGTGCAATGACCGACGGGCACCCGCGATCGCTCTTTACAGAGCAAGAACCGGGATTTGTGTGTGTAAACACAGATCCTGGTTCTCTCAGGGGAGCAGAGCCAGATCGTGTGTTCATACTATGCATGAAGAACAATCTCTCTCTCCTCCTAGACAGTCTCATCCCCCCCTGCAGTTAGAACACACACAGGGAACACAGTAAACCCCTTGATCGCCCCCTAGTGTTAACCCCTTCACTGCCAGTGACATTTATACAGTAATCAGTGCATTTTTATAGCACTGTCAATGGTCCCAAAAATGTGTGAAAAGTGTCCAAATTGTCCACTGCAATATCGCAGTCTCAATAAAGATTGCAGATCGCCGCCATTACTAGTAAAAAAAAAAATAATAATAAAAATGCCATAAATCTATCCCCTATTTTGTAGATGCGATAACTTTTGCGTAAACCAATGTACGTTTATTGCGATTTTTTCTTACCAAAAATATGTAGCAGAATACATATCGGCCTAAACTGAGGAAAAAATTAGTTTTTTTTTTTTAAAAAATGTGGGATATTTATTATAGCAAAAAGTAAAAGATATTGTGTTTTCTTCAAAATGGTCACTCTTCTTTTGTTTATAGCGCAAAAAATCAAAAACGCAGTGGTAATCAAATACCACCAAAAGAAAGCTCAGCTTGTGGGGAAAAAAAAGGACATCAATTTTGTTTGGGTACAATGTCGCATGACTGCGCTATTGTCAGTTAAAGCGACGCAGTGCCGTATCGCAAAAAATGGCCTGGTCATTGAGCAGCCAAATCTTCCGAGGCTGAAGTGGTTAATGACTACAGAGCTGCAATAATTTATGCTTTATATATTGGGGGTTTAGAAATGGATAGCGATAGCTAGATTCTGTTCCTCATGTGCAGTGGCGGCTGGTGTTTTTTTTTGGGGGGGGGGCGGAAAACAACCACCCCCCCACCGGTCGGCGGCACTAATCCACGCTATCCAAAACTAAAAAAAACATAACAATTTAAATATTAAATTTGCTATATATATATATATATATATATATATATATATATATGTGTGTGTGTGTGTATATATATATGCACACACACACAGTATACTTGGCTTTAGAAATACTTCAAGTTTCGTGTTTCAAGTGAGGTCACCGGCCTAAAGTAAGATGTTATTAAAAGATAAGCGCTGCGTAAATTGACGGCGCTTTATAAGTACCTTAAATAAATAACATAAATAAATAAATAAAATAAGGCAACCAAAGTGATATATCATGGATGAAACGTAACAAATTAAAAAAATATATAGATATATATGTGTTAATTTTTCTTACCATACCAAGAATACATATGGTATAATTTCCTGGAAACCTTTACTTACTAAATTATTTTTTCCATACATCTTCTTTGGAATTGAAATGACTGTATTAGCAGTGATGAAATAATGTGTTATCCCTTCATTTGTTACCAGAAACCTCTGAGCTCAATGAAAAGGGTATTTCTGACTAAGACCAACACACTACTTTAACTTTTATTCTTTTTTTTTTTTTTTTTTTAACCAATTCAAATGTAAAACAGCTGTCCCTTACAAAAACCTTAAAATAATATTTTTATAATTAATGTGGCATCAACCATTTACACATTGAGCTTGTGGGATTAATCATATAATTGGCTCACTCTGTAGTCTAACTCTTCCAGTCCACCTTAAGAAAGGATGAGCGACAAAGCAAAAAAATAATACTGTCGCTGTAGCTTCATAAGTGGGCTTCTTGTGACACCTACTGGCCAAAATTGGTAATACTTTGTTTAAAATGATGACTGATTTTAGTGTGGGGAGAACTTACACTTTAAACAGAACATAGAATGTTGCACTGACATTTTTCAGCGCCTATGTTATTCTTTTTTAATAACTATACATAAATAAGGTCATTGCTAATAGCTGGTATCATGTTTTTATTATTTGTAGTTTCCAGTACTTTGGAAAAGTGTATTGTTAATAGAATGAATAAATGGACAGCAGGTGGCGCTGCAGGACTCAGAAACTGTGAGCATTTTTTTAAATGTCTGTGTTTTTGCAAAATTGTTAAGAATGCTTTACAACATCAGACTTTATCAACAAAACTTCAAGAAGCAAAGTGCTTAGTGCAAAATGTTATAACCATAAGGTCTCATGCAAACTGAATATTATAAAAACGCCATTAGCTGTGGGATGCTATGCTAAAAACGCAGATTTTGCCATGTTTTGCAATGTTTTTGCATTAGCATTTTTAGCATGTGCATTTTTTTAGCCAAAAATATACTATACATGTAATAACTATAATATACTAAAAAAAAACTATACTCCCACAAACGCTTATGACTCAAAAATGCTCATAAATGCCAAATAGCCACATTCTTTTCAAGTTTTTCAGAGGTAAAACATTTTTACAGCTAAAAAATTCCTTTTTAAACCCACTAGTTCTGTTTTTATTTTTTTTTGTTTTTTTCCAGCCAGAAAACGTCCCTGTCAAAAAATGCTGATAAAAGCCTATGGGGGTTATTTATTAAAAGCGGAGCATGCAAAATTTGGTGCAGCTCCGCAAAGAAACCAATCAGCTTCCAGGTTTTATTCCTAAACCATAATTGAACAAGCTGAAGTTAGAAGCTAATTGGCTATCATGCACAGAATCACCAGATTCTGAGTGCACCAGTTTTAGTAAATCCCCCCCCCCTATGCGTGCATGGACACAAAGAATCCATTTTGGATTGTCTGGCTTAAAAAAGATATAAACCCTAACAGAATGTTATTTTTACTCATTGGCTGGTGCCTGTTTTTAAATAAAATACTTTTTTTCATCTTTTGTGGCATCTCAGTCCTGCTGATCTCCTGCATCCTTTTTGCAGCTACTTGTTATCCACATGCACGCCAATGATGGCTGCATAGCATTTCTTAAGGTGGCTTTAATGGCAGTGACAACAGTGGACCATGCCTGGGTAACGTGTATAAAATGTATGGAAACAGACATTTATAGGCTCCATCTGAAGTCTGCATGACAAGGTGACAGCACAGAAGCATAACTGGTAAGTAAGGAATAGGAAATCGTGATCCTGTACTAGGAATTTCCTGTACAAGGACCGTCATGGTAGGGTAACTGTTATTTTATTGAAATATGCAGAAATAAAACTATTGTAAAAGACTTTTAAATTGAAATGAATGTGTTAAATATGTGTATTGCTACCCTCGTGAGGGCCACTGGTAGAGTCTGTACCCCACTGGTTGCCCCGACCCTGCAAGTCCTCCGACACCTCTGACACCCTGGGTTCAGTCATTATTACTTGTTGACACTAAGGCCTCGTACACACGATCGGATTTTTCCGACGAGAATTGTGTGATGACAGGCATTTTCCGCAGACAAATGTTGGATGGCAGGCTTTAAAATTTTCCGCGGACAAATGTCTGTTTTCGGATTTTCCGAGCGTGTGTACACAAGTCCGTCAGACAAAAGTCCAAAGTACAAACACGCATGCTCGGAAGCAAGGACGAGCCAGAAGAGGTCGGTCTTGTAAACTAGCGTTCGCAATGGAGAATTAACATTCGTGATGTGGCAAAATTATGAAATCTCGAAATGCAGCGCGCAATTCTCTTCTTCTTTAATGAGATAATAATGAAGCTGCTTTGCTGGTGATACTAATGGAGCTGTTGCAAACACATTTTCAAAGGCTTTTTTTTTTTCTAGTGATATCAAGAATAATATTATTATGCTTTTTTTACAAAGTTACCACAACACTATAATCCCGTTGTTTTTAAGATCAAAGATACAACTATGTTGGTGCCCCTTGTTAATTTTACATTGTATTTTTTAAAATCTAACTGTCTACTCCCAAACTGTCATTTGAAGTAAAACACACAGCCAAGTATTATTCTACACAATTTTTTTATTGTGCATTAAAAAAAGAAAACAAATAAAATTAGACATGCTATCTGCCAATAGAACTTAACCAAAAAGTGCATTCTATGCATCCAAAAATATAGAAAATATAACAAATCAAATCATTATTATTCAACCAAAAAAATACAATAAAAGCCTCATGCATGTCTCCTGCTTCTTAATATAGGGGGTCATCAATGCCAAGAGTTGGTGAAAGCAGGGGTCCGTCATCCGGAGATAATTCCGAAAATCATCCGGATTATTCTCCTGGAGCTCCCGCAGCAAAGGTTTATGACATAATTGGTCACGATTAACAAAGCAACCAATTTTTGGTCCAAGAAATCCTCCTCCTCCTGTTCCTGGGCTGGACTTGGGTCAAAGCAATAACTCCAAGGCCAATAATAACACGTTATATCCTCCGATTCCGCAACATGGCTGGTTGATGAACAGCCGTTCAGAAATGAACTGAAAAGCACAAAATGAAAAGTGCGAAATGAAAAGCGCAAATCAACACTCACCAAATTTCTACTAACACAAAATTAGCAGAAGGAGCACAAAGGGTAGCGCCTGACAATTGAACTTCCTCTTTTTCGGCTCGTAGTACGTCTAGTACGTCACTACATTCGTATTTGTCAGCCGACAATTTTGTACTGTTTGTAGGCAAGACAAAATCCAGGCAAACGCCTTCGGACAAAAGTCTGAGGTTTTGCCTGCGGAAAGTCTGATCGTGTGTATGAGGCTTTAGGCCTCTTGCACACAATACTACTCCTGTTTGAGCATCTACTTTTTCAGACTTTTTTTTTTCTGAAATGTATTTTCGCGCATTTTCATGCATATGCGCTCATGCAATTTCCACGCAAACGAACGCACATTTGTGCATGCTTGTTCCCAGATTGACAATGCCAATGGACAAATCTGTGCGCATTTGCACACATGAGGCGTAAATTACTGACCAAAAATGCAGATTTTTCTATTTATTTTTTTTTACTGAAGAATACACGGTGCTTGTTTTTGCGCCTGTGTGCATAGGCACATTACAATTAGCGGGCTGTATTTTAGCTCAGTAAAAAAAATAAGCTGTACTGAGCATTTTCAAGCTGCAGTGTGCAAGAGGCCGAAGGCAACCGCAACCTAAGGCAACCGCAAAAAAAACGCTACTGCAAAAACGCTGAAAAACATTGAAAAACTCACTGCAAAGCTGCCAGTGTTTTTTATAATGTTATTATAACGTCCAGTGTGCATGAGGCCTAATAATAAGAGACTAATGCCCCGTACACACGAGCGGAAATTCAGCCAGCAAAAGTCCGATGAGAGCTTTTGGTCCGAAAATGCGACCGTGTGTATGCTGGCGGAATTCCAGCCAGCAAAAGATTGAGAGTATGTTCTCAATTTTTCGGTCGGAAAAAGTTCCGATCGGAAATTCCGATCGTCTGTACCAATTCCGACGCGCAAAATTCCTATGCATGCTTGGAAACAATTGGACACATGCTCGGAAGCTTTGAACTTCATTTTCTCGGCTCGTCATAGTGTTGTACGTCACCGCGTTCTTGACAGTCGAAAGTTCAGTGAACTTTTGTGTGACCGTGTGTATGCAAGCCGAGCTTGAGCGGAATTCTGTTGGAAAAACCATCCAAGATTTTTCCGATGGAAATTCCACTCGCATAAGCGTTTAAGGACAGTAGAAAAAAAATGACAGCCTGTGCTTCCGGGAGCAGTAAAAACGAGCTGCAAAAACAAAATATGCCAAAAAGCGAGTCTAAGGGCACCTAAACACGTCTAAACGTGTCTAAACGCGGCGAGCCACGTTTGACGTTTTTAGGCGTTTTTAGATTATAAAGAGTGTTTTTAATGAAAAAAAAGCCCAAAAATGCTAATGCCAAAAAAGCGGGAAATCGCTAAAATAACGCTAATGTAAAAACGTGGCTAAATGAGCGTTTTTAGCGCTGCTGTAGTGCTGACCTTTTTAGAAACATCTTGTGTGCATGAGCCCTAAACGTCCGTTTATCAGCAGCAGTGTATATGAAGACTTACACAGTACTGATGAAAACAGTTTGGTTTTGTTTACTGTAGCAAGACTGACACAAAGGAGTGAGTAACATAAACTTGTACGTCATATGAACATCCTATCTTAAAGCAGAGTCCCACCCAAAAGTGGAACTTCTGCTTTAAGTACTCCACGCCCCCTGACATGCCACATTTGGCATGTCATTTTTTTGGGGGGGAGTGTGTACCTAGTTTAGAGTGGGACTTCCTGTCCCACTTCCTACTTCCTGCTCTTGGCCACCTAGGCGACCCATCCTCTCCCCCTAGGCAGCCCCTCCCTCTCTGCAATCTTCTGGGATACGTGACAGGTCCCAGAAGATTGCCTGGCCACTAGCAGAACACTTGGTTGCGACAACGGCGCTCGCCGAGAAGAGCGAGGCTCCATGCGGCCGCATCGCTGGACCATGGAACAGGTGAGTGTCTGTTTATTAATAGTCAGCAGCTACACTTTTTGTAGCTGCTGACTTTTAATAAACGAAAAAACGCGTGGAACTCTGCTTTAAGGCTGCAAATCACTAGTAATTAACGTAATTATACCAAGGATAAGCTAAGGATTTCTGTTAATAAGGCAGAATGCAAAGAAACACAGTGAGATTAAATACAACACTAGTCACTTGTGAAGATTGGAAAGGGCCAAAAAGGGTATAAAGGCAACTCCGTTGTAAAGATGAATTCTGCAGGTCTTCAGCTAGCACTTAAAGAATTGTAGATGAAGTAATCCTGGATGGTAGAGCAGAGCAATTTAGTTGGTATGTTGTTAGCCCAAAAGAGGATGCAGACTCTTCCTGTGTAACTTTAGAGCCATGTTTCAACCGCCAATTTTTTTGTTTTTTAAAGTCAGCAGCTACAAACACTGTAGCTGCTGACTTTTAATAAGGATACTTATATGTCCAGGAAGCCCGCGATGTCTGCCCCCGAGGCTGATCCGTCCATCAGATCGGGTGCAGGCACCGCCATTGTAAGGGAAACCGGCAGTGGAGTCTTCAGACTTCACAGCCAGTTTCCTACTGCGCATGCGCGAGTTGCGCTGCGCTTTCTGAATGGCCCTGATGTCTTCTAGGACACACACAGGTTCCAGAAGACAGCGGGGGGCAGGAGGAAATGACGCACTGGGCTGCGGCCAAGCTAGGGCGGAAGTACATTATGTAATTCAGAAAAGGTAGGAAAGAAAAAAAATAGTTATCCAAAAACGAGGGGTGGAGGGTTGGAGGGGTGGTCTGTTCTTTTAAGACCAAGTTGTAAAAGTGGGTGGAACTCCGCTTTAAGCACAAGTAATCACAGTGTATGTTTGCTTAATGGTATTGTATCCTGTAGGACTTCAGGTGCCAGAGACATGAGCGTCAGCACAGGTGTCTGTATACAGTGTCTATGGGATTAAATGAGTCTGTATCTAGTGGTACTACAAGTACCAGAAATGTGAACAAAGACAATGGTGTCTGTATACAGTGTCTGTAGAGTTAACTGGGTAGGTGCCCGCTCACTGATACAATAACTGAGGTTGCACAGACCACAACTCGGCCGCAGCACACACAAACACTGAGTTCCTGCTTGCAGATCCAGGCCAGAGTCCCAAGAGAACGATTTAGGCCTAGACCAGCCTTTTTTATATCCTCACACAGCAATCTGTTCTTCTCTCCCAGCAGTCTGATAGTTGTAGTTCAAGCCAGTCCTACTAGAAGTAAAACTCCAGCATTCTGAACTACACGCCCCAAGATGCTTTGCTCTGCTCAATGCTCTACCTTTAGGAAATAACAATATGGAGTCCAAGGGAACACTAGAGGGAGACCACATCAACAGCACTGTACACTGTCCCTAAAACTGCAGGCAACAATAGCCGGCTCCTGGCTACATATATATATAAATATATATGTATACAGGGCTTTTTTTCAGTGGGAACGTGGGGGAACGCAGTTCCGCACCTCCAACACCAAATGTATGTAATAGCAAGGGGGGTGCTGAAAGGTCTATTGATGCGGTCTGCTGGGGGGATTTATGGTCACTGGTGGGGATCTAAATTTGTGTGAGGGTCTATTATAGCTTGTGGGGGATCTGTTGTTGCTGGGGGGGGTCTCTTATGGTGCGTGTAGGGATCTACTGTTGAGGGTGAGGTCTATTGTTGCCGGCTGCTGGAGGGTCTATTAATGCTGACCGCTGGGAAATCTGTTTATGCTGCTGGGGGGGGGGGGGGTTGGGGTTGGGGTCTAATGTTGCTGGGCTTTAACTTTTGTTGCTGAGGGTGGTATTTTGTTGTGAATAGTCCATTGTTTCTGTGTGTGGGGGTCTATTGTTGTGTGTAGAATGATTGTTCCTGGGGGGGGGGGGGACTATTGTTGCTGGGGGAAACTATTGTTACTGGGGTGGGAACCATTGTTGCTGGGGGATTCTATTGTTGTGTGAGGGATCTTTTGTTGCTGGGAGGGTAACCTATTGTTGGGGTGGGGTCCATTGTTGCTGGGGGAGTCTATTGTTGTGTGAGGGATCTATTGTTGCTGGGATGGGGTCTATTATTGCTGGGAGGGGAATTTTTGTTGCTTGGGAAGACCTATTGGTGTTGGGGTGGGGTCTATTATTGGTGGGAGGGGAATTTATTGTTGCTTGGGAGGATCTATTACTGGAGTGGGGTCTAGTGTTGCTGGCTCCATCTATTTTTACTGCTTTTCTTGTTATTAGACAAGAACAAATTTCATACAAATTATTTAGCAAATGATACTTGGGGCAGTACTGGGAGGCGGGTAGGGAGTGGAATCAAGGGACGGTGCTTGGAGGTGGGTAGGGGGCGGAGAAAAGGGGGGGGACTCAGAAGGGAGGAGTTCCTGCACCTATTCTCTGAGAAAAAAAGCCCTGTGTGTATACCCTGTTTCCCCGAATATAAGACCTAGCGTGATTGTTGGTGATGGCTGCAATATAAGCCCTACCCCCCAAATAAGCCCTACCCTGTTTCCCCGAAAATAAGCCCTACCCTGAAAATAAGACCTACAAGGACTTTAACTAGGGTTTATTTGGGGGGTAGGGCTTATATTGCAGCCATCACCGACAATAACGCTAGGTCTTATTTTCGGGGAAACAGGGTATATATATATATATATATATATATATATATATATATATACAATATCTCACAAAAGTGAGTACACCCCTCACATTTTTGTAAATATTTGATTATATCTTTTCATGTTACAACACTGAAGAAATGACACTTTGCTACAATGTAAAGTAGTGAGTGTACAGCTTGTATAACAGGGTAAATTTGCTGTCCTCTCGAAATAACTTAACACACAGCCATTAATGTCTAAACCACTGGCAACAAAAGTGAGTAGACCCCTAAGTGAAAATGTCCAAATTGGGCCAATTAGCCATTTTCTCTCCCCTGTGTCACGTGACTCGTTAATATTACAAGGTCTCAGGTGTGAATGGGAAGCAGGTGTGTTAAATTTGGTGTTATCGCTCTCACTCTCTCATACTGGTCACTGGAAGTTCAACATGGCACCTCATGGCAAAGAATTCTCTGAGGATCTGAAAAAAAGAATTGTTGCTCTAAATAAAGATGGCCTAGGCTATAAGAAGATTGCCAAGACCCTGAAACTGAGCTGCAGCACGGTAGCCAAGACCATATAGCGGACAGGACAGGTTCAACTCAGAACAGGCCTTCTTTCTTCTGGGACGACAGCCATGCAGACCAATTTGATGCAGTGTGTGGCGTGTATGGTCTGAGCACTGACAGGCTGATCCCCCCCACCCGTTCAACCTCTGCAGCAATGCTGGCAGCACTCATACGTCTATTTTCCAAAGAAAACCTCTGGATATAACGCTGAGCATGTGCACTCAACTTCTTTGGTCGACCATGGAGAGGCCTGTTTTGAGTGGAACCTGTCCGGTTAAATAGCTGTATGGTCTTGGCCACCGTGCTGCAGCTCAGTTTCAGGGTCTTGGCAATCTTCATGTAGAATAGTGGGAAAAATACCGCTCTACTACAAAAACCTCTAATGATGAAAATAAAAATAAAATAAAAAATAAAAATGAGCCGCCGCTAAAAGTGAGATACACACTGGATAAAATGAAAACGAATGTATGCTAATGGTGTGAACTTGATGTGAGTTAGTGGTTTGACATCTCCAGCGTGTCAAACTTTGCCATGTTGGGGCCGGAAGGTTTTCATTATCCCATTCTCAATATGGCTTGTCACTGTAGACATCTTTCATAAATGCTAAGATCTGACTCAATTAAACAAAAAAATTATTTTTTGGACTCAATGATTTCTTGGCTAATTTGGGGTGGTTTGGGTTGGTGTCCGTAAAATTCAGAGTTTATATACTTTTCAATATTTTGGCCCCAATTCCTATTGTATATATTTACATTTTTTTTTTTATTATAAAATTTTTTGCCTATGGGTGCCATTCCTCAGATGGCCCATTTTAATACCTGGGACCTTATTTTGTGCTGGGTGCCTACCAATATCAGTCATTTGATTTGGTTTTGATGCACCCACTATCACGATAACCCTCAATTCCAATGGCAATGGTTCATATAAAACTGTATATTGTCTTTTATTATGTATTTTTATAACATTCTTAGGATTATGGCAGCTTGGTTGCCATACACCAGAATGTGTTTTTTCCTGTTCTTTACCTTAATTAATATCCTATAACAATCCAAAGTTTTGTCAGTCTTTGGGTTAGCATATTTTTCCCTTTTTTTTCCCACGCTTACTGGGTAGAATATATATTTATGTGAGACGTGTGTGTATTGGTTGCCGAGTCGGCAACAGAAGGCGGTTTTTAGTTTTGACTTGGATATTATAATCTTAACTGTCATTACGAATCTACATATTTGACCTCTGTTTATTCTAGAATCTCATCCTCTTGTTTTAGCTATATAAGTTTTATAGCGATCTTTATTTTATTTTTAACCTTTTTGCCAGTTTCTAGCATGGCGGACTTGGTTTTTGCCAGTCCTCCGCGCTGAATACTAGATGTTCCCAGTCCTGACTCAGATCGAGGCTTGGTTTCTCTGGCTTTGTATATAACGTGATGCATCAGTGCATCGCCCGTGCCCCAAGACAACGTCATTATATGACGAAACCAGCGTTGGGAGGAGTTGACATGCTGACGTCATCGCGTTTTATCTGTCTAAGCGGACGGGCATTTAATGTTTTACCATCTTATTGCTGTAAGTGTATTTTTATTCCTTAATAAATGGTACTTTACCGGATTTACGCTATGGTGAGTTCCTTCTTTCCTTTTGGGTAACATTTGGCTACTCCCCATGGTTCCTGATCGATTGAGTTATCCCGGCCATCTGCTGGTTATATCTCCTCCACCATATCGACCATCTGGAGTTACCATTTCAGAACCACCTGGATAAAGGCCCTGGCTGGGTATTTAGCCGCAACCTCATCTATCTTGCCTTGTGGTAAGTGCGCAATCTTTGTGGTGTTAACACATTGTCTGTGGTGGTGGAACTCATCACTGAATAACATCTACCTATGCACATGTGTGTGTATGGACTTTATTTAACACAACTATCATTGTTGGACGGTTTTTCCATAATTCACTTAAGATATCTACTTTGTGACATTTTTAGTACTAATTACTGCTATATCCTACTGTGTAACCACACACCATTCCCTCATATTTGGTTGTCATATTTTTTACATATATTTTTATATATATATTTTTATTATATATATTTTGTGTTTATTCATGTGGTTTAGCGCTGCTACATCCTTCTTCATCTTTATATAGAGCAACAATTCTTTTTTTCAGATCCTCAGAGAGTTCTTGCCATGAGGTGCCATGTTGAACTTCCAGTGACCAGTATGAGAGAGTGAGAGTGATAACACCAAATTTAACACACCTGCACCCCATTCACACCTGAAACCTTGTAATGCTAACGAGTCACATGACACCGGGGAGGGAAAATGGTTAATTGGGCACAATTTAGATATTTTCACTTTTGTTGCCAGCGGTTTAGACATTAATGGCTGTGTGTTGAGTTATTTTGAGGGGGCAGCAAATTTACGCTGTTATACAAGCTGTACACTCACTACTTTACATCACTACTGTAACAAAGTGTCATTTCTTCAGTGTTGTCAAATGAAAAGATATAATAAAATATTTACAAAAATGTGAGGGGTGTATTCACTTTTGTGAGATACCGTATATACACAATTTTTTGCATTTAATTTCTATTTTAAACTGAACAGGATGTTTTACAAGCTAAGGGTTTACATATACGTTAAGGCATGCCACAGTTGTAATATTTAAAGGATTTGTGTATTTTTAATTTAGCCCTTTCAGTTGCATTAAAAGACCCTCTCCCTGCTGAACAGTATATTTTATTTTATTTTTTTGTATTGCGTGACTACATGTTCCCCATGGCAAGGCCCAATTACCTGTAGCGCCCTCTACATAGGTAGATGCTAGAGGTTAGCATTTTTAGTAGTGCAAGCAAATTTAGGCAGGCCTAGCTGGAAGCTATGCCTGTTTGTTTTTGGTTTGTGTGGGCTGGGAGTGGCTCAAAGTAGCAGCTGATGACTGACAGACAGCATTACTTCACTGTCACCTCCCCTTTTCTTCTAGAGGTTTCTAGAAGAAGAAGAGGGGAGGAGAGGTGGAGCTGTCTGGGGTGTTTCAGGGAGCCCTGACCAATCCCCAGCTAGGACTGGCAGAGGGCAGCCCTCCTTGTAATACCCAGGGTCATCCCAGCTGAGGAGGGGTTGTTGGGTGGTAGAACTGAGAATGGATTACTAGGCTGTCGGGGGCCTTTGAGGGAGCTCCCCAGTCTGGAGGGTTGACCTTGGGCCTGGGCTCGGGTTCAGGACTGAGCCCTCCAGGAAATCGTGGAGGTTCTGAACAGGAGGCACAGGAGGAGCAAGAGAGGACAGCAGGAGCTGGTACTGTTGGCTAGACTTCAGGAGGGAACCACCGGTTGCAGCCAGGAGGGCTGGTGAGTGACATGTGTGGTCAGGAGGACTGGAGAGGCATGCCAGAGAGGACTGAGAGGAAACAGTCAGAGCTGGGTGTGGAGCCAGTAGAGCGAATTGCAATGTCATGGGCAGTTACTTGGGCCTGGCTGAGCCAGTGTCAGGCCTAAACATGTGCCAGCTGTTCCTGGGAGATCATGAGTTGTGCAGGAGGGAGAAAAGAAGAACAACAGTCTGCAAGCAAGAGTTGTGCAGGAGGAGATTGGAGAAGCGTTATGTACATAGTTGTCCCTATTGGCTGATATACAATTTGCTGGGCATCTCATAATCCCCTTACACCATCCAAGTTAAATTCCCTAAAAAAATAACAAAAACAAGCACATGGACAGGTGGACCAATACACTCAGCGGCTCCTACGGGGCATCACTATATACCCATGCCCTTTTTTAACAAAAGCATGCAAATTGGCCTTAAAAAATGGCAGAAAAAATGAAATCTGTTACCATAGACTTCAATGAGGTTTAAATACTGTGTTCAGGATTTGCAGATTTCCCGATGGGTTCAGTAACTTTTCTTAGTTTGCTCATCATTATCCATGACTACATCTGGAATTCTAATTAGTTGCCATGGGTCTCAATTTTAGTAATTCCTTGTAACTAGCAATCAGTTGCTAGCTTGTCATTTTTGGGAGTACTACCAGCACATTATAGGTGTGTTAAGGAATGGTGTGTCCTCCATATAAAAAAAAATGTTAAAGAGAACCAGTCACAATTAGGTAGTCTTAAATTATTAGAATTATGCAAGTAAAGATTTATCTTACCTCCCTTTATAAGGCTTTACTTAGGGATCCATTTATAAATTATGCCACACCGCTGCTAAAAAAAAGAAATAAAAAAAAACAAAACACAATTTATAAAGCCCTTTACTTTTTATAAAGTGCTTTACAAATTAGCATTTTGTTCGAACAGGAGAAAAAAGTCAGGATGAGAAGACCTCAGTCACATGGCCTGTAGCTGTCTGTATTTTATGAATGGTTTCTAATATGCAGGCACAGCATGGGATAAATACTGCAGTATACAATGGAGAACTAATATTACTATCCACTTAGCACTATAAAAAGGGACCTTAGTTTGTCTTTTAGGAAAAAGTCAGAGGTGAAAGGCCCACTAAGGTTTAACAGTTGCTGCCATCAGCTGTCATGTTGTTAATACACTGTCTTCCAGCTCCCAAGTAATTATAACATTGCAAAACAGCCCTGTAATTTTCCACATTCCTCCTAAATATGGATGTATCGGTTCCCCCTTAGGGGCTGCTAAGGCATGCCTCTCCAGTCCTCCTGACCGCACATGTCACTCATCAGCCCTCCTGGCTGCAACTGGTGGTTCCCTCCTGAAGACTTGCCCGGCTGTACTAGCTCCTGCTGTCCTCTCTGAGTCCTCCTGTTCAGATCCTTCATGCTTTCTTGAAGGGCTCCATCCTGCACCCGAGTCCCAGGCCCAAGGTCACCCCCACCCCAGACTGGGGAGCTCCCTCAAAGGCCCCGACAGCCTAGTACTCCATCCTCCGTTCTTCCACGTTCTTCCACCCGACAACTTCTCCCTAGCTGGGCTGACTCTAGGTATTTAAGGAGGCCTTCCCCCTGCCAATCTTGGTTGGGGATTGGTCAGGGCACCTTAGGGATCACCAGCTGCTGCTCTGAGCCACTCCCAGCCCACACAATCCAAAACAAATAGGCCTAGCTTCTGCCTAGGCCTGCCTAAATTTACCTATACAAAAAATCCTAACCTCCAGCATCTACCCATGTAAAGGGTGCTACATGGAATTCATGTGCTATGCTGTTATGTACCATCAGGAGACAGAGGCTCAATTCAGAGGTGTAACTAGAATCTTCAGGACCCCTTTGGTAGAAACCATGAAGGGCCCCCCACCAGGGGCATTGCTAGGTCTACAAAAGATCTCATGCTAGAGTCCATAGCAGTGAAGTAAAGAAAGCCATACGTTTGGGCAGGCATACATGATGTAAGGGCCCCCCTTACATCAGGGTCCCCAGAGGGCTCCCTTTACATCAGGTTCCCCAATGAGCCCCACCTTACATCAGGGCCCCCAGGGAGCCCCCCTTACATCAGGGTCCGAGGAGAGCCCCCGCCTACATCAGGGTCCCCAGACAGCAGCCCTATATTTTAGAAATATTTTTTTAAAAATCTAGCCATTGCGCGGATTTACCCCATTCATTCTCTTCCTGACTGTATTGCAGTGGAGAGGGGGGGGCCTGACCCGATCAGGTATCAGCAAGAGTGTAGAAGCAGAGCTGACTCACTTGTAAACTGAATGACGCATGCCCGGGTCAGAGGCCTCTCCCCTTTCCACTGGAAGAGAACTGCTAACCTCAGGGAGATCCCGCGGCTCGCGGGCACCATAGAGCTGCCTAACGCCCCCTCCCACTCCCCCCACTGCATACTAAATCGACAGCCAGAGGTGCAGGGGGAGATGCTGGGTCTTGGGCCCCCCCCACAGCGGCAGAATGCCAGGGCCCAGTCGCAGGGTCGCTGCGACCCTGAAAGTTCTGCAACTGGCTCAATTCATAGAACTTTAACAAAAGCATAAAAATCTTTATTTTTCGCTATGTACATGGCTGCTGTGAGAAATCATAGGGCCCTGTACAGTCTACCTGACAGGTCCCCAGGAGGGCCCTGTCACCCCCTTCTCCCACAAACTGACTGCTCCGTGTGATCATTCAGGAAATGAATGAACCAGTGAACACAACATAATTACTGGAACCGATCTCCGGTGGCCACGCCTGCAGCAGCTGCAATCTGACAGGAGGGAGCGGAAGGATGAGCTGCCTATGCTGCAGGGGAGCCACAGGGGAATCGGTTTAAAAATTGTGCTGCCAACCCCCCATTCTGCTTTGTTAAACTACATGCACCATAAAGCTGCCTGGGCCCCTCAGTACATAAAAGGCTTGGGCCCTGTGCAAGAGGGCCAGTGCTACCCCCTTAGCAGCCCTGGCCACGTAACTGTAATTTTCTAATGTTAATAAACTTGGATGACTAGTTTGTACCAAATTTCAGTGTTATTTTTGGAGGTTCGGATTTCCAAAAGGTTTCCGGTAGAAAAGATCAAAGGCTGCTCCAAGGCCTGTTTCTGCCTGATATCTAATTTTATTAAATACCCTTAACTTGACTTCCAGAACTACTAGGCCCCACCCTTGTACCTTGCTATACATGGAAGAATTTTTAATGGAAGTGGCTTAGGCTGGTTTTTGGCCCCATCATCTCATCAAACAGGGCTGCCAGGAGCTTCCCAAATCATTCTGCAAAATTTTGCATCATTTTCTGCTCTGTAATACACACTTGTATAGTGCATGGCTCTCATTTCCACTTTCTTTTGGACAGCTGGTTTTGAGGGTCAGATATTCATACATTTTTAAAAATACAACTAAAGTACAACTGAAGTTCGCTCATCTCTATTGAAGAGAAGCTATTTTCTAAAAGAGGGTTCTTGTCTCATGGATATGACTCCAGGTACCTGGATAAAATTATACTGATATCCAACTGATGCTGCTTTATTTGGTTCTATTCACCTAGAGGTGTCTGCATTACAATAGAGATGAGTGATCTTCTCAAAAGTTTCACCTATTGTAGTTTGGCTAAACTTTTAAAAAATTAATGAACCTCCAAAAGTTCCCCAACTGGAAGTCCCACTGAAGTCAATCAAGCTGATTTTGTTTCCCCGTGTCCTAGTAGTGGCATACCCACCCAGGTTTTAATCTAAGAAAATGTTTTTGGTAATGCTAAATATGATTGGAAAAGTTCAAATGAACAACTCACTAATAATGATGAACTATTAAAAGTTTCAAGCAATCAAACTCTGGGGGTTTGGTGTAATCACACAAGCCCATAACGCAAGTCTCTTACACAGTCGCTTGTAATGTATTACAGCAGTTCCTCATTCCAGGTTGATACAATTAAATTAACAATTATGATTTATTAGCGAAAATAACTCCAATCAGAATAATGAATGTGATTTTCTTTGGTCAGTCGGATGGCGTGCCTTCATAGTCAATACGCTGATTTATGGCAACAAGCCTTTTCGCTCACAGCTAGTGACAATTAAACTCCAGAGAGTCGTCACAGAGATTTAGAAGGGAAAGCACCTGGCCGGGCTGGTCATTCACAACAAAGAAAAACCCAGCTGCGGGTAATTAAATAAAGAGACGGAATCTATCACGCTTCCCACAAGGCATCTGCAGGAAAACAAATTGCCAAAAAGAATATTTTGGAGGTATATATCATTGTTTACTAGCTGGGGCTAAACATAAGCTCTTGTAACTGTGAAGTGGAAAATATATAGTATGTGAGCGTGCAGTGCATACTATGTAATATATGACCTATGTAAATATTGTAATGATCGCAGGGGGAGGAGTCACACTCTACTGATACTGGATGGTTGAAAGCTAGGATAAATCAACAGGCATTAATGGGTTGATCTGACTTGGCTGTTGGGTGGTACAGCTATCACATGGATGCCTCCATTCAATTGCTCAGATTTTGGACATTAGACCAAACTTCTCAAGTCTGAGCCTAAAGGGCCAGGACACCCTTAATTGATCTTTGATATAAAGATGGGTTTAGTCATTTGCTATATGTTGCATATTATGGGGTCTTCTATGGACCGCAAAGGTAAGATATTCCTGCTCTATGTTTGGGCTTTGTTACTGCTCAGCTTAAAGTGATATTTTTTTCTATCCACCTAGGGATATTTCCACTTTTTCCACAGCATGTTCCATAGAATATAATACATCAAATGTTGGTAGAGTGGGGCACCTCATAATAGCTATGACAAGCATGCAGATATTGGAACTCAAGAGCATATAGGAGGTGTTTCAACTCTCCAGCAACTACAAAAAGCTGAAAGATCAGGTTAGAGCAAACTGACCCATTACCTCCTGCCCTATAGCTATAAAATAATATTAAAACTTTGCCAGGAGTAATACATGGGTCAATTCTAAGAATATTCGTTTGAATTTCACACCATTAGTGGGCCACAGCAATGACAAATTTTCGTGCGGCCATTGAATTTGAGTGATTGGACAGATTGGAAATTTTCAGAAAAATTAACGATTTTCTCATCAATGATGAGAGAATCGTGTGAGAAATATAATTGAAAAATAAATGCGCATGAACACAAGAAAAGAAAATTCCCAAAAAGAAAATTCCCGGAAAGAAAAGAAGATGTGTAACTTGACCAGGTATTGCTAACAATTGAAAGTACATTTTACATGGGTAAATTGATAGTGTAGGCTGTGAAGAGTGCCCAGTAGGGATGGGCGAACGGTTCGGCCCGAGCCTAAGTTTGGGCCGAAGGGCCTGGTATGTATTTTTGGGGGACCCCCACGCTATTTTTTTTTTACATTTTGGTTTGGGGTTCCCCTTAATATTCATACCAGACCCAAAGGGCCTGGTAATGGACTGGGGGGATCCCATGCTCTTTTTTTCAATTAGTTTTATTTCTATTGCCAAGACTCGACAATTCATTACAGCCGCGATCAGTTTTAAATGGAAATTTTTCCTTTCGGGCCAGTTCACACCACATGCAGTCCGGTGCATTTTTTTTCTGCATCAAAAAGCCATAGAAAGTAGGTTATATGGTTTTCAATGGCATAGTTCACACCAGTGCTTGCAGTTCCAGTGCGTTCCAGTTCCAGAAAAAAAAGTAGAACATGCTGCATTTTTCCTGCACTGGACTGTACTGGAAAGCTGTAATAAGCATCAAAAACTCACGGGAACGCACCGGAACACACCTAAAGGCAACAAAAACGCACGGGAACACCCATGTTCCTATTTAAGGTTAGGAAAAAAAAGGGGGGAAAATGCACTGGACTGCATCAAAAATGCACCAAAAACACATCAAAAACGCACCTGGGGGGGGGGGGGTGTTCGGTACATCCCTAGTGCCCACCATAGACAATGTGGGGGATTGGGATTTTATTTTCCTGATATATTTTGTTGAACCCTGATTCTCCAAACAGAAAAAAATGAGGCAAGCAGTCAACAGCACTAGTTAAGGGAAAACTATGTATATATTTTATTAGGGATACTGAATAGTCTTTAAAGCAATTTCCCATGCAGGAAAAACATCAGGTTTGCTCTAATTTTTTCTGCATAGCAGCACATGTCTTTCTTTCACTGCCTTTCCATTCAGCTTTCAAAGGTGAGAAAAATGCCCAGGACTTCCAGGAAAGGGTGTAGGCAGGTTGCCTATGGTTTGTTATTTACACAGTGTTTGACCCAGGCTGGGGAAGGTGTTAATGTTGTGTCATCTGTTCCCAGGCTTTTTGGGCCAAGCCTATCCGCCCTGTATTATAAATAGGGGGAAGGTTGGGTTCTGGAGTGTCCCACTCAAGAAAGAAATGCCATGATTGCTGAAGAAACCTTGCGCCCTGGGAGTGCGGAGATCTAGCAGTTCTTGGAAAACACCAAGCATGGACTGTTACCTTGTTGAGGTATGCCTGGGCAGTCTAAAAGAGATAGTTAGGGACGTTCTGTTGCACTGGGGCTTCAGAGTTTTCTCAGGGCATCCTTTACTCACTGTTAAAGGCTAAAAGGAGAGTGAAGGAATGGTAAGTATGTGCACCAAGGTGTTTAAGTAAAAGTTGCGTCAACTGTTCTAAGCCTTGTTTGAAGTAATTTAAAGGGTTGCATGATAGTTCCTGGTGTATGAAAGAACGAGGGCTGATAAGGCACATACGAGGTATGAAACAAAGCCACTGCTACAAGGTTAACTCGTTAGGACCAGATGGAGAGGAGGAATGCAGTTGGCATGGGTAACCAATAACTAGTGCCAGGTACATTGTAGCTGGTCATAAGTGTGGTACATGATGTCGGTAATGGGTCCTCCGGTAACAAGAGGGTTAGGCCCCTTTCACACTTATACGACTTGTCCCACGATTTTGTACTGCAAAATCGTATGACAAGTCATTCTCCATGATTTTCAATGACTACCATTCATATTGGCACGACTTTAAGTCGTGCCGACTTGAAAGTAGTCCCTGCACTACTTTGGTCCAACTTCTATGGGAGTTGTACTCCATAGACCTCAATGTTAAACCCTGAAGTAGCATGCAAGTCGTGCCTGAATATTATATAGACACGACTTCAGCACGACTTTGTAAGCACAAGCCTGGCCTCGCTATTCGGGAAAGGAAAACTTTTTTCCTTTCCCGATGAGCGACAGGCAGTGCTGTATGAATCCAGAGGGGGAACTCCACGCCAAGTTTTAAATGAAAAAAACGGCGTGGGTTCCCCCCCAGGGGCATACCAGGCCCTTAGGTCTGGTATGGATCTAAGGGAACCCCCTATGCCGAAAAATCGGCGTGGGGTCCCCCCCAAAATCCATACCAGACCCTCATCCGAGCATGCAGCCCGGCCGGTCAGGAATGGGGGTGGGGACGAGCTAGCGGCCCCCCCCTCCTGGACCGTACCAGGCCGCATGCCCTCAACATGGGGGGGTGGGTGCTTTAGGGCATGGGGGGCACCCTGCGGGCTCCCCCACCCCAAAGCACCTTGTCCCCATGTTGATGAGGACAAGAGCCTCTTCCCGACAACCCTGGCCGTTGGTTGTCGGGGTCTGCGGGCGGGGGGCTTATCGGAATCTGGGAGCCCCCTTTAATAAGGGGGCCCCCAGATCCCGGCCCCCCACCCTATGTGAATGAGTATGGGGTACATGGTACCCCTACCCATTCACCTAGGGAAAAAAAGCATCAATAAAAAACACAGTACACAGGTTTTTTAAATAATTTATTAGGCAGCTCCGGGATCTTCTTCCGACTTCGGGGGTCCTCTTCTGACTTCGGGGGTCTCTCCGGCGTCCGCATCTTCTGCCGGCTCCACCGCTATCTTCTGGCGCTCTTTTGCCAGCGGTGGTCCGGACCTCTGGATCGTCTTCTTCCCTCTTCTCTTCCAGAGATGTTGACACGACGCTCTCTCCAGCCAGAATGGTCTCTGTGCGCTCCGCAACTGACTTATATAGGCGGTGGCCCCGCCCCCCTATGAGGTCACTGTCCCGGGGCATGCTGGGACTGTGCCGTCATAAGGGGGCGTGGTCCTCACCCAGTGACCACGCCTCCTAAAACGTCACAGTCCCAGCATGCCCAGGGACTGTGACGGCATAAGGGGGCGGGGCCACCGCCTATATAAGTCAGTTGCGGAGCGCACAGAGACCATTCTGGCTGGAGAGAGCGTCGTGTCAACATCTCTGGAAGAGAAGAGGGAAGAAGACGATCCAGAGGTCCGGACCACCGCTGGCAAAAGAGCGCCAGAAGATAGCGGTGGAGCCGGCAGAAGATGCGGACGCCGGAGAGACCCCCGAAGTCAGAAGAGGACCCCCGAAGTCGGAAGAAGATCCCGGAGCTGCCTAATAAATTATTTAAAAAACCTGTGTACTGTGTTTTTTATTGATGCTTTTTTTCTCTAGGTGAATGGGTAGGGGTACCATGTACCCCATACTCATTCACATAGGGTGGGGGGCCGGGATCTGGGGGCCCCCTTATTAAAGGGGGCTCCCAGATTCCGATAAGCCCCCCGCCCGCAGACCCCGACAACCAACGGCCAGGGTTGTTGGGAAGAGGCTCTTGTCCTCATCAACATGGGGACAAGGTGCTTTGGGGTGGGGGGGCCCGCAGGGTGCCCCCCATGCCCTAAAGCACCCACCCCCCCATGTTCAGGGCATGCGGCCTGGTACGGTCCAGGAGGGGGGGGGCCGCTAGCTCGTCCCCACCCCCATTCCTGACCGGCCGGGCTGCGTGCTCGGATAAGGGTCTGGTATGGATTTTGGGGGGACCCCCACGCCGATTTTTCGGCATAGGGGGTTCCTCTTACAATTCATACCAGACCTAAGGGCCTGGTATGTCCCTGGGGGGGAACCCATAAGTTTCCCCTTATGATTCATACCAACTACTGTATGTTTTAATTTGTTAATGCCAAAAACGTGGCAAAGTAGTACTGCTCCCAAATCGCGGTAAAATCGCGGTAAAATAGCGGCAAAATCGCGGTAAAATCGTGTGACTTTGAAGTCGTATAAGTGTGAAAGGGGCCTTAGTGTCCTGGCTTGCTCCACAGCAGTTGGCTTCGTTAGGCAACTGGGACCGAATCTGCCTTAGAGAGACCTATAGCCTGGCCTCATGGTACAGCAAGGAAGGAGTAAACAAGTGAATGCATGAGGTCTGGGCTTGGCGGGACCCCATTCGTACACTCAGAGCAAGGTGGCAGAGGTACATTGTACTGTTTGATCCTCACATGAATGCGGTCCCTGCCTGGTCCCAGGCGTTGATAAAGTATCGTGAAAGGTATCCCCATGTGCTGGGTGAGTGGATGCCACCCACAGGATTGTGTGAATCGCTTTTCATTTATGTGACAGCACTGGGGCTTCAGAGTTTTCTCAGGGCATCCTTTACTCACTGTTAAAGGCTAAAAGGAGAGTGAAGGAATGGTAAGTATGTGCAGCCAGGTGCGCCCACCATGCTCAAGCAATATTGTGCATGTGCAGGATCTCCACAGAGTGTCACTAGAGTGACTTTCTCTGAACCTGTTAAGTCCGTGGCAGTCACTTCCAAGAGTGGCACCCAGCAACAGTTTCAAGTCTGATGGATGACTTAAACATTTGAAGCATTTCAAGGAAAAGTGGTTGCACTGGCACATAGTAATCCAGCCAAAAATATTTTTATTTTATTTTTTAGGTGTCCTTGGGGAGCTTTACCCTCACTTTCCTAACTTCCAACTAGAATTCAAAAACATTTTAATAAGTAGTAGGGATAGCTAATATCTTCTAGCAACTTTTGTAATCCGTTCTTGGGAAAACTACACCCTCCCCCATTCCTTGAATGTGTTACTGGGACAGGAAGTGAAGAAAGATCTCCCCAGAGGGGTCACAAACAGAATTCAGATAACCTCCAGCCCAGATCTTATTTTAGTGTTATTTTTGGTGTTTCAGACTTCCAAAAGGTTTCTGGACAAAAAAAGAGCAGAGCCTACACCAAAGGATTTTTCTGCCTTATATTGAATTCTACTGAACACCCTTAATTTGAATTCTATGACCACTAGATTCCACCCTTGCATCTTAGTACATTTAAAGGAAGTGGCTCTGACCGTTTTATCAGGCAGGGCTAACAGGAACTTCCCAAACCATTCTGCACAATTCAACATAATTTGCTGCACTGTAATGCATTTTTGGAGCCTCGTTCGAATTTCCATTGAACTGACTGGATTAAGCTTTTCAGAAGTTCAGTTATAATTTTTGGAGACAACCTGTGTGCAGACACATATAGATGCTTAGAACCAAATCAAGCAACATCAGTTGGATTATATTTAGGTAACTGAAGTCATATGCATCAGACAAGAGCCCCCTTTTGTTGCCCAGTGCCCCAGTTGTGGTACAACCACCCAGATTCTGACCTAAGTATGATAGAAACATTCTAATGAACAACTGATTATTAATTATATATTATTAAAGTGTCATGCAATCAAACGTTGGGGGTTTGGTGTAATCACACAAGTCGCATCTAATGTATTACAGCAGTTGCTCCTCCAGACTGATACAATTTAATGAACAATCATGATTTATTATGGAAAATAGCTCCAATCAGAATAATGAACACGATTTTCTTTTGTTAGTCTGATGGCATGCCTTCATAGTCAATATGCTGTCTATTTAGCTCATGCAATAAAAATATTTACCATGTTCGTTAAAAGAAATTTCATTACATGCTATTTGTCCCATCTACCACTTTTTGTGTCTTACTGTGGCTCACAATGACAGGAGTGACACATAGTCCTGTTATGTTTACTTATATCTTTCCATTGCTAGTTTGTACAGAAACCACCATCACATACGAACTGGTCACTGAACATAACGTTTGTTCCTCTCTGCCCAGATATTCCCCTATTCCCCTCTAGGTGCTGACATCTTGCTTCTCATACACCATAGACAAGATAAAATCAGGCTATCAATCACAGCTCGCACATATAGGACACCTCTGCCCATTGGGTGATAGTCATTACTTCCTACACACAGGGAGCCAAGTGGAATTGTTTGAGATGGGGGCTTAGCTTCTGACTTTTTACACAGCTGCAACATTTGCATATCAGTAACTGGTCATTTTGGTCTTCTTAAGCCGCACATTTTGGAAGAAGGAGGAGTGTCTATGAAAGAGTTAATGGAGCCAAATGTGAAGGAACCCTTATATTTACATAATTGGAGAATGGAAAGGTTAATTTTTAATATTATGTTTTTAGCATAGTGAAATAATGGCAAAAGCTTTGCTGGGAACAGCTGCCCAGTGTATATAACCATACAACCCTGCCCTCTCCGCGAGGCTCCAGTTCTTTTATAGTGTACTTAGGTGATGAGTCTCTTTTTCTGTTGGAGTGTTGCAAAATATTTTTTTTTATTTCTAGCCTTTTTTCCTTCTTTTTTTTGACTGACACATCTATCAAGATGTGACTGCTGATTGCCTTATAGCTCATAAGCAGTTTTCAGATCCATTACCCTCGATGTTCATCTTGGGTTCATCTCACCCAGGCACCCCTGCAGTGGGGCTAGCCTGTAATGTTTGCTTTGAGCCCTGAATCCTGCATTTGGTGCTCTCCTTGGTATGTGGTAGAACAAGTGAGTTCTCTACAGGGTGCTATACAGGTCCAGGGTCATGTTCCATTCCTATGACACCCAGACCCCTTTAGGGGTATACCCACTATGACGTGTGAAGCCTGAACCCTGGATGCGAACAGCAACATGGACACTATTTTTTTCTGTAAGACACATCACAATGCTAAGCACACAATCAGTTTTGAAGGAACAGATTACAAAATAATCTACACTTTTGAGTGTTTTTTTCCCTGTCTTTTATTGTCTCACTTTATTCAGCCATATAGGTAACATTATTATAATGTTTACCCATTTAAATTTGTTAGCATTTCATTCCGTCTCACTATCGAAAGCTCCTCTCTCGCTAGTGCACATAAAACAAGTCCTAAGTGAGCACTTCTGGTCGTCATTTTCTGCCAACAATGCAAGCTGATTACACAAACTGGGCTGGAGAACTCAAAAGAAATCTGTCTACTGTCAACTGATATAGATAATCCTTTCCTTATGCCGCGTACACACGATCGGAAATTCGGCCAGCAAAAGACCGATAAGAGCTTTTGGTTGGAAAATGCGACCGTGTGTATGCTCCATTTTCCCGACGGAAAAAGTTTCTATCGGAAATTCTGTTCGTGTGTATGCAATTCCGACGCTCAAAAAAGCACGCATGCTCAGAATCAAGCATGAGACGGAGCCGCTCAGTCTGGTAAAACGACCGCTCGTAATGGAGATGGCACATTCGTCACAGTGCAAATTTTTAAATCTTTCAATGCAGCGCATTGTCTTCTTCTTTATAATGCTAGAAGAATGAAGTTATTTTGCTGCTGATATTCACACAGACTTCTCACAAACTTATTTCTTTATTATTTCTCGTGATCTCCTGAAAAAAAAATTTTGGTTTTTAAAGCCAGATCTCCTTAATAATGTTTATAATTAATTTTTATAGTCATTTTTTATTTTTCTTTGGAATCAAGATCTCCTGTTGTTTTTTTTTTTATTATTATTATTATTTTATAGTGATCTCAATTTGTTTTTTTTTGGTTTTTTTTAAATTATTTTATAGTGATCTCCATTTTTTTTTTGTATGCCACGTTTCTACAGCACCATTATTATCTTGTATTTGTAAATCTCAATGAGGTTAGTTGGTGTCCCTTGTTAATTTGACATTGTATTTGTAGCGCTTACCCCCGAAGGAGCGGCTGCATGGCAAGCGTGTCCTCAACACCTTCCGCCATCTTGCTCTCGCGCATGGCACGCTGAACACTAAAACTTTTTCCTCTGGGGCGTGGCTTCACCCCCCACTTGTTGGTTCAGCGCGCGAGGAACTGTAGCTGTATATTTTCAAAGTCCTCCCCAGCGACCCCTGGCGGCAGGTACTGTTATACTGCAGGCTATCTTGGCAACAATCGCTGAAATGCAGGTTTTCATTGCTATGGGAGATGGTTAGTGCAAACGTGAAACAGATATCCCGGACGACGCCCCCACATGTAGTGCTTACCCCTGAAGGAGCGGCTGAATATTGGCTATATCCGTAATTCACGTTTACTACTCAACCCTCGCGGCCCATAGATTTAAAAGTCACAGTCCTTAATGCTTTTTCTTAATGCTTTATTCATCAACATAAACTGGGATGGGAGAAGGACTTCCTTTGAGATGCTCTTTTGTTATATTGTCATCTTTCAATGATTCTTACAGGAAAATCTATGAACAATTGCGGGTAGTCGGGAAATAATTTTAAACGATCTCTTCAATCAGGGACGATGGAAGTAGATTTGATAGAGAATGAGTTGATAAAGAGTCACTCTGAATAACTCCTTCATCTGGATGACTTTAAAAGGAATGATCCATATCTCTATATGTGTACTTGCAGCTTCACCGCTACCTCTTTACCACTACTTCCCACCGACATGGTACTTCCAAATTAGGCTAAAGGAGAGCCACTCTGAATAACTCCTCCCGCTTGACTGATTGGAATCCCGGGGCAATGCTGAACTCAAAGTCATAGGCTATTACTGCCCATCTCACTGACTTGTGCACCAACAACTCGCAGTCTCTGGTAGTACCCTTCCCTTGGGCTTTCACTCACGTGATCAATAGTCCATGTGCCACTCATAAACGATCGATCGCCCAGTTTCTATCCATTTTGTTGCTACTTCATCCTCAATGATTCTCAGTTTCTCCACCTCTTTGTGGCCTGCTTCCCTCCCCGCAGGGGCGGCCTACGACATCCTCGACTACACACTGCAAGATGTCGTCTGTTCCTCCATGAGGATTGGATCTCCACCCTTCTCGCTAAGGTGAAGCTCCGTTGGCTCCCCGGAGGGGAAAACCTCCAACTTCCCCTCCGGGAACCAGGCTGGCTCTCTCACTCCTCAGAGCAGGACTGGACTCGGAACTCCCTCCGCACCATGTGACCCCGCTTTTATATGAGAGTCCCGGGATTACCAAGCAAATTAATGATTGGCCGAGACCAACACATAAACTACCTGTCACTCAAATATGGAAATTAACAAACAGGCCTGCTGTAATAGCATCAGCCTGTCTAAATTTACCTGTCATAAAAAACTAACAAGAAAGGTCACCTACCTAAAAGTAGGTGACCGCTACATATTTTTTGAATGTACCTGCCTACTCAAAAAAACTGTCCTTTTTGAAGTAAAACATATAGGCAAGTATTTCTGAAAACAAAATATCCATTTATTCTGGATCATAACAAAATAAAGAGGAAGGCAACGCTGGAGAAACTGGTGAATTTTGCAAAGCCTTTGTACCCCAGGGCACACATCAATAATTTTACAGTCAAAATTGGTGGCCTGAGGAGTCCTTATAATAGTGAGCACAATCCAGTCCAGGACTACAAGAGATCATGAACAGCAGCAGATGACATATCTGGCCGTAGGCTGTGGTCATACAACAGCCTGCATTTTTTGTAAGACCAGACTGAACCCAGGCCATCGCTATCTGGTCTTCCTTAGACTCTTCCTTCCAGGCTGCGGCTGTGGTGTTGGAGGTGTGGCAGGAGCTGGAGGAGGTGGAGGAGGACCTGGAGGAGGAGGAGGAGGACCATGGTTCAACTCACAAATGTGGCTTTGACTTTTGAGTTGGCCCCTCAAGCCCTTGTTTAGGGCTTGTAACATCACTTTCTCACATAAGAGGCATTGGCCCTCCTCCATTTCCAGCATTTTGCATGCTGTAATGTATGCAAAGTCCTCTTGAACACTGTGGGGGGTTCTGAGGGCCGCAGTAGCCTTCATAAATAGGCCAATTGCTGCCTTCTTCACGTTACTCCTCTTCCTGACACTTTTTGGTGGAAGGCGGAGGGGAGGGACCTGTGATTCTGGCAGGCTACTGGGCCCGCCCACCTCCTGGCTGCCACTTTCCACGGCCTGGCTGAGGCTTTCCTGTGTATGAAAAAGGGACGTCGTTTTAGTTTTTGGTCCATCAATCACACACAATTTTCAACTCATGATTGTTGCAAATTTAATGTTAATAAATAGAAAAGATTATCATTCTGACCCCAGCATTTTTCATTCTTGTCCCAATCATTTGTGGCCACTACTGTCTATTCATATGTAAACCACTTTGTGAAATCAGAAATTAGTGATCAAAATTAGCATATATTTAACATCATTTATTTGACAACCAGAAATATTTTGAATAATGCTATACCTGGCTCAAGCTGGGCCCCTCCACATAATGCTGCCTGGAAGGCTCAGGTTGGACGTCGGAAGCCTCGGCTGGGGGGGAAGGAAGTGTGGAAGGAAGATTACAGAGTGCTGGCCTGGGTTCATTCTGGCCTGCCAGAAAATGCAGTCTGTCATGGTACCACAGCCTGGGGACATAAATGTCATCTGCTGCAGCTCCTGATCTCAGGGAATCCTGGACCTTCTTGAGCTCCCTATTATAAGTGCTCCACATGTCACCAATTAGGGCCTTCAAATAGGGGGGATCACCGGCTTCACAAATTCCACCAATTGATCCAGCGCTGCCTTCCTCTTTGTTTGATTGTTATAATAGGGGTGGTTTACCTGCCACAGACAGGGCAGCTCCCTGTACATATAAATGAATATGGTCATAAAGTCCTCGTCATTGAATAGATCCATTTTCTCTGCAAGACACAACACAAAACAAATCCTAATGTCAGGCGAAACTCTCTTAATCTTGACCCAATATAGGCCTCAATCTTTAAGCAGCATAGGCCACTGATGCACCAACTTAAAATTGTACCTTCGTTATAATGATCGGCGCTTCCGTTACACCTTCCTCCGCTCACAGATCGTACGTACGACGCACACTTTATATACACTGCGCATACATGAAACTCCGTCCGCATTGCCCACCCCTGACGTTCTTTCTAGAATATTCCCTGCCCTGTCTCTTCCGCCGCAGTGGGAGACGACATGGTGGAGACAAAGCAGGTGCTTAATAGCAGTAACGAGGAGGAAAGCCCGGAACAAGAAATGTCTCGATCCAGGAGGAGAAGATTTAAAGCCTCAAATATGTCCTTTGAAGAGATGGTGGAGATGGTCGACATACTGAAGAGGGCCGACTATGATGGGAAGTATGGACTGTACCTAAACCTAAATGTGAGAAAGGCCAAGATCATGACTAAAGTTGTGAAGAGTCTGCGCTGGAATTTTAGGGTACGACGATCCAAGGAGCAATTGAGGAAACGCTGGTCGGACCTCAAATTAAGGGAGCAGAATCAGTATGGAAGGATCAAGAAAGTGCTTCTAAAAAGTAAGTAGTTGTGTGTTCCTATTCTTATTATTACTTGCATGCTGCGCTATGTGCTTTTCTTTACTGTTGGACAGTTTAAAATGGCTACTTTCATGTTTGTGGGCACAGTAATCGGTCGTAGTAAACATCGTTTGTTTGCAAATAAATACGCTGTTTTTGCCAGATACAGGGTTAACTACATTTGGTTATGATAATTTGTTTTCAAAGAAGTTTAGGACATTGTTGTGTTTCACACTAGAATGAATTGAAAACTTGATTCAGTGTAATGTAAGGAGTGGACACTCAGCAGCTGTATACACATCTGGACTCTGAAGCACTAGTGTGGGACACAAGAACAAACTTTTTAGGGTGTCCCACACAGGTGCTCCCCTGGATACTTGGGGTGTTTACATGTGTAAAAATTGTCCAAAAAATTGAAGTATTCCAGCTTTAGTAAGGGAAAAAATAATGTCTTCAGCTTTGAACTCTGCAAAACAAACAATTGTACCCCACTTCCAAGCAATGTTTCATATTCCTATTTCTAGACTCAAATATCTGTGTGCTAAGTATACCTTTTGTTTCATTCTCATAGGGGAGCAAAGACTCGGAAAATATGAGCACACCAGGGACCCCCCCCCCCCGCTCCTGAAGAAGGGGAACAAAGGTCACAACCTGAGGATGTGGAGGAAGGAGATGTGGTGGAGTTTGTCACCACAACAGGTCAGTGTCAGACACCACAGATTCAGGTAAAAGATGTATGCCTACATATTTATAATACTTGGTGTGTATTTTCATTTTAGGTGATGTTCAGGTTGTGGTATCAAAATACAGTGATTTCACCAGTGACAGTGCCCAACGGATGATCCAGGAAATCATGTTTTGTAGTAGTGATTTGGACAATATCAAAGAAAAAACCAAGGAGATTGAACAAAGACTGAAGAACATGATTGATGTACTAGGGAGAATTTAACTCCTAAAAAGATTCCTGGAATTTTTTTTATTTTTTACAATAATTTTATCTAAAGTTTTAATACAGTTTAAAAGCCAAATTTGGAAGATGCACACAGTGGGGGTTATTTACGAAAGGCAAATCCACTTTGCACTACAAGTGCACTGCAAGTGCACTTGGAAGTGCAGTCGCTGTAAATTCAAGTTTACAGCTTTACAGTTTTAGCTTTACACTTTGCACTTGTAGTGCAAGGTGGATTTACTTTTCGTAAAAAAACCCCATTGTGTCAACATGTGCTATCTTCCATCAGGGGATTTCAATGTACACATTTTGTGGGTGCAACCCCTTCCTCCCAATTCTAGTAGGTGAGAGGAAGTGGTTACACCCCAAAAACACGTCCATTGATCCCCAATGATGGGAAATAGCACATATTGACATTAGGTATGGGATCAGAAAGGAAATCCCCATTTTGACTCACAATTTGTGTGCATCTTCTAAATTTGGCTTTTACAGAGGTGACTTCACTCCATCTGATGAAGGCAAGATCAAAACCTTTTTCACACTATAAAATGTCTGATATTGCCTTCTTTTTTGCAATGTTGAACTTTGTAAGTTCCAGAGTTCTGTATGTTATGTTTGTAAATATGCCTGTTTCTGTTTTTTTTTCAGAAATTTCAAGGTAAAACTTTGAAAAAAAAAAAAGAGTTTTTTTACCGCCAAATGTTTTATAAAACGCACATGTGAAGAAACCCAAGCAGTAAATGAAAATCAAGATTTGATCTGATAAAAGAGAAAATGTATTTAAAATGTGCTGGCATAGCAATGGCCACCCTACCCATAAAATATTCTACATATTTTTCTGAAATTCCGGCCTCAGGCCCAACTGAGGCAACATAATTAGGATTATTACACCAAGCCCCCGCACAGCAGGAACTCCACAACGAGCACATACCCACAACATGGCTTCAAAACGGTCGGCTGGTCAGAATGAACTAAACAGAACGCACTGTAGAACAGCAAGGCCTGTGAAGAGCGATCTGGAAATCAGTAACGAGTGGAAAAGAACGCACTGAAAAACAGATACAAACTGACTTCACGCACTGAAAAGCAGATACAAACTTACTAGCACAAACTGAACAGCAATAAAACGATCTGAAAAAGCAGGAGTCTGAAAAGCGCGAATCGTCTCTCACCAGACTTCTACTAACACAAGATAAACATGAGATTAGCAGAAGGAGACCAAAGAGTGGTGCGCTGGCTATTGAACTTCCCTTTTCTAGTTCCGTTGTACGTGTTTTACGTCACCACGTTCTGGATGGTCGGATTTTGGTGTGACCGTGTGTATGCAAGACAAGCTTGAGCGTGATTCTGTCGGAAAAACCATCATAGCTTTTTCCGACTAGTGTGTAGGTGGTGCAATTAGTGCAATATTACAACTCTTGTCTTCTGCCCTACTATTCTGTTTAGATGCCATGAAGAGCGGGAGTTGTCATTCTCCAGGGTATTCTTATTTTCTGTGCATATGAGCAGAATTTTATGGCTCAGAGCTTGGTCGGCAAACCAGCCTCCGGAAAGGTTCCTTTTGCATATGCCCTTGAAAGGCAAGCTACTGAGGGAAGGGGGTTTCGATACCACTATCCACACTCCTTCTTCCCTATTGAATGGGCCTCCTCTACCTTACATGTATATTCTGTTTGCCACCTCCAGGCATCATTATCTGCTGCAGGTCCATCCTTTCCTTACAGATCCTCAACCTCCAAGCCCACTAGATCTGCTCAGAAAACTTTGAAGTTTGACCTGCATCCCTGGAGATGGATGGGGGGTGTTTACTGACATTTTCGCCACCTTATAACAGATGTGTGGGAATTTTATTTCACTCCATTTGAGGGAGCCATAGATCTGCCTTAACTCCTACTGTTTTCTTCCTAGGAGTTCCTCCTTTTCTTGTGCTACATCAGGAGAGAATATCCTGGAAAACAGTTGCTTCCCTGGGACTCTTCTTATTGCCTTATTGTCAAACAATTTAAGTGGTTCTAAAGCCTCAAGCTTTTTTACCTTAATGCATTCTATGGATCTGCAGGATCCCCCCAGCTCCCCCTTTTTTTACCCGAGCCAGCTCCGATCCAGCGTTGTGCACGAGAGCAACAATGGCTCTTGATGTTGTCTCCCTCTTCATTGGGCAGATTGATAGCATCAGAAGCCACTGGCTCCCGCTGTTGTTAATCCAACGCTGTGACGAGGGAGTGACGGGCAGGGCATAGTTGCCCGGTCTGTGTCAACAGATGCAATAAAAGCGGCTTTCTTCGGGCTACTCGTTGAAGAGGAGGGGCCTGGAGCGCTGAAGGGGGACCCCAGAAAAAGGGGGATCGGGGCTCCTCTGTGCAAAACCATTGCACAGAGCAGTTAAGTATACCACGCTTGTTTTTTTTTTATTGAAAATAAAAAGTTTACTGTTAATTTTTAGAGTCACCTATGGGTGGGGTCAGAACTGTCATTAATGGCTGCATGCACATCTGACCCCTTATCCCTCTATGGAATTCTTCCCTCTACTTCCACCCAGATGGGTAGTTACTTTGCATTTTTCTCTAGGTCTTCTTCCCTCAGGGAATAAATCCCTCCTTCCTTACCTGAGCCCATTCCCCAAAGATGTTGGTGTTCTTGGGCTATTTACAGCTTCTAGCATCTGTCCTTTTCACAAGTAGTAGAGCCACCACCAGTTTTTCTGTTCACATTTTAAAACAAAAAAACGGAAAATTGTATACTAACCTTTCCGTAATTTTCCTTTCCTGTCGCATCTCATGGCAGCATACACCTATGGGTTGTGGCTCCACCCCCCGCAACCTGATAGGACCGCGTAGCTATTAAAGTCTGAGAGAGCCCCTGCCCCAGCATTCTCCATATATATATACCTCACCTCAGATGGGTGGGCATTTGTATGCTGCCATGAGATGCGACAGGAAAGGAAAATTACGGAAAGGTGAGTATACAATTTTCCGTTTTCCTGTCGCATCATGGCAGCATACACCTATGGGGAATAACTCGCAAACTGGGTGGGTATGAGCAAAAAGATAAGTTTTATTTAGAAGGTATTGAGGAGTTAGCCTGAATAATTGCTCTCCCAAATTCTACCGTGGACAATCTAGCAGAGTCCACTTTATAATGAGAAATAAAGGTGGTTTTTGAAGACCAAGTGGCTGCTTTGCAGATGGTTTCGGCTGATACCCTGCAGTAGGCCGCCCAGGAGGTCGCCATTGCCCTTGTGGAGTGTGCCCTTAAGCCCTCAGATACTCGCGTGTTGTTAGCTGCGTAAGCTCTCTTAATGATCTTCACCAACCATGCTGCGATGGTGCGAGAGGTTGCTGCTTGTCCTCTTCTAAACCCATGAGGAATGACTAGTAGGTCCTCCATCTTCCTCAGATCGCTGGTTGCCAAGAGGTAGGCCTGGATATTAGTCTTTATATCAAGCAGATGTGGATCACCCTGTTCTGTGGATAGGGTGGGGAGACATAGCTCTTGGTTAAAGTGGAAAGATGATGACACCTTCGGGATGAAGCGATCCGATGGTTTTAAGACTACTTTGTCTGGATAGAACATTAGGTATGGTTCCTTAGCCTGTAAGGCCTGAATTTACGATACTCTTTTAGCTGATGTAATTGCTATTAGGAAAGTGACCTTGAGAGTTAGGTCCCACAGGGAAACATTCTCTAACAGAAAAAATGGCTCATAAGGCTTCCAATACTACTGAAAGATCCCATGTCGGGAAGGAAGGTTTCCTAGGTGGCCTCAACTTTAGGCAAGCCTTCTGAAATTGGATGATAAGAGGTTCTTGTGCCCATTTCACTCCTGTCATAGCGGACAGGGCTGATACATGTACCTTCAGGGTACTAGACCTAAGACCTTTATCTAGACCTAGCTGGAGAAACTCGAGGATCTGAGCAACTGATGGAGATGCCGGGTTCCAGGATTGGGTGAAGGAGTTGCCCCTGCAACAGTATATCCGGTGTCATTGGGAGTGTCAGTGGTTCTGCTGTGCTCAATTGGAGGAGCGTCGTAAACCATGGTCGTCTCGGCCAAAATGGGAGGACTGCTAACACTGTGGCTTTCGACCTCTTGAGTCTGAGTAAGAATCTTGGAATGAGTGGAGTTGGCTGTATGATGGCGGTAAGATGTACCCCAAACGGAAGTTCCAGTCGTGCTGTAGGCAATCCGTGCCTTCTGCTGATGGGAAAGGAATTCTGGCTAGATACCTCTGGCATTTCGTGTTGACCGGTGTTGCTGCCAGGTCTATATCTGGTATCCCCCAGGTTTGGGTTATGAGGGTAAAGGCTTGGTGACTTAAGGCCCACTCGTTTAAGGTCCGATTTAGAGAGTCGGCTAGTTGATTTTGGACTCCTGGGACATACGTTGCCGTTAATCCCGACAGGTTCAGCTGTGCCCATTCGAAGACTGGACGGACTTCCTGCATCATGGAGTGACTCCTGGTGCCCCCCTGCCTGTTGATATAGGCAACTGCCACCCTGTTGTCCAATTTTAGCAGGACCTCTTTCCCCCTGAGGAGGGGGCTGAAGGCTAACAGAGCTTGGAATGCTGCTTTCATCTCCAATATATTTGAAACCACGTTCTGTGTTCTGAATGTCCAAAGGCCCTGGACTGCGTAATGGCGGTAATGTGCCCCCAGCCCTTCAGGCTGGCGTCTGAAGTGATTACTTCTTGAGGAAGAGGGACTATGTGCCTGCATCTCTTCAGATTGTTCAATCTGGTCCACCACCAGAGTGATTGTTTTACTTCTTTCTGGATTATGATTGGCTGGGACAATGATACCCCGTTCCATTGTCTTAACAGTGATGCTTGCAGGGGTCTGGTGTTCCATTGGGCCCATTGCACCATTGGAATGGTTGCTGAGAATGACCCCAGTATGCTGAGGTACTCCCGGGCTGGTAGTGTGGTAGAAGCTAATAACTTTCTTGCCTTCTGAATGAGACTGGGAATTTTTTCCCGCGGAAGTTCTATCGTGTTGAGACGGGTGTCTAGTTCTGCCCCCAGGAATATCATTCTCTGAGTGGGCTGCAGATTGCTTTTCCCCCAGTTTATGATCCAGCCAAAGTTTTGTAGGGTGGTAATCAGAATGGATCGATGCAGTAGAAGGGAATCCTAATTGTCTGCTAGCAAAAGGATGTCGTCCAGGTAATGATGGACTCTCAATCCTTGTTCTCTTAGTAAAGCTATTACTGACAGTAAGATTTTTGTGAATGTCCTTGGAGCGGTGGAGATCCCGAACGAGAGACTACAGAATTGAAAATGATGAAGACCTACCGCAAAGCGGAGAAACTTTTGAAATGAGATGTGAATGGGGACGTGCAGATAGGCATCTTGTAAATCGACGGAAAGCATCCAATCCCCAATATTCATGGCCCGAAGAACTGACTGGAGGCTCTCCATTTTGAATGTCTCGACTAAGATTGAGCGATTGAGATTCTTCACCAGAAACAACGGGGAGTAGAAACCCGTTGACCTTTGGGATATTGGAACTTCCACTATGGCTTCCTTTTGTAACAAGTCTTGGATGTATCTTGTTAGTAGCGTCCTTTTTTCCCGAGATGCCGGTAATCTGGTTACAGAGAATTGGTCTCTTGGAGCCCGTGCCTTGAATTTCCATTTGTGCCTGAACTGCACCGTGTCTATCGTCCAAGGGTCCTTTATTGTATCCGCCCAGACCTGCTTGTAACTCATGAGTCTGGCCCCCACTATAGCTGGTTGGGCGGACGCACCTTCAAAAAGACTTTTGTTCCCCTGTAGTAGGGGTCTTAGACTTTTGGAGCTTGAGGAATGATGACTGGGGATTCTTCCAGTTCCTCCTATACTCTTTCCCAGGCCTGTAGGATCTTGCCTCCCTGTATTTATCTGGTAGATTTCTTCTAGAAACCGGTGGTCTCTGCTGTCTGGGCCTCCTATCTGAAGGAATGAGTCCAGATTTTCCTCCGATGTCTTTAGAAATGGCCGAGTCCAGGTTTTCTCCAAAAAGATTTACGCCATCAAAGGGTATTTTACACCAGTTGGACTTTGAGGAGGAATCTGCCGACCAGGGTTTTAACCAAAGTGCCCTTCTGGCCATTACTGAGCTTAACATTGCTCTTGAAGTGGTTTTAATTATATCCACAGATGCTTCTGCGACTAAGTCGCCTGCGAGACTAAGTTCTTGGAGGGCTGAGATAACTTTCTCTTGTTCCACTCCTTCTGACACCAGCTTCTCGGCCATCGTGGACCAGCTTGAGATAGCCTTGCCGACAGCAGCCAGTGCTATTGCTGGCCTGCAAGCGCCACCTGTCGAGAGGTAGGTTCTCTTAAGATCCAGATCGATCTTTCTATCCAGGACATCTTTGAATGTGACTTCATCCTCTATTGGGAGTGTTACGTGCCTAGCGAGGCGCATCAGAGAGGAGTCGACCACTGGAGGAGATATTAGTGGGTTGACGTTAGGCTCTTTAAGTGGATAGAGTTTTGCTAATCTGTTGCTGAGGCCGGTTTTTTTCTCTGGCTTTTGCCACTCATCCTTAATTAGATCCTCAAGTTCATCAATGAACGGGAAGTTCTCTGGGTCTTTTTTAAGATTTGGAAAGTATTTCCTCACTTTTTGAGGAGTTTCTTTTTCCTCCACCCAGTCGATCGCCTCCTTTACTGACTTCACGAATGGATCGATTAGTGAAAAGTCAAAGACGGTGGATGCCTCTAGTTTATCAGTGTCAGAGAGAGGGTCTGACGTCTTTAATGATGATGGAGCAGTGGATGAGGTATTTTGTATGGGTCTGCTGGCCTCTGGCCCTGTGACTTGTGGGGATGGTTCGTTTGGTTCCCTTGTTTCTCTGTCTTTAGTTGCCTCAATAAAGCACGTGCGACAGGCTAGTTTGTCTGGAAGTGCTGTAGCACCGCAAATCCAGCAGGAGTTCCCGGGTGGACGGGAAGGCTGGGCGACAGGAGACTTCCTGCGTGCAGGGGATTTCTTGTGGTGGGAGTGACTATGCCTTGATCTTGATCGGCTTCTCCTGTGACTTGATCTGCTTCTCCTGCGACTCGAGTGGCTTCTGCGACTTGAGCGACTTCTGCCGCGCTCTGAGCGACTCTGCCTGTGGCTTGAGCGGCTCCTTCTTGAAGGCTCCCCTCGTCTTGAATATGACGATCTGGAAGACCTGGTGGGGCTGTTTAATTCAAACAGCATTAGTGAGGGCTCTCTTTTTCATTTTCTTCATACTTACCCATCATCCCCTCTTACCTAGTAGGCTGGCGATGGTCTACCTGGGCAGTGGTCTCCATGAAAGGTGATGAATCAACCTATAACATATAGGTGGCTTAGCATGCATGAGATAGCAGTTAGTAAGCAAGCAAAAAAAAAAAAAAAGAAGCCAGAGAGCTTACCTGGGCGTGGAGATAGTAAGAGAGACAGGGTAGTACAGCTGGGTAGTGTAGCAAAAGAGATCCGGTCAGAATTCCTCCTTACAGGCTCAGGAAAGAAGAGACCAGAAAATACTGATATTACAGCACTTTTAAACTTGCCGCCGTCGCGGCGGTGATGACGTCATGCTCGCGCATGCGCAGAAGCGCTCCGAGGCCTGCGACGCCATTTTGGAAGCTGGAAAAGGGGATGCCCTGATGAGATACCGCTGTCTGCGCATGCGCGAAGAGCTGAGACGCTCGGCGCTAAGCACAGAGAGCGGAGGGGAGGCAAGCTGGAGCTATGGAGACAGAGAAGAGGGGAAGTTACCCACAGGTGCACTGAGAGGAGCTGGAGACCGCAGCAATCCATAAACCTATTTAAGGTTTATAATGCATAAAAACATACCCCTGAGACCATCAGAGTTGGGTTCCTTCCATTAAGCTCATTTAGAGGCTGTACAGGATAGGGCTTCCACCCAGGAGAGGCTAGAACCTGGCTGGGGCGAATGTTGGTAAGGGATGCATGTTCGGTCCTTGACAGGTGAGGAAAAAAGGAGAATGCTGGAGCAGGGGCTCTCTCAGACTTTAATAGCTACGCGGTCCTATCAGGTTGCGGTGGCGGAGCCACAACCCATAGGTGTATGCTGCCATGATGCGACAGGAAATTTTTTTTGACAGTTTTTTTCTGCTGATCCGTGCTTTAGCTACAAGATGCTTCTGCTGTCAACTGTCCATTGAGCTTTCTTGTTTTTTACTCTTTTGTTCCACACCTCAGGATTTAATGCTTGGAGACATCTCATTGTCTAAGAATCAATTCCTGTTTCCTGTGTCCTGTACTGTACGATTAAGATAATAGGAAGCTTTGATGTACCTGTAAATTCCATATTTTGGAGAACAGTACAGGATGCAGGTTCCCCCCACCCCATAATCGTTTTCTTCTGTAATCTCCCTACTGCTTGCTAAAAAGCTGAGATTTGTGGAGAGGGTTATATGGTTGTTCCCATGAAAGCTTTTGCCAGTGTCCAGGGTAGCAGCATATAACCTATAGTCTAAAAATCAATCCTTCAGTCCTATACTGTACTCCAGGGCTGGCCCTATCATGAGTCCCAGTGGGTCCATTGGACCCAGGCAGCACTTTGAGAGAGGCAGCAAATTGAACCATGACCAGCTCACCTTCTCTTCTATTTGCCCAGCAAATTGATGACCAAGATTTTTTTTTCCAGCAGTTTTGTGTGTCATGATGACAACTGCCCCCCCCCCCCCCCCCCCCCGGGCCACTCTGTCTGCCCCTATACTACCCTAGCCTGCCCCTATATTGTTTTAGCCTACTCTAGCCCGTCTATATACTACCATAGCCTGCCCCTATACTACCCTAGCCTGCCCCTATACTGCCCCAGCTTGCTCCTTGGATTTGAACATAATGGTATGTCATAAAATTTTGCATATAGACAAGGTGCTGTTGCATGCAAATCTGGCTTCCTGATCTGTCTGCCCCTATACTACCCTAGCCCGCCCCTATACTGTCTTAGCCTGTCAATATATTACCCTTGCTTGTCCATATACTACCCTAGCCTGTCTATATACTACCCTAGCCTGCCCCTATACTACCCTAGACTGCCCCTATACTACCCTAGCCCGCTCCTTGGATTTGAACATAATGGTATGTCATAAAATTTTGCATATAGACAAGGTGCTGTTGCATGCAAATCTGGCTTCCCGATCAATTTAATTTTCGTTTTAATTATCATGAATAATGGATGCGGGGGCCTTTTGGTGGGCGTGATTTGATTTTTTTTGGGGGGGGGGCAGCATTTCATTCTTGGACCCAGGCAGCACAATGTCTTGGGCTAGCCCTGCTGTACTCTATAATATGGAAATCACAGTTATGTCAAAATTTCTATTTTTCAGCTCCCAGTGTTCAAATACTTCTAAAAGGCTGTATTTTGAGAATTTTATTGTGCTCAAGGTGACTGTAACTGTATTAATTCACTTGCAACACAGTCGAGTACAGTATGTTATACCATTTTTATTTGCACTGACAATTAAAATTTAAGGACAAGCTTCCTATAAAGTCCTAGCAGTGCTGAATCAGTACTGCTTGGGCCTTAAAAGATGGGGGTTGACCTCCCAAAGCTTGCCAAGAAAATAAGATTATTAGTGCAAATAAATATCATGGACAGTACTCAACTGAGAATTTTCTCGGAAATACTGGTGATTAGTAGATTATGAAGCCAACAACTATTTATATCATCTTTAAAATTTTAAGAAAATCCTACAAACATGACTTACTTTGAGTCCTTGAGGCCCGGAACTGATAAATACTGAGATTAAATATTCAGGAAGAGGACGTTATATTTTCATTGGCATCACTAAATTGTTTGGGAGAGAATCACATCCGATAACCTTCTCACTGTAGCTAATGCTTCCATGGGCAGCATCAATTTAGATTTGTCTTCCACATTTGTCATTTGGAATCACATGAAACAATCCAAGGTATCCTCCCAGGTTTGGAATATAACAAAGTTGACAGAAATATTATAAAAGAGGCCTTTTGCTTTGAGGATGATGTAAACAAAAGAGATTAAGTGTTTGTGATATGTCTTTCAGGTAAAAAAACATAATCCCTCAGCTGGCAAGGCATTAAAATGATCTTAATCAATCTACAACAGAGGAGATGGATGCTTTGTGAAAGAAATATCCACTAATGGAGCTTTGACAAGATAAAGTATCCTTGCTGATTTTTGGCAAAAAAATAATGGATGAGCAGGGCAAGGCATTACCGGAGCCAGTCAAGGTTAGAAATTGTGTGAAAAGTACAACTTCTTAAAGGAACAATATCACAAAACATACTAGGGTGGACAGATGCTGTTCACTTATTGACCTAAATGTTGACTTTATTTATTAAAAAAAGTTGCATAGTTCTTTGTCTGGTGAAACTGGCATGTACAATTGTTCCGTATGAAAATTGAATGTTCTCAGGGTATTTTCCTCTACTCGACTGAATGTTCTGCATTCATATATAAAAAAAATAGAAAAAAAAAACACATTATGGATGCTAAATGAAGCTGATGGTCATAGAAAATAAATACATCCCCCTTTAGTATTTGAATTAGTTTGAATAACAGCTTCCAATAACCCCCAGTATAGCAGTGACCTGGGAAAAGTGTGTGAGCCGCTCAGGCGCGATAGGGAGGGGGTATGTAGACAGTGCATCCGCAGCTGTAGCTAGAGTGCTGGTAGGGGATGGAGCCCATCCTGGTTCCTGCAAAGGTTCAAGGAAGGAAAGGTGACCCCTGGAATTCGCACATCTATGATGTGCAACCTCAGCCTGGACTCCGACCAGGTCATGCCCCCAATGCGTTTCACTCCGTCCCCAGGATCTTAGTCATGGAGAACCATGACTGGGAGAGGGCAAGCTAGCACTAGCAACCAATCAAGCTGATCATGTGCTTTTTAACGTAAATTGTGGCAGAAGGAGACAGAAGGGGGAGGAGAATGATGACTCCTCAGTGTGCTTCTGCTTCCCTTCTGTCCAATCAACAAGCTGAGGGTGTACCCTTGACCAAGCTGTATTGCCTTTGCGAACCTAGCTATGATGTTTGGCCTTGTTGTCTGATAACAATCCTGGCCTAATAGAAGTGTGGCAGATAAAACAGTTACATAAATATTGCAACTAAGTATTTAGAGGCCTTAAGGTGAAATAGAAAAGATGTTATACTTACCTGCTCTGTGCAGCGATATTACACCAAACGGTCCCTTACTTCCTCTTTGGTGGCCCCCCCACCCGCTGGTGCTGTCTGCTTCTACTTCCTATGAGTGTCCCCTCAGCATGTTGGGTGTTCACAGAGCATCTGAGCACGAGCTCTCCCGAGCTGAGCTTTCTGCGTCCATAGACACAGCGCCGGAACGCCACGCCCCCCCGTTCCCTCTTCACAGAAGTTTGACTGACAGCTGACTGCTCAAGTTGAGTTAAATTTGATAGTGACCATTTGTGGGGGGGAAATCTTCAAGTCATTCCACAGATTTTTAATGGGGTTTAAGTCTTAGCTCTGACTTGTCCATGCAAGGACATTCACCCTTTTCTCCTTCAATCACTATGTGGTCATTTTTGCTGTGTACTTTGGGTCATTGTCATGTTGGGCACCAGATTTTTCTCAAGAATTTGATGGTATTTTGCCCCATCCATTTTTCCTTTTATCCTGACAAGTGCTCCAGTCCCTGCTGCAGGGAAACACCCCCATAACAAGATATTACCACCTCCATGCTTTACTGTAAGAATGGTGTTATTTGGATGGTGAGTTGTATTGGATTTTCGCCAGACATATTGCTTGGTGTTAAGGCCAAATAATTCAACTTTAGTCTCATCTGACCATAGCACCTTTTTCCATGTGGCCTCAAAATCTTCAAGGTGCTTTTTGGCAAAGCTCAGTCGTGACTGCATGTAGCCTTTCTTAAGGAGTGGCTTTTTTTTATTTTGCAACTCCCATACAAGCCACATTTGTGGAGAATTTGTGATATTGTCACATGCACACAATGACCACTAGGGATGAGCCGGTTCAGTTCGCAGCAGAACATGCCAACGGGCAAAAAAAAATTTTGAACACGGTTAAAGTCTATGGGACACGAACGTAAAAAATCAAAACTGCTAATTTTAAAGGCTTATATGCAAGTTATTGCTATAAAAAGTGTTTGGGGACCCCGGTCCTGCATATCAATGCAAAAAAAAGTTTTAAAATAGGCAGTTTTTTTCGGGAGCAGTGATTTTAATAATGCTTAAAGTGAAACAATAAAAATTAAATTTTCCTTTAACCACTTGCCGACCGGCTCACGCCGATATACATCTGCAGAATGGCAGGGGTGCACAAAACTACGTACCCATACATCACTCCATCATCTGCGGCTAGTGAGCATGTGCGCGCCACGGGAGCATGCCAGCGAGCCCCGCGGACTCGATGTCTGCTGGCAGCCGCAGTGCCGTATTGCAAAAAAGGGCTTGCTCGGCAAGGGGGTAAATCCTTCCGGGGCTGAAGTGGTTAAATATCGTGCCTGGGTGGTGTCCTTAGTATGCCTGTAAAGTAGCGCATCTTTCCCATGTTTATAACAGTGCCACAGCAAAATTACATTTCTAAAGGAAAAAATGTCATTTAAAACTGCTTGCGGCTGTAATGTATTGTCGGATCCCGGCAATATAGAAACAGATACCAAAAATACCCAAAAAAATTGGCGTGGATGTCCCCCCCATAATATTAAGGGGAACCCCACACCCAGATTTTAAAAAAAACGGCGTAGGGGTCCCCCAGGCACTATATACTCTGAACAGCAGTATATATACTATACGGCCTTCCCTATATACTCTGCATAAAATTGGGCTTTAGGTGTTAGTGGTACCAGAACACTGTAAGTCCACACAGTTACTCTTGTTGGGCACAGGAACGGGCCCTGCTGTGAAAAATTATATCAAGAATTGTAATTACATGCCCCTGTTAAACAGGGGCAGAAAAATTGGGCCTTGGGTGGTGGTGTCACAACACTGTAACCCCTCACAGATGCTCTTGTTGGGTGCAGGAACGGGCCCTGCTGGCTGTGCCAGTTTCTTGTCCTTCTGTGGCACCCCCTCACGTTACTTCCTTCCTCAATCTGTGAACCAACATCGGAGCCTTCAAATCGCTGCACATCCTCCAGCAGCATATAACCGACACTGTGGTCGAATAATTCTGGGAACTCCTCTATGCGTGATGGTGAGGCTATGGAAGGAGTTATTCTGGACAAGGAGCCGGTGGAATAGGCCACTTTGGCAGCTGTGATGGAAGGCAAACTACTCTGAGCCTGGGTGACAGAGGATGAGGAGGATGAGGATGGCATTTTGTGGCTCAATAACATGGCCAGGAGCAGAAAAAAAAGGACAAGCGTGCCCCACCTGCAGAGGATGCACCATGTCCACGACCACCACTGTTGACTGTAGACACAGAGGCTGCTTGCCCTCCTTTAGTGGCCTGTGAGCGTCTGCCTCTCCTCTGTGGCCTTCCGGACATGATGTATATTTTGTTTTCCAATACCACACTACACTGCATTAGATACTGTGTACACTACCAGAAGTGTATTAGAAAGTGTACAATGGCTGCACTGTATTGTATACTGTGTTCACCACCAGAAATGTAGTGGAAACTGTACACACTGTATTAGATACTGTGTACACTGCCTGAAGTGATATGCAGTGGTAGTTTGTATTACTACTGCAACCATGATAGTTCTTTTATGAAATCTGACACATCCATAGCACTGAGATAGTGGAAAGAGGCCTAGAATTTACCATTGCCATTTACCTCGCCATGGTTGATCAAAGAAGTTGAGTGTACATCCTTAGTGTGATACCCAGAGGTTGTCTTTGGGAAATAGATGTATGAGTGCTGCCAGCATTACTGCAGAGGTTGAAGGGGTGGGGGGTCAGCCTGTCAGTGCTCACATCATATGTGTAACACTGCATAAAATTGATCTGCGTGGCTGTTGTCCCAGAAGGAAGCTTCTTATAAAGATGGTGCCCAAGAAAGCCCACAGTTTGTTGAAGACAAGCAGACTAAGGACATGGATTACTGGATTCATGTCCTGTGGTCTGATGAGACCAAGATAAACTTATTTGGTTCAGATGGGGTCAAGCGTGTGTGGCAGCAACCAGGTGAGGAGTAAAAAGACAAGAGTGTCTTACCTACAGTCAAGCATGACTTTACTTTACATTGTAGCAAAGTGTCATTTCTTCAGTGTTGTCACATGAAAAGATAGAATAAAATATCTACAAAAATATCTACAAACATGTGAGGGGTGTACTCACTTTTGTGAGATACTGTATATATTAATACACCACCTGAAGTGTATTAGAAACAGTACACCACCAAATGCACTGGAGATATAGGCTACACTGGATGCAGAGTATATATATATATATATATATATATATATATACATATATATATATATATATATATATATTTACACACACAAGAGATATATATATATATATATATATATATATATATTTATTAATACAATGCCTGCACTGATTGAATATCAAGTAAACACTGGATATATAGTCTATGCTAAATGCAGAATATATATATATATATATATATATATATATATATATATATATATATATATATTAGACTGACTGTGTATATATATATATATATATATATATATATATATATATATATATCACATACACTGCCACTAACTGAATAGCCTGCCTACTTAATCTAACTCAAGCTATCGCTCTGTCACACCAACAACACTACACACGACCGCCCTGTAAGCAGCCTTATATAGTGTGGGGCGTGGACTTAGTCCCCTTGAGCCATGACTGGCCAAAAGCAGCCTGCCTTTGGCCAATTATGGCTCTCTCAGTAGAGAGTGCTGTGATTGGCCAAAGCATGCAGGTCAGATGCATGTTTGGCCAATCATCATACATCTCGTAGTGCATTATGGGGCGTTCCGCAGCGCTCAAATTTTCCGTGCACGCCCCATATATTCGGTTCATTTTAGAACCAACACCCGTTGTGTTCGACTCGAACCGTGGGCTCATCCCTGATGACCACTCTTTGTCATAAATGCCTGCAACTGGTTCAGAGTTGCTGTAGGCCTCTTGATAGCCTCTCTGAACAGTTTCCTCCTGGCTTTTTTTTATCCAGTTTGGAGCGACGTCCTGATCCAGGGAGAGTCTGTGTTGTACCAAATACCTTCAACTTCTTAATAATAGACTTCACTGTCTTTCTAGGCATTGATAAAGCCTTTAAAATGTATTTGTATTCATCTCCTGACTTGTTCCTGTCCACAACTTTATCCCGGAGATCTTTTGACAGTACCTTACCACCCATAGTTGATTGTTTGCTTCAGTTGCACTATCAGGGACTGAAAGGCTCCAGGAAAGCTGATTTCATGCTGAGCTAATCAAAATGACCACAGCCGATCACAGGTGAAAGTCAAATGTCTTTGCGTGCCATTGAGAAGGTGATTAGCTACACCTGATTGAGTTTACAAGTAATTTTTAAGAGTGGGTTAATCCCTTTTCCAAATCAGTGATTCTGTTTTTGAATTTTTCTTATATTTTTTGTGACATGTTGGTGTTACATCTTTCACTTTTTTTTATAAGTTGCACTGAGTAAATACAGCTGGATACAATAAAAACGGTGTCTGTCTTCATTTCAGGCTGCAAAGTAACAAAATTTGAATTTTTTAAAGGGGGTGATTCTTTTCAATGCAAACAAAGCCTGGGGAATGCCCAGGAAAAAACCAAAGCCTACTTACCACCAACTCGCAGACAACCAAATTGACCTGTCTAACAGTACGCGTTAAAAACAGGGGTTTAGTCCGCACGCATTTGCAAATGCATGCGTAAGCCACAGAGCCTCGTCACGGCACCCTGATATCTGTGGTCCTAACACTAAAATATGAGTGTCCCCACAGTGGAGGCACATGCATTCTGATGGATAAATGCTGGCAGGTGGACTGAAGGGCAGCCCATCCCTTCTTAAAGGTACAGAAGCACACCAGACACCCAGCAAATAGCACCATGGCTGCAAAGGTGCTGGTGCGTTTCTGGACCAATAAACACACCAAGGTGATCTCAAAAAACTTGCCACCGCCTTCATTTATAGCTGGCTATCGCAGCAAGCGGCTTTGGAGGGCTACAAACAGATGCAAACAAAGCCTGGGGAATGCCCAGGAAAAAACCAAAGCCTACTTACCACCAACTCGCAGACAACCAAATTGACCTGTCTAACAGTACGTGTTAAAAACAGGGGTTTAGTCCGCACGCATTTGCAAATGCATGCGTAAGCCACAGAGCCTCGTCACGGCACCCTGATATCTGTGGTCCTAACACTAAAATATGAGTGTCCACACAGTGGAGGCACATGCATTCTGATGGATAAATGCTGGCAGGTGGACTGAAGGACAGCCCATCCCTTCTTAAAGGTACAGAAGCACACCAGACACCCAGCAAATAGCACCATGGCTGCAAAGGTGCTGGTGCGTTTCTGGACCAATAAACACACCAAGGTGATCTCAAAAAACTTGCCACCGCCTTCATTTATAGCTGGCTATCGCAGCAAGCGGCTTTGGAGGGCTACAAACAGATGCAAACAAAGCCTGGTTGAATGCCCAGGAAAAAACCAAAGCCTACTTACCACCAACTCGCAGACAACCAAATTGACCTGTCTAACAGTACGCGTTAAAAACAGGGGTTTAGTCCGCACGCATTTGCAAATGCATGCGTAAGCCACAGAGCCTCGTCACGGCACCCTGATATCTGTGGTCCTAACACTAAAATATGAGTGTCCCCACAGTGGAGGCACATGCATTCTGATGGATAAATGCTGGCAGGTGGACTGAATTCTGATTCTTTTCAATACCCACAGTACACCACATATTCCAGTGGGCTTCAGATTCAACAGTGGCTGGAGTAGCGAAGGCCGACTACCTGAACCAGGAAGAGACAGCTGGTTACCATAATGTCAGAAAAGAAGATGGCAGCACAGGAGTCAGCATGCAGCAGCGGCTCGGCAGATCACGGCAAGACAACGCTGGAATTGCTGGATGCGTGAGTATGTTTTTTTGAGGAAAACCCAGCACACAAGGTGAGAGAGGAAAGAAGAAAGGTGTTTGGGGGTAGTTCCTTTCAGACAATGGAGACATACCATTAAAGATCCAGTTCACTTTTAGTTTATTTATGTAGCAAGGTCCCAGGCCTCCTTCATTATAATGAGAACCTCCAGGGCTAAAGATAGCTGACATCCTTCTGTATATGGTGGGTTGTGAGGCATAGTGGGTGCAAAGTAGTTAGAGTCATTGGGCGCCAGACACTTCTTGAATGCAGAAGAGATTTATTTCTCTTAACAGAACTTTGGGGGAGAGGGTTATGGCCAGAACACCCTTAAATAATTGAAAGATTAATTGGCAGACTCCGAGACTTCAACAGGAGGACAGTCATGCAGGGAAAGGCATCCAGCCAGACGCCACATCTGCACGTGTAGAATTGCTGTCTCCTATGGCAACAGTCTTTAACAGTTCCTAACAAAAGTTGTAACAGTTTCTTCACTTCCGCTACAATCACGTCTTGTAGTTCTTCAGCCCACTAAGTTCCCAGTCTCTCACTAGACTAGATGATTCACTGCCACTGAATCCCTTGAGCTCCTCCAATCTTCCTCAAGCATCACCCCCGCCTCTCTGCTGGGTCCCTAGCTTGGCACTCAAGATACCTCTCAAGCTTCACCAACTGGCCTGCTCGGTCCCTGGCTTGACACACAAGGCTGCTCTGCAAACGTCATCTCCTCTGGCTGGGTCCCTGGCTTGATACCCACTGAAGTTTACTGATTCTTCACCGTCCCCTGTCAGTGAGAATACTGCTCCCGTACTTGCTTTAGTTACTTACTGTGGGCCCTGGTAATAAGGTGGTTGGTCCCTTAGTGGCGACAGCTTCCCCTCAATCCCATACCACGACAGGTTCTCCGGCTGGCAGAACCATCAGTTCTGATTGGACTTCAAGCCACAATCCCAACCCTGCGCTGCTCTCTTGCTTCTGGATAGGCCCTCAGACAGCCTAGCAGCCAGATGTGCCCGGGATAGGCCCAATCTCCGGCCTAGCAGCCCGGGCAGTACAACACACGTCCACCTAGACAGCCATCTAGGTGGCACAGAACACTGATCGCTTGACGCCACCCAAATATATAGGTTCTCCCAGCAGGCCAAGGGATTTAGGAAAACCCCTGCCCATTGGCTGGGATACCCCATATACCAAACATCTGACCTTGCAGTGCCCTTCTCAAATCTAATACCACCAGGTACCTAGCCACCTAGCGGCAAAAGAGAGAAGTGCAGCAATTACAGACTAGTACACACGGTCGGATTTTCCGATGGAAAATGTGTGATGGGACCTTGTTGTCGGAAATTCCGACCGTGTGTAGGCTCCATCACACATTTTCCATCGGATTTTCCGACACACAAAGCTTGAGAGCAGGCTATAAAATTTTCCGACAACAAAATCCGTTGTCGGAATTTCCGATCGTGTGTACACAAATCCGACGCACAAAGTGCCACGCATGCTCAGAAAAAATAAAGAGATGAAAGCTATTGGATACTGCCCCATTTATAGTCCCAACGTATGTGTTTTACGTCACCACGTTCAGAACGATCGGATTTTCCGACAACTTTGTGTGACCGTTTGTATGCAAGACAAGTTTGAGCCAACATCCGTCAGAAAAAATCCTAGGATTTTGTTTTCGGAATGTCCGATCAATGTCCGACCGTGTGTACAGGGCATTAGAGTGAAATCAATTGATCCTCAACAATTAGCCAACGCAGCTAGCTATACCTGGCAGGTAAATTTAGGAGCAACCCTGCCTAAACACCAGGGTGCTACATTTACATTTTTCCAAACTCAAGCACTGAAGAAGGGGGTGTTTTTGGACCTCTGAAATGCATTGGGTATTCCATGGATTGTCCTTCTGACCTTTATTGGAATAAACTCGTGTTTGGACCCTTAGCACTCGTGTGGTGCTTCAATTTTTTATATGTTAGACTACAAGCCAAGGAGACTATGGAGATCCCCTGCAGTGTAAATGCTACCTGCCTAGTAACTAGATCACCCAACATCAATACCAAAGATAAGACAGCAATACCAATAAAAAAAACTTGGGCTTTCAGCACTAATTTTCCACTTTCTTTAACTTTGTTTGGGGCAGGGCTATGTAAATCTCAGGAATAGATGGACAAAAATAAAGTATATTGGGCAGCTAAATATCTTCCATGTATGTAAATTAACAGTGTATTTATTTGTTTGCCTGGAGTTCAGCATTAAAGGGGTTGTAAATCCTTGCGGTTTTTCACCTCAATAAAAACCTCTTGTAGTGCACCAGTGCCCCAGATGCCCCCTTTTACTACCTGATCCTTCCTGAACCATTGGCTCCCGCTGCTGTCAATCAAATCTAATGATGCAGGAGTTGGGGGGCGGAGCCGAGTTCTGCTGTCTGTCAATGGACGCAGCAGTAGGGTACAGGAGCGTGCCCGCATGGGTGCCCCGAGGGAGAGCGCTTCTCCGACTGGGGCACTCAAGAAGAGGAGGAGCCAGGAGTGCCACTGAGGGACTCCTGAAGAGGAAGATCGGGTGCAAAACCAACTGCACAGAGGAGGCAATATGACATGTTTGTTTTTTTTTTTTCTTATGTTTTTAAAACAAACATTTACATATCCTTTGAAAAGCCCTGGTTCACACCAGTGCAATTTGTCATGCCATTTGACCGTGGCTAATCACACCCCATTGCCAGCAATGGAAGCATTCAAATTGTTGCTACTCAAGTTGCAGAGATTTTGAAAAAGATTCCTGCACTACTTTTTTGTGATTTCATTGCAGCTCCCATTGAAATCAAAGGTCCAAAGCTCGCAGATCTGCGGCTTTGAAATTGCACTGAAGTAGGGTGAATTTATAGCCGCACTGGTGTGAACCAGGGCTTTGGCTTGAACAGAATGTATCTATACTGCAGGAGCAACAACCCATTCAAGTCTATGAGACATGAGTGCACATGGTTGGGCAGCCCATCACTAGATATTTACTAGCTACTGCAGACAATACAGGAGGCCATGAGGGGGGACTAAGGACTAATTGTTCCCTAACTGAAATTCATTTTTTAATGATATTTTTCATAATTCTAAGAACTTTTTTCTCATTCATAATAAAAGAAATATCTAGAATTCGTTTCCACATGTGTAACTTTGACCCTGCCATGCACCAGCTAAGGTGTGTCTATATGAACAGGTCAAATCACAGATGTGCGGTGAGAACACAAATTTTATGCCTGTACGATCAGGTCTAAACCACAGGTTATATCCGACTTAATGCCTGCAAAAAAAAGAACATTGCTAAACGTGTACAGGAGACAACACCTTCACTCCTAGCATGTCACCACACCTCCCCACAGCAACAACTCTGAGTGACTACTTAAGCGTGACCTTGTAATTTAGAGAAATCGAACATATGAGGATTTTTTTCCCAGAGTTTAATGGCTGAATGTGGCAAAATTTCACTTTGCAAAGAATACCCAACCATGTACAAGGTAGATTAAAAAAAACAGCACTTTGCTTGAACATGATTAGATGATGCAATTTAGCAGAGCATCACCTCATTCACTAAGCTTTGGTGAAAGTAGCAAAGTAAACAGTTTATTTGCTTTTAGAAAATGAAATCCATGGCGTTAATTCATAATTGCGTTAAATGAATCAGTGTAACACGAGGATCTCTTTTTATTTTTCTTATGTGTGTTTCCCTACCAAATTCAATAAAAAAACAAATACAACAATAACAGAACAATCAGAGAAACAAATAAAACCTCCTTAAGTTAATAAAAGCAACACATAGGAATGAAAATCCCACTATGACATACACATGAACAATCCTGCCAATCCTGTCTGGTGCTGTAGTCTACGTTCCCTTTGCATTGAAATGAGGCTTTACATTTGTGTTTCAGACAAACAGCAATATTAAGACAGCCCATAGATGATTTGATTTACTTTCCTACCATGGGTGGAAGACAAGAAAATATTTCGATACACCCATCAACACAGTCAGTGGTGATGGGGGACTGCCTCCCGCATCACTATTGTGTTCTGCCGGCAGGGCAGTGCAGGGAGCCTTTCCGCCCAGAAGAACACCATGATTACTGTTAGTGGCTATAGTCGCCAGCAGTAATTGTATGTAAAAAATCCAACAGGCTAGCCACACTCAAGTCGATCGATGGATCAACTTGGATACAATCATCCTGACCCTACATAAATTGAACTGCTGAATTTTGGCTGAACTGGCTGAATTTTGATCCATGTATGCTCAGCTTAAAGAAAAAGTACAGCCAGAGCTATTTTGGCTATACTTCTCCTATGGATCACAGAAGTGCATTCCTTGTGCACTCCTGTGATCAATTTTCAGCAGACAGCAGGCTGAAGCCTGCTATTGGGTGACGTCACAGAGCCGGTCCAAGTTCTAAAAAGATCCTGACCATATGGTCAGAATTAATTCAGAAGCCTGGACCGATAGCTGGCTCAGCCTCCCAGCGATCCACTGAGAGCCTGAACCAGCCCCTCCCGCCCCCTCCACAGCCCAATGCTTCAGTGAAGTGGCAGGGGCAGAGCAAAGAGCAGAATTCTGATAACTGAGCGATCAACGGCCTTTGACTGCTCAGTTCCCAGTCAGAGCTGGCGGGGGACAGATGCTACATCCACCTAGGTGAGTATAAAAAATGTTTTTCTAAATCTCATTTGAATATTTAGGGCTTTTACCTTATTTTTAAATGGCTGCAGGAATTAGCTAGAAGAGGATGGAGGTATGGTTTATGAATGATCCCTACCTGGAGCAAATTTTAGAACCTAGATGTCCTATGGCCTCTATAGGAGAGATCAAACACCTCTCTCATGCCTTAAGGGTTGCTCTTTCTTGTGGTGAGATGAGCTAGGTCTGGGTGAGCTGGGACATGACCTGCAAAGGAGATGTTGTGTGCTTGTGTTTGTATACTTTATGATGAGGCCCAATGAGGATCTAGTGAAAGAGCTAATCCTGGATTCAAGTACCATAATACTCCAATTATTCTGATGGTACTATGTTGATATAGATCTGTAGTAGCCTCCCTGACGGTTTTCCCGAGTGTGGCTCCGGGTTAAATTTCAGTCCCATTAGCGGTAACCCCGAGCCACACTCGGGATTACATCTCAGGATCCTGGTGTGGCGTTACTTGCCTTGTCCCCAGGATCCTGCGATGTCCCCCCGCTGTGTCTGCGGGCTCTGTCTCCTCCAAAGCCTCTCCGTACCAGGCTCCATTCCCTGTGAGTGTCGTGACGCACGGGGCGGAGCCTGGCGGCAAATTCAAAAAATTGTAAAAACCATAACACATACAGTACTGTAATCTTACAGATTACAGTACTGTATGAAATTATTTCACATCCCTTTTGTCCCCAGTGCTTTGGCCCCTGCCCTGCATGCAGTTTTATGTTATATATACTGTTCTTTCTGCCTGGAAACTGTAGATTGTCCATAGCAACCAAGAAAGTGTCCCCTTATGTCAAAAATGGCTTTAGACCAGCTAGAAAACAGCGATAGTAAATTAGAACACTTGTAGAATTGAGCGATAGTGAATCGTGGGGAAATGTATTTTATTATTATTATATTATTTTTTTAAATTATTTATATTTATTTATTATATTATAATTTATGTTTTTATGTTTCAAACTTCATCATACCTGGGATATCTACTAGACTCCTGTTTGGACAGATTTAAGTGTGATATTGTTAAGAATTACAGGCCTACAATATAAAACGCCAAATTTCCATACAAAATAATCGTACCGCTTTCAGCACCTAAAATCCAAAATAATCGTACCGCCAGGGAGGTTAAGCCATGATTTGGGAAATCTGTCACCAGAATATTGACTATTGTTCTACTTGAATGGAAACATGTAAAGACATTTTATTTCAAACAGCCTTTAGACAATCCAGACAGCACAAGTGTTTGGTGTGATGACCTAAAGAAATAAAGTGTTAAGTACAGCCAATGCCTGCTAAGTGAAGAGAGTTATGTGTTTTAGGGTGCAAGCTTGGACAGCTCTGGAAGGGGTGGTGATGGAGGAAAAGAAGTCCCCCACCTGACGATGAGAGAGAACCCCCTCATGTACCATGCATCAAGTGGCCCTGGCCCACATGTCTCATGGCTCCAGGTGGTTGATAGGATTTCTGGAGCTTCTCGCTGAACCATGTGACAAGCAAAGGCCTATGTGTGTGAGTACTCCAAGTGAGAAGGGGTTAAAGGTGAAGTGACAAGGAGGATGGGGAGAAAAGTTCTAGAAGAGGACTGACATTAGTACATGCGTGTAGTTTGGGATGAACACCTGCATGACGCCCTGCATCCCTATATGTACTGTATAGAAGGAGCCTAGCTGTGCATGATGGAAATAAGCTGGGTCCCCCCTTACATGTCTGTTTCAGCTTCTTAAAGGATTGGCCGATAGACTAAAACATTGCGTGCCAGCAGTTGACTGCTAATAATTGAATTTATAACAATTTATCCACACAGCAGTGTTAGTGTTTTCTAACCAATAAAATAGATGGGTGAATTGAGCTCAGGCAGTGGCTTGAAAGTGCTAGGTAAGCTATTATGTTGTGGCGTTATCTGTGGTTTTCAAAAAACACAGATCTTAGTGATGGATTAATAAAATTGAATAGCTGGGCCCCCCGTTTGGTTTTGTTATGGGGCCCTATCATTTGTGTCTAATTAGTCCCATCATTTGAAGTTAGTTATGCCTCTAATGGCTGCAAGGAAAAGCTTGTTCTTTCAGCTCTTCATATGCCAACAAGGCTCCCATTTTTTTGTTGGAGCTAGGGAAACTAAAGGCAAATGGTATTTGAGAACAGCCCCCTCCTCATCTAGAGTTTTCCGGGAATATTGTCTCAAAGACAATACAAAGCAGATGAAGACTATAATACTCTACAGACTGGTGCGTCTTGACTTGCGTCATCACAAATCACCAGGTTACTTTTATCGACTCTGTCAATGTCCCTTTCATGCCAGACAGAATATTACTGCAGTAAAATGACCACACATGATGACACTTTGCTTGGATGTATTGTCACAAACTGTTTTAAATCTCCATGGTTCAGTTGTTCGATCAGCTGCATTTCCATATCAAAGCAGCAGATATGTGATGAGTTTCTTGTGCCCATGGAGCTCTCAGTTTGTCATGTCACTTGTTCATGAATAAGCCTGCGGAAAATGGTCCTCACTTGTCAGCCTCCTGGATCAGCAGCTTTCAAAACACCCTAAATGGTAAAATATTTGGAAAATTGTGAAATCCTAATGGGCATGTAAACTATTTAAATTGAAATTCCTAATAAGAGGAGTTTTAAGAACACCGTGAACCTGTATTTATAGCTGATTCAGATTATCATGGGTTTTAATTTGTGCTTAGAAAGAACACAGTAATAAAGAGTAAACTATGAGTGGAATAAGCATGGTCCAAGGATAGCAATATAACTTTGATATGCCTGTAAATAAATATTATTACAGTCAGATTAAAGCCCAACTACAAACAAAACGTTTGTTGAGATTAGATCAGGGCTTAAATCTCTATCAAGTTTTTATGTAGTTGACCCCATGGGAGATGGATTGTGTCCCATTTTCTTTGTAGATACATGAACAAGTAAGAGCAAATCTCTACAGTGGAAACATAGTCATCAGTAAAAACTCTAATAGAGTGGTAAAGGTTAGAAAGTCTTCTCGGTTTTATGTAGCAACAATTTAAACCTAAGCGCATTCCTAAAAGGTCCAGATTCAATGTTATTTCAAAACAAAGCCAGGGGGACAATCCAGAGAATAGCCAACCTGTTTTGGTGAGTCCAAAAATGCCCCCTTCATCAGGGGTTGAGACTGAAAATGAAGTGAATAGGCTAGAAGTGAATTGTGATATTTACTTCAGTGTAATTAGCACAGGCCTTCTCAGCGGCTGGTTGGCAACTTATTTTAATTGCTATACATATATGTCCCTGTTTGGAATCCTCCTTGCTACCCATGTGTTCCCCAATGGAGCATGAAAGCAAAAGAAAGAAAAAGAAAACATAAAGGAGATTTCTATTCCTACTCAAGAAATGGAAAACCTTTGACTAAAATTGGGCCCATTTTGTGCCCAGAGGTCATTGAATTTTAGATTCCCAAAATGTAGCAGTGTCAGTGTGTTTCAGTTATGACTTGGCTATACCTCTACAACTAATATGACTACCTAAGTAATCTTTACATTTTTTAAGGACCTACTGTAAATATATATTTATAGTAACCCCCGTAGGAGCTGCTTGGATGTTTGATAACTGGATCTCCCATTGATTAATCCACAGTCAGTCACACGGTATTTTCACACAGTCAGATGCACACTATTCTGCTCGTTATCTTCAATGACCAGTCCAGAGGATGTGTTTTCAAGTTTTATTTGGAGAACTTGGATAGGAGAAGGGAATTAGTAGGATACTCCAAATTAACTATGGACAAGCAAGGACAACTCTCTGTAGAACTGTGGAGCAGATTATCTGCTGAACCAAACAGCATTTGTATGGAATGAACAAGTCCCTTTGTAGCAGAAGCAACTCGGTGGACTTTGTATCTTCAAGGTACTAGTCAGTGTCCCCTTTAGCTCACACATCCGGTATGCTGACTTCTAGGACCCAGGGGGGATTTCAGCAACACACACACAGCTTCAGGGATCCCTTCAGGAGTCTGTACTCACAAAATGTCCAGGGACATCTGGTAGCCTTCTTCCAACTTCCAAGCAACACTCTATACCAGTGATATCAGACCAGATCCATAGACATCCTCCCTCAGTCAGCTTGCACAGGAACCCTAGGTTGTAGCTTTAAGGCAGGGGTAGGCAACCTCGGCCCTCCATCTGTGGAAAACTGCAAATCCCATCATGCCTCTGCCTCCAGGAGTCATGCCTGTGATTGTCAGGGTCTTGCAGTGTCTCATGGGACTTGTAGTTTCAAAACAACTGGAGGGCCCAGGTTGCCTACCCCTGCCTTAACCTCCCCGGCGGTATGATTGTGTCAGATTTTTGTGTCTCAAAGCGATACAATTGTTTTGCATAGAAATTTGGCGTTTTATATTGTAGGCCTGTAATTCCTAGCAATAACACACTTAAATCTGTCCAAACAATAGTCTAGTAGACATCCCGGGTATGATAAAGTTTGAAACACAAAATCATAAATTATAATATAATAAATAACTATAAATAATTATAAAAAATAATAATACATTAATAATAATAAAATTAATTTATGTGTTCTAATTTACTATCGCTGTTTTCTAGCTGGTCTAAAACCACTTTTGATGTAAAGGGACACTTTTTGGTTGCTATGGACAATCTCAAGTTTCCAGGCAGAAAGAACAGTATATATCATATAAAACGGCATGCAGGGCATTAGACAAAGCACTGGGGACAAAAGGGTTGTGAATTAATTTCATACAGTAATATAATCTGTAAGATTACACTGTACAGTATGTATTTTGAATTTAAAAATTTTTTAATTTGCTGCTGGGCTCCGCCCCCGTGTGTCGTGACATTCACAGGGAACGGAGCCCGGCACACAGTTGCATCTGGCAGAGGACAGAGCCCACGCACACAGCGGGGGGACATCGCAGGATCCTGGGGACAAGGTAAGTATACTGCACCAGGATCCTGCAATGCAATCCGGAGTGTGGCTCGGGGTTACCGCTAATGGTACTGAAATTTAACCCCGAACCATACTTGGGAAAACCGCCAGGGAGGTTAAGGCTTCAGGCCCTCGGGCCAGTGACCTGAGGCCTCATAACAGCCTATGCTGGGGAGCGCCAACGAACACCCTGATACTTTGCCCAATCAGGGTGCAGTGCACACTGGCTGTTAAGGAGCTGGGCCAGGAAGCCAGCCGTGGCAGTCTTAACAACCGATGAGTAATCAGCTGTCAATGGGTTTCCCCGGTGACAGCTGAATAATAATTAAAAAAAATTGCTGTTTAAAAAATAAAGAAGTAGCCTTGCACTTTACTTTTAGCAAACATGTTTTATGGATTCACATTACACACTATGTGGGCATATCTGTTTTGATTCTATAAGGAATCTTGTACTATGATCGTGGCCATATATATCCATTACAATCCTGAGAAATTGGAGATATTATGAGGATCAGATGTAACCATCTAGGTCTCAGCATCGAATACTAGGATATTGTTTGCAGGCTTATCTGACTCAGTAATAGAGTCCATAGATTCTGGTAAGAGTCCATCTAACTACTGGTGATGGCACACGTTGTGAATATAGAAGCTTTCTGACACTCCTGATTACACAGCGGTGGATGTCTCTTTTGATTCGGACTGATGTTTTCATCTAACATGTTTACAGAAGTTTCTCACTCTATTAATATGGTTTGCATTATTATTAGCGCAGCAGAATTTTGTATTTTTTTGTAGAGTGCACAGTGTCTCTGCCAGAAGCTATCTTTGTACATGTTAGCGCGTTTTCCATTGTTTATGATTATGGGCCGGTAAATATGTTTACTGCCACCTTCCTTTTCTGAATGAACACACAGGGTGATCGGTACCAATTGCTCCTGTGTTCATTCCTAACTGAAGCATGGTAAACTGTGTTTACCATGCTTCTACTTGTGAATGAACAGGCAACCGCTCTGTACAGAGCATTGCCTTTCATTCACTTTCCAGTGCAGCTGAGGCTGCAAAGAATGGGACTAAGGATTCTCTGTCCTCAGTCCCTTTCTCTGTCTCAAACGTGAGACATCAGGGGTTTGTTTAGATGTCGCCTGCTTTAAGCCCTTTAACCTCACCAGCACACCATGGATCTCCAGAATGGGTCCAAAACGTTATTCAGTAATCACATTGCTACAGCAGAAACAATGTTTCAGAACGTTGCAGGACCCTTTCATGCATCACATGGCTCAGGCACAAGCTCCGGCATGAGGCTCTGGAATGTTACTTCTGTTGTAGCAATGTGATTGCTGAATGTTCTGGACCCATTCTCTTGATCCATGGTGTGCTGGTGACTAGTGGCAGCCCCTAATCCATGCGCCCGGCCCCTAATCTACATGCAGGGTGCCAGACACATGGATTTCAATGTCTTTGTTTTTTTTAAGCACATGATTAGAGCCTAAGGTTCAAAAAAGGGTGGGCTCGGGGTGCAGAGTACTGTGCCCTGAGCCCACCCAGTTGTGTGACATTAGCAAATTAATATGCGCTAATGTCTTCCTGCTTCTCCTACCGGCTAATCAGGAAGCAGGTCCTGAGACCCGATTGGCCAGGGAGTCTTAGGACTCCTGGCCAATCGGGTCTCAGGGTGCACTTCCTGTTCGGCCGGGAGGAGAAGAAATGCCTGTTCGGCCGGGAGGAGACGCTGGAGCGAGGAGCAGCATCGGCCACCTAAGGTAGGGCCACGGATCAGTGCTGTCCGTCTCCCACAGGGGGGGCACTGATCACCACCGTCCGTCCACCGCACAGGGCACTGATCGCCGCCATCCGTCTCCTGCGGGGGGGCGTAACATTGAGTGAGGGGGGGAGGTTTGTTTACCGACCCCCCCCCCCCCCCCGAAAATATTGAGCACCAGCCGCCACTGCTGGTGACGCTCTCTCACATTCACTTGAAAGGGTCACTTTCAACATATATAACGTATAATTTATGCCGTGGCTGTGAAGTGTCCCTCAGCTTCAATAGTTGGGAGGTATGCGATTTCTAAAATGTTAAGGTCATTAGGTTATGTGGCTATTCTTATTTAAATGACAGCATGCTCACCTCGTGCTGCATGTAGTAAAGCAGTCGTTTGCCCTATTTAGTTCTGTCTATTTGCTCATGAAAAATGACAGGGCCGAATTCTACTATTGCTGTAGCAGCAGGCTAGAATTTCATGTTTTATATTATGCTGCTCTGAATGCCCAGAAAAATAGCTTTCAAGCAGATTTTTTTTTAAATAATTCTTTTAAACTTTTTCATTCTTGTCATTTGGTTTGCAAACATAAAATTTGGAGTGGAAACGAATACGCATACGTCGCAGCGGGGTGTCGCAGTGGGGTTTGCCTTGGCCGTCAATTTATGTTCCAGAATGAACCAAAAGGCTAGAAAAATAGATGCATTTCAGAGAGAAAGATGAATGAACGGCAGTCTGCTAGGGCGCATAGTTTAAATTAAATTACAAGCATTTCGTCTGTGACTGTGTCTGTCCGTAGCATAACAAATTTGGAGGGTTTAGTTGGAAGATCTTATAATCACTGGAGGATTTAGAAGGCAAAAAATGACTAAACTTGTATAAAGTTCATAAAAACAGGCTAAAAAGATTAGTAATCATATTAAAGGTGACAAATGAAACAAAGGCATGTGATTTACTAACACAAACATGATTGTGTAACCAATCTGCAATGATCTTTTATTGTTTTGACTGTAGTAAACTGAGAAAGGGTAATATGGCTGCTATGGGTAATTGCTGTAGGATTTACAGTTGTAATTGTAGTTGTAATTGTAGTTTAAAACACTTTCTATTTGCATCTTCTTGTTAAAGAGAAAGTACACTGTATTTTGTTTTTTTCACGTTTTTGTATTTATTTACCATATGTTCCAATATGGTATCATATATGCAGGTTTGTAGTTTCTTTTTTTTTGCATTTTAGTAGCCAGGAGGATGTACTGACCATAATCCACGTTAAACGGGATATGGGGAGAGAGGATGCACTTTAGGAGGAGTGATAGTCTCTGTGGTGAGCTGGAGAGGCTGTGGGGCTACCATTTTATGGGGCTCCTTGGGCTGCCAGGGGTGGAGTGTTCGGTGGAGAGGAGCGGTGGCACCTGGGGCAGCAGTGTCCCGCTCCTTCGATGTCATCAATGGAGCTAGCATTCCCCACCGGTGGTAGACGGAAATCGCTATACCAGTCGGGCAAGTTGATAAGGGGGGGTGTCTAGAGTGATGCAAAAGTGTTCCAGGTCTTCTGGAACTTTTAGATTTGTGGTGCGACCTTGGACTGTTGCAGAAAGGCAGAATGGGAACGTCCAGTGATAGTTAAAATTGCTGGAGCAAAGGCGATTTAGCAAGGGTCTTAGTTCCCATCTGTGTTGTAGGGTTATTTTGGGGAGGTCTTGGAAAATATTTTTGTCTGCCCCTAGGTGTAGTAAGCAACTGTGGTCTCATGCTTTCCTGAGAATTTCTTCCTTCAAGGGGAGGCTAACAGGATAACAGAACACTTCCCTGGGTCTGTGATCCTGTCTCTAGGTCACAGAGCTCTGTGTAGAAGCTCCATCTTGATAGCTGTATTGTGTGACCTCTCCAGGAGGTCATTTAAAACAGCTAGGACTGCTTGGTTCAATAGATTCGTGTAGACCCCTTACCCTGAGGTTGCGGCGACGTCCCCAGTTGTCGAGATCCTCCAGGTGACGTTGGAGCTCCCTCAGATGTGTTACATGAGACTCCGTGACTAGCTGGACATGGCAGAGCGTGGAATCATGGCGAGCTGTCGTTCTCTCCACCTCCCTCACTCTAGAGGCGATAGCGTGGATATATGTTCGGAGATCTGATATTGCAGCCAACAGGGTATTTTTAACCACTTAAGGACCAAGTCTCTTTCTGAGATTTGTTGTTTACAAGTTCAAAACAGTTTTTTTGCTAGAAAATTACTTAGAACCCCCAAACATTATACATTTCTTTTCTAACACCTTGGAGAATAAAATGGTGGTCGTTGCAATACTTTCTGTCACACCGTATTTGCGCAGCGGTCTTACAAGCGCACTTTTTTTTGGATAAAATTAATTTTTTTGAATCTTTGAATTAAAAAATAAGATAACAGTAAAGTTAGCCCAATTTTTTTTTATATCGTGAAAGATAATGTTATGCTGAGTAAATTGATATCCAACATGTCACGCTTCAAAATTGCGCCCGCTCGTGGAATGGCGACAAACTTTTACCCTTAAAAATCTCCATAGGTGACGTTTAAAAAATTCTACAGGTTACATGTTTTAAGTTAAAGAGGAGGTCTAGGGCTAGAATTATTGCTCTCCCTCTACCGATCGCGGCGATACCTCACATGTGTGGTTTGAACACCATTTTCATATGCGGGCGCTACTCATATATGCGTTTACTTCTGCATGCGAGCTCTCTGGGATGGGGCACGTTTAAATAAAAAAAAATTTAAACTTATTTTACCTTTTTTTTTTTTTTTTTTTTTACAAAAAAAAAAAATTGTCACTTTTATTCCTATTACAAGGAATGTAAACATCCCTTGCAATAGATAAAAAGCATAACAGGACCTCTTAAATATGAGATCTGGGGTCAAAAAGACCTCAGATCTCATATTTAGACTAAAATGCAATAAAAAAAAAAAAACATTGCAAAAAAAAAATTATTTAAAAAAATTGGCCCTTTAAGAGCTGTTTTGACGTCGCTTCTGCCCAGCAATTGTATGGAGACGGGTGGGGGCCATCTTCCCCTCACTCAATAGTGCCCCATTGTTGTTGTCAGTGGAAATAAATTGCACAATCATTTATAACAGTAGGAGGAATTATGCCCCATCATTGGTAAAAGTGGAAGAAATCATGCCCTATCGTTGGTGTCAGTGGACGGAATGATGCTACATTGTTGGTGTCAGTGGACGGAATGATGCTACATTGTTGGTGTCAGTGGATGGAATGATGCTACATTGTTGGTGTCAGCAGAAGTAAGTGTCAGTGAGAGGAATACTGCCTCATATCAGATAAATTCGAGCAAAGGACCGCAGTTTGGAGACCACTGCTCTAGTGGTTGTGTTTCACTGATTTCATTTACAGGTCAAGTGCTAATATAAAAAAGCCAACCACATAGGGAGAGCATTATTTTAAATTAGTCAGTCATAACAGCAGTGTTAATTTTGTCTACAAAAATATTTTTCGTCTACAAAATTAACACTATTTTAGTTGACTAAAATACGTCTAAAACTAAAACAATTTAGATGACTTAAGTACAGCTAAAACTAAAATAGCATTTTAGTCAAACGACCATGACTAAAACGAAATTAAAATTTAACATCAAAATTAATACTGCACTACTACATAAGAATAAACAGAAGCATCTACTAAGCTGCTGAAAGAAAAAAAAATTTAAAAAAAAATTAAGGAAGGCTTTTCTTATTTTTTTTCCTTAATATTTAATGTTGGTAATATATTCAGGTAATATGTACAGTAGCATTACAGCCAATAAAGTTTACAGTTTTTTTTAAATATATATTAAAGTTGTACTCTTTGCCAAAAAGCAATATTTTTACGTTTGTTCATGAAACTTGGTTTTACTTATAAAGAAGTTATTTATCACAACGGCTAAATCTATGTCTGTAGTACATGTTCAAACCTTAGGTCTGATTCACACCTATGCATTTTAAGTGCTTTTTGCATTTTGCAGATTTGCACTACAGTCCATTTAACATTGTTTCCTATGGACCACGCTCTGTAGTGCAAATCTGCAAATTGCAAAAAGCACAAAAAATGCATAGGTGTGAATAAGGCCTTAAAGCGGATCTTCACTGCATCTGAGCACCAAAAACTAAAAACGCTATTTAAAGCGGAGGTTCACACATATGGTAAAGTTTATATCAATCCCTTCCTGCCATTGTACAGATGTCAAAATGAAAAAAAAAAAAAAAAAGTTTTGGCTGTTTATTTACCTTGTAATCAATCTTTATAGTTGAACTTCCTGTTTAGGAGCCCCGCGGGAGTAGACGTGTATCCTCGGCGGAGCACTGTATTCTGGGAGGGCAGCGCACTGTCTTCTGGGAGCTAAGTTTCCTCATTCCCAGGAGTCAGTACGGACGCCGCCTGTTGTGATGGCATGCGTGGGAACGAGCTGTGAGTGCTGGTAGCTCAGCATTCACCGCATCCAGGAAGTAAATGCTTGTGGGCTTCACATGCCCACAAGCAAGATGGAACCAGCCGTGCACAATTTTTTAAACTATCTTTTTCATTCGAAAATGGACAGTGGGGGACATAGCTCACAGAACAAGTGAGTGTAACATTGTTAATATGTATGTGTCTGCATGATTAAAAAAAAAAAAAAGATTGGTCCGGGGACCCCCACTTTAATTAATTTTTCAGTAAGGGCAAATGATTCACGTAGCATTTTACTTCCTGGAATCCATCTGCCCTTAGCTCAAGAATGCATGCAGGAGAGTGTGCTTAGCTGAGAAAGCCCCTCCTCCCCTCCTGAAGACTCTTGGGATTTATGACATAATTTACCTAAGCAAGAAATGTAAAAGAAAAAAGTTTAACACAAGTAAATATGATAAACTTTGCTATCTATAAGGATTAAAATATTCAATGTTTATTGGGAGAGTGAAGTTCCACTTTAATACCGTAAATAATAACATGTTATTAGATTTTTACTCCAGGAGTATATGAGTTTGGAAATTTTAGAAAAATGCTTAAATTATGCACTCCAATTTAACCAAACCCATTGGATTTTAGTCAACTAAAATGTACTTGAGATTTTAGTCGACTAAAATACTACTAAAACTAAAACAATTCAGATGACTAAAATATGTCAAAAACTAAAATGGCATTTTAGTCACAAGACTATGGCCAAAACTAAATCTAAATTTGATGTCAAAATTAGCACTGAATAACAGGTATGCTTGTGCTAAAGGTGAGGGACAGTTGACATCCTACAGACATTGCAAAGTATTGCCCAATCTAGAAGTTTAGGGTCAGGTCAATAGCTCTTAGCATGTCTAGAGGTCCTGGGAGGAAAAGGATGAAGCCGCAAAAAACAAAGTGTTTAAAGCGGACCGTCAGTAATTTTTTTCAACGTTCATTCTTTTAAATCTTTTGCCCTTGTTGTTTTAACTTTGGATAGTAAAACATTTTTTTCTGCCAGTAAATATCTTATACAGCCCACTTCCTGTTTCTTGTCTGGTAAAAAGCCTAGGCTTATGACATCATGCACAGCTCTCTCTCTCTCTCTCACTCTTGTCAAAGTTTGCCAGAAAGGGAGGGGGATGAGTCATAAGAGCGCCAATGCGAGCTGCAGGGCTACAGAGCTGGAGGTGTGCCTCTGTGTGTCTGTGTAAATCCAGGAAGTGAACAGGCAGCAGCTTCAGCTGCCCCTTGGTAAAATGGTTGCAGCCAGACTCAGTGCAGGGAGATTTCTGCAGCAAATTTGGCAAGTACAGAATCACAGCATATATAACATAATATGTAAAGTGGTTGGAGGGAAGCTTCAGAATGGCAAATATGTTTTTATTACAAATTATGTGAGCGGACTGCAGTTTCTCTTGAAGTGGAGACCAGCCAGATAGTGTATCATGGACAGTGAAAGGGGGGGTGGGGTGGTCAGAGAATGTTTGGTGGACAGGAGAAATGAGAGAGCTGTAAGAATCAGAGAATGTAGCCTGGATGGATGTGGGGCTACCAGACTATCATGGCCAATGGGGGGAAGGGGGTTTGGGAATTGCAGAGAATGTAGCATGGACAGGAGAAAAAAGGAAAGAATTAAGTAGACCTGTGGTAGAAAGCCCCTATAGAATACAGGAGTATTGCAGACATTAAGGGAGAGCTCCCAGGGAACGCAGTGTGGATGGATGGATAGAGCTGTTAAGGCACCGTATTGTGGATGGGTCTTCAGCTCTAAGGACAAAGCTATACCTGAGGTCTTGCGATGCAAGGATCATCCTGCTTCTGCTTTCTTCATTCTGTGGATCTGTGCTTACTCAACCTCTTGCTGCTTCTTGAATTTTACCCCACCAAGATCAGATCAGCAGTCAGTGGGAGGCTCCTCTGACAGAAAGAGGCAAATCTACCTAGATGGACACCTCTACACATAGACATGGAACAAGACAGGTCAGTAATGGAGAAATTATAATCTTCAGAGAGTCAACAGGCTATACTGATGACTATTCTTTTGCCTTCTCCCTTCCCTATAGTTTCCACAGTATGGTTTCTTGTTCATTACCTGGATTCATATTGACATAGAAATAAAGAAAAGGATTTCAGGCTACATGTAATAAAAAACTTCTGTCATGACAGATTTCCTATAATGTACTCTGATGACAGGTAAAAATGTCCAAAAACCTCACCAATGAGCACTGAGCATATTACGAAAAACGATATAGGCAGAATTTCAATTAAAACACTGTATCAATACAATGAGTGGCTCAAGAAATAAAGGCAGCTGGATCTTCATGTACAATTGGGGTCTAGCTTGAGCCTAACCCTGTCTGAGCCCCACTCTTGGTCCTTCTATGTGTTGGGCAACTTCATTGACTAAAAGCAAGGCACATGTGGTGGGAAGAGACAATGCCATGCTAAAGTTGCCATGGAAAGTTTAAATTTAAATATAAATTCTGCATATGTCTGGATCCATATCTCTAGATCTACTGACCATTGTGACATGTGGTTTTCAGTGATAGTGACCTCTCTCCAAACTCCAACCATGCAGGCCCTCCAATCAGGCTTCATTCCTTTCCTCCAGGCCTCTCTTGTTTTTCCTACTCCAATTTCATATTCCAGTAATTTTAGTTTATTTACTTTTTATTCTTAACTATGAAATATTACTAACTAAGCTGCCTTACATTTCCTAAAGCACTCAATGTCAGGCATTCAAGATATATTTTCTTTGGAAGACAACAATAATTTTCTTTAACTTAGAAATCTTGGAGCTTTAGTTAAATTTATATTTATCCGTCCAATTGTCCAAGCTTTGCTTATTAAGTCTGAAGGAAATGGGCTGTTTTGTTTACATAATGCAATATTGTGGTTCAATGACATTGCAAATTATTGTTTGCATAGGAAAATGGTTCCAATAACCCTGCAAAGAACATAATAGTAGGCACCTATAAGGAAAACTATGTTAAATATGTTTCAGTAAAGATCAATTACAAATTACAAAAATCTGGAGATTTGCTGTTTTTTATTGGCACATGATTATCTATAAAGAGCAAGTAAAGATCCATCTCCCAGTTTCAACTTTTGATCACAAAAAAAAATCGATTTGTTTTCTAACTTTAAAATGATCTAGAGGGTTGGTGGCAAGTTACTTTAATCAGTTTCTTTATTATTGCGATTAAAATTAGGTTGAATGTTTTTCAACCTGTCTAAAGATTGTGAAGTGTCTTGCCAGTAAAAAAAACTGAGGTTAAGAGCCTAAATTAACAGGAACCCTTGATTATTAACCACTTGCCTACTGGGCACTTTCACCCCCTTCCTGCCCAGGCCAGTTTTCACACAGTCACATTTTGAATGACAATTGCGCAGTAATGCAACACTGTACCCATAATGCCGCGTATACACGGCTGGACTTCCCAACAGAAAAAGTCAGATGGGAGCTTTAGGTCGGACATTACGACCGTGTGTATGCCCCATCGGATTTTTTCTGTCGGCGTTTCCGACGGACTCAGATATAGAACATGTACTAAATCTTTCTGTCGGAAATCCAGACGGAGTTTAGCCCGTTGGCAAGTCCGCTTGTGTGTACGCGGCATAAGACCTTTTTTATCATTTTTTTCAGCTTTCTTTTGGTGGTATTTGATCACCACTGGGTTTTTTTATTTTTTGCTAAACAAACACAAAAAGACCAACATTTTTGAAAAATGTTTTTTTCATAGTTTGTTATAAAACAATACAAACAGGTAATTTTTTTCTCCTTCACTGATATGCGCTGATGAGGCTGCACTGATGAGGCGGCACTGATAGGTGGAACTGATGGCCACTGATGATGCGCCACTGGTGGGCACTGATGAGGTTGCACTGATAGGCGGCATTGATAGGCAGCACTGATAGGCAGCACTGATAGGTGGTACTGATGGGCACTGATAGGCGGTACTGATGGGCACTGATGGGTTCTGATTGGCAGCACTGATGGGCACTGATAGGTGGTACTGATGGGCACTGATTCGCAGCATTGGTGGGCACTGATTGGCAGCATTGAAGGGCACTGGTTGGCAGCACTGATGGGCAATGATAGGTGGTACTGATGGGCACTGATTGGCAGCATTGGTAGACACTGATTGGCAGCATTGAAGGGCACTGGTTGGCAGCACTGGTGGGCAAAAATTGGCAGCATTGGTGGGCACTGATGGGACTGCACTGATAATCAGGACACTGATAATCAGTGCCCTGATTATTAGTTCCGATGTCCCTTTAACATAAGTCGGTTATTGGCTTTCTTCTCTCCTCACGCTGTCAGCGTGAGGAAAGAAAAGCCAATAACTGGCTTGTGTTTACATCCTGTCATTGGCTGAAAACTGAGAGAGCGTGATCACGGGAGGCCATTCATGGACACCCTCCCGGCAAACTAAACCCTGGTCAGGAGCTGTCTTTGGGCTATAGTGCGGGCGGGAAGTAGTAAAGGCATATTGGCCTAGGTCAATTTTAAATTCTTTTCTAAGTTGACACCCCAGGGGTGTCATTGAGCCATTCATGTTTTTCTCAAAATATCATCTTTAATTTTGTTATAAAATGAATACCATACTTATACTGAAGATTTAGGAACCACAAAATAGATTCTTGGATATCAGTTAGGGTCTAATTTCTGTGGCATTACATTACTGGCTTAGACATTAGAGGTTATATAGAGAATGTGTGCTTTCCATTCACTGATGTAGTCAAGAGACTATTTTTTATGAGGGTAGCTAGCAAGGTGGAATTTTTTTATTTTATCAAAAGAGTGGACAACCACACTAGTCTGGTTATGCTTCAAGAGAGCCAGTCATCATTGAGCTTATGGAATATAAATATTCCATTTTCAAAAATTATAACTGTGCATCCCTCAAAAACATTTATAATTCTTTCTTATTTAGCATAGCTAATAGTAGTCAGTCAGACTCAGCTAGAGTTATTCTGTAATAGTGAGACATTTTTCAGCTTATCCGAGCCACTTTTTTATTTCTAATGAGTGTCAAGAACAAACTGCCGCATTTACAGTATATCAACACAGATAGCACAGTCACCAGCTACCCCAGCATTTCAAATTCCTGATATGTTATGTGCCTGGTGTACCATGTAATTGTATAAAAACTAGGGCTGCGGAAATTAACGATTAATTCCTCGATTAATCGTTAATATTTTTGATCAGTAGGCTGCCTGCCCTGGGGCCGCTTTGGGCCAAGCTGTGGCTGCAGCACAGAGCTCCGCTCCCACCTCCTCCTCCTCCACTATATGTCATACACAGTCTGCGGGCATCTCCCGCTGTGTGTCTCCGAGCTGAGTGTAAAAAAAGTCCCACCCTCCTCCTAGATCAGCTCGTGTGATAGACGCAGTGTTCTGTCTATCACACGTGCTGATCTAGGAGGAGGGCGTGACTTTTCTCACAGAGCGGCCAAAGTTTCCACCCTCAGCTCCAAGACACACAGCGGGAGATGCCCGCAGACTGTGTAATCCAGGCACAGGAACTGACTACAGCGAGGCTGGGATTATGGTCACGGTGAGACTTCATTATGGTCACGGTGAAACTGAATTATGGGCACAGTGAGATAGCATTATGGGCACGGTGAGACTGCATTATGGGCATGGGGAGGCTGCCATTATAGGCATGGCGAGGCTGCGATTATGGGCACGGTGAGACAGCAATATGGGCACGGTGAGACAGCATTATGGGCACGGTGAGGCTGCAATTATAGGCACTGCGAGGCTGCGATTATGGGCACAGTGAGGCTGCGATTATGGGCACGGTGAGGCTGCGATTATGGGCAGGGTGAAACTGCATTATGGGAACGGTGAGGCTGCAATTATGGGCATGGTAAGGCTGCAATTATGGGCACGGTGAGGCTGCGATTATGGGCACAGTGAGGCTGCACTTATGGGCACGGTAAGGCTGAGATTATGGGCATGGTGAGGCTGAGTTTATGACGTGTGATGTCCTACCCATGCCCCGCTATGTCCGGCTTTGGCCGTTGCCATAACAACGGTGCTAAATCAGCTAAAAGTAGTTGGATTTGTATGTGCTTTAATCCAATCAGATTCTTTGAGTGAAGTGTCAGGGGGTCAATAGTCACCTGAAGTCTGACAATTGTCTGTCAACTGATTAACCTCAAACACTGAACATTCAGACTCTATGAATATGTATGAGGTCAGTTAGCTGACAGGCCAGCAACTCTTAAACCTCTGGTGACATTTGAACTTCATCAATGATAATTACCATATTAATATTCTGATAACTTCTATTTAAAGGTTCATCAGCCTTTAAACCCCAAGGCTGATTTAAGAAGCATTTATAAAACATGCTACTCTAGATTTTTCTCAATAGTTATGCCTTAAAATATACCTAATTTTATGCTTATTTTATTAAAATATGCTTAAAATATGTAACACATGCGGCCAGAGAATGCAAAAACGTGAAAAATCAGTACAATGGAATAAGCTCACTCTGTCTTCTACATTTGCACATTGTGCACCTTTAAAAGTTTTATTTGCATAACCTTTAGAAAAATTAGCGCTTTCCATAAGTTCAACGCTCCAGGTGTGGGGTACTTTAGTATGTAATTTTAGTGTTTCTACGCGATTATTGTTCATTAGAAGAATGTGATCTGAGGTCATAAACAAGCTACCCAAGAAGCTGACAAAGTTATTATGTGTGCTAAATGTGGATTATATGTGATTGGAAGATAAAATCAGCCTCTAATAGCATCTTTGTCTTGCAAGAGAGAAAGTAATATGGAAAAAAAATATGCAAAAAATGGGAATAGGGAGTAGCTGAGGTAGGTGAGGAGCAGAAGAAAGAATTGAAAAAAAAAAAAAGTACAGAAAATGATGAAAGAAGGAGGAAAAAAATTTTTTTATATCAAATACTTACCGAAATTTTCCTTTCCTGTCGAGCTCCATGTCAGCCACCTCCAGGTAATGCCCCTCCCACCTCCATGCTATCAGGAACTAATGCATAAATTTGACCCCCACGCCCTGAACGGCGTTACGTAACTAGAATTTTGTACATAGGGTGGGAGTCTGCGCTGACATGGAGCTCGTCAGGAAAGGAAAATTTCGTAAGTATTTGATATTCAATTTTCCATTTTTACTGACAACTCCATGTCAGCCACCTCTGAGAAATAACTAGATACAAGGGTGGGATGCTGCTATATAAGTTTAATTATGGCCGCTGGCCACAGAAACCTACTTGTTCTTTGGACAAATGGAGGTTGGATATACTGAACCTCGGAGACGATAATTGAGAAGAGTTCATCTCTACTTTTATTCCCTCCATGATAGCTGCAAAAGACAGGTTTATACAACTGAAGTTCCTTTACAGGGTTTACTTTACCCCACAGTAGGGATTAGCTTTATGTTTGGGTCGAACATGAGTTCGACTCGAACATTGGCTGTTCTATTGTTTGCCGAAATACGAACATTATGGGGCGTTTGCGCCATGACCCGTATGCTTTGGCCAATCACAGCGCCGTCAGCAAAGAGAGCCATAATTTGCCAAAGGCAGGGGGCCTCTGGCCAATTATGGCTCAGGGGGTTAAGTTCACACTCCTCACTATATAAGGCTGCCTGCACATCGGCCCTGTGTAGTGTGTTGCTAGCGTTGATTGAGAGAGAGTGTCATTGTCAGGCTAGGAGCATATAACAGGTAACAGTTCAGGTGTTCTGATTATGCAAAGAGTTCAAAGAACAAGAGCACATACCATGAGCAGGTCTGAGCAGAGCAGGTCAGCTGGAACTTGTAGTTCACCGCTGTAGATGTAGGTAGATGTTTGCTGGACCTTGTAGTTCACCGCTGCAGATGAGGATAGATGGTGTCTGGTATTTGTAGCTCACTGCTGCAGGTGAGGATAGATGTCTGGTGCTTGTAGTTCACCGCTGCAGATGAAGGTACTAGTAGAATCAGGCAAAACGTAGTCTAGGCAAGCTGGGTCATACACAGGAAGATCAGAGTCCAAATGGTACCGAATCAGAAGCAAGCAAACGGGGTCAAACGAGCCGGGTCATACACGAAATACACAGAGCAGATATCAACTGGATCAAACACAAGGTAAACTCTAACACGAGCAATGATTGAATGCTGATGCAAGTTATTTAAAGGTGAGCTGGCCAATCATTGTTGTTTCCCAGGTAAAGGCTGTGTCAGGTGAGTTGTGCTGGGTCCTAAAGGGATCCTAGTACTGACAGTCATTTCATTTAGATTGAGCAGGCAGGCGATTCAGTTAGCTGCAGTGTATTTAGTATATAAATAGGCTTGTATATATATGCGTTCCTGGTGTACTGTTTCTAATATACTTCAGGCAGGCAGGTGATTCAGTAAGCTGCAGTGTATTTAATATATATATACAGTCAGTCTCGTATATATATATATATATATATCCACTGCATACAGTTTAGTTATATTTCACTGCAGGCCGTTCCTGGTGTACTGTTTCTAATATACTTCTGGCAGGCAGGTGATTCAGTGAGCTGCGGTGCATAAAATATATATACAGTCTCCTACATATATATATATCCACTGCATTCCAGTCTAGCCAAGCCTATATCTGACTGCTGGCCATTCCTGGTGTACGTTTTCAAATATACTTTCAGGCAGGCAGGTGATTCAGTGAGCTGCAGTGCATAAAATATATATACAGTCTCTTACATATATATCCACTGCATTCTAGTCTAGTCAAGCCTATATCTGACTGCAGGCCATTCCTGGTGTACGTTTTCAAATATACTTCCAGGCAGGCAGGTGATTCAGTGATTTGCAGTGCATTAAATTAATATACAGTCTCCTACATATATATATCCATTGCATTCTACTCTAGCCAAGCCTATATCTGACTGCAGACCATTCCTGGTGTACGTTTTCAAATACACTTTCAGGCAGGCAGGTGATTCAGTGATCTGCAGTGCATTAAATATATATACAGTCTCCTACATATATATATCCACTGCATTCTAGTCTAGCCAAGCCTATATCTGACTGCAGGCCATTACTGGTGTACGTTTTAAAATACATTTTCAGGCAGGCAGGGAGGTGATTCAGTGATCTACAGTGCATTAAATATATATACACTCTGCTACATATATATATTTTCACTGCATTCTAGTCTAGCCAAGCCTATATCTGACTGCAGGCCATTCCTGGTGTACATTTTCTAGTAAACTTCAGGCGGAGTTTTACTAATAAAATTTTACAGCATGTCTGGAAGGCCACCAAGGAGAGGCAGACGCTCACAGGCACTAAAAGAGGGCAAGCAGGCTCTGTGTCTACAGCCAACAGTGCTGGTCATGGATACGGTGCATCCTCAACACGTGGCCGTGGGGCACGCTTGTCCTTTTTTTCGTCAGCTGGCCGTGTTGATCCACAACATGCAGAAGTGACTATACGAGAACCCCCTAACGGGGCTTTAAAGCAGCCAGAAAAATACAATGTTCATATTTGAAAAAATTCAGTTTTATTTATACAAAAAATATATCAAAATAGCATATTATAAAAATCACTGAGAATAGGTACTAACTAGTCGAGTCATGACATGATCTGAGTATGGCATACCATTATAATGGACAAAGCATACAATTAAACCAAGCACTAGGCACAATGCATGTAAGATGGCAACCAAGATTATCTTTAAAGTGAATTCTTAAAAACAGTAGCAACACATATTGCCTGTGATACCATACGTTGTATGTGGGGTAACAGAGGTTGTATATGTTAATCCTGACGCGTTTCGACCCTTCCCGGGTCCTCTTCAGAGGATAGTCGCCCCCTAAGAAAAAGGTCAACATGTGTCAGACATAGCATCAAAACCAATAGTACCAGACTTATGCACTTGCACTATCATATTAGGGTTGTCTAAATCATATAGTTACCTATTGTGGAAAATATGACATTTTCACATGCGGTTTAGGTATTGTGAGTTGTTATGTTTTTAGGTGGTACAGTTTCTCTTTAGCTCCCCCGTCTCCCCTACGTCAGAGCAGCTCCCAGGAAAGCCGGCGGTGGGCCGAGTGTGTCTTGTGAGGGATCACATTTAATAGACCCCGTTTAGGACGGGGAAGTATGGGGAAGGAGGGGCAGCGAACAACCCGAAAGGTACCTAAGAGGGGAATGCAGATTGTTACCAGAAATAGGATTTAGAGTGTTAGATGCTGAAGAGCAAAAAATCACTAGATTGCTCTAAACAGAATGGAAGGTTTCCCAGCTTAGGAAATTATAGAGGTGTTAAATGGTAGTTCCAAGGGTGTGCAGAGGGCATAGCTAGATAAAAAAGGGAGAAGGGAAAGAAAAAATGAAAAGAAACAGACAACACAGAGAAGTAAGGAGTGAAAAAGGAGTGAAAGAAAGGGGATAAAGAAAAAGTAACCCAAAGCAGTGTAAGTGTCAATAGAATAAGTAGAAAATAGCAAATGCCATACTGCCAATTGATTCCCATGTACCATAGTAGGTGTATGCCAAAAGCAGTAGGTGAAAGCACCGGCGAAACCTCCAGAGAATGGACAAGGAGAAATGGAGAAGAGTAGGGGGGGAGAGAAAGGGGGGAAAGGGGGGAAAAAAAAAAAAGGGGGGGGGGGGAAGGGGGGGAAAAAGGGGGGGGGAAGGGGAGGGGGAGGGATGGGACCACAAAGGAGTGGTGAAGAGTGAATGGAATGAATGGTATAGAAAAGGAAAGAAAAGAAATGGGGGAAAGGAAAGGAAAAGAAGGGGGTGGGAGGGTGAAGTGCAGACAGAGTGAAGGGCGGTTGAGGACAGGAGAAGGAAGGAAGGGGGGGGGGGGAAGGGGGGGAATGTGCAGGAAAGTGCAAGTGGGGTGAAAAAAGGGGGTGTGAAGCTTGGATAGATAGGGAGGGGGGGGAGGGAAAGGGTACGGAAGGGGGGAGGGAGGGAAGAGGAGAGGGAGGGAGTGTGAAAGGGGGGGGGACACACATATAGGAACAAGGGTGAATGGGCTGGTGAAACAAATGTGCAAAAAATGCAAAAAATGTGCAAAAATGTGGGAAAACTGTGATTGAATAGAACAAACAGTGGGAGTGACATGCAGTGTGATAGAATATACTGGAGGTGTCGGGACTATTTACCTAGTTAAGCTGAACTGAACGGAAAATTCTGAATGCTGAAAAGGTTAAATTAATTAAGAGTATGAATAAAAAGTATGAATAAAAATATATGAATCAATCTGACAAGGTCAACAGTGATTTAAAAGAAACCACGTCATTGGAAAGGTATAACATTCATTTCATTGGTGCTTACCAGTGTTTGCTGTCAGTCTGTATGACCTGTCTTCAGTTTGAAAAATGTCCAATGAATATCCCTTAGTGGTTCCCATGTTTATAGGGAGTGCCAATTGGCTAACTCCCTTCAGGTGTTGATGTGTCCAACATCCCTCCCCTTCCCCATCCATCAGGGGAAGGAGCTACACAGCGGTGCTCCTCCATGTGATCCCCCCGGCGTTCCGGAAAGGAATACACCTCCGGGCGTCCCCGTCGCTTCCGCCGCAACTGCGCAGGCGCCGCTACGTCACGCGCACGCGCCCTAGGGCGCGCGCTCGTGAGTGCGGCGTCCGGAAGGGATCCGGGATGCCGCTGGCAGGGAGAGAAACATCCCACTCAGGTGAGGCCACCTAGTGGGCATGTTAGGAGACGCGAGCTCTAGCGTCTCCTATCTCACCCTGCCAGGAAGACACTAAAAGAGGTCCACCCCCACCCCTAGAGGGGAGACGCAAAAACTAAGGGAGACAGGGGGAACACAGAGCCATCCTGCCACCAATATATTCTTAGGCAGAAATAGTGATAATAGTGATAGGGCATAGTACTAGTCATTTATATGCCCTATCTAAGGGTGCTGAGTACATAGTCTGTGTACCATGGGTTGACTGCTGACTGGCCGTCTTAAGTGCATCCTGTCATACGTGGTGTTGTATGCCTTGGCATGACTGCACAATTACAAAAGCAATGATTTGTTAAACCTGCGCAATCAAATTGGTATGTAAGCAAAAACAAAGAAAGAAGCAAAATTCCATAATCTTAAATATTAAAACAATCAAAAAACTCCGAACTATTTAAGGCTAAATTTTAACAAGGGATAGAACGATACAGGGCACATGATCCATTGTATTAATCAGTAGTATGCACATTAATATGCATCTCGTACATCTGAGCATAATGAAAAACAGAGATAATCATATTAGCTTTAATAGTTATATGTGGGGAAAACCAGGCAGCGATATCTACAAATCAGGGGACGCAATGTTGGGGGGAAAAAAAAAAAAAAAAGGGGAAGAAAAGGGGAAAAAAAAAAAAAAAGGGGAAAAAAGGGGGGTATTAGGGGGAGGTCATTGTGTCTTCCCTGATGAGAAACCCTGCAAAAAGGGGGCAAATGAGATTGATTCATTTAAACCTGGTGGAGAGGTGGCCTGTAACTGGAATATCCATCTCTGCTCTTTTTGTAGCAGAGACTTATTCCAGTCGCCACCTCTGTTAGGAATGTTCATTCTATAGAGGGCCACGAAGGTAACTTTGGGAACTTTATAATTGTGTGTAAAAATTATATGCCTCCCAATAGGGAGGTATGGGTTCCCCACCTCCATACTGTAAACATGTTGGGAAATGCGTTTCCAGAATTCCTGCCTGGTTTTCCCCACATAGTATGCACCACATTCACATTCCATCAAATATACGATACCGCGAGTACGGCAATTTACAACATGCAGAAGTGTTTGTAGAGTGGATAACTAAGTTGTCCTCATCCTCGTCCAGTTTTCCTGCCAATGCAGCTGCCAAAGCGGCCTATTCCATCGGCTCAATGTCATCAGTCACTCCTTCCCTAGCCCCACCATCATGCATGGAGGAGTCCCCCGAACTGTTCGACCACAGTGTCGGGTACATGCTGCAGGAGGATGCACAGCGTTTTGAAGGCTCTGATGATGGTACCCAGGTTAAGGAAGGCAGTAACGTGAGCCCAGAGAGAGGGGGTGCCCAAGAAGGACAATAAACTCATGTTCCCCCAGCTGCAGCATACTGCCAGGTTTGCTCCAGAGATGAGGAGGGAGGGGATGATGAGGTCACTGACTCTACGTGGGTGTCTCATAGAAGAGAGAAGGAGGAGGCACATCTCCAACGAGGCAGCGTTCCCCCAGGGGCCAGCTTAAGGGCAGCCACCCGACTGCATCACACCGCAGAGCTCCGCATGTGCAGGGCGCTGCTGACTCCCGCATATTTTGAAAAGTTCTTTGGTGTGGGCCTTTTTTGACACGTGTGCAGCAGATAGGAACAAAAACATTTAAAAAAAAATGATTGTAAGATAATCATAATAAAAAAACAAAAATAAAAAATATGGAAACAGTAACAAAACAAGGGTAGAAGCAGTTTGGCATTAACAGCTGGAATGCACTATGCCCATGTTTAAAGGGAGAGAGTAGGCTGGGGATAATGGTGCATGTAGTATGCTATGCCAAATAATGAGTGTGGTTAAATTGTGGGAGAGGCATAAAATGTTATGATTACATAAAACCTAAGTTTACTCTGCTCTGGGTCAAGAGTGCATAACACACAGGGCTTACAGTGGTTGTAAACCCTTTACAATCACTTTTTTCTACAGGTAAGCCTATAATAAGGCTTACCTGTTGCTACCCCGGATATCTCCTAAACCTGCACAGTTTAGCAGATATCCCCTATATCTGCATGTGCTGACATCATCGGCACATACGCACTGAAGCAATGTCACTGTTGCTTCAGTGAGTTTGCCGTTACCGGCGGCTCCTGCATGTGACGTAATAGCGGCTCTGGCCAATCACAGCGTTGGAGTCTGCAATACCAGGAAGTAACTCCGGGAGTGATGTCGCCGGCTGGAGCGGTGTACGGGGACCTCTGTGGGGGCTTCGATCTAAGGTAAGTAATTCAAAATGAGCTAGTATGCTATGCATACTAGCTCATTATGCCTTTGTCTTGCAGGTTGTTTTTTTTTTGTTAGTGGGTTTACAACCACTTTAAAGTGCATTTCTCAGGAGAAAGTAACACAAAGAGTACAGGGGTCAGGAGCATGAAAAACATTCTGTAGAGTACAGGGGTCAGGACTCAGGAGTAAGTTCCTCCGAGGCACAAAATTCCCCTCCTCCCAATACAGCACTCCACTCCTGTGACAAAACCAGCTCCAGCACAAATTTCCTTCTTCTCTCCCTAAATTGTAATAAATAGTTCTCTTCTAACCTTGGCACTGCATTGCATCTGCTGATGAGTTCCCTGACACCACTACAACCCATGTTTTTTTTTTCTTCTATATATTACTTATGCTGTGACTGTTATAATACATGAGCAACAAACAGGAAATATGCAATCTGGAAGATTGGAGGTGGGCTCACTGTGGACAGGTCAGATTTGAGGAGGAGGTATGAGTGAATGGTCAGTATTAAGTACTGCAGAGTTGGGGGCGTGGTTTCGGTATGAAGCAGTGAGGGCGCTTCTCCTGTGAGCTCCGGTGCTGGCACTCGTTTTAACAGCATTACCGAGCTATATAGCAACATCTTTCCTATGGACACCATGGGCAAGAGAACGGGTAAGACCCTGACTAAGAAAAACACCTCTTCTGGCTCCATCAAACGTATTCAAGCCACGGAACCAGATGATTTTCCTGAGACGGACGCCATAGGCCGCTGCCCATGTGGTTCAGGCCCTGGCGCTGCCTCCCGGAATAGGCCTGAATCCAGACACCGGTCTCCAGGTTCCTCTGCCGGCTCAGATGGGGATAGGGGCTCTCCCCGGTGCTCTGAAGTTGCAGTGCTAGTGAGTGGACTCCCCACTAAATCGGAGCTAGCTTCCATGCTACTCAGCCTGGAGAGAGCAGTTAAGAAAGAGGTCTCCATGGTCAGGTCTGACCTATCACTAGTGTTAGTACGAGTGGAGGAAACGGAGCTGCGACTTGATCGCTACGCGACATGCCATCAGAGACTTGTAGTCTACTACCCGCAACCTCTCCATCACTCACAAAATGGCCCTATACAAGATTGAGGACCAAGAGAACCGCAAGGCAGAACAACATTCGGATCAAGGGCCTACCTGAGGCGACTAGAGATGACAATCTCCCTGGCTCTATCCGTGGCATTTTCAACAGCTTGCTGGGCAACCTGGCAGACCACCCGCTAAAATTGGATAGAGTCCACCGGGCCCTCCGCCCCCGCAATTTATCATCTGACACCCCAAGGGACATCATCTGCAGGGTCCATTACTTTGAGGAAAAGGAACTTATCAACCGGAAGGCAAGAGAAGCAAACACCCTTGAATTTGATGGAGTCACCCTATCCTTCTTCCCTGATCTGGCCAGGGAGACCCTAGAGCGTCATAGGGCTCTCAAATCCCTAACGGATAAACAGCGCTCTGCTTCTAGCAACTACCGATGGGTCCCCCGGCTAGCAAATAGAGATGGCAAAACCGCTGTTCTTCGCTTCCCTGGGGACTTAGACAAGTTCTGCATGGATCTAAATATCGACCCTCCGGAACTCCCTGGTTGGCAGGATGCCATCCGTCCGCTTCCTACTACATCTGAGTTACACTGGCAGAAAGTGACCCGGAAACGTTGCTGTCAGGGAATCCCTGTGAGACGTCTGGCGTATAGATGTGTGCAAGTGCATAGAGTTTCCCAAACAACGGCTAACAGGCACGCACATGCGCACGATATGCTGCGTTCGCGGGTGCTCATGCGCACACACGCGGGCACAATTCCTCTTGGCGCCAGACGGCCTATTTAAAGGGAGTCTAGCCTCCTATCCTTTGCTGACTGATCTTCAGGTGTGTCCTGTATCCTGATCTGATCCTATGTGCTCCTCTAATTGCTGACCTGGCTTGTTCTTTGACCTTGGCTGTGTAACCTGTTCCTGTTCCGCTGCTCACCTCTGATCCGGCTCCATTCCTGACTCTGGCTCTGTTTATGATTTGGTACCCCACTGCCCACCTGCTGACGACCCTGGCTATTCCTGAGACTTCTGTCTCTGATCCTGGCTTCTTTTAAACCCTTGGGTGCCTGCCTGGCTGTCTCCTGTTCCAGCTCTACACACTGCTGCATACTCCAGTCTCCAGAACCCTGACAAGCTGCCGGCCCAGAATCATCCACATCAAGCACTCCTGTCCTTCAGCTTCCTCTGTCTCATCCTCAGTGGGGCTAGGACAGGACATATTAAGAGAGGCCAACCTCATCAACTCAGTCTCCTATCAGGTACATGACAGTCGCTTTGCCACTCCGGGTTCACCGCAAATGGGGTAAACCCTTTATACCATTGATCTGCTACCCTTGAGCAGGGGTCTCATCCCTTGTTGCTAAACGCAAGTATCTCCTCTGTAGATCTGTTTGTGCTTCTTACACTTATTGTTTGGTTGGACAATCTAATCACTGCCCAACGGTGGCTTGATTCTGACTTTTTACTAAGTCCACAAATCAGAATAGGGAAGGGAAGATATCACCGCTCCAGGAGGACAGACGATAGTAAACCTCTTCACCAGTGTAGCAGCCACAGGTGCTGGCAATTGCTTGTAGGAATAAATAGAGAGTAGTTCTGGACAGCCGCACTCTGAAGAAATTGCCTTTTTATTCAAAAAATCAAATCAAAAATACATGCCAGAGCAGACAGGGGAGCTAACGCGTTTCATACTAACAGTAGTGCTTATTCATATAAATGTCTGAAGTCCAGGACTGCCCTACCCTCCTTTACACAGTGCCATCTTAAGAGCATTATAGGCTCCAGGGCAATACAGTGCATTGGGGCCGTGTCTACACAATCACGCACGATTGTCCATCAAATGCAGCTTTACTGTGCCTGTGAATGCAGCCTCATCGTGCCCATGAATGCAGCCTTACTGTGCCCATCAAATGCAGCCTCACTGTGTCCATAAATGCAGCCTCACTGTGCCCACTATTGCAGCCTCACTGTGCCCGTGAATGCAGCCTCACTGTACCCACCATTGCAGCCTCACTGTGCCCATGAATGCAGCCACACTGTGCCCACCAATGCAGCCTTACTGTGCCCACCATTGCAGCCTCACTGTGCCGTGAATGCAGCCTCACTGTGCCCACCATTGCAGCCTCACTGTGCCCTTGAATGCACCCTTACTGTGCCCACCATTGCAGCCTCACTGTGCCCACTATTGCAGCCTCACTGTGCTTGTGAATGCAGCCTCACTGTGCCCACCATTGCAGCTTCACTATGCCCACCATTGCACCCTCACTGTGCCCACCACTACAGCCTCACTGTGCCCATGAATGCAGTCTCACTGTGCCCACAATTGCACCCTCACTGTGCCCATGAATGCAGCATCACTGTGCCAATTAATACAGACTCACCATCGCCTGGTAACACATACACAGCGGGCATCTTCTCCTGTGTATCACAAAGCTGGCTGGGTCTGTGTTCGGCAGCCATGCTGTAACAAGGTCCTGCCCCCCTAGACCGGCTCGTGTGATAGGCAGAACACTGATTTAATCTACTATTACATGAGCCAGTCTAGGGGGGCGGGACCTTGTTACAGAGTTGCCGCCGAACACAGACCCAGCCAGCTCCGTGATACACAGGAGGAGGAGGAGAGAGGGAAAGAGCGGAGCGCTGCAGCCAGAACTCAAAGCGGCCCCAGGGCAGGCAGCCTACCAGGAAATTTCTCGGTATCCCAGTAGGCCAGTCCGGCCCTGGCTGGGGTCGCTGGGTAGGTGGGGCCCCCCAGGCAAGTGGGGCCCCCGGGCAACTGCCCAGCGTGCTCATGCGAAAAGACGTGTCAGAAACCATGAACCAGAACAAGTACAGCATGGAGTCTGTACCTATCATTAGCATGACGCAAAGCCTCCTGGACTTGTTCCCAAGTGGAACGAAGGCCACCGAGATGCTCCTCTAGCGCAGTAAAACTCTGCGGAACAAACGAGTCAGGCAACATGGAGGGTTGTAAACCATAATTCGCCATAAACAGAGACAATCGGGAAGCAGAATTCAAGGCACTGTTGTGAGCAAACTCTGCCCATGGTAATAGGTCTGACCAGTTGTTGTGATGGTCAGAAATATAGCAACCTAGGAATTGCTCCTAGGACTGATTGGCTCGTTCTGTGGCCCCAATAGACTGCGGGTGATACGCAGAGGAGAAAGCAAGCCTAATTCCCAGCTGTGCACAAAAGACTCGCCAGAACTGGGACACAAACTGACTACCCCTGCCTGAGACAATAACCTTGGGTAGCCCATGTAAGCGAAAGATCTCCCGAGCAAAAATGGAAGCCAGTTCCTTAGAAGTGGGCAACTTTTTAAGTGGAATACAATGACACATCTTTGAGAACCGGTCAACCACCATAAAAGTGACCTGCCTGGCCACAATAAAGGCACAATCTCTCCCTCCTCCTAAAGGCTCTCTCATCCGCAGAGAGATGCGTGAAGCCCAAGTGCATGGGTTCATCTTCACTGACCGACTCGCTACTAGGAGGCATGGAAGGTGAGGGAGGCACGTGTGGGACTGCAAAGCTCGGAGGCAAACGAACAGGAGGCTTCCACAAGCGCTCCTTAAAAGAAAGTTTTTCTCTGAGTCTGGAATCAATGAGGATGGCAAACGAGATCAAGCTCTCCAGCTCAGTGGGTATATCTTGGGCTGCTATCTCATCCTTGATGAAATCCGAGAGACCATGAGAAAAAGCAGCCACAAGGGCCTCATTGTTCCAAGCAACCTCTGCTGCCAGAGTACGGAACTCAATGGCGTAGTCGGCAACAGTTCTCGTTCTCTGTTTGATGGACATGAGGCACTTGGCAGCAGAAGCGGAGCGTGCAGGAACGTCAAATACCCTTTTAAAGGAGGCCACAAACTCAGGGTAACTCAAGACAACAGGTTTTTGCGTCTCCCATAGAGGGTTAGCCCAGGCCAAGGCTCTCTCAGAAAGCATATCATGAACCCTACTTTGCTTCTGTCCATGGGAAATCCCTGGGGCAGCATCTCAAAGTATATCTCAACTTGGTTGAGAAACCCTCTGCATTGAACTGGATTGCCCCAAATTGCTGGGGAAGCAGGGCGGAACCAGATATACCTCTTATAGAGGTAATACTCAAGGCAGGTGCCTGCACAGAGACTGGCGCAGCAGCAGGGACGGCCGGCAACTCAGGTTGTACCGGAGCAGCCACAGTGGGGGATTCCAGGTGAGCCGTGTGACTCAGGAGCATTTGTAACGCCATGACAAACTGATCCATGCGGTGATCTTGCTTATCCAATCTGGAAAAAATATTACCAACAAGTGGATTGACTGTATCTACTGAATTCATGGCCTTCGCCTACTGTCAGAAACTATGAACCAGACCGAGACAAAAGTAAAGTAAAATCACACTTGTTTATTAATAAAAATAAAAAGGTAAATAGAGTAAGCGTAGTCAAAGCATAGCCAGTAACCGTATCGGGTAGTCAGCCAAGCCAGAGTTCAGTAACCAGATTGGGTAATCAGCCAAGCCAGAGTAGAGTAACCAGATTGGGTAATCAGCCAGGCCAGAAGTCAGGGATCCAAGTAGAGGAACAGCAAGTAGGATAAGGAGCCAGAAGAGATGTCAGTAAAGCCAGTCTTTAAACAGGAATGCAGGAGATGGTTTCTTGTGATGTGACTAAGGTGAAGGCAGGAATGAAGTGAGCTGGAGATCTTTAAGTAGGCGGGACTGACGAGCAGATCCACAACAGCTGGTTAACTGTGGAGAGAGATGAGAGCTGAGCGGCCAGCTCAGAGAAGGAAGGGCTGAGCCAGCCCTGACAAGACGGCCCTGCCTTTACGGGGCACCGTGTGTCCCCATACCTCTGCGTCATTGCCCCTTGTTGGGTCATGTGCTCTGGGGTGTTGGGTCCCACGGCTGCCCTGTCTGCGCACAGCAAGGTTTTGCATGCATATCCTAGACATCCATTTATGTCAGCTAAAGTTCTCCAATTGTTCTTTTTATACCTTGTCTTGTATTTTCACTTTTGCTCTTTATACTTCTCTCACTCCTATGTTTTCTCTCTCCTCCCTGCCTCATCATCAGACACCATGGTGGACTATGAATCGAGAGACTCTCCTATGGTTCCAATGGCTACGGTAAACCTGATATCCCTTAATGTAAGGGGACTTAATGCTCCTGGTAAGAGACATAACCTCTATAGAGAACTCAATCGTCTGCGAGGGGATATTGTTTTCTTGCAGGAAACTCAACTTACCTACACTACATCTGTTAAGCTTTTTTCCCAACACTATGCAACGTGGCACTACAGACTCTCAGATATCAATAAGGCTAGAGGTGTGGCCATTGGATTCGGTAGGGGAACCTCTTTCACATTCGTAACGGCACTGAGTGATCCCTGTGGTAGGTACTTATTCTTGAGGGGCAGCCTGGGTAATATGCCTTGCACTGTGGCAAATATATCCACCCTCAACCATGATAAAGCGGGTTTCATAGCAGCTACTCTTACTAAACTGAAGGACTTTGTTCATGGGCGCATTCTCCTAGCAGGGGATTTTAACATTCCCCTGGAACCTACCATTGACACCTCCCAGGGCAAGTCTAGTATTCCTCACAAACGTTTAACATTTATCCGCAAAAGATTCCATGAAGCTCAACTCATGGATGTTTGGAGGATAATGCACCCCGCGGACAAAGGACTATACTCTTTACTCACACCTCCATTGTTCCTACTCAAGGATAGATTATTTTTTTATTGATCATCACCACCTAGCCCTATCACTCCAATCTAAAAGTGAAACCTCAACGAAATCGGATCATGCTCTGATCAGTCTTATATTAAAAATTCCTTTCTTACCTTTAAAAACTACAAACTGGAAATTAAACGACTCCCTTATTTCCGCAGACATTAATAAAAAGCTGATTAGCAATGACCTCTCCCTTTACTTCAAAGAATATGACCCCAGATGTTTCACCTGGTGTACTCTGGAAGGCCCATAAGGCACATATTCGTGGGAAGCTCATAGAATTGGGCTCTAGGAAAAAAAAGGGAGAGAACACATCTACAATCTAAACAAATCCGGGAAATCGGATCCCTAGAGAGGAATCACAAAACATTACACTCCTAGACTCTTTATCATTCCCTGACTCTGAAGAGAGAAGAGCTAAAAGCCCTTTTTCATCTGGAACAAAAAAGTCAATTCCGCATAGTCTCACAACACCTGTATGAATGGGTTAATAAACCCAGTTGGCTCCTTGCTCGTTAACAACAAGAAAAATCAGCCTCTTTTATAGCTAAAATTAAGACGTCCTCAGATACCCTGGTACATGAGACTAGTGCCATAGCAAAAGAATTTTGCTCCTTCTATCAGCAACTCTACCATGTTCATCAAACTACAGTGGCTAGGGCAGCTGCGAGTAGCACTTAACACCGTGGCTAGTGGGAGGGCCCTGAGCCCGGATGGTCTAACGATAGCTTATTACCACGCTTTTGCAGGCACATTACTCCCTCAACTAACGTCCTATGCTAACTCGGTCTCTGAAGGCAGTGCTCTCGGACCAGAAACTCTCAACACACACTTATACGCCAAAGCCATTGCGAACAGGCTCTTACCCTTGATACCTCAATGGATATCTAGGGACCAGACTGGTTTCATCCCGGGTAGGGAGGCTCGTGATAATTCTCTAAGAACCTTATCCTTGATTTCTTACATTCATAGATCTTCCCAGCCTACCCTTCTCCTGTCTATGGATGCTGAAAAAGCATTTGATAGGGTGGACTGGGAATATCTGATGTCGACATTATCCTACCTGGGTATTGGCCCATCAATGTTAACTCGGATCTCAGCAATTTATTATTTCCCCACAGAGCAACTACGAATTATTGGTACTTTAAGCAAACCCTTCACTTTACACAATAGTACTCGTCAGGGCTGTCTCCTCTCTCCTATCGTATTCGCCCTTTCATTAGAACTCTTTCTCTAGACGATACAAAACAACCCCAACATACATCGAATTAAAATGGGCACCATAGAGCATAAATAAGCGGCATATGCAGACGACATATTTTATATCCAGTAGCCCATTATTTCCCTCCTGAACCTGATGGCAGCCTTTACGATGTTCGGAGCCATTTTCAATTTTAAAATTAACCTGTCCAAGTCAGAAATACTAAACATTTCAATCCAACATAAAATAGTAGTGCAAATGAAACCATCCTTTTCCTTTAGTTGCCAGCCTCACTCAATGAAATATACCGGGCACTATTGTCGCTAACGTCAAAAGAATGTCCTCCCTTCTTACAGGGGTGGATCCAGAGTCTAGTCTCGGGAGGGGCACTGCCAGAAAAACGTTATTTTGCTGGAAATTTATCGGGGCAATGGCTTTCATCATTACTGCACCATGGTTGTTATGGTGTCAGGATGACTGAAGCGCATTATTTCTATTATTACATTGTAATATAAAATGAAATGGTTCATCTCACAATAATGCAGAATCAGTGGGAGCCCCGAGTGTGTCACTTTCCACGTCGACCTGCCTTCAGATGTGGATTGTCACTTGCCACACGCTGCGGATTGTCAGTTGCCACGTCCCTGCCACCAGATGCGGTTTGTCACTTGCCACCACACCTGACACCAGATGCGGATTGTCACTTGCCACACATTGCGGATTGTCACTTGCCACATGTCACCTGCCACACGGTGTGGATTGTCACTATCCACGTCACCTGCCACACGTTGCTGATTGTCGCTTGCCATGTCACCTGCCACACGTTGCTGATTGTCATTGGCCTGCTAAGGTGCAGATTGTCACTTGCCAGAGTGAAGACAGGCAGCAGAGAGATTACATCACCACGGCTGCACAGTGAGGGCGAAACTGCAGTGATGCTGGGCGGGCAGTGAGAGATGATGTCATCTCTCTGTTCCCCCATCTGCCGGCTCGCTGACTGGCCAGCACCTCCGCTCACCTGCCAACCGGCCCGCCCAGTTACTCACCCGATGTCTGCCCAGCCCGCCAGCTCATTCACCTGCCGATCCCCTCTGACTGGCCCGCCTGCTCGTTAACCCACCCGCACCCTCGCCCACCCGCTCACTGATCAGCTGACTGACCTGCCTGCTCACCCACCGGCCCATTACTAATTTCTTGGGGGAGGGGCGATTGCCCCATTGCCCCCCCCCCCCCCCCCCGGATCCGCCCCTGCCTTCTTATCTAAATGGGAATAAGAATTACAAAAACCACTCTCGGATACACAACAATCAACAACTAGAGAATAGGCGACCCACGCTCATGTCTGATGGCCTTGCCCGTGCATTTGTCCATAATGGTCCACCCTACTACATTGGATCAAAGAGATCCAGGGTTCAGAAGTTCCCATAACCCATGGGCGGTATTGTTTAACTGTACAGGCAAATCAGTAGGACCTTCTATAACACCACATCTTTTGAACATGGCAAAGTCGCTTATACCTAGACTCTGGAAACAATCGACCATTTCAACCCTACGCCAATGGCTACTGGAAGTAGACCATATATATCACATGGAAAATCTCACCTACTCCCTTAGAAATAAAATTGATTCATTCAAGAAAATATGGTCCGGCTTGTTTGGCTTTAAATTCTCCTCAGCCTATGCGGAAATTATGTCTCAACTAATGTAAGATGGTGTATAGTCATCTACTGTATCCACCGGTGTTACATCAGGACAGGATAACCTCCACCCCCTCTTCTCTTCCTCCTTTTTTCTTTTCTATTTCTCTTCCTCTTCTTACTCTCCTTTTCTATCTTATACAGTTTTGATTATCCTCTATATGAGGTATGTTTTGCCCTTCATTGGCATCTTATGTTTATGACTCCTTGCTATACCACTGAGTCGTACTGGCTTATGTTTACTGAACAGTCCTAAGTATCTAATGACTCTATGTTTATGACTAATGATTCCCTGAGTCTCCCCTATGCAAGGTGGCACCCCGTGTTTATTGAAATTGCCACTAGGGAATACATACTGTTATTTCATTGTAAATTGTAACTTACTCTTCAATACGCTTCAAAAAAATGTTATTGAACAAAAAAAAAAAAAGTACTGCAGAGTTTGGAGGTCAACAGTGTGTAATGCACAGTTCAGTGATCAGTAGTAAATAATACAGAGTTCTGAGGCCAGTAGTATGTTACACAGAGTGCAGGGATCAGTAGCAATGCAAAGTAAGAGTAAGTATTGCAGAGTGCAAGGTTCAACATTAAATAATGCATAGTGAAGTAATGGGCTGAACAACCCCAGGTCGTTTCACATCGGAACTCCCTAACATGGAAAAAGTTCGGGCCCTAGCCGCAAACTCTATTAAAGTCTATTGGACCTGAACTTGAAAAATCTAAAGTCCCCCTTTTGAAGGGTTATATGCAAATTATTGGCCATAAAAATGGTTTGGGGCCTGAGTAGTGCACTGGGGACATGTATTAATGCAACAAAAAATTTAAAAAAAAGATCGTTTTTACAGGAGCTGTGGTTTTAATGATACTTAAAGTGAAACAATAAAAATGAAAAATTCCTTTCAATATAGTGCCTGGGGGTTCCCTTAGTCTGTCTGTATGTAAGGGGCACATCTGTACCATGTATAAAACATCATGCTACAAAAATGACAAAAAAAATGGAATATAAATAGATTTTCCTGGCTGTAAGCCATTGTCGGCAATACAAAAACGTAAAAAAAAAAAATGACGTGGGGGTCCTCCCCAAAATCCATACCAGACCCTTATCCGAGCATGCAGCCTGGCATACCAGGAAAGTGGGGGGGGCACCCCCTCTCCTGAACCATACCAGGCCACATGCCCTCTACCCTTTTTTTGGTGAATGAGTAGGGGTCCAATATACCCCTACTCATTCACATAGGGGGGCCGAGACCTGGGGGTCCCCTTGTTAAAGGGGGCTTCCAGATTCCGATAAGCCCCCTGCCCACAGACCCCCACAACCACTGCCCAGGGTTGTGGGGAAGAGGCCCATGTCCCCATCAACATGGGGACAAGGTGCTTTGGGGTAGGGGGGCACCTTTCCATGTTGAGGGCATGTGGCCTGGTATTGTTTAGGAGGGGGGCGTTCGCACACACACCCCCATTCCCCCCTTTCCTGCCTGCCAGGCTGCATGCTTGGATAAGGGTCTAGTATAGATTTTTGGGGTGGGCACACCAATTGTTTTTTTATTTGTTCAACGAACACCCAAATGGGCGATGTTCGGGCCTAAACTCATGCTCAGCCTGAACCGCTTGCCCATCCCTAGGGAGGCCAAAAGTGTGCAATGTAGATTGCAGTGGTTAGAAGTATATAACATAGGGTTCAGAGGTCAGTAGCAAGTATGCAAACAGTCCTATTCACACTCTTAAGATTCCAATCACGTTCTCCCTTCCCCTTCTTTTCCCAAAACTGTACATTTGAAGTTCCTGCAGTCTCAATTGATATGTTTTTGTAAGTGTGGTCTCCAAAACTGGAGACAGTGGGGTTGATTTACTAAAGGCAAATAAACTGTGTACTTTGCAAAGTGCAGTTGCTCCAAAACCTAGTAAATTAGTGTAGCATGGCCTCCTTGGGGACTGCTTGGATTTACCTGCTTATATGCACCACCATGACCCTGTGAACATTCCAACCCACCTGACACTCTGGATTCAGACATCTTTGCACCACCTTAAAATAATAAGTCAAACAACTCTGTGAATTTATATTCTATTAACGTTTACTGAAATAACTCAAAGAAGATCTTGTTGCACAGAGGAGGTAATAGATCAACTGAACTTTGGATAACAGTCCTAGCTCAGTAAAAGAATTCCTCTTAAAATAATACAAGTTAAGACAATTTGGCAGTAACAGTATATTATATACATGTATGTACAATGGAGTACCACTTGAACATAACCTGAAAGGATAAGCAAGAGTTAAGCATTAATTCGCATTAAGGGGGAACCCAGGCCGACTTGTTTAACTTTTAATCCTAATGAGATATCAGTTAAACAAGAAAGGTATGAGGGCCCTTTAAGTAGTAATGACAGCAATATCCCAGTTTCAGGCCTGATGGTCTTCTCTGGCAGTCAGAGCTCATTAACTACAGTGCCTTGCAAAATATTCAACCCCCTTGGCTTTTTACCTATTTTGTAACATTACAGCCTTTAGTTCAATGTTTTTTTAATCTGAAATATATGTGATGGATCAAAACACAATAGTCTAAGTTGGTGAAGTAAAATTAGAAAAATATATACATAAAACTATTTTTCAGAAATAAAAAACTGATAATTGGCATGTGCGTATGTATCCACCCCCTTTGTTATGAAGCCCATAAAAAGCTCTGGTGCAACCAATTACCTTCAGAAGTCACATATTTAGTGAAATGATGTCCACCTGTGTGCAATCTAAGTGTCACATTATCTGTCATTACATATACACACCTTTTTTAAAGGCCCCAGAGGCTGCAACACCTAAGCAAGAGGCACCACTAACCAAACACTGCCATGAAGACCAAGGAACTCTCCAAACAAGTATGTAGTTGAGAAGTACAAGTCAGGGTTAGGTTATAAAAAAAGATCAAAATCTTTGATGATCCCTAGGAGCACCATCAAATCTATCATAACCAAATGGAAAGAACATGGCACAACAGCAAACCTGCCAAGAGATGGCCGCACACCAAAACTCACGGACCGGGCAAGGGGGGGCATTAATAAGAGAGGCAGCACAGAGGCCTAAGGTAATCCTGGAGGAGCTGTAGAGTTCCACAGCAGAGACTGGAGTATCTGTACATAGGACGACAATAAGCCGTAGGCTCCATAGAGTTGGGTTTTATGGCAGAGTGGCCAGAAGAAAGCCATTACTTTCAGCAAAAAACAAAATGGCATGTTTTGAGTTTGCTAAAAGGCATGTGGGAGACTCCCAAAATGTATGGAGGAAGGTGCTCTGGTCGGATGAGACTAAAATTTTACTTTTTGGCTATCAAAGAAAACGCTATGTCTGGCGCAAACCCAACACATCACATCACCCAAAGAACACCATCCCCACAGTGAAATATGGTGGTGGCAGCATCATGCTGTGGGGATATTTTTTTATCAGCAGTCGGGACTGGGAAACTGGTCAGAGTTGAGGGAAAGATGGATGGTGCTAAATACAGGGATATTCTTAAGCAAAACCTGTACCACTCTGTGTGTGATTTGAGGCTAGGACGGAGGTCCTAGCCTCAAATCAAATCAGGACTTTCCAGCAGGACAGTTACCCCAAACACACTGCTAAAGCAACACTTGAGTGGTTTAAGGGGAAACATGTAAATGTGTTGGAATGGCCTAGTCAAAGCCCAGACCTCAATCCAATAGAAAATCTGTGATCAGACTTAAAGATTGCTGTTCACAAGCGCAAACCATCCGACTTGAAGGAGCTGGATCAGTTTTGCAAGGAGAAATGGGCAAAAATTCCAGTGGTAAGATGTGGAGCTGTGATAGCCGCAAAAGGTGGCTCTACAAAGTATTGACTTTAGGGGGGTGAATAGTTATGCACATTGACTTTTTCTGTTATTTTGTCCTATTTGTTGTTTGCTTCATAATAAAAAAAAAAAAACACATCTTCAAAGTTGTGGGCCTGTTCTGTAAATTAAATAATGCAAATCCTCAAACAATCCATGTTAATTCCAAGTTGTGAGGCAACAAAACACGAAAAATGTCAAGGGGGGTGAATACTTTTGCAAGGCACTGTATATCCAATAAGGTGCAGTAACAAGCCAATGGTATTTCCTGAAATGGTTGATGCAACAGGTGTCTATGTACAGTGTTCAAATAGAAGTGCAGTATAAGGTTTCCCCAGGGTAAAGCTGTCTGTACACAGCGTCCCAGTGAAGCAACAAAGAAAGGTTTGCAATTGCCCTCTCACCAACGACTAGGCCGATTCAATGCCTTCTGGACAGCAGCTCCCGGAGTGACGTCATTGCAGCGGATCCGCTCGTGACGATCATCTGATGTGAAGCACAAAGTGCGGGTTGTCGGACTATTAGGGTGGCGCTGGATAGATGTCAGATGAACAGAAAGCAGAGCTAGGCCCTTCTCGGCTGGATTGAAATGTTGTACACTGCATGGTAGGCCGTAACCTTGCTCTCCCGGTACAGAGAGGTCTGTCACACACCAGGCCCAGGAAGAAGAGAGCGTGGGGCGGGTCTCTGGTTTCCTTTATAGCTCTTCCCAGCAATCTCTCTGATGTTATCAAAGATCCCTGGCATATGTAGTCCGGGTGTATAGTCATGCGGAGCAATTGCCATTCTGAGGAACTACCAGTTCCACAATCCCTTTGGTTTGGCTAACAGATGTGATGTCAGTTAGTGATGCTGGGCACTAGAGGGACAATACAGTACATAGAAATGATGGGGAATCACTATACTTTGCTATTGTAGTCCACATTGCTACATCAGGTAAGGCTTCACTTTGCAAAGAATACTCAATCACATGCAAGAAAAAAAAAACTGCATTTTTACTTGCACATGATTGGACTATGGAAGTCAGCAGAGTTTCTGCTCATTTACTAAGCTCTTGAGCAACTGCAAAGTGCACAGTCTTTTTCCCTTTAGTAAATCAACCCCAGTATCCCATATGAGGTCTAACTAAAGATCTACAGTATATAGGTGGATGAGGACCTCCTCCCTCCTGTCAGTGATCCCTTCAGATTTCCTCCCAGAAGTCTTTTTGATTTCCCAATTGCATTCCCACACTGTTTGCTCACTTATCAATCATCTGGTTAAGTGAAGTAGTAACAAGGGCTATCCGCCCAGAATAGAGAAATGGGTAAGTACAGTCATCGAGGGTGGACATAATCAAACAACCATTTGATACATCCTTTTAGAGATAACATTATTAATAAAATACAGGTGAAAAATCGAGGCCTGAAAAACAAGAAAAAAGAAAGGAGGAGTCAAGGTGAGGCATCAGCAAATCAGTGCATCCCTGCGAAGTACACTGGCACATGATTGAGTCAACACAGTTTCACCTTATTTATTAGGCCTCTTGCACACTGGGCTTAAAAAAAAGCTGCTTTAACAGGTGTTTGAGTTTTTTTTCTGCCTGTAAATGTACCACTATGTTAGAATATGTGTCCATGTACAAATAGGTGTTTACAGGCATAGTTTTAACTAGAGAAGCATTTGGAGGGAGAAAAAAACATCACCAGCACTTTCAGGAGAGAAGCTTTTGGGCAGAAAAAAGCTTGATGCACTGAATGCGTGCAAATGCGTCTAAATGTTGGTGCGTTTAGCGCTTCAGCGTTTATGACAATGGCCAGAATAAATTAATTGCTCAATAGAATGAATTAATGCTCAAAAACCTGACATACCTTATTCCGTCTAAATGCTCTTGACCTTCCTGGCGGTATTACCGAATGTGGCTCGGGGGTTAAATTTCAGTACCATAAGCGGTAACCCCGATCCACACTCGGGATTACATTGTAGAACCCTGGTACAATCCTGCGATGTCCCCCGACTGTGTCCTCCGTCGGATCATCCACACGATGTTCTGTGTTCTGGGCTCCGTTCCCTGCGAGCTTCGCAAAGTATCGGGGCGGAGCCTGGCGGCAAATTCAAAAAGTGCAAAAAACATAACACATACAGTACACTGTAATCTTAAAGATTACATTACTGTATCAAATCATTTCACCTCCCTTTTGTCCCCAGTGGTTTGTCCAGTGTCCTGCATGCAGTTTTATATTATATATACTGTTCTTTCTGCCTGGAAACTTGAGATTGTCCATGGCAACCAAAAAGTGTTCCTTTACATCAAAAGTGTTTTTAGACCAGCTAGAAAGCAGATAGTAAATTAGAACACTTGCAGAACTGAGCGATAGTGATTTGTGGGAAAATTCATTTTATTATTGTATTATTATTTTCTATAATTATTTATAGTTATTTATTATATTATAATTTATGATTTTGTGTTTCAAACTTTATCATACCTGGAATGTCTACTAGACTCTTGTTTGGACAGATTTAAGTGTGTTATTTCTAAGAATCGCATGCCTACAATATAAAACGCCAAATTTCTATAGAAAACAATGTACCGCTTTGAGATTCAAAAATCTGACATAATCATACCGCCAGGGAGGTTTAACATGTGTGCAAAATGCAGCTTTAGGCACTTTTTTTAGCAGCTTTTTTCCTGCCAGGAGAAAAGGCACTTAGGGTAGTGTGCTTGAGGCCTTAAACGGCATGAACATTTATTTTGCTAAATAGGCAGCTTCTATTATTTTAGTAAATTGTCCTTATAAGGTTAGCTAATGCATCGAAAACAATGTGTTTCCTATGGACTGGATATCTCAACAGCTTTTTCCTTAACTCAAAAAGTTAAGATAATTTATGTTTTAGAGGATATCTATAAATGTTTATTACCCTGAAAAATCTGCCTTTTGCATGAGATTCTTATTCCTAAATGTTGTTGGTATGTGAGGGTGCCTGGAATCTACTGTGTCTACAAACTTGTAGCTGTATATCTGCAGTGTGAGATCTAAGACACGGTTGCCTCTGACTGCTAGCCTCAGGAGATTTGGAGTGATATCTAGTGTTGTCACCATTGTGACATCCACTATTGTCCTTGCTGAAGGCACTGACAAAAGGAAGCAAAGCCCTGCCTCTACCAAGATGGCCACCTCCACACAGAAAAACAGTGTAGAACAATGCATGGTAGGTCAATAATGGGGAAAGACAGGCTTCATGGAGACTACAGGCAAAAATGGTTGTGCCATGGTCATCTGTGCCCATGCACATGGAGGTACCTCTTGCCCGGATGCATTCATCAATGCCTAGGACCAGACGGAGACTGCAGTCATGTGAAGAATCTAACATTAAGGCAGTTCCCCGACTTAGGTATTAGCCTTTACAGTGTGACAAAGTAATAAAGTGCAGCGATCCTGTGTTGCATTAGGGGGGACATAGTAAGCCTGCACCCACTTCACCAGTCCAGCGTACCTCTGTTACCTCAATCCCAGTAGAATGGGGTCCCAGCGGGCACCTAGCATGGACCTTAACTCTTCCACTTCTTGTACCTCATGACCAGGCCATAGATTTCCATAATGCTTGTCTGCTAGTTCCTATGGGAGATGGACTACTAGGGAGGGAGCCAGAGCATCTAACCCCTCGCTACCGGTGAACCTGCCACCTTACCAGATACCACGCCTAACGACTGTTTGCTTGTAGCTTGTTCCTTCACTTGATTACTCATGGAAACTACTCTCCAATTCCTTGTCTTGCTGAGTTAATATTTTTGTAGTAGTGTCCCCATAATGCTTTACAGATCCAGGTTCTTTTGGAATGTGCCAGAACCAGCATGCACCCCTTGAATAACTTCAGACCAGGCTAAGAGCGGTTAAAAATGACAAAAATGTTGGTCTTTAGATATTTTTAGGGAAGGCAAAGTGAAAAAAGTAAAACTATGAGCTTACATTATACTCTCTCATTTATTAAAGACTCCAACATAAAGAAAACAGTAGTATGGTTAGCCTGAATACTTGTAACCGCCCAAGCTGACCACTCTCAATTATGGGCACTTTGACTCATAGAATGTAGACCTTATGAACAGTTCAGGTTTATCTAAGCTTTTTTTTATCATATTTGCAATAAACACAAAATGTGTATTAAGTTCACCTGTGATTGACACTGCATTAGGGCTATAAGTTAGAATTACCTTTAATGGTATACAATCGTATGCATAATGATTTCCTTTTATATAAAAATTTTTTGTCTTTTGGTTGAACTTAATGAATGCGTTCATTTTTTTTTTTTTCAGCCTGACTATGTAACTATGATTGCCTAGTATTTCACTTGCAATTACAATCTTCTTTCTGGCACAGTCAGCTGGTATTCAAACTACAGCATAATTAAGAAAAATGTTTTGTAAAATATATATCAAGTCAATGCCACTCCTATAGTAGAAATGTAAACATCCACTTGTTCTGGCTTTCATGTCCTGTTGACAGATTTTACTATTTATTCTGAGAATAACTCCATGTGTTTTGGCGCTTCAGCATGGGTGGTTGGGTTTAAGAAAATAGGAGTGCTCAAAAAGCTATTTTTCATCCAATTTACAATATATCTCTTTCACCCGCTTGCATTTCAGCTCTGGCCATTAATGCAGCAAAAGCATTTACTTATCTATAACAAAGATATGGTTAGAGCTACAGCTGTTAAATGTCTTTAAATCCATATCTTACTGTCAGTTGAAAACATAATTTCATACAACTGACATAATGGCCTCAGAGTACTTGCTGAAAAGTGGCTGCAGGAACATGGTTGTCTGGTCATGTCCCAGGAGACACCAAAAGTTCCCCACGTTTGATGCTACTCATGACTTGTGCTGTAATGCCCTGCCCTTCCTTTCCCAAACCCCAGGCCCCACAGTTCATTGATTTTTAGGTCAACGAGACACAATATTTATAATTTGGAAAGCTCTACTTTCTCTTTAGGATAATAGCACGCAGAACTTGTCTGGTCTTGAAAATAAGAGGAGGATACATACAGAAACCTGGTTGCATTTGCCATCACAAAATTATAGGTGGGGTGAATAGACTGCCCATGCAGGGAAAAGTCATAGGGGGTTATTTACTGAAGGAAAATCCACTTTGCACTGAAAGTGCACTTGGAAGTAAAGTCGCTGTAGATCCGAGGGGGACATGCAAGGAAAATAAAAAACAGTATTTTAGCTTGCACATGATTGGATGATAAAATCAGCGGAGCTTCCACTCATTTCAAATCTACCCCTCAGATTTAGAGTGACTGCACTTCCAAGTGCACTTTCAGTGCAAAGTGGATTTGACTTTCGTAAATAACCCCCATAGTCTTCTAAAGGCTCCCTACACCACCAGCACCACTTATACTTACCTTTACAGCCCACCCCTTCTGTTCCTTCTGTTGAAGTCACTGCAAAATACCCTTTGTAAGCTTCAGGGATTGGACAAAACTATTAAAACACTACATGATTTGCAGGTGGGAAAGTAGCTACATGTTTTGCGTTAAAAGCAGAAGTAATGTAACATTCTTTTGCTTCCTCTGTGTGATGAGACAACTAGCTAACAGTTGGGAATCCTCAGTTTCATCATTAACTGCATGCGCTGCTAGTAGAACGGAGTAATGTCAGAGCTTACTGAGCTTCAAAGAGGGCAAATTGTTGATGCCCGCTTAGCTGGTGTCTCTGTGACTGAAGTTGGCAATTTGCGGTGTTGCGATGTACAGAATCAAAGGTTATGACAGCATATACAGTTTCCAGGAAAATGTCATCTGATAAGCATAAGCGAGGTCGATGTGGTCAACTACCCGAAAGAGACTTCATCTAAGCACTGCATTTTGGTAGTAGGTCACATGCTTGCCCATACCAAGTAAGACCAGGGGCGGATCCAGGGGGGGCAATGGGGCAATTCCCCCCCCCCCCCAGAAAATAGTACTGACTCCAAGGCTTTCTCCCTCCGCCACCTCACCAGATTTGCATTACGAGGCTTCTAAATGCAGCTGCAGGGACTTTATTTCTGCTTCCCCTGGCTCTCCCAAAGTCCCAGGTGGCCTAAAATATATTCCCTGGGCCCATCAGTTCATTTAGAGGGGGCCAGTGGCATCACTATGGGGGTCTGGAAATGATGTGACACCGGGGCCGCTGCTACACACTGGCAGATTTGCAGCACAGCGGTGCAAGTGTCACTTCACTTCCCTGTCAGACGGAGTGATCTCCACCCGACAGGAGCTTCCTAGTCCCGGCTGGTGTAACGTCACGATTCAGAGGCGGTAGGATTGAAGACAAGATGGACCTGTAGCCAGAGCTCAGTGCACTGCAAGTAAGTGAGCACTTAGCTAAGGAATTGTCATGTTAATTAGCTACGACGGGCATTGTTATGTTAATTAGTTACGACGGGCATTGTTATGTTAATTAGCCATGGCGGGCATTGTTATGTTAATTAGCTACGGCGGGCATTCTTATGTTAATGAGTTAACACCTTGTGAAGTGGTTAACGCTTTGGGGGAGGGGAAGGGGGTTAAATAATTTACAATGGTAATTGTAATATGGCACATGGATGGGGGTTAATGTACTCACTGATGTATTAGTGACCAGTGGCAATTAACCCCTCTGTGCAGCATTAATGACAGTGGCACTATCAATGTTAATTAACCCCTTTTATGCTACAGCATGAAGGGGTTTATAAACACTGCCACTAGTGACACTAATGCAGCACAAAGGGGTTAATTAATTGCCACTGGTCAGTAATACATCAGTGAGTACATTAACCCCCTCCATGTGTCATATTACAATTACCAATCATCATCATTATCCTCATGATAATCACACAGTACAGGTGCGTTGAGCCACAGCACCTGTATTGTGTGATTATCATGATAATAATGATGATATAGAATGACAGAAAAATTCATCTTTAGGCTTCAGTCACACAGGGCGTGCAGCAGACATGCGTCTAACATGCAGGGCTGTCTTTTACTGGCTTGGGGATGCATAAAGTGTTACATGCATCCCAATGGCAGTATCCCATTTATTTCTACTGTGACACACAGCCGCTATATCCCAATATGTCATGCGTGCGGATCCCAGAATGCAGGCAGGGTTTATTCAAGGACCCGCACCAGCATGTCATATTGGGATATAGCGGCTGTGTGTCTCAGTAGAAATAAATGGGATAAAACCACCACGCTATCGGCCAAAAAAATAGCGCCGCTTTACCGCCGACGCCCGCCCCAGTGTGAAAGTAGCCTTATTTTCTAGCAGTGCCCCTCCCGAGACTAGACTCTGGATCCGCCCCTGAGTAAGACTGAGTATTTTGTGGTGGTTGCAAGAGAGGTACAAAGTGGTTGGAAAGAATGCTGCAATGGCGAGTATAAGTGGGTTGCGGATGTGCTTTAAAGAGACTCTGCTCTGATTGAGCATTGAAACTGGCCTTTAATATTTTATGTTGTTTAAAATATATTATGCAATACCTTGACTTTTGCCCTCCTTAGTACATGTTAGTTCATGATATTAATTGATTACCGTTACAGAACGTAAGCCATTTTATTAGGTAGACATGCCAGATTTCTCTTGATGCCTGGTTAAAGCTGCTATGATGTCATTGTAATGTCTACAATACTTTAGACTCTGCAATGTATAAACGACTTATTATATGGTAATTTAGACATTATATCTAGTCCAAGCCAAAAATAACATCTGTAAGCTCTTATTTTCAAAATGTAGCTGTCATTATTCAGCATTTTGCATATTCATATTGGGTTTAACAAAAATACACTCTATGTTTTAGGCTAAACCACGTGCATAAATGTTAATGTAAATACCCGTCTCCATCCTGTTCTAACTTGCTCCATAAGCGGAAACTAAACTGAATCTGCAAAAGAACAAAATTGAATTCCAATGGAAGGTAGCCATGGAAGGGCACAAAAGATAATTCTATAAAGACAATTCCAGAAATCTCAAAAGACCATGAGTGTCTACGCCAGCGATTATTACATTTTTCCATCGAGGAATGCTTGAAATTATTTTCAGGTCTCAGGAAACCCCTGCTTAAAAGCATTATGTCTTCAGCTCATGGTACAGTAATATGATTAGTAAGGGGCATATTAATATAGTAGTAAATCTGACATTCACCACATATGCATTCACACCCAGCTGCATGCATTTTTGTTTGCTGAAAATTACATTGACTGCTTTATAAATATTCCCAGTGTTTTAGATATAGGAATTAAAGTATATGGAGTGTAAGATATACGTTTTTGACAATTGTTTACTTAAAGTAGAAATCTAGCTTTCATGTGACTTTAAATAGTTAGTTTGGGACAAACTATTTCCATTACAATACTATATGGCCACTGTGTGTGCTGTACTATAATGTTGTAGCATTAGCTACATGCAGTGTGTGATGCTGTGTTCAGGCAGCATTACAGGCGACTTCCCATCTGCTACTGGAACAAAGTTGAGTTAGCCTGAGTGCTTCTGCACCAGTGGCGGCCGCTCAGGCAGGACGCAGGGCCGCCGCCCCCCTAATCCATGCCCCCGGACCCTAATCTACATGCAGGGTGCCAGACGCATGGATTCCAATGTTTTGTTTTTTTTGTTTTTGTTTTTCAAAGCACATTAATAAAGGGGTTGTAAACCTTCGCCGTTTTTCACCTTAATGCATTCTATGCATTAAGGTGAAAAACATTTTTTAATGCAGCAACGCCCCCGAGCCCCCCTTATACTACTTACCTGAGCCCAAAATTTGCGTGACGGGAACGAGCACACCAGCTCCGGCCAGTGTCTTGTGTTCTGATTGGATAGATTGATGGCAGCGCAGCCATTAGCTCCCGCTGCTGTCGTTCAAATCCAATGACACGGGCGCCGGGGCCGAGTCTGGCATTCGTGTCTATGGACGCAAATGCTGGACTCGGGAGAGCGCCCGCAAGGCAACCCCCCTCGGGAGAGCTCTTCTCCTAGGAGGTTATCTGATGCGGGAGGGAGCCACGAGAGCCACCGGGGGACCCCAGAAGACGAGGTTTGGGGACAAAAAAAAAAAACGCGAACCTTTACAATCACTTTAATAGAGCCTGAGGCTCTTATTGGCTTCAAAAAGGGTGGGCTTGGGGTGCAGAGCACTACGTCCGGAGCCCACCCAGTTGTATGACATTAGCGAATTAATATTCGCTAATGTCTTCTTGTTTCTCCTCCTGGTCAATCAGTAAGCAAGTCCTGAGACCCGATTGGCCAGGAGTCCTAAGACCCGATTGGCCGGGAGGAGAAGCGACCGCCAGGACTTGGGAGGAGATGCAGGGAGGGAAGCCCCAAAACCGCGATCTGGATGGGGTAAGTGTGGGGCTGGCGGGGGGCCTGGCGGCGATCGATGGGCGAGCAAAGCTGCGATCGAGCGAAGAGGGGCGGCCATCGATCGAGTGAGCGTCGGGGGGGTTTCTTGGCTGGCTGGGTGGGGGGGGCGGGTGTCTGGCTGGCTGGGGTGCAGTGGGCCGCCCCCCCCAAGACAATTGAGCACCAGCTGCCACTGTTCTCCACCATTCAGGAGAAGTCTTATATTTCAATTAGTGAATACAAGTCTCCCTCTGATTGCCAAGGTGGAGAGGCAGGCAGATGACATCACAATTTTCATTATTTAAGAATATGGAGGTGAAGATGGGTGCAGATTTATAGAATACTGGTAAACAGAACAGATAAACAGAACTAGTCATGCACTGAATAAACAAAAACACACAGAGAAGAAAAACTTGGCTGTAAATTTACTATAAATTATATATTTTTGGGCATAGTTGGCCAACAGATGTCTGATCTGTTTCCAGAGGGGTGAGAATGTGCCCTCAATGTGTCCTGTGTGACAGGGTGATGGCTAGAAACTACAGGTCTTTTTAACTTGGATTATTTTGGAGGTATGAAGAGAAAGGGTATTTAACCAATTGAACATGATTGTACACAGCAGGAGCCTGTCAGCAAGCCCTGGCCAATGGTGTGGCTGGGGCCAGGACCTGCTGATCAGATGTGCACATTCACTACACAGAGCTCTGTGTTGGCATTCAACACAGAGCTTTGTACACAGGGAATAATCTCTGTGGATGAAAAACTTAGAGGTCAATTAGTAAAAGCAGCACACTTTACACACATTACACATAGTTAGGCACATATTTGACCCCTTGATCTCTCTAGATGTTAACCCCTTCCCAGGCAGTGTCATTAGTACAGTGAAATTACACTGTATTAATGTCACTGGTGATGTCAGTGACAGTTAGTCAGTTCCCCTCAGCGTCAGATCGTCACCATTAATTGTATAAAAAAAAAATTAAAAAGTAAAAATTCCAGTATATACCATGGTTTGTAGGCGCTAGAACTTTCACTCAAACCAATCAATATACACTTATTGGGATTTGTTTTTGAAAAGCACGTAGCAGAATACATTTTGGCCAAAATTTATGAAGACATTTTTTTTCTTTTTATTGGATTCGTTTTATAGCAGAAAGTAAAAGATATTTTTTTTAATATTTAGTCTTTTTTAGTTTATATCGCCAAAAAAAAAAAAAAAAAACCCAGTGGTGATCAAATACCACCAAAAGAAAGCACCATTTGTGTGAAAAAAATGAGATAAATTTTGTTAGGGTACAGCGTTGCATGACCGCACAATCGCCAGTTAAAGTAGCACAATGCCCAATAGCAACAAAATGGCCTGGTCATGAAGGGGGTAAAATCTTCCAGAGCTGAAGTGGTTATAGATATGTAAATAGAAAGACCATTACAATTTGAACAAAAGGGTAGCTAGCAGGTAGGTGAGACAGAATGAGGCAAAGAAAAAAAGGTAAAAAAAAAAGAGAAAAACTGGGAGGAAATGTGTAGAGGACAGCATTGACTGGTTCAGTGGCAGAAGTATAGGGGTCGCTGAGGTCGCCATGGGGACCAGGCCCCATGTTGCAGGGAGCCCTTGAGGGCCCCCTGTATACCTCGGTAGGAGGAGCGGCAAGGGCGGCTGAGACCGAGCCTTCGATCCTCAGGCGAACTGTAAATCAGCACTGCAGGGAGCTTGTCACACTGATTACACCTAAAGTGAAAGCACAGTGTGTGCTGTGATCTTTGTCTCCCCCTACAGTGCAGTACCTGGCAGGAAGAGATAAGGTAAAGGTTTGTTGTTTTTTAAAAGGCTACCTGTATGTATGTGTGTTTATATGTGTGTGCATGTATGTGTGTGCGCATGTGCATGTATGTGTGTTTGCGCATGTATGTGTCTGTGTGCGCACATGTATGTGTGTGTGCATGTATGTGTGTGTGTGCGCATGTGTGTATGTATGTGTGTCATTATACAGCGGCAAGGTGGCACGATTCCGCAAATCGCTGCAGGTGTACATTGGCTCGTGAACTCGCTTTTGAGGGTGCGTGCGCACGCTCCCATTGGCCTGCGGGGGAGTCAATCAGCGGGTCCGGCAGGCTCGATGTCCGCCGGCCATCAGCCATCGTTCCCCACAGTGACAGAACGGGGATCTGCCTGTGTAAACAAGGCAGATCTCCGTTCTGACAGGGGAGATCACACAGATCCTGTCTTTCTGCTAGCAGGTAGATGGATCTATTTGATCACTGATCGCCGCCATTACTAGTAAAAAAAAAAAAAAAGATAATAAAAATACCATATATCCATCCCCCATTTTGTAGGCACAATAACTTTTCCGCAAACCAATCAGTATACGCTTATTGCTATTTTTTTACCAAAAATATGTAGCAGAATACATATTGGCTTACACTGATGAATAATTTTATTTTTTTACATTTTTTTTTTTAAATGTTTTATAGCAGAAAGTAAAAAAAAACATTTTTTTTTTTTCAAAATTGTCGCTCTTTTTTTGTTTATAGAGCAAAAAATAAAAACCGCAGAGGTGATCAAATACCACCAAAAGAAAGCTCTATTTGTGGGAAAAAACAACATCAATTTTATTTGGGTACAGCATCGCACAATTGTGCAATTGTCAGTTAAAGCGACGCAGTGCCATATCACAAGAAAATTGCCTGGTCAGGAACTGGGTAAATCCTTCCGGGGCTGAAGTGGTTAAAGGATTAAGAAAATGCACAAAAAGACGAATTCTTAGTGGTTCATTTCACTGATGTTTATTGGTCACCTAAAGAATAATATCTATTTTGAAAGGAATTCTGTTTAAATATTAAATATAATTTTTAAGATATAAGTAGGGTTTTTATTTAAATATACAAGAATGAGGTTAGCAGCATCAAACTGTATCGCAGGTAATTTGGTAATTTTGGCTTTTTTTTATATTTATTATTGTACATTTACTTGCTGAAAGCTGAGCTCTACAAGAATAACTGTTAAACCCAATTTAATTAGCAAGGCTGATAGCTGAATAAAACATTTCTAAATGACTCACCTTTATTTTTATGGTAAATATCTGTTTTTAAAATTTCATTTAAGTTTAATGTAGCAGAGCAGTTGCTGATCTAAATCAAGTTTCACCCATGGAACATCTTGTAACCAGGCAACCTATTATTCCCCATTTCTCCAATAAATTCAAACATTAGGAAAAAAAATATTGAAAGGAGAAAAGTTTGCAAAGCAGCTGGCAAAGTGTGTGCATTGTTAACTTAACTTGGCCGCAGAAGATACTTAAGTTTTGCTATTTGACCGGCCATCTCAGCCAAGTTCATGCTTGTGTGAGCTATCAAAAGTGACAGGATATTGGCAAAGGCTTTGGCCTCTTTTGCCAAAACCTTTTTCTGTTGCATCTGGGATCAATTATACTAAATTTTCAACCCTGCATGACCAGTTTTTTAAAACTTTCCTTTGACTTTGGGTTTCATAAATTTGCCAATTCATTTAAGCACCTACCAGCCCCAAGAGAAATTTTGAGTGAGTGCAAGACCAGCAGTGCCCCAAAGGTATACGTCTGCTCTATGTCGATATCATACTCCGACAAGGAGAGGGAATGTGGTCTGCTTTATAAACTCAATGAATTCTATTTTCTTTTGGTTTTTCTTTTCTTCGCTTTTACAAACATTATTGCCAGACATTGGTTTGACGTACACCTACATATTTCATATTGAAGGGATACCTTTATCCAAATAATGAAAATGCATAAAATGTAATATATGCTTACTACAAATGTTGTTTTACCACATATCTACATGTCTGCTGGATTAAAATAAACTTAAAGATCTAAACAAGTGATATCACACAGTGGTTTGTTCTTTTATTTCCTTGGAACCTGGAAATTTAAGGTATAATAAGCATAAGACCACCCTGCTGTTTATTTAGTTGGATTGAATTTAGGCTGTCACTCAGGAATAGAATGAGATAGTCTAAGCAAGAAGAAAAACATACTGTATGGATATACAGATCCCGGCTTTAAAGCTGTAGTAAAGTCTATGTATTAAAAAAAAGGCAATATCATAAAGTGCTACCCTGTTTCCCCAAAAATAAGACCTAGCGTGATTGTCAGTGATGGCTGCAATATAAGCCCTACCCCCCCAAATAAGCCCTACCCTATTTCCCCTGAAAATAAGCCCTTCCCTGAAAATAAGACCTACAAGGATTTTAACTAGGGCTTATTTGGGGGGTAGGGCTAATATTTCAGACATCACCGACAATCACGCTAGGTCTTATTTTCGGGGAAACAGGGTAGTATGCATCACATACTAGCACATTATGAAAGACTTATTTTAACCTCTTAGCGCTGGCTAGGAGGTATAAACCTTTAAGAATTTTATGATGCCGGGAGGTGACTTAAGATCACGTGACCGTGGCTGTCACAGCGGTCACGTGGTCCAAAACCTCTTTTGGTTAGGTGACGGTAACTGTGCCAGGAGTGCACAGCATGCATGCTCACAGCACAGGTGTATTGGGAGCAATTCACGCAAATGTGCAGCCCCTCGACGCTAAGAATCTGGCACCGAGAGGCCGCATATTTGTGTACGGCTGGTGCCAAGGGGTTAAAATGAAGCCCCCAATGAAGGGCCCAGCGCTTAACCTGATCCCCTATATTGCACCCAAAATATAGGTGGTATGCCTTTTTTTTACCACTGCCGTCATACTGCACTTTTGAGATGCAACTGTAACCTCGCTACAAATGTAGCAGCAGTTATATGTGATGTGTACACAGTTTCGAGGAGTCTTGGCTTCTGAGGGAAAATATCACGCAACTATTCCTTGCAAATGTTAAACAATGACACTTTCACAAGCCACCAGATGTAACTGTATGATGCGTAGGTCTGACAAAGTAAAATGTACCTTGCAATAAAAGAACAATAAATTACAGTTAGGTAATAATCTTTTTTTTTTTAAAGGTATAATTTTTATTGTGTACATACAAACAAACAGACAAAAACACAAATGCGTATGTAGCATTAAGGGAGCAAACAGTGCTCACTCAGCATTGAGGTACAGTTACACGGTATCCAGTCGGTGAGTACAGATTGATTGAGGAGTTTCATTGTTACCTTCTAAATTCCAGCATAACGACTAGAAGTCAACTAACATTTTCAGAGAACTCAAGGAGTAGGTGGTATAGTGCAATCTTAGCTAACCCATGGATTCCAGATCTTACGAAACTTTTTTGGGCATCCTCTGGCCTCATACGTCAATTTGTATAAAGGTATAGCTTGATTGACTATAGTGACCCAGGAGGCTATAGTAGGCGAGGATTGGGATTTCCAATACATAGTTATTATTATTGTTTTCTTTGCATAAAACAGGATAATTCTTAGAAAGGTTTGTACATTCTTAGATATATCTTCATCGTCTATATATCCTAGCAGGCATCTCAAGGGATTACAAATGTTAGGCAACTGAGTGAAGGATCTGATAAGGGCCGTGACCCTTGACCAGAATTTCCTAATCGCACATTAAGTGTAAAAAATGTACCATCAGCCATGCTACATCGGGAACATGTTGGGGAGGGTAGTCTCTTTAGTCTATGGAGTAAACAGGGGGTATAGTAGGACCTGTATAATAATTTTGTTTGAATGACTTTATACTGGGAAGAGATAACATACGATACCTGGAGGGGAAGTACTTCCTGCCAAATATCCTCCGTCAGCTCTGGTATGTCAGAGCGCCATTTATTTTTTGTGGTGCTAATCCTAGCTGTCATAGTATGAAGGAGAGTTTTGTAGTATGTGGATACAAGTTCAGTGTGAGGTCATATTGGGTCAGATACGTGCCTAAGGGAGTGGGGGGTACAGTAGAGCATTGAAATCTGTCAAGAGAGTTGTCAAAAACCGTATTATAATCTCCAGCTGTCAATATCAAGGACCTTCTGCAATTTCCAAGATGGAAGTGAGTACACGATCAAAGTAAAGGGTGGCAGGGCATACAGGCTAGTCACTGTGTATGGTTTATCAAGTTCTAATACCAAAATTACAGCAGCCATTGGGTCTAGCTCTATGCCTAATAGTAACAGGAGCTGATTTAGCTATGAGAATAGATGTCCCCCGGGAGTATGTTGAGTATGTGGAGTGTAGGGAGTAGGCTATTTTCGCCCTCTTTAGCGCCGTTACTCTGGAGCCAAGTAGGTGAGTTTCCTGGAGAAGGATTACATGCGGATTGTGTTGTGCCAGGTACTCAAACATCAGTGAACATTTAACCTTGGAGTTAAGCCCTCTAACAGTCCATGAAATTACACGTAGTTTAGACATAACCATACAATGTATACCATAAAGAAGAATATTTTCTGTAGTGTAGTGAGGTTAACCAGGTTTTAGAAACCTGCAACCCCAACCTAGTATGAGTCGCTTATAACAACACATAGATAAGAAGGCATAGTATTTCTGTTACAACTGTAGACTGGATACCATGATGATCGATCTTGCAAAAAACCATGGGGAAAAAAGACACAAAAAATAAAGATAAAAATAGAAAAGGGAGGAGCATGTCCCAAAAAACAAGGGAAACAGGTAGAACAGCCCTAACCCCCCCAGCCCCCAATCCCCAACACTTGGGGGCTTTGATCCCAGAAACAAAACCGTAAAACATGGGGGACATGGTGTAGTCCCGCACCCAACAAACCGTGGTGGGTGGGGAGAGTTTGCAACATTTAGGCTCCATCTGTGCCTGCACAAGTGAAGTATGTTAGGTTAGGCTACAGGGATGTGTCAGTTATCTCAGTAGCACATCATCAAGGAGATGGCTGTGACAGCTATCCAGGAGTACCTTTGTCCGGTGAGTGGAGGGCAACATGAGGTAATGGTTCATCGGTCACTCGGATGAGAAGTGTCAGAAAAAAGGGGATATCATGAGTGAACAATCGTTCTCTGTGACTAATCTTGCGGATCGGTGCATATGAGAAAAGAAGAATGGGGGGGAGCTGTGAAGAAGGATAACCGAAGGTAAGCGAGGTGGAGATCTTGGTTGCTGGTGACGTTGATCAGGAGGACCCAATAAATCCACCCAGTGGGCCGCTTCTTTCGGATCAGTGAAGAAGTAGGCCTTTCCTTTATGGATGACCCTCAGTCGTGCAGGGTATAGCATACCATAGGGCAGTTGGAGGTCTTGCAGTCTCCTTTTAATGGCCAGGAAGGTAGCCCTCTGTTTCTGTGTAGCCACTGAGAAATCAGGAAAGATAGTGATCATTTTGCCATTGAAGGAAATGCAGCCCTCTGGAAAGCCTAAAAAGGGCAGATTATTATGCCTCAGGCTGTCCTCCATATCTGTTAACATATTGATGGTATACTCTTGGGTTTGGCGTAATTCTCTAACAGAGGCCTGCAAAGGATGGGTAACATCCTCCAAATCTCCTATGCGTTGTTCTGCATTGGTCACTCTATGGCAGAGATTGTGCACATCTTGCTTCAGGAAGTACAGATCTGATCTGATAGAGTCTGAGTAGAGAGGGAAGCATGGCTGTGCTGAATAGCCTCCACGATTTATGTCAGCGTGGGTTCTGCAGGACCTGTGTCGCAAGGTCAGTGCTGGGGGAGAGAGGTGCTGTGTTCTTAGGCTGTGAGAGCAGCAGGCAGTCATCAGGACTAGAAACAGGGGGGTTTTGTGACTCACCCTTCCCTGGTTTGTGTTGCGCTGCTGTGGATGAAGAGGAGGACTTGCTGAGATCCCTTCCATGAGGTTGGCCGGCTACATTTCGTTGTGGCTCACATGGAGAGAGCAGCGGTGGGAATTTGGCAATATCCTCCAGCGCGGGGTCGTATTTCACCTTTCTCAGGTGTTTCCGGTGGTCTCAGGAGGGTAAGAAGGCCAGTGGGTTCTCACAGGGGCGATTGGGTCAGCAGGATCAGGCTAGGACAGGAGCAGGACAGACGGAGCTCAGGAAAACTGCTTCCTCACCCCCCAGTCATGAGCCACGCTCCTCGTCGGGTGGTAATCCAACAGGTGAGGGAGCCAGAGCTAGTGCTGTAAATTGTCTGTCACGTGGTTGTGGAAGCAGAGGAATGCTTCTATGAAAGCTGCAGGTGGCAGTTTGACAGGTTGGATAACTCCGGTGGCAGTGTAGGGAGTCAGCCGGGTGCAGGGGGAGATCAGGACACTGTAGCAGGGTAGAGCAAGATGGCCACTACACGTGGCTCTGGAGCTAGGACTAGGGCTGCGGCTCTAACTCTTGCTACTGACAACAGCAACCATCCGCTGCTGGGGGTCGCGGCGTGACTGTCTTAAGTGCTCTGGCTTTCAGGGGTGGCCCAGATCAGGTGTGGAGGAGTCAAGAAGGTGAGAGCCGGGGTACAGCAAGATGGCTGCCACTCACAGGGCCGGATCTGATAGTCCTCCTGCAGGCCGCTGTGAAGGAGTGTAACTGAGTGCAGCAGGTGGTGGCCAGCAGGTAGGTGAACTCCAGTGGCTGTGCAGATGAAGAACCGACGCAGGGCGATCAGGGAAGCCGGGAGTGATCGCTGGTATCATGGCCAGGATGGAGAAAGATGGCTGCCGCTCCCGGAGCTATGGTCTGTCGTCCAGGCGGCCGCAGAAATGGAGAAGAGCCATGATGTTGGCCTCGAGCGGTGGCTGTGTAGCTGAAATGTCAGGTAGAGAGTGATCAGGGAGGCCAGGAGTGAGCCCTGGTACCGCGGCCGGGTGGAGCAAGATGGCTGCTGCTCCCGAAGCTAGGCTGGAGTCACGTGTCGACTTTCAGGCGGCTGCAGATATGGAAAAAGTTGCGATGTCGGCCTCGAGCAGCACGCCGGCTGTCTGGGGAGCCCTGAGTGCTGCAGAAGGAACAAGATGGGTCCACTGGAGAAGGGATTCCAAGGATATATAGCAGGATGGCAGGAGCTCTTCACAAACACGTCCTATGCAGACTACCTTCAAGCCACGCCCCCAGGTAATAATCTTTAGTCTCAAAGTGAAGATACATTTATACACTTCCACGTGGTACCATTTTCATTGTTATACCGTACTTTGGTGAGAAGTTACGAGGCATCATGATCATCAGACACCTCCCTCCTTCGTAGGCAAACATATTCACCTGTGTATAAATTTTTATTGTGAAATATCTTGAAAACTTTTGCCAACCAGCACCCTTTACCACCTGTTTTCTAATTCATCTAATTAAAATATGTAAGAATTAGCACATTTTATCTCGGGGGTTGATAAATTCTCAAAATTTGTAGTCCAGCGTTACATTACTTTGAGTTGATTATCACCAAAATGGTCTTGTGGAATCTGGATGCATTCCACTGAACATATTTGGGTTTATCCATCATGCTTGCTGGCTGCTCTGTAGCCTTATGTATCTGGATTTACAAGGGTTTTATTGATCAAACATATCCTGCAAACAATTAAAAATAGGCAACCTTTGTTCTCAGCGATATAACTTTCTGCAATATATTACAATTAGGTTAAAGACAGAACACATGAACACAACTCTGGTGAACACAATGAAACACTTCACTCTTAAGCCTCACACACACGATCGGATTTTCTGCAGACAAAACCACGGACTTTTGTCCGAAGGGCGTTGGCCCCAAACTTGTCTTGCATACAAATGACACACAATTGTCGACCAACAAACACAAACGTAGTGACGTACTACGTGGTTTTTCAGCTCTTTAGTGCCACCCTTTGGGCTCCTTCTGCTAATTTCCATTTAGTAGAAGTTTGGTGAGTGTTGATTCGTGCTTTTCATTTCGCACTTTTCATTTCATGGTTTTCATTTCGTGCTTTTCATTTCATGCTTTTCATTTAACGCTTTTCAGTTTGTTTCTGAACGGCCGTTCGTCAACCAGCCATGTTGCGGAATCGGAGGAGATAATGTGTTATTTATTATTGGCCTTGGAGTTATTGCTTTGACCCAAGTCCAGTCCAGGACCAAAAATTGGTTGCTTTATTAATCGTGACCAATTATGTCATATGCCTATCCTGCGGGAGCTCCAGGAGAATAATCCAGATGATTTTCGGATTTATCTCCGGATGACAAACCCCTACTTTCACCAACTCTTGGCATTGTTGACCCCCTATATTAAGAAGCAGGACACATGCATGAGGCTTTTATTTTATTTTTTGGTTGAATAATGATTTGATTTGGTATATTTTCTATATTTTTGGATTCATAGAATGTACTTTTTGGTTAAGTTCTATTGGCAGATAGTATGTCTAATTTTTTTTGTTTTCTTTTTTTAATGCACAATAAAAAAATTGCGGAGAATCATACTTGGCTATGTGTTTTACTTCAAATGACAGTTTTGGAGTAGGCAGTTACAGTACATTTAAAAAAATGCAATGTCAAATTTACAAGGGACACCAACATAATTGTATCTTTGATCTTAAAAACTACGGGATAATGGTGTTGTGGTAATTTGCACAAAAAAAAATAAAATAACAAAGCATAAAATATTATTCTTGATATCACAAAAAAAAAGCCTTTGAAAATGTGTTTGCCATAACTCCATCAGTATCACCAGCAAAGCAGTTTCATTATTATCCCATTAAAGAAGAAGAGAATTGTGCGCTGCATTTTGAGATTTTATAATTTTCCCCGTCACGAATGTTAATTCTCCATTACAAACGCTAGTTTACAAGACCGACCGCTTACTACGTTACTTTAACTGAAAAGTGCACCACTGTACCCAAATAAAATGTATGTCCTTTTTTCCTGACAAATAGAGCCTTCTTTTGGTGGTATTTGATCACCACTTTATTTTTTTATTTTTTGCGCTAAAGAAGATTTTGAAAACAAAAACAATATTTTTTACTTTCTGCTACAAAATACATCCAATAAAAAAATGTAAAACATAAAATTTCCTCATAAATTTAGGCCAATATGTATTCTGGTACATGTTTTTGGTGAAAAAATCCCAATAAGTATATATTGATTGGTTTACGCAAACGTTATAGTGTCTACAAACTATGTGATATACAGTGCCTTGAAAAAGTATTCATACCCTTTGAAATTTTCCACATTATGTGATAGACCAACACAAAGTGGATAGAAAATGATAAATGGTTTTCCAATTTTTTTACAAATATCTGAAAAGTGTGGCGTGCATTTGTATTGAGTTCCCTTTATTCTTACACCCCTAACTGAAATCCGGTGGAACCAATTGCCTTCAGAAGTCCCCTAACATGTAAATAGAGTCCACCTGGGTGTAATTTAATTGCAGTATAAATACAGCTGTTCAGTGAAGTCCTCAGAGGTTTGTTAGAGAACCTTAGTGAGCAAACAACATCATGAAGGCGATTATAAAGAGGGAGACATGGCTCTCTCAAAGAGATAGTGGGATTTTAAAGAGAGGTAATGTATCTATTTAAAGGTGAGCAATACCGTCAACGGTTATTTTAAAAATATACATTTTATTGAGACAAACAAATAAAAGACAGTACAATCTAATGATAATCAAAGTACATAGATTACAACTTATAATATGAAATCTATTCACGTAAGTAGGCAGGAGCAGCCAACATGTTTCGCTTAACGCTTCATCAGGGCATTACATGCATTACTGATTTCATCTGGTCTAATGAAAGAAAGTGAACCACTAAACCGCACCACTGCACAGCCATACACCCATAATAAGACCAGCTGGTACTGATTTCCTGTGGGTGTCAGATCCGATCGGGTTAAGCCGGTAGGGAAATTGGACCGTGTATATATTGTTGAAAAGAATGGTAATCTTATGAGTGATATGAATAAGATTATCCTAAGGAGATGGTAGGTGTGGAGGTTGCCACATCGCTATTGGATCAAGATGCGTTTGACACACGCATCTTGATCCTATAGTGATGTCCACATTTACATGTTTCTAAACATATGACAACCCATAAGAAAACGCATGCTTTGCTGTGCATTTAAAAAATGTACAGCAATGTGTGTCATGCTTGCATTACCATTTAGGCTACATTCGCGCACATTTCGGAAATCGCATTTACCTTGCCATTATGGCAACGCAAGCAAAATGTAAATGCAGCCTAATTGTTAATGACACCCCAATCATGGTTAGCAGGCTTGTGTTTTTCCGCCCGACAAAATATGCTACAATTGTGCCAAAATGCACACTGGAAAAAATGTGACACTCCACAACTGCAAATATTTAAGAGCTACTTTGGGGCATTGTCACTCGTAGAGCAGCCTATTCAGATTAATAGGCTGCCCTATGTGTAATGCATGTTTACACTAAAAAAACGTGCAAAAAAACACGAGCGGGGACACTCGTTTTCGTTACACTTGGGTGTGAATGGAATGTGCTTGGTAGGAAGTTTTTAGGCAGCAAGGATGACCAAGGAGGAGAAGCGAGGGTTAAAAAAAACCTCACTAATCCATCAACGTCACACAGGAATGCTTCCTATTGGTAAAGTCGCAATGAAGTTGTTTTGAAGTTGCAGGGAAGGGATACAGCAAAGTCGCCCTGGAAGTGGTGCTACTTTCAAATCACACAAGTGGGAAAAAGAACTAACTCTTGTACTCATATCTGCAAACAACACAGCCTTGTGGCAGCACTAGAACAACAAATCTTTGGAACAACAGGTCTGTTGAACAGTAGATCTCTGGAACAGCAGATTTGTGGAACAGCAGGTCTCAGGAACAGCAGGTCTGTGGAATAGCAGGTCTCTCTGGAACAGCAGGTCTGTGGAACAGCAGATTTCTGGAACAGCAGGTCTCTGGAATAGCATCACACAGTTCTTGCACTGCCAGCACTGCACAGTGGCATCTCTCTGTGCCAAAGGCAGATCTGCACACACTGTCCCTTTGCACAGCTCAGGTAACTCCAGCTGCCCACATTTCTCCCCACGGTATGAGTCTTTCTCCCTTCATTTTGGGTGGGCCTAATGCCGTGTACACACGAGCGGACTTTCGACGGGCTGAACTCCGAAGGACTTTTTGACGGACTTTCAACGGAGTTCCGACGCAACAGACTTGCCTACACACGATCACGCCAAAATCCGACTGATTTGAACGGGATGACGTACGACCAGACTAGAATAAGGAAGTTCATAGCCAGTAGCCAATAGCTGCCCTTGCGTCTTTATTTGTCCGTCGGACTAGCATACAGATGAACTGATTTTTCGACTGGACTTGAGTCCGTCGGAAACATGTTCTATTTCTAAAGTCCGTTTGATTTTTCGACAGCAAAGGTCCGATGAAGCCCACACACAATAGAATTGTCCGGCGGATTTGTTCCGTCGGACCTTTGCTGTTGACAAGTCTGGTCATGTGTACATGGCATAAGTCTCAGGTTTTCAGTTAAGAAAAGTCCTCTGCACCCCATGGTCTCCTTCAAAATGTCTGTCATGTATTGGGGACACTTTCCAACTACAGAAAGGGAAATAAACTGTAACAAGGAGGAAATGTTCTGCAGGTAAGGTGAAGGTGCCACAGACCAAGCCAAACAGATAAAAAAAATCAAACAGGAACAATGGAGCCCTCATAATAGCCAGAGAAGGTGTGCAAACCCAGGAACTCATGAAGAGTTCCGAAGAGATATAAGAAACTGCCAAGTAGTTTAACTATGCAGTATCTCTCATGGGTAACTGAGTTATCAGCTGACATGCATTCAAAATGTAACATTTTTGTCAAGTTTTCTGGAAGCAAAGTACTCTGTTTAACCACTTTAGTACTGTGCTATAGCCAAAAGATGGCTACAGCATGGTGCTATAGTTCTGGAAGGGAGTCCATGGACGTCCTCCCAGAACCCTGCCTCCTGCGTGCCTCCTGCAGCGCCCATCGGTGTGCTCTGTGACCAATGCGTCTTTCGAAAACAGTTGATCACAGATCGGGGTAAAGGGCCAATCACAGCAGATCTTTACCATGTGATCAGCTGTGTCCAATCACAGCTGATCACATGTAAACAGAATAGCCATTTATCAGCAGTTCTTTCCCTTATGCGTGGTGTCCATTTCAGAAAATGAGTGCCAATAACCAGCAAGCCTGTCAGCACACTGATAATCAGGGCACTGACCATCAGTGTCCTGATGATCAGTGCAGTCCTGTCAGTGCTGCCAATCAGTGCCACCAATCAGTGTGCATCAGTGGCACTGCCTATCATTGCCTAACAGTGCTGCCTATCAGTGCCCATCAGTGCAGTCTCCTCAGCGCACATCAGTAAAGAAGACAAATTACTTATTTGTAAAAATTTTAAATAGAAACTTTTTTCCAGTCTTTATATGCTTGTTTATCAAAAAAAAAAAAAAAAAAAGAACAGTGGTGGTTAAATATGACCAAAATAAAGCTCTATCTGTTTTTTAAAAATGTGTGTGTGTGTGACAGCACTGAAATCTGAAAATTGGCCTGGGCAGGAAGGGGATAAAAGTGCCCGGTATTGAAGTGGTTAATCAAGTCTAGTTTAGAATTGAAAAGTGACAGTAATGTAATGAGAAATAGAGATATGGAAGACACATCGGGCTCTGTAAAAGAGAGGAGGAGAGCGTGTTGGAAGAAAGCAGCCTCATTATGAAGCGTTGTCCACTACATAGAACAATGTATCAGCCATAGAACATTTTACTGACAAAATCCATGGTTAAAGCCCAAGTTCATCTTATTTTTGTATTTGTTAGATAATTTCCTAAGCCAATTGTTAGCCACAAAACTTAAAACATATATATATATATATATATATATATATATATATATATATATATATATATATATATTATGTTGGTGTGTACTGCAGATATTCTAATGCAGAATGCAAATAATGTTCACAGGCCCTAACAGAAACATGGAACATTAAAAAAAAATGTTTTAAGTTTTATTTACTTAACTTTTTATAGTTTGTTTTTGTATAATTTGTCCCAAACTATGATGTTTAGGCAGAGTTGCTAGTAAATGTATTTGCCAAGTGATAGTTGCCTTGGCCAATTGATAGGAGGTCAATTGATTTCACCCTAATTCTGGAGTTGCTGCACTTCTCTCTTCTGTCACTAAATGGCTGAGTATCTAGTGGCATTGGATAAAACAAGGGCATAGCAAGGACAGATTGTCTGGGTGAATGTGTGTTGTATTGCCCGGGCTGCTAGGCCAGAGCCTAAGGCCTATCAAGAGAGCAGCGCAGGGTTGGGATTGCGGCTTGCAGTCCAACCAAAAGTGGTGGTTCTGCCGACTGGAGAACCTGTCGTGGTCGGAGGTAGAGTGGAAGCTGTCGGCATTAAAGGACCATCCACCTTATTACTGGGGGACCACCGAGAGTAGCTGAAGCAAGTACTAGGGCAGTATTTTCACCAACTGGGGATGGTGAAGAATTGGGAAACTTCAGCAGGTGTCAAGTCAGGGACCAAGCCAATGGAGGTGACGCTTGCAGAGCAGTCTTGGGTGCCAAGCCAGGGACTGAGCGGGCCAGCGGGGTGATGCTTGAGGAGTATCTGTGAGTGCCAAGCCAGGGACCCAGCAGGGCACCGGGGTGATGCTTGAGGAAGATACTGTGCGAATATTGCAAGAGCTCAAGGGATCCAGTGGCAGTGGATGAGCAAGTCTAGTGAGAGAGACTGGGAGCTCAGTTAAGTAAAGATCTACAATATGTAAAAAATATTGTTTTGTTTTTTTTTCTAAATTTTTCTTTTATATTGTCAAAAATAAAAGCCCAGTGGTGATCAAATAACACCAAAAGAAAGCTCTATTTGTGTGAAAAAATGTATATAGATTTCATTTGGGTACAGCATTGCATTACCGCGCAATTGCCAGTTAAATTAGCACAGTGTCAAACTGCAAAAAATGGCCTGGTCATGAAGGGAGTAAAATCTTCCGGCGCTCAAGTGGTTAAAGGCAGGGCTGGGACAAGGGGTGGGTGCCCTGGGCGCCATAGGTTTACTGTAGGGATAGGGGCGCCTTTCTTCTTTTACAAGGCTGGCAAAAGTAGTGACAGCAGCAGTGATTTTGACAAGTGAGAAATTGCTGGGCGTAGGATCCCCTAAGCTTGCACATCTTGAAAGGGAGGTGGGGGAGGGTGCAGTTCATCATCTTTGACCTGGGCACTGGATGACCTTGTGCCAGCACTGGCTAAAGGTTTTACTCATGTCTCACCATCCCCTTCTTTCCTCAAGGGGTTACTTATTAAATTCCTGAAACCTACTCTGATCCTTGATGTTTGATTCCTCAGACCTTTCGCTATTTTTGTTGCCCATTTCTATCTTATTAGTATATTAATATAATATTATATATATCAATAAGTGAGGTCTCCAAAACTGGACACTATTGTAAATGAGGTCTAACGCAAGATCTACAAAGGAGGATCAGGACCCCCTTCCTCCTGCTGTTGATTCCTCTAGTGATACACTCAAGAATTCTATTCGCTTTTCTCATGGACTAGCAACACTGTTCACTTGTTTTGCAATCATCTGAAGAAAGTACCCCCAAAAATGTTTCCTCTGTAGTTCTGGCCAACACTGTACCCCCAATATTGTACTCTATCAAGTATCTATCCCTACCTTTTTCTCTATGCAATATTTTATGTGGGTGAGATAAAACTACATGAAAGTGCATGAGTGTAACTTCAAATTCATTCTGAGAAAAAGATATTTGAGAGATCTCCAGACCAAAAGTACTCCAGCAGTCCGCAACATCTTCAGGCATTAGTAGAAATGTCTGGAAAAGTATTACACTCACAGTTTGAAGACAGTTCCATTTTTCTGCCGGGTTTTCCACCTCCAAAGACCTCATCCCAGTTGATTTGCTGCGTAGTGATGGCCTTAGCAGACCGATATTACAATTAGTAAAATTTAAATTCCTGGTTGATCCTGGTAATAGAATACTGTCACGACTGACTCAGGAATATGCATTAACCACCTGTGGATCATGGCTGGACTGCTGTGAACTTGTTTGCAGGAACTGTATTACCTCCCAAGAGATGCACCACTAATTATCTGTTAATAAAATGCTGTTGGCTGTAATGGGCAGAAGGATTTAGAGGAACAGACAGAACATTCTACGTTCAAGTTTTACGATTTTCCTTATGCTTTTAATGCCGTAGGGATTATACCCTTTTCTGCTACTTATTAAAAGGCCGTGCCACGTTCCAGAGTTGAATGTGTAATATATTGCAGTCAATGATTGACAGTTTAACCCTTCTCTATAAATAATAATATATTTTATTACATGGAACTAAAAGCCACAAGGCCTCAAAATTGCCAATTTTCCCTAAATCAGGATTATTAAAGGTTTTGAGTATTTGCCCTGGAAAAGTATTTGAGCAAACAATTTATAATTTCTGCAAAACTGCTCTACTATTGTATGCACATATTTATTTCTCAGCATATAATTCTCAGCTTTTTACAGCGGAACTTTACTTACCTCTCTTCCAAGGATGTGATGTCCACAAGCTGCATTGCCAGCGCCAACATCTTTGCCTTTTTTTTTTTTGGGTTCAGGATCTACAGCCATTTTGATTGGCAGCACCAGGGTGATGTATCTCACACACATTTGCATGAAATTCAACCATCCTGGCACCCGGCAGATGCTGGGATAGTACAGTGGGCTGCGCATACAAAGATTGGGAACAGACAAAACCTTTATTGTAAAAGAGACATAGTATGTCTCTTCTGCAAGAAAAAGCTTGCCTGTTGGCAAATTTCTAATTTTTTGTAAAGTTCCGCTTTAAGCTATAATGATGATTACTTATCACAATGAGCATTACTGTACTTAAAAGAGAAATACCAGGAACTTCTAAATGTGGGCAAAATGTGCCTTAAGGCCCCATTCATACCTCAGCGTTTTGTAGCTTGAAGCTCAAGGCTCCAAAATGCTAAAGGAGAAAAAATGAATTATTCTGTATGGAGATAAAAATATTAAATAAATAATAATAATTATTATTATTATTATTAATAATAATAATAATAATAATAATAGTGGCAGGTTACCCGATGTCAGGTGACAGATGCACATCAGTGGAGTCAGGAGTGCACCACTAAGGTAGTGGACCCCTACGGCTGACTGCTGCGGTGGTTTGGGAAAGCAGGTCCACTGGAGCACCAACACGGATCCCACTGGGAGCTAGAGCATAAGATTCCCCAGGGCGCAGAGTCTAAAAGCCAGCAGGTGTTCACCAGAGCCTCTAGTGGTGAGGATGGACTGCGCTGCAACTGGCTCCAGGTCGCGGCTCCCAGGGTCTCACAGCTCATGTTCATGGTGGGCTACTGGAGGATAGAGAGGAAGCAGCAGTCCAGGACAACAAGGAATAGTCAGGAGATATGTCCAAATGTCGGGGCAACTAGCAGGCAAGGATTAGACAAAGAATACGCCAAAGGTCAGGGTAACAAGCAGGTATGGATAGTCAAAGAACAAGCCAATATCAGTGAACAGAAACAAACGTAGAGCACACGGCAAGAAACACACAGGAAGCAAAACACACAATATTGATCAGCAAGGCTTGGCTTGCAGTGAGCAGGTTAATATAGTGTAAGAGAAGCTTGGTTGGCAAGTGCGCATTGGTGCGCAGGCGCGGGCATACTAGGATATGCACAAAGAAAAGCATGTATTGGCGCATGCGTAAGCGCACGCGGGTGCGAGCAGGTGTGCGCACGCACACACATGCGTGCACTGGCACCAGTCAGCCTATTTAAACCAAGCGATGACACACACACATTGCTGAGTGCTCTTTCATCTTGTTCCTGTTAATCTGTGCCTTGTTCTGTTCCAGTTACCTGTGTTTGACCTGGCTTCCCCTGTACCTTCCTTTGGACTTCCGCCTGCCTACCTGTGACCTTGGCTTGTGTTTGACTCTGATCCTGTCTCATGCTCCTGTACCTTGCTGCCCAATTGTGTACCGAACCTGGCCTGTATCCTGTCTCCAACTCAGCCTCAAGTTCCTGTACCTGCTCTGCCCGGCTGTTGATGACCCCCTGGCTTATGTTCCGGCAACGCTTCAGCCTGCTGATCCAGCAACATGGTGTTCCAGTTTCCAGTACCTTGGCGGTGATCTACAGCCATTGGGTTCCTGTCAAGCCTCAGCTGGTGTCACCTGCTCAATCAGCCCTCATGCTACTCTGTGTCCTTCACTCCCTGTCATCTCTATCAGGGGCATTGGGCAGGAGTAGCAAGAGAAGCCCTCTCTACAGCTCGATCTCCACCAGGTACGTGACATATAGTGTTTCCTGATTATGGGGTGGAGGTGGAGCCATGCTCGAGGGAAGATTACTTAAACATATAGGTGACCAGTCTCTAAGCAGACACAAGAGAGAGGTAAGCAGACAGACAGACATGAATATTAATTGCAGATTCATGACAGTTGTTCTGTCCACCAGATGTCTTGCTAATTATTTGTACCTTATTTGTACCTGTGTTGTTAAATTTACATGCAAAATGTGTAATTTACTTAAGACAATGTGGTGTGCAGGCTCCATCTAGCGTTCCTTTTTGGTATTGCTGCAGTTCTGTTTATTTGTTTTAATGTATGTGTAATTAATTAAGTTGTCAGCAAGCAGGGAATTTTGGGTGGAATCTTAACAGGAAGTGAACTAACCACCATTCTTTCCAACACATTGCAGGAAGCAAGACGTGTCTTTCTCAATCTATTGCCATCACCCTTTAGAGAACTTAAAAAGTAAGTTTTTACTATCACATCTTGTATTGTACATGGTTGTTTCTGCAATGTATTCTGTATTGTATGCAATATTATACTTATTGAGGTCTATTTCTGTGATTTTGTAGTTTCACCTGGCTTATTCTAATAAAACTGAGATCAAAAAAATATGGTATCTGAAGTTATTGGGGTAAGAGGTTTAGCAATCTGTCCCAGAGACAGAACAACAGTACCCCCTCTCTTACGAGGCCTCCCCTCCCCCGCTTGGCCCCAGGCTTGGAGGGAAACCTCAGATGAAACCTCCTCAAAAGACAAGGCGCAAAGACATCAGATGCATGGATCATCATGAACCATGATGTACATATGGTGGAACTGCTCCAAAATTAGAAGCTTTTGGAACAAAATATTCCAAATAACGTCCAAAGTTACAAGGCTCACGATTTCCAAGTCTCCATCGACAGCCCTCCTGAACTTTCTAATTCCCAAGATTCAGAAATATTCTCAAAAACGTATTTTCTTTAACTTCCTAGGCACCAAACTCACCATAGCTAAAGCCTGGAAGCTCCCCAGGGTTTCCATTCAGGCGGCCAAGCATAAAATCTCATTGATAATGTCCCAAGAGAAAATGGTGAGCTCCCTATTAGACACTTCACACCAGTTCAAAGAGACTTGGGAACCCTGGGCCAACTATGTAGGAATTGGCAAATCTCCTGGTGTCTCTCAACCTTAAAGGTCATCAATGGTGCTCTAGTGGCTGAACTCTTTCTCCTCTGTCCTTCTTTTCCTCCTCTTTTTTCGGATCTGCTCCCCGTCTTTCTTTCCCCCTATCCTCACTATATGGGTTCCTTTTTCCCATACAGATGTTATGTTATGGACATACGGGGTTATACCTATACCTGTGAAACGCTTTCACCGTCTTTCCAAGCGATAAGCAGACTAGGAACACAGCACTATAGCCTATTTGTCACTGGGCTCACATTGTATTTCACATTTACCAGAGAGCCCCCATAGGCGAGAGCCAAGCGGGGGAGGCTCGACCACTCCCCTCCTGCACGGCTAGGTCCCTTTTGGGGTGCAGCGGGTTGATGGGTCTGAGTCATACCCCAGGATCCTCTTTACCCTAAGTCTACGGTATGCAACATATGCTGGCTCCTCAATTCCCAGGTTATTAGCCTACTGTTACAGGGTAACGTCTCCCACTCAGTCTCAATGGATATTGTGTTGTTGATTGTCATGTCCTTACATCTTTGTACTTTACTACTATTATGAAAATTAATAAAAATCTTTGAAAGTAAAAAATTAGCAGAGCTTCACATCATTCACCAAGCCCTGGGGAAAATTCCCTCACAAAGTGCAACTTCACTGGCAAAATTAACAATCTATTTGCCTTTAGTAAATCAACCCCAATAAGTCAAATATTTTTGGACTCCTGACCATTACACCCATATGAGCTTAGTAAGCATCTTATTTCAAACTTTTAGAAGATTTTGCAACTTTTATAGTCTTACCTCTTTTGGGAAGGCTTTCTACAAGAGCATTTGTAAGGTCAGGTACTGATGTTGGATGAGAAGACCTGGCTCACAATTGTATCATTTTATCTTGAAGATGTTCTGTAGGGTTGAGGTCAGACCTAGCACAGGCCACTTAAGTTGCACAATACCAAACTGGTTAAATCATATAGTTTTGGAGCTGGTATTGTGCATTATACAGTGATGCTGGAATAGAAAAGGACCTTTCCCAAACTGTTAGCACAAGGCTGAAAGCACAGAATTCTATAATATTTCTTTGTATAATGTAACAGTACCCTTTAATATAATGAAGGAGTTACCCTTTAGCAGTGGCGGCAGGACCATAGTTGGCGCATGGGCACCACCCCCACTGCCCCGTCCATGTGTCCAACCCCCTGATCTACATGCAGGGTGCCGGACGCATGGATTTGCTATTGTCACCCAGTTGTGTGACAATAGCGAATGAATATTTGCTATTGTAACACTGATTCTCCTCAAAGCCAATGAGGAAGCGTGTCCTGAGACCTGTCACCCGATTGGCCTAAAGGAGAACCGATCGGATTGTCAGTATTTGTAGCTGCTGACATTTAATTTTTTTTACCCAGGCTGGACCTCCTCTTTAAGATATTCTATGCATGAAGGTAAAAAACCTTCTGGGTGCAGCTTCCCCCCTTATTTTTACCTGAGCCCCATCTCGATCCAGCGATGTGCATGAGAGCAGTGACTCTCTGTGTTTTGTCACACTGGCCAGTGAATGATAGAAAAAAACATTGGCCAGCAAAGTTGGGGACCTTTCTGCATTAATATAAAAAAAGCCTTTTGATAGCTGCACCCCTAGCTCCCTCTTAAATCCTTACCTGAGTCCTCTCTCAATCCAGCACTGTACCTGTCTGTAGCGGCTCTTCTCCCATCTCTCTCTTCTCATATGAGACCTGGCAGCAGCGGAAGCCATTGACTCCTTTTGCTGTCATTCAAAGCCTGTGAAGAGGGAGCAGGGGGAGGGGCCAAGCTGTTCTTTCTGTGCCTATGGACACACACAGCCCATCTTGTGAGTGAGCCTGCACATGTGCCCCCATAGCAAGGGTGTGGCACACACAGATGACGAGGAGCCTATAGCATCAGTTGAGGGTCAAAGAGGAGGAGGTTCGGAGCAACTCTATGCAAAACCATTGCACAGAGCAGGTAAGTATAACATATTTATTATTTGAAAATAAAAAAATAAGCTTTATAACAGCTTTAAACTATCCCTGGCTGCTTTGTTTACATGGCTGAGAATTCCCAGCCAGCAAGTGAATGGGGATGGGTGAGATCACTGGTTGCTAAGGAAGCTGCGGATGCCTTTAACTACTACTTCCTTAACAACCACTGACAGCTGGCTCACATACACTATATTGTCAAAAGTATTGGGACACCTACCTTTACACACACAGGAACTTTAATGGCGTCTTAGTCTGTAGGGATCAATATTGAGTTGACCCACTCTTTGCACCTATAACAGCTTAATCTCTTCTGGGAAGGCTGTCCACAAGATTTAGAAGTGTGTCTAGGGGAATGTTTGACCATTCTTCCAGAAGCGCATTTGTGAGGTCAGGCACTGATGTGGACGAGAAGGCCTGGCTCACAGTCTCCACAAATTCATCCTAAAGGTGTTCTATCAGGTTGAGGTCAGGACTCTGTGCAGGTCAGTCAAGTTCCTAAACCCCAAACTCACTTATCCACACTATATTGCCAAATGTATTGGGCCACCTTTCCAAATCATTTTGTGGAGGGGGGATTATGGTGTGGGGTTGTTTTTCAGGGGTTGGGCTAGGCCCCTTTGTTCCAGTGAAGGGAATGCTTAAGGCGTCAGCATATCAAAACATTTTGGACAATTTCATGTTCCTAACTTTGTGGGAACAGTTAGGAGATGGCCCCTTCTTGTTCCAAAATGACTGTGCACCAGTGCACAAAGCGAGGTCCATAAAGACATGGTTGAGCGAGTTTAGGGTAGAGGAACTTGACTGGCCTACACAGACTCCTGACCTCAACCCGATAGAACACCTTTGGGGTGAATTAGAGAGGAGACTGCGAGCCAGGCCATCTCGTCCAACATCAGTGCCTGACCTCACAAATGCGCTTTTGGAAGAATGGTCAAACTTTCCCATAGACACATTCCTAAACCTTGTGGACAGCCTTCCCAGAAAAGTTGAAGCTATTATAGCTGCAAAGGGTGGGTTAACTCAATATTAAACCTTACGGATTAAGACTGGTGTGACAGACTTAGCCAGGAGAGAGACTCTTGGAGGGGACTGAATGCTAGCCTCTTGCCGATCGATCGTGGGCCCTGGCATTTGCGGGAACGGTGCTCTTTGTGAGCTGTATGCCTGGGGAACCTTGAGGTAGTATTACTGTGGAATCGGGTCCTGGTCCCCCAGGACACACAGACTCTGGGGACCCTGGATTTGCCATATTAGGAATAGTGGCTGATTCATAATGCTGGGACAAATACTGTTAGGAGATGCTGATGTCAATTCCAGCCACCTGTCTGTCTGTTGCCTGCTAGAATGTGTTGATTTGTGATAATGTTGATTGGGTTTTCTGAGCAACAAGACCAGTCTGGCCTAAAGGTCATATCTGAGTCATCTAGGCTATCTAAAGGGATTAGTTAATTAGCCCATGTTAATTAGGTTTCTGGTCACAGGTGTATGTGCAGAGTAATATGAGCAGGGGGTATGCACCTCCTCTTTTACTGTATAAAAGAGCCTGTATTTTTCAATAAAAGAGATCCCTGTTTGAACTTACATACAGCCTGCCTGGTGTTTGTTCTGAGCTACACAACTGGATTAGAACGGCACATAGCTGTAGTTCTAGTCCCGGAGCATCGGATGACCGAACCATCAGATGTTGCGATCTGCAATCTGATTCAATAGCCGCAGAGGAGTGTCGGGAGAGTGGAACCGAGCGAGCAGGGGCTCGTTACAACTGGAATGCCAGTAAAGTTCATGTGCGTGTAAAGGCAGGTGTCTCAATACTTTTGGCAATATAGTGTATATAGTAGTGGTTGAAACCACTGCGACTACAGTGCCTTCAAAAAGTATTTATACCCCTTTAAATTTTCCACATTTTGTCATGTTACATCCCAAAATGTAATTGTATTTTATTGGGATTTTATGTGCTAGACCAACACAAAATGGCACATACAGTAATTGTGAAGTGGAAGGAAAATGATAAATGGTTTTCAAACTTTTTTACGAATAAATATCTGAAAAGTGTGGCGTGCATTTGTATTTAGCCTCCTTTACTCTGATACCCCTAACTAAAATCTAGTGGAACCAATTGCCTTCAGAAGTCACCTAATTAGTAAACAGAGTCCACCTATATATAATTTCATCTCAGTATAAATACAGCTGTTCTGTGAAGCCCTCAGAAGTTTGTTAGAGGACCTTAGTGAACAAACAGCATCATGAAGGCCAAGGAACACACCAGACAGGTCAGGAATAAAGTTGTGGAGAAGTTTAAAGCAGGGTTAGGTTATTAAAAAAATATCCCAAGCTTTGAACATCTAATGGAGCACTGTTCGATCCATCATCCGAAAATGGAAAGAGTATGGCACAACTGCAAACCTACCAGGACATGGCCGTCCACCTAAACTGACAGACCGGGCAAGGAGAGCATTAATAAGAGAAGCAGCCAAGAGTCCCATGATAACTCTGGAGGAGTTGCAGAGATCCACAGCTCAGGTGGGAGAATCGTGCACTCCACAAATCTGGGCTTAATGGAAGAGTGGCAAGAAGAAAGCTATTGTTGAATGAAAGCCATAAGAAGTCCTGTTGCAGTTTGTGAGAAGCCATGTGGGGGGCACAGCAAACATGTACAAGAAGGTGCTCTAATCAGATGAGACCACGATTTAACTTTTTGGCCTAAAGCAAAGCGCTATGAGTGGTGGAAAACTAACACTGCACATCACCCTGAACACACCATCCCCACCATGAAACATGGTGGTGGCAGCATCATGTTGTGGGGAAGCTTTTCTTCAGCAGGGACAGGGAAGCTGGTCAGAGTTGATGGGAAGATAGATGGAGCCAAATACAGGGCAATCTCAGAAGAAAACCTGTTATGCCCTGTACACACGATAGGATTTTCCGATAGAAAATGTGTGATAGGACCGTGTTGTCAGAAATTCCGACCGTGTGTAGGCTCCATCACACATTTTCCGTAGGAATTTTCGACACACAAATTTTGAGAGCTTGCTAAAAAATTTTCCGACAACAAAATCCGTTGTTGGAAATTCCGATCGTGTGTACACAAATCCGACGCACAAAGTGCCACGCATGCTCAGAATAAATTAAGAGACGAAAGCTATTGGCTACTGACCCATTTATAGTCCCGATGTACGTGTTTTACATCACCACGTTCAGAACGATCGGATTTTCCGACAACTTTGTCCGACCGTGTGTATGCAAGACAAGTTTGAGCCAACATCCGTTGGAAAAAATCCATGGATTTTGTTGTCGGAATGTCCGATCAATGTCCGACCGTGTGTACAGGCATTAGAGTCTTCAAAAGGCCTAAGACTGGGGCAGAGGTTCATCTTCCACAAGACAACAACCCTAAACATACAGCTAGAGCTACAATCGAATGGTTTAGATCAAAGCATATTCATGTGTTAGAATGGCCCAGTGAAAGTCCAGACCTACATCCAATTGAGAATCTGTGGCAAGATTAAAAAAATGCTGTTCACAGACACTCAACATCGAATCAGACAGAGCTTGAGCTATTTTGCAAAGAAGAATGGGCAAAAATGTCAATTTCTAGATGTGCAAAGCTGGTATGCCCCGTACACACGGTCGGATTTTCCGACAGAAAATGTGTGATAGGACCTTGTTGTCGGAAATTCCGACACACAAAGTTTGAGAGCAGGCTATAAAATTTTCCGACAACAAAATCCGTTGTCAGAAATTCCGATCGTGTGTACACAAATCCGACGGACAAAGTGCCACGCATGCTCAGAATAAATAAAGAGATGAAAGCTATTGGCCACTGCCCCGTTTATAGTCCCGACGTACGTGTTTTTTACGTCACCGCGTTCAGAATGATCGGATTTTCCGACAACTTTGTGTGACCGTGTGTATGCAAGACAAGTTTGAGCCAACATCCGTCGGAAAAAATCCTAGGATTTTGTTGTCGGAATGTCCGAACAAAGTCTGACCGTGTGTACGGGGCAGTAGAGACATCCCCAAAAAGACTTGCAGCTGTAATTGCAGTGAAAGGTGGTTCTACAAAGTATTGACTCAGGGGGGCTGAATACAAATGCACGCCACACATTTCAGATAATTATTTGTAAAAAAAATTGAAAACCATTTATCATTTTCCTTTCACTTCATAATTATGTGCCACTTTGTGTTGGTCTATCACATAAAATCCCAATAAATACATTTACGTTTTTGGTTGTAACGTGACAAAATGTGGAAAATGTCAAGGGGTATGAATACTTTTTCAAGGCACTGTACATATGAAGCTCAGCTCCTGTTGAACATTCTACAAGTCCAGCGTTTGGACAGCCCCAACAACTACAATTCAGTCCATACTAGTTTTTGGACCAAGCTGGGAGCATATCCCTATTATTAGGTACACTGATATAAAAGGAGATGCCGCTCTTCCCTTCTGTCAGCATGTTCCTTTTCAGCAGATGTGAATGTGGGAAATGTGATTGACTCTAATGCCCCGTACACACGGTCAAATTATCCGACGGAAAATGTGTGATAGGACCTTGTTGTCGGAAATTCCGACCGTGTGTAGGCTCCATCACACATTTTCCATCGGATTTTCCGGCACACAAAGTTTGAGAGCAGGATATAAAATTTTCCGACAACAAAATCCGTTGTCGGAAATTCCGATCGTGTGTACACAAATCCGACGGACAAAGTGCCACGCATGCTCAGAATAAATAAAGAGATGAAAGCTATTGCCCACTGCCCCGTTTATAGTCCCGACGTATGTGTTTTACGTCACCGCGTTCAGAACGATCGGATTTTCCGACAACTTTGTGTGACCGTGTGTATGCAAGACAAGTTTGAGCCAACATCCGTCGGAAAAAATCCATGGATTTTGTTGTCGGAATGTCCGAACAAAGTCGGACCGTGTGTACGCCCTGTTATGCTGCGTACACACGAGCAGAATTTACGACAGAAAAAGTCAGATGGGAGCCTTTTATCATATATTCCGACCATGTGAATGCCCCATCGGACTTTTTACGTCAAAAATTCAAACGGACTTAGATAGAGAACATGTTTTATATTTTTCCGACTGAACAAACTCCTATCGGGAAAACCGCTCGTCTCTATGCTGTTCTGATGTACCAAAAATGGCGCATGCTCTGAAGCAAGTAGGAGACGTTGTACGTGTTGTCCCGTCGTACGTGTTGTACGTCACCGCGTTCTTGGCGGTTGGAATTTGGCATGACCGTGTGTATGCAAGACATCTTGAGCGGAATTCCGTCGGAAAAACCTTCAGAGTTTGTTCCGACGGCAAAACCGGTCGCGTGTATAGGACATTACATTCTACCACTCTCTGTTCCAGTTCCAGAGTATGTACTTATACTAGTTACAATTAAAAATACATTTATTGCAGTTTAATGGAATACATATCTGCTTTTTCTGTTTTTGATACCCCCCTGAGGTTCAAATTTAAATAAACTGACAAATGCAAATCCGAATGCCTCGATTTAGCAGTGACCTGCAAACATAGTGGATTGAAAAAATGTACTGTAAAAAACAAGACTTTAGGATAAGATGCAAAGCGTTACGAATTTTGTCCAAGTGAACTTTCCTCAGCTGGATAGGCTCATATGTCAGGGGAAACCCTTAAATGCTTCCAGTCAGTTAAGGCTATCTTAAAATGTTTTGTGTTTTTTTCTCATCTGTGTATATATCTGTGTGTATGGTGGGGGGTTGTCAAGACACAAATCAGTTCTCAAAGTACAATCTTAAAAACCCAACAAAATGTACATCCCCTTATGAATACTTCTTTATTTCTATAGTGATGAATGAGAAACATCTTTAGCACATATTGAAATGTTAGGAGGATGCTCCACATATGCTTTACACTCTGTGCAAATAGACTCTAATAGCAACAAAAAAGTACTTTGAACATTTTTAAACTATAATCAATCAGATTTATACTTGTATGTCACATCCATCATCAAATGCATGAACTGGGACATTCTGATATTAGTTTTGTGCTTTCATTTATAATCAATTGAGTATGAAGACAACAGTTGGTTTACAGCTATTGTATCGTGTCTGTGGGTTAGCACCATGGTAGTAACAAGGTTGCAGATCTCTTGACTCATCACATTCCATCATGAAATCATAGATTTATTCCTCCTGCTGTCATTTGACAATTATCTTGTGCCACCCTTCCCTTACCAGTCAACTGACTAGCATTACTATCATATGATTCCTATGCCCCAATTTAAGAATCTCTGTTCTAGTGAGTAGAGGTGGGTTGAACTACACTCGCAGGCCTTTTTAGGTAGGCTTTTTCAGGCTTTTTAGGTAAACCTGTGCAATTGCTTGGTAACAAACATTGCTAATCAGCTAATCACGTGGCAGCAACCCAATGCAATTAGGCATTTAGATGTGGTGAAGGCAGCTTGCTGAAGTTCAAACCGAACATCGGAATGGGGAAAAAAGGGGATGTAAGTGACTTTGAACGTGGCATGGTTGTTGGTGCCAAGTGGGCTAGTCTGAGTATTTTAAAAACTGCTGATCTACTGGGATTTTCACTCGCAACCATCTCTAAGGTTTACAGAGAATGTTCCGAAAAAGAAAAAATATCCAGTGAGCGGCAGTTTTGTGAGAGAAAAAGTCTTGTTGATGTCAGAGGTCAGAGGAGAATGGGCAGACTGGTTCAAGATGATAGAAATGTAACAGTAACCACTCGTTACAAACAAGGAATGCAGAATACCATCTCTGAACACACAACACATTGAATCTTGAAGCAGATGGGCTACAGTAGCAGAAAACCACACCTGGTGTCACTCCTGTCAGCTAAGAACAGGAAACCGAGTCTACAATTCGCATAGGCTCACCAAAATTGGACAATAGAAGATTGGAAAAATGTTGCCTGGTCTGTTTAGTCTGGATATCAGCTGCAACGTTCAGATGGTAGGGTCAGAATTTGGCGTAAACAACATGAAAGCATGGATCCATCCTGCCTTGTATCAACGGTTCAGGCTGGTGGTGGTGGTGTAATGATGTGGGGGATATTTTCTTGGCACACTTTGGGCCCCTTAGTACCAATTGAGTATTATTTAAATGCCACGGCCTACCTGAGTATTGTTGCTGTCCATGTCCATCTCTTTATGACTACAGTGTCCCCATCTTCTGATGGCTACTTCCATCAGGATAATGCTCCATGTCACAAAGCTCAAATTATCTCAAACAGTTTCTTGAACATGACAGTGAGGTCACTGTACTTCAATGGCCTCCACAGTCACCAGATCTCAATCCAATAGAGCACCTTTGGGATGTGGTGGAACAGGAGGTTTGCATCATGGATGTGCAGCTGACAAATTTACAGCCACTGCATGTTGCTATCATGTCAGTATGGACCGAAATCTCGAAGGAATGTTTCCAACACCTTGTAATCTATGAATCTATGCCACGAAGAATGAAGGCAATTCTGAAGGCAAAAGGGGGTCCAACCCAGTACTAGCAAGCAGTGTCTAATAAAGTGTCTGGTGAGTGTTCAGGTTCTTATGTATTTTGGGAATTCCCAGTATTGTCCCTCAAGTAAATCATAGATTTGTTGCACTGAGATGCTTTTTATAGTACCCAGTAGAGTAGAAAACACCAAAGCTGCAAGGCACATTTTGCTAAGCACTACAAGTGGTTCAGAATTATGAATCAAAACAAAGGAATATTGGATACAAGGTCATGAGCTAAATTGTAAAGCCACCCGCTGGGAAGTATCAGATGGATATCTGTTGTAAAACAATAATGACAAGGTCATCAATAACGGAAAGCAGAAGTCAAGCACTTTAAATTATTAAAGTTATATTTGTACCACCCAGAAACCTTGCCAAAACAATTTGACTACCAAACATTGAGAAGTTGCATGCAGTATACTAATTGTGACTATAGTTTTCCTATCTTAATGTTCTGATTGTCATTGTGTCATGAGCTCAAATAGAAGCACTATATAAAGGGGGAGCATTATGAAAAACCAAAATCAATGTATTTAATTTATGTAATTTAAGGACAGTCTACTTACTTGGGGTTCTCACTCCCTAAAGGGGCCACTGATCCCAAGAGCAGGCACCTCCAAGCAATCCTATTGGCAGTGAAGGGTAGTCTTATCGGTCAATAATATAAAGGGCAACTGGAGGAGGACAACCATGTAACCAGGAAACTTCTGTTGCTATTTTCACCCCAAGCTTTAGTAATCTTGGGTAGGGATGAGCCAGACTGCCCAAAGAAATCTCAATCTATTAAATTAAAAATGCCCATTTTCTGGGCTAGTAGGCATAGGAAATTAAAAAAAAAAAAAATAGTGACCTAGTTATTTATTGTACTTATATAGCACCGTCTATTTACACAGCACTTTACATATACATTGTATATTCACATCAGTCCCTGCTCTCAAGGAGCTTACAATCCAAGGTGCCTAACTCACAATCATACATACTAGGGCCAATTAGGACAGACGCCAATTAACCTTCCAGCATGTCTTTAGAGTGTGGGAGGAAACTGGAGTACCCAGAGGAAACCCACAAAGGCACAGGGAGAACATGCAAACTCCAGGCTAGTTGTGTCATGGTTGGGATTTGAACCAACAACCCTTTTGCTGCCAAGCAAAAAGTGCTACCCACTACACCACTGTGTATCCCCTAGTTGTGTTCCTTTACTGCTGCAGAGAAAATTCGGGTCAGTGCACTAGCTGCACTAGCTGTGGTAAGGTTGTGTAAATCTCAGGTCTGAATTGACAGAAATACAAAACCTTTAAAAGAGAAGTATGAGAATGTTTTTTTCTTTAAAATCACACTTACCTAGCTGGATGCAGCATTGGTCCAATGCAGCATCTGTCCCCCGCCAGCTCTAACACTGAGCTATCAAAGACCACTGATCACTCTGCTCTGGCCCCTTACGCTCATTGGAGTGCTGGACTGTGGAAGGGGAGGGAGCGGCCGGCTCATGCTGTCGGTGGCTCGCTGAGAGGCTGAGCCGGGTGCCAGTTCAGGCATGTGGGCGGATGTTTGCCACCCCCCTAAAAAAAAAAAAAAATCAGCCGCCACTGAACTGCGGTTTACCAAACAAGTACACAGTTGAAAGCAATGATCCAATCCAACACTTGTTCAGGATGGCAAAGAGCATGCATAAACTGCAGAATAAAACAAAACAGATTATGAAAGCTGCTCAAACTTGGACTCTTTACAGCAATGCCCCTGTAGCTCTCTAAAACTCTATAGAGAATCACTACTTTGGTAAACCGTTAAAAAAACACAAGCAGCTACTTTAATTTTCCTCAGAAACAACATCCCTCACAATGAAGTCTATGGTAGTTCTAGTAACACAGGCAAACAGCTAGAGGGATTCAAGGGCAAAGGGTCAACCACCGGAACTGGAGTACTCTGGTAGCAATTGGGGAAGTGATCCCAACAGTAGCCAACCCTTCTAGAGAAGTTGCATGCTATTATATTTCTGATTAGCTTCTTGTACACTAGTTCTCACTGTGGAGGGCCTCTCACCTTGCTGTAGATCACTTTCCCAGCTACCTCTGCCTCATTAGGTGTGGCCTCTTTAAGCACCAGAGGAAGGAAAGTTGGGGTTACTTATCCTCCCTGGGTGAACCCAGAGAGTTGTGTAAAATGGTGGCATGCACCTGATCATGGTGAGTAAATGGGCACTTTCCTGGTCTTCTTGAACCCTACCATAAGCTGCAAGAGCAAGCTTTTTGTATATTTTCTATATTGATAATTAAAAACAACTTCCACTTACTGAGATTTAGTTGCCTTTTAAGTCAGCTTTAATGATTTGCAAAATCTTACAGAACTATAAGAATATATCCTGTTGTCCTCGTGTAATTTCTCCAACAAATTCACTATGGTATGTTCTTCATCTGCCTTATATTTGACATAGACCAACTTTTCCTCTAATTACAGTAATACTGTGGATTCCGTGAACAGAAACTATGTAAAAAAAAAGGGAACTCATGGTGTTTTCCAAAAATGTTCCAAGAGATCATAATAAAAATCCAGATGACAAATCTGGCAATCGCTTGCTCTGTCCATATGTTCACTGTATAAACAAAAAGTTATCACTTTAATAAAACGTATTCAATTTCAAGCAACACTAATGATGTTCAACCCTCATTAAAGGGGAAAATATAAGTTAAGATTTTAAAAAGACCTATTGAAAAAACAATATTTATTTACTATGCCAAGCTGTTAAAAATACTGAATAAAACATTAAAGTGTACCTCCTTTTCAAGTCTGCATAAAGTCTGGATAAATTCTTGATACATCACAATATAAATATATAGTTACTACATAAATGCTGTTTAATAATAATATGCTGCAACAGTATTCATTTTCAGCCAACACCACCTTATTAAAAGCCATCTAGGACATCCAGTCTGGTGCTTTTGCTTGAGCTGAAATAATGTCAACAGTCTGCTGCAGGCTGAAGACGGAGTTTTATCAGTCTCCTCTCCAATTTTGGGAAGACTGTGGCTGACTTACAAAAGGAGTTGAAAATCATTACTGAGTGAAGATTCTCTTCAATTATCCAATCAAATGAAAAGCAAATTCCTGTTTATTTTTTTCATCTGCACATGACTTGGTATTTAAAGTGAAAACAGTTACAATTCATTAGGAGAAAATTCTCAACTCCTTTAGTTAAATTAGTCTCAGGCAAAGCGACGTACCCGCGCCCCCACACCGCAAATGCAGATCCCGGTGCTCAGGGGCCGGTGATCACATCACATGATCACAATGTCAACAAAGCTGCTATGAATAAATATGATTCATAACAGCTTCACTTCCTTTACTAGTGAGCTGTGATTGGACCACAGATAACACATGGCACCTGGGCCAATCACAGAACCCTGTACCATGTGATTAGCCTTAGCCAGTCACAGATCACTAGTATTCACAGCAGTCATGAACTTGAGGTTTGTAAAAAAAAAAAAACATTTGGGAAGAATTTTTTTTTTTTTAATTTCTTAATTTTACAAAAAATTACTGCCTATCAATGCAGCCACAGTAGTGCCCCCTCATCAGTGCCCACCAGTGCCACCTCATCAGTGCCCATCAGTTCCACCTATCAGTGTCCATTAGTGCCGTCTATCAGTGCTGCCTACCAGTGCCCATCAGTGCCGCCTATCAATGCAGCCTCATCAGTGCCTCCTCATAAGTGCCCACCAGTGCCGCCTCATCAGTGCCCATCAGTTCCACCTATCATTGCCCATTAGTGCAGCCTATCGGTGCCCATCATTGCAGCCTCATAATTGCACATAATGAAGGAGAAAAATTACCTGTTTGCAACATTTTATAACAAACTATGAAAAATGTTTTTTTTTCCCCAAAAAATTTGATCTTTCTTTTTTTTTTAGCAAAAAATAAAAAACCCAGTAGTCATTAAATACAACCAAAAGAAAGCTCTACTTGTGTGAAAAAAACAATAAAAATTTCATATAGGTACAGTGTTGCATGACCATGCGCATTCAAAGTGCGACATTAGTGCCGTCTATCAGTGCCCATCAGTACTGCCTACCAGTGCCCCTCAGTGCCACCTATCAAAACAGCCTCATCAGTGCATCCTCATCAGTTCCCATCAGTGCTGCCTCATCAGTGCCCATCAGTTTCACCTACCAATGTCCATTAGTGCAGTTTATCAGTGCACATAAGCGTTTCCTACCAGTGTCCATCAGTGCCACCTATCAATACAGCCACATCAGTGCCTCCTCATCAATGCCCACCAGTGCTGCCTCATCAGTGCCAATCAGTTCCACCTATCAGTGTCCATTAGTGTCGTCTATCAGTGCCCATCAGTGCTGCCTACAAGTGCCCATCAATGCCGCCTATTAATGCAGCCTCATCAGTGCCTCCTCATCAGTGCCCACCAATGCTGCCTCATCAGCCTCCATCAGTTCCACCTACTGTATCAGTGCCCATTAGTGCAACCTATCAGTGCCCATCAGTGCAGCCTCATCAGTGCACATCAATGAAGAGGAAAAAACACCTGTTTACAAACTTTTATAACAAACTATGAAAATTTTTTTTTTTTTTCAAAATTTTCGGTCTTTCTTTTTTTTGTTTCTAGCAAAAAATAAAAAACCCAGTGGTGATTAAATACCACCAAAAGAAAGCTCTACTTGTGAAAAAAAAATTATACAAATTTCATATGGGTACAGTGTTGCATGACCGCGCAATTGTCATTCAAAGTTCGACAGCGCTGAAAGCTAAAAATTGGCCTAGGCAGTAAGGGGGTAAAAGTGCCCAGTAGGCAAGTGGTTAATTCCCCAGCCTTGAAACACTAACCTAGTAGTAGAACAATAAATTTTGCTGAATTCTTTCATTGTGGTAAATGGCTTTTTCCACTTTGCTCCTCCAATGACACGCTGCAATGGATTAAACAAGAGCATTTAGAAAACTTATCACTGGGTAAAAAGGAAACAAAGAAAACAGATCACGTTCTGTTCTAAATCAATCTGATTATTTGATATCACAGAGGAAATAAGTCGTTTTGGAACAATGCTATTTTCATCTTCATGGCACGTACTGACAGTGCACAAGGCATTCTCTTTGAACAGCATCTAATCTACAGGAAATAAAAACAACAAACTCCCGATATCTAGACTAATCTTTGGGCAGTGTTACTACATCCTTACATGTGGATGTGGAACAATCCATTGAGGGTCTGCTGTGCTCTACTGTTTGTTTTAGGTTACAAAATCGTAGGCCTGGATTTAGGCAGAAAAATGAAATGACAGGGTTTGAAATAGAGAGAAGTTAACAAGAGTTGAATATATGCAAAGTGCCATGTGTAGGGATATTCACTTATGTGATTGGAGAATGCCATTAACCACAAAAAGAATCCTCAAGATCCATGATATAGTAAGGGAGTTTAGTCAATGTTGGGACAATATAAAAACTACTGGACTCTTTCCATTCTGGAGGTTAACCACCAAGAGTGATCTTGAAGCAATGTTAGCATTGGTCAGGGTAGCAGTACTGACCAGCCACACATAAAGTTACAAGTCAAGCTAAATGCCATGTTGTCTGGGCAGACAGCCACCACAGCTGCTAATAGCAGCTGTAAATTATTAAAATTGTGAGAAAAGTCATCTTTAATTTGTGTCAGCATATATTTTGTCCTTAATAGCAGGCACAAACTGGAATAGATGCAATAGCTATATAAAATCTAAAATCTAGAATATAAAATATAAAATTAGCTACATCACCAACCTCATCTGCAGATATCGCCCAAATCGTCCCCTCCGCTCCTCCCAGGACCTCCTGCTGTCCCTTGTTACCTCCTCTGACGCTCACCTTCAGGACTTCCCCATAGCCTCTCCCATCCTCTGGAACTCCCTACCCCGGTATGTCCGATCAGCCCCTAACCTGTCCATCTTTAGGAGGTCCCTGAAAACAAATTTATTCAGGGAAGCCTATCCCACACTGACCTAACAACTGTACCCGAGCCACCCCCATCAAATCATCCTCTGCAGCTATTACCTTTTGTACCACCACCCCCTCCCTTTAGAATGTAAGCTCTACAGGCAGGGCCCTCCTGTCCCTTCTGTATTAAACTGTACTGTAATTGTGTTGTCCCCCCTCTACATTTTAAAGCACTGCGTAAACTGTTGACGCTATATAGATCACAACAGGGACTTATTACTCTTTAATAGGGCCACATCAACTTAGTTTCCAAAGGCAAGTTCAAGATGTGCACAAGGACACAAAAGTGTACACCAGCATGTGCATTCACACACAAAGATTTGTGCCAATGCACATATACAGTACATAGTTACTGTATGTTGTAATCATAAAAAAATTCCTTCCACGTGTAGCTGTGGTCCAGGCTCACTGCCCGCAGGGAAAGAAAACTCACATGGAGACTAGTTGATGCAGCAATGTATATTAATGTGGTAATGTTGAGAGTGAACAGCAAACTCTGCAGACACGACATGACAGACGGGACACTTACAATAAACCAGGCAAGGTGTAACAGTGCACATAGTAGACACCTGACAGCATCCAATAGGGGAGGCAGCTGGAAGGCAGACCAGCAATGGGACCCCTAATTCAGGAAGGCTACTGCTAGTGACAGTCCCTACCCTCTCCATCCTGCACAGAAAACTGACCCAATGCTAATCCGACTGTACCTAACCAGCAGAAGATCTGTACCTGACCTGCCCACTATGCAAAATGTGCTCCAAAAGCAGTGAGCCAGTGCTTTTTTATAGGCACTGCCCTCGCCAAAGATGGCTGCTGGGGTCATCCAGGTTTGCAGCACCCAGACAAGTATGAAGGCTTTGAAGGAACAATGTTCCCCTTATCCTCCATTATTCTCCTATAACAGCGCTGCAAAACAACACTCACTACAGCTCAGAGACTGCACTGCACCTGCTTACACTAACATCTCATACTGTGAAATGCAAGTATCATTCAGTATCTTTCCAGTGCCCTAAAAACTCAGTCTCTCCACTGCTTCTTCTGGGTCAAGGCTTCTCCAGTGGCACTTGTGTTCAAATGAAAATTGAAATATCCCCCCCCCCCCCCCATCTCTCCTTCCTTTTCTGCTCTTCCCCATTCACAAAGCCTTTCTTAGTCTACCTGAACCCAGGATCACATGTCCCTCACCAGAGCCTTTTTCAGGAGTTGAGACCAGTGGCCCGGGTTTGTAGTCTGTGCCCATCCCCTCATTGTAATATCATCACGCTGCTTCAGTCTTCTGGAGCCTCAGAGTACCTGGCCACTAGGAGGTGTCCATGTCACCTAGGCAGCAGCATGCGCACTTGAAGAAGGACTCTCCCACCCAAAAATCTAAAAGGTAGAAGACTTATGTCGCGTACACACGAGCGGACTTTACAGCAGACTTTGTCCGGAGTACTTTTCGACGGACTTGCCTACACACAATCAACCAAAGTCCGACGCATTCGTACGTGATGACGTACGACCGGACTAAAACAAGGAAGTTCATAGCCAGTAGCCAATAGCTGCCCTAGCGTCGTTTTTTGTCTGTCGGACTAGCATACAGACGAGCGGACTTTTCGACCGGACTCGAGTCCGTTGGACAGATTTGAAACATGTTTCATTTCTAGGTCCATCAAACTTTTGAGAAAACAAAGTCCGCTGGAGCCCACACATGATCGAATTGTCCGACATACTCCGGTTCGCCGGACCAAGTATGCCGTAAAGTCCGGTCGTGTGTACGCGGCATAAGGGCCCAGCACCTCATGTAACCAGATATTTAGGAAAGTAAAAACAGCATGTAAATACTTTTTTTTTTCTTTTTAGTTAAAAGGCAGTGGGTGGTACTGTTTGTTTGGGGTCAGATCCCTGGCTGGATCACAACTTTAAAGTAATCTGCAGAACAATAGCAGGTGGGTGTACACATCATTTTGAAGTGCAATGCCCTACCAGGGGCGGATCCAGAGTCTAGTCTCAGGAGGGGCACTGCCAGAATATACTTTTTTTTGCTGGCAATTTATCAGGGAAATGGCTGATGTTGGCGCTTCAATCATCCTGGCACCATGGTTGTTATGGTGTCAGGGTGATTGAAGCGCATTATTTCTATTATTACATTGTTATATAAAATGAAATAGTTCAACTCAAAATAATGCAGAATCAGTGGGAGCCCCGAGTGTGTCAGTTGCCACCAGAGTGAAGTCAGGCAGCAGAGAGATGATGTAATTTCTCTGCTGCCTGCGGCTGCACAGTAAGGGGGAACTGCAGGGATGCAGGGCGGGCGCCGGGCGGTGAGAGATGATGTCATCTCTCTGCTCCCCCACCCGCCGGTCCGCTGGTTGGCCAGCCGCCCGTCACCTGCCGACTGACCTGCCCGCTCACCCACGAGCCGCCTGTCCGCTCACTCACCCACCCGCCCGCCGCTCAACTAATTTCTGGGGGGTAATTGCCCCATTGCCCCCTCCCTGGACTTGCCCCTGCACCCTACACTGTCATGCAATAGCACTACAGCCTGTCATTGGCGGTAACTATCTGTATTATCTTCACTAAGTGACAATTTAATGCTGCTCTGGGTTTCTGTTGCTGCACCTGTAGCCCGTGTCCCATCATTCTATGGGCCAGTACAAATGACCTACCAATGTAGATTAGATCCTCAGACCCATTGTTCTACTACAATAGTAGGTAGAGATAGGGTCCGACTCTAAACCTAATTAAAAAAAAAAATAGAAAGAAAGGCCATCTTTTTTTACAGAGGACTGTAGAAGTAGGGACCTTTTTGTGTTAAAGTGCAGAAAGCCCCATAATCAAACAGAGGTTTCCATTTTTCAAGGAAATCCCTTTGAACGGTATCACATTAATACAATTTCTGTCTCTCCTACCAAGAACAAAATATTTAAGCTAACTAATAACGAACATGGTACAAAAGCAATTGTTTTACTGTACAACAAAAATTCACTTTGTGCTCTAGAAGGATAATGTCTTTAATCTCCATCTGTATACGTTTTAAATAGACTTTAAATATACAGAGATGGCACCTGGATCGCATCAGTTGTACAGAAACCTTGTACTTCCAGCTGATTGCAATGGCCTACTTAATAGAATAAAGTAAACTGTTTATTTTGTAGTTGCCCTCCAGTTCTTGAATAATCCACTGATATTTAATTTTAATGTTTCTCCAAAGCAGAGCTACAGTTGTGACTGCCTGGCCTGTTCAATGTAAATATTCTGTCAGGCTACGACAAATGTTATTGATGGAGGTGACCTGGCTTTAATGATACTGACTTTACCAGTGTGAGATATATGCCAGACACACAGGGCTCTGGGGGGGTAGGACATACTCAGTCCGAAGTGATGTCATTTACTATACCACCCAGGAACAGAGCAGACTGTTCTATCCATTCTAAAGACAAACATATTTATCAAAGTCAACCTCATTCAAATGCAAAATTATATAAGGTCTAGTTACTAAAATGGTTGTAAAGCCTTAAAGGGTAAAAAAAAAAAATCTGTGGGGTGAACTTACACAGGTCCCCCTCCTCGCCCCCCCCGGTCCCTCTGACCTGTGACCTGTACCACCGCAATCGCCGGTTCTAAGCCCCGGTATATCCGCAGCAGAAGCCGGGGGCTTAGAAATCCTCCCTCCAGTCTCGTGTCTGCTTCATAGTTGACAAGACGGGTTATGCTGCTGCTGATTGGCCGGCGCCACCCTTGTGACGGTGCTGACCAATTAGAATGCCCTGACGGGGGACGTTTTGGACATTCACCTCAGAGGATTTCTAAGCCCCGGGCTTCTGAAGCGGATATACCGAGGATTATAACCAGCGATTGCAGCAGAACAGGTCAGTGTAAGTCCACCTAATGCCGCGTACACACGATTGGTTTTGCCATCGGAATAAACGCCGAAGATGTCTCCGACGGAACTCCAACAGAATTCCATTCAAACGGTCTTGCCTACACACAGTCAAACCAAAGTCTGACCAAAGTCCGACCGTCCTGAACGCGGTGACGTACAACACTTACGACGGGACTAGAAAAAGGAAGTTCAATAGCCAGTAGCCAATAGCTTCCGTCTCGTAATTGCTTCAGAGCATGCGTCGTTTTTGGTCCTTCGGAACAGCATACAGACGAGCGGTTTTCCGTCGGAAATATTTAGAGCATGTTCTATTTCTAGGTCAGTCAGAATTTAAAAAAAAAAAAAGTCAGATGAGGCACACACACGATTGGAATACACGATGAAAAGCTTCCATCAGACTTTTTCTGTCGGACATTCCGCTCGTGTGTACGTGGCTTTACAGAGTTTTCTGTAAAGGTGAACTTACCCTTTAAAGTTTTTTACCTTAATGCATTAAAGTGTAACTAAAAGCAAAAGTTTTTGGAGTGGAGATGGACTAGAACCCCTGTCAGTTTTTATTGCTGTCTGTGCCCCAGTTACGGAGATCACCCTCTCTATTTGTCCTGTTTACCATTATCATTGAAAGTGAAAGTAAAAGAAAACAATTAAGGTTGGGTTGTCCCTAGAAAAGTAATAGAGGGAAAATCTTCCAATGGGGACACTAGTTCTGGTGACCTGGGGGTCCTCAAGGGATTCCCTTAATTTGCAGGGATTTCCTCTGACTTCCTGTTTGGCTATGAGACAGGAAGTGAAGGGAAATCTCCACAATAGGACACAGACGGCGGAAAAAAATTCTGACATGGGCTATTACCCTCCCCTTCTCTATCCAAAATTAAAAAGTTTTGCCTAAAGCTGTGACACAGGAGTGAGGGGCGGGGCTGAGTCCCACTGTCTGTGTCAATGAACGCAGCAGCGGGACTCGGGAGTGAGCCCGCACATGGGCCTGATAAAGAGGAGAGGCCTAGAGCGCCGGTGGGGGACCCCAGAAGAAGAGGATTGGGGGTAGGTATAGGCATGTGTCAGGTCACCTGGGACCAGGTGACAGATGCACTCTGTAGGAGTCAGAAGTGCACTGCTAAGGTAGTGGACACTAGGACTGACTGCTGCATGTTGAACCCTGGAAGGTTCAGGAAGCAGGTCTACAGAATAACTAACATGGATCCCAGTGGGAGCTAGAGCATAGATTCCCCAGGGCGCGGAGTCTAAAAGCCCACGGGTGTTCACCAGAGCCTCTAGTGGTGAGGATGGACTGCGCTGCAGTCTGGCTCCAGGTCGCGGCCCCCAGGGTCTCATAGCTTATGCTCACCATAGACTACAGGAGAAGAGGAAGGAGGCAGCAGGCTGGAACGACAGGGAAGTAAGGGGTAAGCCAAAGGTCAGGGTAACAAGCAGACAGGGAGAGTCTAGAACAGGCCAAAGTCGGTAACAGGAATCAGACGTAGGAAACACAGCAAGTACACACGGAGGCTAACACACAATGGTTGATCAGCACTGCTGGCTTGCAGTGCACAGGTTAATATAGGGTTCCCTGACAGAGCCTGGGGTGGGGCCATGCTTAGAGGAGAGGTTATAAAACCAGTCAGGTGAGAGGCAGCTGGTCTTTAGAGATGAACACATGGAGACAGAAAAAGAGAACAAAAAGCACAAAGGATTTACAACAAATATTTGTATAAAACATCATTTTAATACATCATTTGACATGGAGAAAATTAATATAGAGTCAATCAATGGGTATGGTAGATACAAAAAATATGCGGTTACAGTACAGGTGGTTGTTAGATTGTGGGCATCTTTAAGTTGTTAACTCTACGCGTTTCTTGGCTTACAACCAATCATCAGGAGTTCAGATGCATAGTAACTAAAAAATAATAGAGCAGCCATTAATCTAATGATTGACACATACGTATCGAAAAGACAAAAACTACAATAGTACTCACAGATTGATGGATAACTGATAAAATGGGAAGGTAATCCGGGCCTGCAAAGTCTCACCCGGGGTTGAGGCAAGGACCAGCCCCCCAGAAGTATACCCCAAGGGAGGAGGCGGCCATCTGGACCGGGACACCCCACACAAACGTGACCCAACAAGAAAGGAGGAACCTGGCAAGCGCATGTGGAATACTGTGGGGGGAAAAAGAGTGTGAGTGAGGGTGAAGGTAAAGTGAGAAAACCATCCATGACTAAACGGTTAAGAGTGACTGGGGAGTGTGGTGAAGGGGCATAAGGCAAATGGGAGGGATGTGAAGTGAAAGTGAACAGTAAGGGAGATATATAAGTGTTGAAAGTGTGAGAGCATGGATGGCTTAGGGGAAGTGAAGGAGATTACCTGTGAGGTGCAAGTGTAGCGTGAGCCGGTCATCCCTGCACAAGTTGAGGCAGCATGTGGAGTGGGCCAGCCAGGGGCCGCCGCCATATACCCCAGGCAGGGGGCGTGTCCCTGCCAGCGTCATGAAGGGACATCAATGCGGCGCGCAGGGAGGGGGGAGGAGTCCACTCACGATCAGGGTGATCGGGGCGGAGTCTACTCCCCCTGTCGCCATGACTCCCAGTGGAGTGGAACACTGACGCCCGTAGTGCAGCATCATAGGACGCCGCACACTGGGCGCAAATTCATGACGCCGATGCGTCAAGGTCATGGCCCGCCCCCTCCGTGGTGTAGGGCGGGTGAGGGGCCGCGAACTGGGTGCATCACAACCCCCGGAATGAGACCAAACCAGACCCCAGACCCACCTCCCACTACCAAGGTAAAACAGTGAGTGGTTAAAAAACACATAATGGAGTAGTCCAAGTAAAAGGATGAAAAAGTATGCACTGAATTGAATCAAAATATGCATAAGGTGGTCAGCAAGTGTCTAGCTGATGAAAAGGAAAAAACAAGAAAAAGATACGGAAAACTATGATAAACTAGAGAGATTAATAACAAAGATGATACAGTGGGTTCTGGGGTATGGCTGGTCAGGTCACGGAAAGTGGGTGTTTTCCACCCTGTATTTAATTATACAACAAGAAGGGGATTGTGACCTGCCCATACCAATATTTTGAACGCTGAGATGTCTCCAACCCAATTAGTAAAACCAGAAAAAGAGAACAAAAAGCGGGACTTTACACGAGACATGTCAACGCATAAATATTAATTAATTGGCCAGGCACATATAGGGTTGGCCTGTATCCAATGCAAATATATATTCCGGACATCAAAAATATATAACAAAAGAAACAATGGGCGTAATCACAAAGGATTTACAACAAATATTCGTATAAAACATCATTTTAAATACATCATTTGACATGGAGAAAATTAATATAGAGTCAATCAATGGGTATGGTAGATACAAAAAATATGCGGTTACAGTACAGGTGGTTGTTAGATTGTGGGCATCCTTAAGTTGTTAACTCTACGCGTTTCTTGGCTTACAACCAATCATCAGGAGTTCAGATGCATAGTAACTAAAAAATAATAGAGCGGTTTTCCCGATAGGAATTGGTTCCTGCTGCTATCAATCAGAACCAGTGACAAGGGAGCAGTGTGTCTTCGGGACACACAGAGCAGGGCTTGAGAGCGAGCATGCAAGAGTGCCCCCATAGCAAGTGGAGGGGAGAAGCTGCTGTACTAACTATGCGATGTTAGTGCAGCAATCTCCCCCCCTGAGCTATTGTGTTCAGACAGGGGGACTTTCCCGCCACCAGAACACCCTGATCAGTGCTCTCAGACATTGGCTAAGAGCGTTGATCAGATGCTGATCGGCAGACCTTTTTTGGCCATGCCCCTTCCACAGAAGCCGGCCGAGCAGCCAGCTTCTGTTGGACTGGCTGCCATACACACAGGCCAAATGTTGGCCAGTTTCTATTGAACCAGCGGATGCAACCCAACATTTGGCCTGTGTTTACAGCCCTTTGGTTTCCCCAGCAGGGGCACAGAAAAGTAAAAAAAATTGTGCTAAAAAGACACTTTAATTAACTTTAATCAACTCCTGACGAAATCATCCATAGTGTTGGTACTGTATATATTTATGAATATTTCAAGATACCTGGGGCATCGTGGACTTTTTTTTTCACATGGGATTGCTGAATAAATATTGCATCGCTTAAGTGCAATTTTTTTTTTTTCTTAAAGTAATTTCCTGGTGATGGGAATTGATTGTGCACACTGCCTGTGGAACATTATTTAGCTTCGCTGTGCTCAGTGGAATTGTTTTAAGAGTCACAATTTAAGAAAAAAATTAAAGAAAAAAGAAAATATCAAGCTCTTTCAAAATGAGGCAGTTTGCGTCTTTAAAAAATAAGGACATTTGGCATTTATTTAGCTTCATTATGATTTCAGCAGATAAGTGGGACCACATGGGAAGAAAAGTTTTGGCTACAAAATGTCATCAGTTATAGTCATTTACTAGAGGGTTGGCTTAATATGAATTATAGGACTGGGGGGTAATATGAACTTTGCTTACACCAAGTAGTTATCCCTTTGTTCTTGTTGTTCATAAGTGTGTGTATCGGTATTGTATGTGTTGGGTAGTATACATATATGTACTGTATATGTTGTGGTCCCATTTTCATAATGTTCTTTGGGGTACATTTGTGCAGGTCATTTTTTTACTTTTTTTCCCCCATATATTAGTAGAGTAGAACTAGACTAGTAGAATTAGTAGAACTGGGTTGGGCAGCAGGCATTTTTTCTCTGCTTCTCACCTGGCAGCTGCAAGGAGGAAGAGAAAGAACTGAGCACTCATAGGCTGTTAGTGGAGGCAAGGGTCAGGACCCATCCCTAGCAACCAGCCAGGAGGATTTTGATTGGCTGTTAGCCTTTTTTTTTTTAGCTACGCTCACTGTCCCAGATGGCAGAGGACACCGTGATTGGCTGCTATGCAGCCTGGTAAAGAAAAAGACTGCTGGGGGCCACTATGGGGGATGTTGTCCCCAGGAGACTGTGTCCATCAAGCCAAGTACTGGAAAGGACTACAAGTCCCAGCATGACAGAGAGCCGCAGGTGGAGGAAAAGGAGAGAGAAGCACATTTAACAGACTGCATGGTGGTGGGAGGCCATGGGCCACAACTTCCTTATCCACTACTTAAAGGGGCAATCTCACTTTGCTTTGGGATACAATTTGGGTATTTACCCCCCATATCATGAGATCCACCTAAACCTAAATTCTCCAAAGCAGGAACACTGTTCCCCAATAATTAATTAGTACAGTTGCCAGTGAGAGGGACTTAAAGCGGGGTTCCACCCAAATTTTGAACCTTATCTCTATGCATTCTCTTCCTTGCCTAGATGCTGACATGCTGTGTAAAAAAATTTAAATCGCCGTAATTACCTTTTTTTTTCTAATCTTCTTAGCACTTCCTGGTTTTCCTCCCATGGGAGTAGGCGTGTTTCTAGCCTCTCCCTGACCTCCCACAGTCCCCTGGGAGCTAGTCTCAGGCTTCCCAGCATGCATTGTGCAACAGCGTTATCACGACATCTCGGTGAATGCTGGGAGCACAGCATTCACCGCATCCAGGAAATACATGCTTGTGGGCTTCAAATGCCCACAATGAAGATGGAAACCGCCTTCAGTGAATTTTATAAGTTATTCTTTACAACAAAATTGGACACAGGCGGACTTATTACACAGAACATGTGAGTAGATAATCATGAGAAGAAAAGTTTGTGAATGAACTCCAAAAAAAAAAAAAACGATAGATAGGTGGACCACCGATTTAAGAGACTGAATTACTTTTTAGCTTCCAGTACTGCTATTTAGTTTGGACCTCAGGGTTCAGTAACTTAACTGCTCCCTGCCCAGCCTATTGTCAAATGACAGCCGAGTGGGAGCTCTCCCATCCTGGGTGGACGTCATATAACGTTTTCTTTGATGGCTAAGGGAAACCAAAAAAACCCTCCTTGAAAATGCTAGGATGTCCTCTGCAGACTTTGAAACATAGCTTGTAATCACATATCACTATTACATAGCTCCCAACTGTCCCTGATTTTGAGGGACTGTCCCTGATTTGGAGCAATGTCCCTCTGTCCCTCATTCCACCTCATTTGTCCCTCATTTTGGTCTGATCTATAAAGTTGTATATAAAATGCACTTTTTATCTTTCAAAAAGTGTTTCCCAGTGCTAAAACTTTCATCTAAATTCTAAATTGCTGCATTTGTACATTTTAAAAGCCAATATAAAGGAATAGTAGAGGTAAAAAAAAAGTCCTTGTGGATTTAATTAACATTTTTTTTGGTTAATTCTCCTTTAAGGGGGTGTGACAGGGGGCGTGTCCTATGCCTACATACGTTTGTTAGTAGGTGTCCCTCATTCCCATCTCAAAATGTTGGGAAGTATGCTATTAGCACTAATAGAGAAAACCAGGTCATACCCTTATGCTTCTATGATTTGCTTCTATAAATTACAATACAAATAAAAATAAAATAAATATTATTATAATTAATAATACAATTAATATAATGCAAAACTCTGGGGACTTAAAGGCTGCACAGGATCAATCTTCAAAGAGCCGGCCACTTCCAGGAAACCCTGAGGGCACTACCACACCATGCTAGTTTTCCTCCAGTAGCTGGTTTCTTCTTCCACATGCTCAATTCCTTGATCTTTCCTCCACATGGATTGTCTGTTGTTATACTTGCTGGAGATTGCAGGCTAAGTTCATTAGGCAGATGGTCACATAGGTATTATTATTATACGAGATTTATATAGCGCCAACAGTTTACTCAGCGCTTTACAATGTATAAGGGGGACAACACAATTACAGTACAGTTCAATACAAAAGGTACAGGAGGGCCCTCTTGTACCTTTTGTATAGGTATTAAGGTCCTTCTTCCTGAGCTCTCATTTTTGTATTTTTGTTTTACGTTTTAGCAGATTTAGAAAAAAACTTGCTTTTCTACAAAAATATGATACAAAGTTTGTGCTGGAAATATCACTCCTCGAGAATTGTATATGCATAATTCTTCTTATTTACATGGGGTGGAAAGCAACCAGCTGGTCTTACTCAAAGAACTACTGTTTAAAACAAACACTGTCTTGTTATTTTAGAGCAGAGGTCTCCCAACTTTGCAGTATGAGGGCCATAATGTATTTCTTACAAATACTCATAGGCCGATAAACATTCGTTTTATAAATGAATGAAAAAAAAATGTAATTAAAGTAAAAGTTCATCATAAAACTAAAATCTGTAAATCTACTGGCATCCACAATCTAAGACTAAGATCCCTTTCACACTTCGGGCGTTTTTCAGGCGATACAGCGCTAAAAATGGCGCCTGCATAGTGCCTGAAAAAAGCGACTCTATTCACTCCAGTGTGAAAGCCCGAGGGCTTTCACACTGGAGCGGTGCAGAAAAAGGCAAGGCGTCAGAAAAAGTCCTGCCAGCTGCTCCTTTGGAGCGGCGAAGGAGCGGTGAACTCACTGCTCCTCCACCGCTGCTCCCCTTTGAAATCAATGGGGCAACACTGCGATACTGGCGGCATTTTGTGGGCAGATTTAACCCCTTTTTGACCGCTAGCAGGGCGTTTTTAATATAGTGCAGCTAAAACGTCTGTAAAGCGGCGCTAAACATAGCACCGCTTTACCGCTGACGCCCTAGGCGGCTCGGTGTGAAAGGGGTCTAACCTAAGAAATCGCTATACATACCTTTTCTGAAGCCGATCTGGTCCGATCTCCAGCGACGGAAGCTCTGTGTAGGAGACAGCCGACAACGACTGGGACTAGACTTACTATGGGGCTTCCGTTGTCAGCTGCCTCCACAGAGAAGCCACCGCTGACAGCTCAGTGTGGGAGTGGAGCAGCTTCAGAAAAGGTACTGTATGTATATTGATTTCTTCTTTACAGGGCTAGATAAGTTAGTCTTATGCCGCGTACACACGAGCGGATTTTCCGTCGGAAAAATCTTGGATGGTTTTTCCGACGGAATTCCGCTCAAGCTTGGCTTGCACACGGTCACACAAAAGTTTGCTGAACTTTCGACCGTCAAGAACGCGGTGACGTACAACACTACGACAAGCCAAGAAAATGAAGTTCAATGCTTCCGAGCATGCGTTGAATTGTTTCCGAGCATGGGTAGGAATTTTGTGTGTCGGAATTTGTGCAGACGATCGGAATTTCCGATCGGAACTTTCTCCGACCGAAATATTGAGAACCTGCTCTCAATCTTTTGCTGACCGAAATTCCGCCAGCAAAAGTCCGATGGAGCATACACACGATCGCATTTTCCGATCAAACTTTTTCCGGACTTTTGCTGGCGGAATTTACGATCGTGTGTACGGGGCATTACAGATTTTAGTTTTAGGGTGAACTTCTACTTTAAGGAATACCTTCAACTTGGAGTTTTTGGGTTTTTTTTGTAATTAGCATGATACGATTCAGAACAACAGAGGGGAACTTTAAGCATTAGTAAACCCGAAAGCAAACATTTGTTATATTGCAGCTTACCAATTCCTAGATGGGATGGCTGCCTTAGTTTTGTTTTTTAGGCTTTCTTTCTTCTATTTTCATCTGGTGATCCAAACAGCAAGTCTGTTGTTTTTCAAAAGAAAAAGCTCTCTTTCAGTTTTAGGGAAGAAACAAACCGTTTACCACTGACAGGGGTGCTTACAGGGATCAGATTTTATTTATTCATGTAAAACCTTTATTCCAAAAGGAAGTAAACTGTTTGCTGTAACTGTTTGCTAATATTCTTCAGGTTTCCTTCTCCTGCAGGGCTTGGTGGGGGCATTAGTAGTTCAAGCCCCATTCCTTTCCATTGGCAGCACTCTTAATAGGACTACATAACCTATGATCCTCCTCCAGCCTTTCTGATTGGCTCACCTGCTGCTTGCCAGAAGGAAGGGGGAGACGGAGCAAGTGGGGAAATACACAGCCCACTCTAAAGCAGCAGGGAGAGGAGAAAGCCGGCAGCTTTGAAGCAGCAAACCACACAGCGGCGTAGAGAGAGGAGAAATAAAGAGTGGCGCGGGAGCACGCTGCCCAGCACTTCTCCAGCCACTACACACTTGGGAGAAGATGAAGGGTATGAGATCAGGGGGAGGGTGAAGGATCGCAGCACCCGTCTACAGAGGCATTCTAATACAGGAGATATGTTACTGGCCAGATCACTAGGTGAAAAAAGAGGAAGAATGCATTAAAAAAAGAGAATAACTGCAGCCACCACATCTAATGATTGATAAGCTGCACTATCTTACAATTTCGGTTTTGGGTTTCACATTTAAACACATTTAAAAAATATATTAAAAGCAATAAAAAGTAAATACAGACTGTTACAAACAATAATCAACACAACCAACTCTAACCACTGGGCCAGGGTCAGTAGATGTAACAACCACTGGGATTATCCCTTAGCAGAGTGGAAGCAGAATAGCGTTTTGGAGATGCAAGATCTACATGTTTCACAATATAATGCTTCTTCAGGAGATTATCAATATTTTACACTGAATAAATATAAAAATCACATAAATAAATATACAGATCGTCAAACACAATATATGCATTTACGCTATTCTGCTTCCACTTACACATTGTTGACAGTAAATAGCTACCTTTAATTGACAAGTTAATCTTTAACTAAACCATCATGACCCTTTCCACCACCACTACCCACACCTTTTTTTTCCTCCAAGACCTGCTAAGTTGAACTGCACTAGAGACAAAATTCTCTTTAGCACTAAACTGAATGAGCCCATATATCAAGCCTGGATATACTTGGTATTTGGCTCCATTCTAGTCAAAGGAGAATGGAGAATTTTGTCTCCATTATTAATGTAGAAGGTTGTGGCTCTGCAATGGAGATAAGTAAGCAGCCGGGGTGATAGTGAAGTTTAAAGGGGTGGCTTAGGTTAGCAATAGATTATTTAAAGAGTAACTCCACTTTTGTTGAAAAAAAAACATTCTCCTCTGGGTAATCTATGTGCATTGCAAGGAGTATAACAAACCTTGTTGCAGATTCCTACCTTTTGTTATTCTGAAGAAATCCCTGTGTGTTTGTCTCTGCCTCTGTTCAGAGTGGATCTAATGGGAGTGGTTTCATAATTATCTGTCAGGTGTGGCAGCAACAGGGCACTAATGAGGAAAACTTCTGGGCCTGCATCCCTTTAGACGTGTTCCTCTTGAAAGTATCTCTCCAAAAAATAAAATTTTTGTTGCAGGGGATGCCTGAAATCTGACTTGTATCTTATGCCGTGTACACACGGGCGGACTTTTTGGCATCAAAGGTCCGACGGTCTTTCCGACGGACCTTCAACGGACTTTTGACGGACTTCTGAGGGAAATTCGAATGAACAGACTTGCCTACACATGATCACACCACAGTCCGACGGATTTGTACGTGATGACGTACGACAGGACTAAAATAAGGAAGTTGATAGCCAGTAGCCAATAGCTGCCCTAGCATCGGTTTTCGTCCGTCGGACTAGCATACAGACGAGCGGATTTTTCGACCGGACTCGAGTCCGTCGGAAAGATTTAAAACATGTTCCAAATCTAAAGTCCATCTGATTTTTGACCGAAAAAGTCAGCTGCAGGTCCGATGAAGCCCACACACGGTCGGATTGTCCAACGGGTTCTTCCCGTCGGACCAGTCCGGTCGAAAAGTCCGCCCGTGTGTACACGGCATTAGTGCAGATTTCTGGAAAAATTGGTGAGCCATTCACGCAAGCAGGAAATGACTGGTATTCGAAACCTTCTCCACGTTGTTTCTTGGGAGTGGTCAGTACATACTCTGTGTACAGAACACCTGCAGGTGGTCATATTGCATTCTCAGAAAATTACAGAGCTGCAGATTGAAAAGGAAAAGTAATTTTTAATAACATTTAATTACAATATGATTAGTGTTGCAATTATTTGTGCTCTATTATTTTTCTTTATTTGCTATTTTTTTCCCCCAGTGGTAGTGGAGTTACCCTTTACAGGTACATGTGTCCTTTAAAGGGCATGGAAAACCCCCAGCAATAACACTCCACCAAATTTTAAGCAAATGAAGCGACCCTGACCCTGAACAAAAAGGTACATCTAAATATTTAGAACTTCTTGTAGTAAGTGCAAGGGTCTACAGGTAACAAGTTCAGTTATGACTTACCACTTTGGAGTCATCTCACAGAGTCAAAATTTCCAATATTTAGATGTACATGAATTGGTCACTGGCTGAATACACAATTTTTTTTTTCAATTCATAGGCCCCAACCGTTGCATTTCTTTTGAGTTTTCAGCCGGTGGTTAGTAAACAAAAGCTTTGCAGACCTACATAAATTAGAGGATAAGCAAATAATAATCCAACTGTATAAAGAGGGGTGTGACCTGACACAACCAATAATGACATGCCTCCATTCCTATTGTATTTAAATAAAAAAAGAGAAAGGGCACTGGGCCTTAATATGATGCTAGTTATTGGGAATGATGATACATAAATAAAATATTTAATAGTTTATTAGCACAATCACATTAGGCATTTCATATCTTAAAAAACATGTTAAATCAATGAATAATAATGTAATACAATCAAGATACTCACATATTAAAAAACAACTTGTCAGTTACTTACAAGTCCCAAGCTATGCCCAGGTTCAAAACGGAGCACAGGGGCCTCAGACAAGTGTCTGACCCGGGGTTGAGCCGGGAAACCCCCTCCAGACCAAGGGGAACAGCCATAGGGCACGCCAGGTCGCCACGATACAGTCTTTGTGTATAATAAAGGTGCACTTATCGTTCTACAAAATAATGTGTAAAAAAGGGGATGTGAATGATGAAAAATAAATATATGTGTTGTATCTACCGGGTGAACCACCTAGGTCAGTGATGGCGAACCTTGGCACTCCAGATGTTTTGTAACTACATTTCCCATGATGCTCATGCACTCTGCAGTATAGTTGAGCATCATGGGAAATGTAATTCCAAAACATCCGGTGTGCCAAGGTTCGCCATCACTGACCTAGGTGTTCCCACAGGGGGGAGCTAACATATATGTGGAAATAATGGATGTGTGAATGGAAACAACAATAGGTGCAATGGATGTGTGAATAAACACTTGTTTGAGGCCCCTGTTTTCCGTTTTGAACCTGGGCATAGCTTGGGACTTGTAAGTAACTAATAAGTTGTTTCTTGTAGATTTTCAACTTTGCACCATACTCCTGATTAGGGATGAGCCGAACAACCCCTGTTGGGTTCGCAGCAGAACATGCAAAAAATTATTTCGAACACGCAAACACCGTTAAAGTCTATGTGACACAAAAGTGCTAATTTTAAAGGCTTATATGCAAGTTATTGCCATAAAAAGTGTTTGGGGACCCGGGTCCTGCCCCAGGGGACATGTATCAATGCAAAAAAAAAGTTTTAAAAATGGCCGTTTTTTCAGGAGCAGTGATTTTAATAATACTTAAAGTGAAACAATAAAAATTAAATATTCCTTTAAATATCATGCTTGGGGGGTGTCCTTAGTATGCCTGTAAAGCAACCCATTTTTCCTGTGTTTAGAACAATACCACAGCAAAATTACATTTCTAAAGGATAAAATTTCATTTAAAACTACTCGCGGCTGTAATGTATTGTTGAGTCCCGGCAATATAGATGAAAATCATTGAAAAAAAACGGAATGGGTTCCCCCCCAGTCCATTACCAGGCCCTTTGGTGTGGAGTCCCCCAGGTACTATATACTCTGAACAGCAGTATATATACTATACGGCCTGCCCTTTATACTCTGCAGAAAATTGGGCCTTAGGTGTTGGTGGTACCAGAACACTGTAAGCCCTCACAGTTACTCTTGGGGGGCGCAGGAACGGGCCCTGCTGTGAAATACTATATCAAAAATTGTAATTACATGCCCCTGTAATGTCCCTGCCCATGCCTGTTGGACCATGAGTCAGCGGTAATATGCTCCAACGAGGCCAAAACATTGCCTTCCACATGCCGGTGTTCTGCTGAGAAAGGCGGATAAGGACTCCCCTGTACTGCGCAGGCGCAGCGCTTGCGCAGTATGAGCCGCCGAAAATAGCCGAAGCTGAACAGCTAAGAGTCATCTGCATACAGCGCCTGTAACAGGGCCCCTTGCGGGCTCGCTTCGCTCGCCACGCATCGGGCACGGCCTCGCTTCGCTCGGCATAGTTTTATTCAAGCTCTATGTCCACTTGGATGGTGGGGCTTGAACCTGGACTCAGTGCGCAGGCGCCGTGTAGAGCTGAGATCAGCTGTTCAACTTTGAAGTCTTTTGGCGGCTCCGTAGTCATTTGTACTGCACAAGCGCAGCACATGCGCAGTACAGGGGGGTCCTTATCCGCCGGGGGAACTTTCTCGGCAAGACACCAGTAGAGAGAATGGCCTTCCATGAAAAGAAATGGTGATTTGGAACCTGCCACTGAGGTACAGTAGATTCTACCAGCTGTAAAGGCAGCAGTTTCAGTGCTAGCAATTTGGCCAAGATAGCATTTGGACGCTGAGCATGTGGATGGCTGGGACCGAATTTCTTTTTACGGTTCAGCAACTGGGATAGGGAAATTTACCTGCTAAAATCAAATGGTGGAGTACCGCTAACAGATTGGCTGCAAGTACTTGGGACACCTATTGCTATACCTTCATTCCTCTCAGTGCAGGCTTTTGAGAGGACTGGAGGTATAGTAGGTTTGGAGATTCCAGATGAGGAGCAAGGAGAAGTCTTTTTCTTTGATGTGGGTCTTTCAAGTGCTGTTGCCAATGGACTGCAGGGCAGGTCGTCATATGTCTGGTCAAGCCAGATGTGGTACCCAAGTGGCTGCTGTTCTGACCATGCTTGAGACATAGGTTGCAAAGAGCAACGGTGCGATCTGCTGCACACTTGTCGAAAAAGGCCCACACCCAGGAACTTTTATAAGCCAGCAGGGAGTCAGCACCGTCCTGCACCTGCGGAGCTCTGCAGTGTGATGCAATAGGGTGGCTGCCCTTAAGCTGCCCCCTAGAGGACATCCTGCCTCAATGGAGTTGTTCCTACTCCTCCTCCTCTCTTCTCTTAGGCACCCAAGTACAATCAGTGACCTCATCATCCCCTCCCTCCTCGTCACTGGAGCAAACTTGGCAGTGTGCTGCAGCTGGGGGAACATGACTGCCAGTTTATTGTCCTTCTTGGGCACCCCCTCTCTCTAGGCTCACATTACTCCCTTCCTCAACCTTGGAACCAACATCGGAGCCTTCAAATCACTGCGCATCTTCCAGCAGCATGTACCCGATACTGTGGTCGAATAATTCTGGGGACTCCTCCGTGCATGATGGTGGGGCTACGGAAGGAGTGACTGTGGACAAGGAGCCAGTAGAATAGGCCGCTTTGGCAGCTGCATTGGAAAGCAAACTACTTTGAGGGTGACAGAGGATGAGGAGGATGAGGGTAGCTTTGTTATCCACTCCACCAACTCTTCTGCATGTTCTGGCTCAATAACATGGCCAGCAGCAGAAAAAAAGGACAAGCATGCCCCACAGTCACCTACAGAGGATGCACCATGTCCATGACCAGCAGTCGACCAGTTGACTGTAGACACAGAGGCTGCTTGCCCTCTTTTAGTGGCCTGTGAGCGTCTGCCTCTCCTTGGTGGCCTTCTGGACATGATGTATATTTTGTTTTGCAACACCACACTACACTGTATTGGATACTGTGTACACCACCAGAAGTGTAGTAGAAACTGTATTAGATACTGTGTACACCATCTGAATAACCTGCCTACTTAATCTAAATCAAGCTCATGTCGAACATCAAGCTTATCCCTACTCCTGATGAGTGTCTGTAATGCCATGAAACGCATAGAGTTTTTCAATCCAAGGGTGCCAAGAAAAGTCTGGCTTATTATCATGTATTAAAATATGTAATTGTCTTTAATCGCCAATTGATGTATGTTTAATCTATGAATTTATTCCACCAATCATGCCTATATGATGATCTGTAACATCCATTTTTGTGTTCATTGAAGAATCATGTTCCTTGATCAATTGTATTATTTATTGTAGCAATAGTATATTCAATATGTGAGTATCTTGATTATATTACATTATTATTCATTGATTTAACATGTTTTTAAGATATGGAATGTCTAAGGTGATTGTGCTAATAAACTATTAAATATTTTTTATTAATGTATTATCATTCCCAATGACAAGCCTCATATAAAGTCCCAGTACCCTTTCTCTTTTTTTTGTTCAAATAATAATCAAGATGTGACCTGGACCTCTGAGGTAAGATATTCTGATGTAATACAGCACTGCAAAGCAGGGTCAACATATCCAAAATCACATTTACTCATCCCTTAGTGATCAATGGTCTCGCAAACATCTTGGATAATTAGAGTGATTTCTCAGCATCTATTGCCTGCATGACATTCATGGAGTCATTCTGTTGCAATCTGTCTTCTTAAACTAATCATTTACAGGTATGTAGGACAATCGTAGGAGATGATAGCTCTAGTATAAGGAGAACAAAATAGAAATGCATTCATTAAAATGCAGAAATGTAACCTAAATATATGCTTTTGGTTATTCTAATGACAACACTGGAAAAAATGTAATATTTATTTCCAAAATAAAATAAATAACGGCTCTAATAAAGCAGATCTAGCCCCCTGTCAGCCCAAATTTCTTAAAGCAGGGAAGCCACAGCTAGTGTTATAGAACCCTTTCTCCCATTACACCAAAAATGAAGTAATGGAGATGCTCTTTAACCGCTTCAGCCCCGGAAGATTGTACCCCCTTCCCGACCAGAGCACTTTTTGCGATTCGGCACTGCGTCGCTTTAACTGACAATTGCGCGGTCGTGCAATGTTGCACCCAAACAAAATTGATGTCCTTTTTTCCCACAAATAGAGCTTTCTTTTGGTGGTATTTGATCACCTCTGCAGTTTTTATTTTTTGTGCCATAAACAAGAAAATAGCGACAATTTTGAAAAAGACGCAATATTTTTTACTTTTTGCTATAATAAATATCCCCCAAAAATATATAAAAAAATATTTTTTTCCTCAGTTTAAGCCGATATGTATTCGTCTATATATTTTTGGGAAAAAAATCCCAATAAGCGTATATTGATTGGTTTGCACAAAAGTTATAGCGTCTATAAAATAGGGGATAGTTTTGTGGCATTTTTATTATTAATGTGTGTGTCAAATCACAGGGGAGTAGGCGGGCAGGGGCATGCACCCGAAACCCTAAGCCTAGATTCACACTGTAGCAATGTGAGAACCAGTGCGATTCCAGCGCCGGTTCCCACATCGCATCTCTCCCACAGGCAGTTCACGCTGCCCTCTGAGATGCGCTGCGGGTGTCAATAGAATGTTAATAACACCCCCAGATCGGTTTGCAGATTGCAGTGCGAACTGTGGATTCGGACAGGAATTGGATCGAATGGGTGAGATCTGATTCTAGTGTGGGAAAAAAAAAATCCCTGCATCTTTTTTGTGCAAATCCAACGCGAGTTCAGCCATACAACTGTATGGCTGAACTCGCATTGCACAGACATCGCATGAGATCGGCAGTGTGAGTGCGAATCATATGTGATGTCTGTGTTCGCTACAGTGTGACCCTAGGCTGAAACAGGCAGTGATGGGTATGTCGCGGTGCTTGTAGCTGCCACCCCATCGCAGTATATGTACTGCGACGGGTTGGCAAGTGGTTAATTACCAATGGTATTTGTAATATGCAGCATGAAGGGGTTAATGTGTATTATCAATGCTGCATTAGTGACAAGTGGCAGTTAATTAACCCCTTTGTGTTGCATTAGTGGCATCAGTGTTAATTAACTGCTGCAGCATGCAGGGGTTAATTAACTCTGATATCGGTGCCACTAATGCAGCCCAAAGGGGTTAAATAACTGCCACTTGTCACTAATGCAGCATTGATAATACACATTAACTACCCTTCATGCATATTAAAAAAATACCATTGGTAATATATTAACCGCCCCCCAAAAAAGGAGTTAACAAATTCATCTGTAGATGGCTTACTTACTATTGCTCTGTTCCTCCTCTTCTAGATCACACTCGCTCCTGTCGAGAAACGTCCCCTATCTGATAGTGTCCGCCCTGTACTGCGCAGGCGCACAAAGGAGACGCCAAAAGTCTCCGAAGATGAACGGCTGTTCAGGGCGGATCTTTCTCGTCAGAACAGCGCTGCGCCTGCGCAGTACAGGGCGGACAGCCCAACACCAGGGCCAGATTAAGAGCAACATGGGCTTGGTGCTAAGGATTTTGGTGGGCCTTTTTATGAAAATAAATAAAATGAAAACGCAAACAATTTTTTGTTAAATTAAATTAAAGAAAGAGAGGGGTGTGAGAGAGAGAGAGAGAGAGAGAGAGGGGGGGGGATGATAGCGAGATAGGGGGCTGAAAGAGAGGGGATGAGAGGGAGGGGAAAAGAGAGAGAAAGGCATTGAATGAGAGAGATGGGGACGAGAGAGAGGGGGTGAGAAAAAGGGGAATAGAGAGAGGGTGAAAGAGAGAGAGGGTGGTAGGAAAGAGGGGGTTGAAGGGGGCGAGAGAGAGAGAATGGGGGATGAAGGGGGGAGGGGATGAGAGAGAGAGAGAGAGAGAGAGAGAGGGGGTGAAAGAGAGAGAGAGAGGGTGGTGAGAGTGAAGGGGTGAGTCTGTGGGTGGCACAGCATAGTACATTACACGGGGGGGGGGAATAGCACAGTACATTACATGGTTGGCACTACACATTACATGGTGGATACATGGATACAGCACATTTAATGGTGGGCGAAGCACAGCCCATTACACTGTTGGCACTGCCCAATACAGCACATTACAAGGTAGGCACAGTACATTATATGGTGGGCACAGCATATCATATGGTGGGTACTGCACATGGCATGGTGGGCACTGCACAGCACATGACAAGGTGGGCACTGCATGACACCACATGATATGGTGGGCACTGCATGACACAGCACAGCACATTACATTGTGAGCACAGCACATTAATTGGTGGACACCGCACATGCCATGGTGGACAATGTACAGCACATTACATGCTGGGTACAGCACATTACATGGTAAGCACTGCATGGCGCAGCACATGACATGGTGGGCACAACACAGCACGACAGGGTGGGCACTGCACAGTAATTTACATGGTGGGCACTGCACATGACACGGTTGGCACTGCATGGCACAGCACATTACATGGTGGGTACAGCGCATTACATGGTGGGCACTGCATGGCACAGCACATGACGTGGTGGGCACAGCGCATTACATGGTGGGCACTGAATGGCACAACACATTACATGGTGGGCACTGCATGGCATAGCACATTTCATGGTGGGCAATGCAACTGCACATTACATGTTAGGAACTGCACATGACATGGTGGGCACTGCTGAACAGCCCAGCACATTGCACAGTGGGCACAACACACTACATGCTGGGCACAACACAATGCAGGGTGGGCACAGCACATGACATGGTGGGAACTGCACATGACATGGTGGGCACTGCATGGCACATCACATTACATGGTGGGCACTGTACATTACTTGGTGGGATCACTGCATGGCACAGCACATTACATGGTGGGCACTGCACATTACATGGTGGGCGCTGCAATGTACAGCACATGACATGGTGGGCACTGCAATGTACAGCACATTACATGGTGGGCACTGCAATGTACAGCACATGACATGGTGGGCACTGCACATTACATAGTGAGCACTGCAATGCACAGCAAATTACATACTGGGCACAGCACATTACATGGGGGGCACTGCAATGCACAGCACATGACATAGTGGGCACAGCACATTACATGGGGGGCACTGCAATGCAAAGCACATGACATAGTGGGCACAGCACATTACATGGGGGGCACTGCAATGCACAGTACATGACATAGTGGGCACAGCACATTACATGGGGGGCACTGCAATGCACAGCACATGACATAGTGGGCACAGCACATTACATGGGGGGCACTGCAATGCACAGCACATGACATAGTGGGCACAGCACATTACATGGGGCCACTGCAATGCACATGACATGGTGGGCACAGCACATTACATGGGGGGCACTGCAATGCACATGACATGATATAGTGGGCACAGCACATTACATGGGGGCACTGCAATGCACATGACATGACATGGTGGGCACAGCACATTACATGGGGGGCACTGCAATGCACATGACATGACATGGTGGGCACAACACATTACATGGGGGTACTGCAATGCACATGACATGACATAGTGGGCACAGCACATTACATGGGGGGCACTGCAATGCACATGACATGACATAGTGGGCACAGCACATTACATGGGGGCACTGCAATGCACATGACATGGTGGGCACTGGGCACTGGGCACAAGAGAGCACATTACATGGGGGGAAGCAGCAGTCTTTCCCCTAGCACAATAAAACACCTCCCTAACAAATGTACTAACCTTATCTCAACAGCATGGGAGATGTCCTTCCTCCCGGGCTCCTGCTGGTTAGAACATCAGCCCCCCTCCCCCAGACAGCTCCCAGACACTGAGGATCTGTGTGAGTGTAACAGGTCCTGTGATAGGAGTCAGGCATCGACAGAGACAGGACTCGGCTGCAGTGACTAACACTTGTCTCCTCCATGTGTGCACAGAGGGCTCCTCTTCCTTCAGGAAGGCACACAGATATTCATAAGCCACTGCCATAGGCCTATATTGAGGGAGGGGCCTGGAGCTGCAGCTCCATCAGCCCCTATGTTATTCCGGCCCTGCCCAACACTATCCCATGGGGGGGGGACTTTCTTGTCAGAACAACGGCAGTCGGGCGGAGATTGCTCCGCCTGACAGGGAAGTGAAGGTCTCGTCCTCGCTGTGCACTAGCGCATGGCACAGACATCATAGCAGCTCTGACTGGCTGTGAAGTATTCTGTGTGTAAAGTCCAGCCACTTCACCTGCGCCCCCCTTCCTCTAGTAATTTGTCCCGCCCAGGGCATCCGCCCCTTCTGCCCCTGCCTTGTACCGGCCCTGTTAGGGAGATTCACCCTCTCTATTTGTCCTGTTTACCATTAGCATTGAAGGGGAAAGTAAGAGAAAATCTTAAATTTTGGGTTGTCCCCAGAAAAGCAATAAAGGGAAAATCTTCCAATGGGGACACTAGTTCTGGTGACCCCAAATGATTCCTGTAATTTACAGGGAATTCCTCTCACTTCCTGTTTTGGCTATGGGACAGGAAATTAACATAAATCCCCCCAATTTCTTTTCTTGTTTTTCCTACCTGAAAGTTGCCAGCCAATTGACATCATGCTTAGTCAGGTTGGTTCTGCATTTTTTAAAATGTTTTTTGAATGTCAGTAATTTCCTCAAAATCCTTTTGAAGACCGACACGAATGCCGTGTACACACGGGCGGACTTTTCGACCGGACTGGTCCAACGGAACAAATCCGTCGGACAATCGACCGTGTGTGGGCTTCATCGGACCTTCAGTGGACTTTTTCTGTCGAAAATCAGACGGACTTTAGATTTGGAACATGTTTCAAATCTTTCCGACGGACTCGAGTCCGGTCTAAAAATTTGTTCGTCTGTATGCTAGTCCGACTGGCAAAAAAGGACGCCAGGGCAGCTATTGGCTACTGGCTATGAACTTCCTTATTCTAGTCCCTTCGTACGTTCATACCAACGGGCTTTCAAACGAACTTTAGTCCGGTCGTCCGAAAGTCCGTCATAACTCTGTCAAAAGTCCGTCGGAAAGACCGTCGGACATTTGATGCTGAAAAGTCCGCCCCTGTGTACACGGCATTAGGCCTCGTACACACGGTTTGATTGTTGGATGACCGAGCGTCTGATTTTTGTCAAAAGCACGTGTGCAGGATTTTGTCTAGCATACTAACTATCCGCAAATTGTTGTTTGACAACCACAAACATAGTGATGTACTATGAGAGTATAAAGAGGAAGTTCATTTCTCAAGTGCCACCCTTTGGGCCCCTTATGCTAATTTTGTGTTAGTAGAAGTTTGGTGAGCGTTGAATTTCAAATTGTACAAAACAAATGACTTTTAAAACACGTTTGGCATAACTCCATCAGTATCACCAGCAAAGCAGCTTCATTATTATCGCATTAAAGAAGATGAGAGTGTGCGCTGCATTTCGACATCTCATCAGCTGCCGTGTCACGAATGTTAATTCTAGATTACGTACGATAGTTTACAAGACCGAACTCTTCCGGCTTGTTCCTTAATTCCGAGCATGTGTGTTTGAACTTTTGAGTTTTGTGTGATGATTTCTGTACTGACCATCCGAAAATCAGATGATGAGTTCACATCCGACAAAAATGTTATAGCCTGCACATCCAGCTTTTGTCTGATGAAAAAGTCAAATCGGCTGTCGAAAGCACCGTGCTAACGATCCGAAAATCGGCAGACAACTCGTCTTAAGACTATTTTTCAGACTTTGTGTTTACAAGTTAAAATTTTTTTTTTTTTTTTTTTTGCTAGACAATTACTTAGAACCCCCAAACATTTATATTTTTTTCTAACACCCTAGAGAATAAAATGGCGGTCGTTGCAATACTCTTTCACACCGTATTTGCGCAACGGTCTTACAAGCGCACTTTTTTTGGAAAGAATACACTTTTTTGAATAAAAAAATAAGACAACAGTAAAGTTAGCCCAATTTTTTTTATATTGTAAAAGATAATGTTACGCCGAGTAAATTGATACCCAACATGTCACGCTTCAAAATTTCACCCGCTCGTGGACTGGTGACAAACTTTTACCCTTAAAAATCTCCATAGGGGAGGTTTAAAAATTTCTACAGGTTACCAGTTTTGAGTTACAGAGGAGGTCTAGGGCTAGAATTATTGCTCTCCCTCTAACAATCACGGCGATACCTTACATGTGTGGTTTGAACACCGTTTTTATATGCAGGCGCTACTCACGTATGTGTTTACTTCTGCGCGCAAGCTCGGCGGGATGGGGTGCTTTAATTTTTTTTTTTCCTATTTATTTTACTTTTAGTTTTTATTTTGACACTGTCCTTTTAAAAAAAAAATTGGGTCATGTTTATTTATGTTAATGTAACATCCCTTGTAATAGAAAAAAGCATGACAGGACCTCAGATCTCATATTTACACTACAATGCAAAAAAAAAAAAAAAAATGTCTTTTGAAAAAAATGTTTTTTTTAAATTCTCCTTTAAGAGCATTGGGTGGAAGTGACGTTTGCGTCGCTTCCACCCTCCAATGCTATGGCCATTTTTTCCTCACTCGGTATCCAGGCAGTGAGGGGAGCGGACGTGATGAAGACAACAGGAGTGCGGCGGGAGGGGGGCCCATCTTGTGGTGGTCATATCTTAAAGAGAAACGCACGCCGTTCCTGAAAATACAGGGGTTATGGCAGCTAGCTATTGCCATAACAACGGTATTTAGCATCAAAGTACCGGCGTACAGGTACAGCGATTTGCATAAAGTGGTTAAAAGTAGAACCCCATCTCTTTCTTAGAATTTGGTAGAATATAGAAAGGGAGGTGTGATCTTCTTCCTTATTGTACAATTGTTACACATGCAAGTTGGGAGAAGTCTCTTACATAGGGACACAGACTGAAACTGACTGTATGTGAACAAGGCCAAGATAAACTTAGTGGCAGAGTATGACTCTTGACATGAACATGTAACAGCACACTAATCCTTTTTATTTGTGTAGCACCTTCTAGTAGTATGCTAGAGATGATAGGTAAATGTAAACAGGCCTGGCTGGTTGCTAGGCCTGTTTGTTTTCATTCTGGGCTGGGGAGTGGCTCAGGGTAGGGCTGGGTGACTCACAGGTGATGTCCTCAGGACCTTCCATTTCTTTCCAGAGGCTTGCGGTGCTTTTTGAAAAGAAAGGTTGGAGGGGAGGAGGAGCCCCCTGGGGTGTTGGAGGAGTCCTGACCACTCCCCAATCTGGAAGCCTCCTTAAACCCAGGATCAGCCCAGCTAGGGGGAGTTGTTGGTGGAAGAGCTGGAGTGAGAGGGTGCGGAGGCTGTCAGGGGCCTTTGAGGGAGCTCCCCAGTATGGGGGAGGGTGACCTTGGGCCTGGGCTCGTGTGCAGTAGGGACCAATTTCAGGAACACATGAGGAGGTCCTGGAGAGAGCAAGGAGAGGACAGCGGGAGAGAGCACTGCTAAGAGACTCCAGGAGGACAACTGGTCGCAGCCAGGAGGGCTGGTGAGTGAGGCACAGTCAGGAGGACTGGGAAGGCACGCCTGAGAGGACTGGGAGCTTGCAGTCGGAGATGGGTGCTACTGAAGTCTGTAAATAATATATCTAAAAAAACATAAAGCTTTATGTATTCCCTTTCCTAGGGACACAAACATTTTTTCCACCTGTGATCATTTTGAACAAGACATTCAGATGGTGGTGCTTTGAACCTATATGGGACATTTAATTTCTTCATTATCGAATCAGGTTTATACTTAGCTCTTTTTGGCAACCTAGATGAGATTCGCTCCCTTCCCGCTTTTATATGCCTTTGTATCTGTATACTCATATACATGACCCTTCATATGTATTGACTATAACATCTACTGACAACTCGTGTCAAATGTACCTATCCTATAGTAAACATTTTTATTTAGTTCAATCAAATTTAACATAAGAACTCATCCTTGTCTTTTTTTATTCCTAGCATAACTTACTTCTTACCAGAAACTCCTGAAGAAGCTGCAAAAGCAAAACATGTTAAATGGTATCTTTTGTCATGTAAGCCATTAAGTGGAACTTATAACCCTGACATGGATGATTTAATTTCCTCATGTTTTTTAATTGTATAATAAAATCATTTAAATTTTATTGATGCCAATGTGTCTTCATCATGTCTGCCTACTGAACACCTTTAAAGTCCCGGGGCTTGTTACCCCTTCTTCCCTTCCTTTTATTACATAAAGCTTTATGTGCTGGAGCAAAACAAGAATGTAAAATAATAAAAAAAAAAGAAAGTTTAAAAAAGAAAGTTTAGCCTCTCAAAAGCTTGAACAAAACCATGCTTTTTCCTCATAATTTGGATTTTTTTTGCCCCTACTCACCCTGAAAGAGACCTTCTTACTATTACAATTTTCCTTATAATAGAGGGTGGGTAATTTCAGTCAAGCAGGTTGTAGATGATAGCAATTCTGTTACTGTCCTGGGATCATTCACAGACCTGTAATTAATTACATATGGCTTGTGTAGCTCCAGTCCACACTGGTCTGCTCTGCAGCACACAGGGGGCTACTACTGTCACTGCTGTTGTTACCCCTGCATTTCCTTTCCCTCTCTCAGGCTGTGAGATGTGGATGGTACTATTAATATAACCATCTACTGGAAACCTTTCTCCACCAATAATTTGCTACATTGGGAGAGCCAACAATCTACATCCCTTAAAAAGGCATTCCTACTGGGCAATTTATGAGAGCTAAAAGAAACTGCTCTTCTGATGCAGCCTTTCAAAATGAAAGTCTCCAATTGGTGGAGAGGTTCAGTAGACAAGGTTATAATCTCAATGACTTAAGAAAGTCATATGAAAAGGTGAGCACTGTCCCAAGGGATACTTTACTTGACAAAAATGGACCAAGACTGATGATAATGCGGGCATGCGTATTATAGGGACATACTCAAATCAATCTGGTGAAATTTTTAATGTCATTAAAAAATATTGGGACATGCTACACAATGACAAAGATCTATCTAAAATCCTTTCCGAAAAGTCCCATGATCGCATACAGAAGAGGTAGAAATCTGAGAGACATGCTAGTGCATACAGTAGTCATTTAGGAACTGTCCAAAAAAAAGTAATTCCCACATGGCTGCCGGAAAAACCATTAGGTAGCCACAGATGTGGACACTGTAAGGCATGCCCTTATATTCCCACTGTTAAAGAATTTGAGAATCCCAAAAATTTTGAAATAACTTGTTCAGATCCGCGGTATAGCCGAATGGCGGCTACAGGGAGGATCTGCTTTGCCGGGAGTACGTCTATTGACGTCCTCCCCTTTCAAAGCTGGCCATGTCCCCCTGAAGGGGACGTGCGCTGTGATCACCCGAGTCAATGAGACTTGGGTGATCACAGATCCGAGTAAGGGGCCGATCCCGGCCCCTTACCACGCAATCAGCTGTCAGCCAGCTGACAGCGTGAGAAGAAAAAAAGCCAATAGCCGGCTTCTGTTTTCAGGGACATCGGTCCCACAGAGGAAGAGCCTCTGTGCCCACCAGTACTGCCTGCCAGTGCCAGCAATCAGTGCCATGAATCAGTGCCCACCAATCAGTGCCTACAGTATATCAGTGCCACCTATAAGTGCCCACAAGTGCCACCTATCATTTCCCACCAGTGGTGCCAATTAGTGCCTCATCACTGCCACCTAGCAGCGCTGCCTATCACTGCCACCCATCAGTGCCCATCACTGCCACCTATCAGTGCCCATCAGTGCCAGCTATCAGTGCCACCTATCAGTGCCACCTATTAGTGCCCTCCAGTGCCACCTATCAATGCCTTTAAGACCGCCCATCAGTGCCACCCATTAGTGCCACCCATCAGTGCCCACCAATGCCACCTATCAGTGCCCACCAGTGCCACTTATCAGTGCCCACCAATGCCGCCTATTAGTGTCCTATCAGTGCCGCCTTATCAGTGCCCATCAGTGCAGCCTTATCAGTACCCATCAGTGCAGCCTATCAGTGCCCATCAGTGTAGCCTCATCAGCGTACATCAATGAAGGAGAAAAATGACCTGTTTGCAAAATTTATTAACAAAATATAAAACAGTTTTGTATTTTTTTATTTAAAAGTCTGTCTTTTTAAAAATTTTTTAACAAAAAATGAAAAACCCAGAGGTGATCAAATACCACCAAAAGAAAGCTCTATTTGTGGGGAAAAATGATAAAAATTTCATTTGGGTACAGTGTTACATGACCGCGCAATTGTCGTTCAAAGAGTGACAGTGCTAAAAGCTGAAAATTGGTCTGGGCAGGAGAGGGGTTTGGGTGCCCAGTAAGCAAGTGGTTAAAATACACTAATTTTTTTTTTCAATTGTAGTACTGTGGGAACTATTTATGTTATGAGATGCCCATGCCCATTTTTGTATGTGGGAAAAACAATTTAAACGCAGAGTATTGGAGCATGTTAATGACATTGCACAAAAAAGAGATAGACCAATTGCTAGGCATGTCCTTGAAAAACATGGTGGTAAAGCTGAGGTATTAAAATTTTTGGCCATAGAACAATTTAAATTGGGACCAAGGAAAGGTGACCTGGATAAACATCTTTTGAAGTTAGAAGTGAGATGGATTTTCCGTCTCAATTCTCAAGCGCCATCTGGCCTTAATGAAGGCTTTACATTTCTACCTTTTGTACACGACTAAAAATCTTTGGATTTATTGTCTAATAGCCTTGTCTAATATTAATATTTGTATGGATCATATTGGTATTTAGGAAAGGGGAAGAATCTACATTCATTTTATATCCCTTTTTGCTCAAAGGGAATTGTATATATGTACAGGACAATGATATATGGGATAGGAACAATAAATAATAAGTGATTGCCTTGTAGTTCTGATTTCCCTTAGCAATGAGCATGTGCGGCAGCCATTTTAGATGGTCAGGTTATAAATATAGGGACTACAAACAAAAGACACCATTTTCTTTTCTCCATGTGACAGTCAGCTACCCTTGGTTGCTATTTTCATCACTTTTTTAACTTTTTTTACCTCCGACGCAGCTCTATTTGATGTTAGGTTTGGGTGATTTGATTTTGGGAGCACCTTCTGACTATTTTCATTTAGGTCCAAATGATTAAGTTTTTGTCCTTACACATTCTTCGTAGCCTTGATTAAGAGAGAAGCTTTTTGTGGATATGGTAATATATGGGGTTTGTCCATTAGGGGTTATTTTGTCCACATGGATGAGTGTACCCGTATCGCATATCTGAGAGATAGATAATTTCATAGGGCAGAAGATAGATAGCCCATATCTTCAGTAAGGCAGTATTTACTAGTATATCTTCTCTTTTTCTGTTCATCTCATTTTTATATATGGCCAATAGATGGGAGGAGAGACAGATATATCCCCATCTCTTGATACTAGGTGGTATTGGTGAGTAGACCTTTAATTTACATATCCTCTAATACAGCCTGGAGCCTTTATATTGAATATAGGAGAAAATTATAACCCTCATATTGTCTATATGTATATATTCAAGAGAAGTTTTCACCATTTAAACTTGGTAGATGTTAATATTACCACATAGAGATAGAACGTTGATTTTTTTTATATAATGGCTTTGATGGCTTTGACCTCATCCTATAGGTATACCTGTTATGGTAATTTCCTTTTTATGATTTATAATAAAGGTAAAATTTTAGGTAAGTGGCCTTTTTGTGCATAGGTAAGCTCATCCTTGTCTAGTTCTAGCCTAATTTTGCCACAGTTAAAGTGGGGTTCCACCCAAAAAAAAAAATACATGAAAAATCCTAAAAAAAAAAACCCAAAAAATGTGGATATTTTTTTTTTTAACTTACCTCTAAATGCCTGTTGCTAGGGGGTCCCTCGTAGTCTGCCCCTTCCAGTGCCTGGGCTGGTGACATCACTTCCCCCTCGGCACAGGAAGGGCTCTGCTCTGCTCCCTCCCTCCTGTCAATCATCTGGGACCCATTACAGGTCCCAGGTGACTGAGCGGCCAATCACAGCGCGCGGCGCCACTCGCGCATGCGCAGTGGGTGCCAGGCTGTGAAGCCACAGGCCTGCGCCCACAGTTGCAATGCCGGTGCCGCTGAACGGAGGGGGAGACGAGCGGGGCTTCGATCTGGAGCTCAAGACAGTCACTATGTGGACAGTGTGGGGTACATGTGGAAGCAGGCTATCAACTGCATAATTCACAGTGGTTTCAGGAATGGGGAATCACCAGGTTTGTGGGAATATCATCATTAATCCCAGTGTCACCTCCTGGTCTTTGGGAACGTCATAGTTGAGCCTGGTGTGGCCACCTGGCCTTTGGGAACACCTTTGCTGCCTAGCTGTGTCACAGATGTCTGACCCCAGAAGATGAGCTGGAGGAGCAAAGTTCTCAACTTATTTGGTGGTGAGAGGCTGCTGGCCACATCCTTCTGTCCACTGTTTAAGGGGACAGTATTAATGGTTAGGGACACAGTTTGGGCACTTTGTCCAGTTTGTGGGATTCACAAGTTAGGCGCTCCAATGCCGGAATTTGGACCCCAATGTACACCAGCACACATAGCCAGTGGAAGGGAGTTGGAAAGAGACTAATGAACCTCTGATGCTTTGCATCACCCCCTTAATTAGAATACCCCTTAGTATTGAGCTTAGGGGTAGAGACATTGGTCCGATTGTTCTTGAGTTATGCATTATTTTGCACTTGTCATTGTACACCTGTAATTGTACACTTGCCATTTTACATTGTCTTCACTATGGGGGTTATTTACTAAAGGCAACTCCACTTTGCACTACAAGTGCAAAGTGCACTTGAAATTGCACTGAAAGTGCACTTGGAAGTGCAGTCGCTGTAGATCCGAGGGGAACATGCAAGGAAAATAAAAAACAGCATTTTAGCTTGCTCATGATTGGTTAATAAAATCATCAGATATTCCCCTCATTTCAGATCTACCCCTCAGATTTACAGCGACTGCACTTCCAAGTGCACTTTCAGTGCAATTTCAAGTGCACTTTGCACTTGTAGTTTGCACTTGTAGTGCAAAGTGGATTTGCCTTTCATAAATAACCCCCTATGTTTTTACCATTTCTTTTTGGTTATTGATTTACTGTTGCAATACTAATTTTTCACCCTTTAGCCTTGGTGTGTTGGAGAGTGTGGTGTTCCAGAGAGTTGTTGGCACTGGGAACAAGGGCATCGACATACAGCAGCTGTTACGGTGGTAATCGCTAAACTTGAGAATATCCAAAGTTGTCCTGAAGGAGGAGAATCAGCCTGAATGTGTAATTATCTGAAGTATAGCTGATGTATAGTTGATGTATAGCAAAGATAATCAGACAATATAGTGAAGCGCAACACTTTTCATGTGAAAAATTAACATAAAGTCCATGCATAAACTAAAATCAAATCAATCTAATAAGCAGTCCAGCATCCAGTGCTCTATGCATCCAATGAAAAAACAATCAAAGTCTTCTTGTGACAAGTGCTCATCCACCACCAGATGATATGCCAGGTCACCCCGCACAGCATAATCACATGCTCATCATTGCTATCTGACTGGTATCAATCTCTCTAGGAAGAGAGTGACCCCGCCCCCCTCTGACGCACGGGGACTTCCCTATGGCTTTCCCCGTGTTGTCAGAGGGGGCGGGGTCACCTGTTTGTGACTCCACCCCCCTGTCACAACACGGGGAAAGCCGTAGGGAAGTCCCAGTGTGTCAGAGGGGGCGGGGTCACCGGGTGGCCCCGCCCTCCATTATATAAGAACTGTCACCTGAACAGAAGCGTCACACAGTGGAAGACTCCCACTGAGGTGGATCGTGTGGAGGACGAAGCAGAGAAGAAGCCGGAGGAAGATGCTGGACGCGAAGACAGGAGGAAGAAGCGGAGGAAGAAGCGGGGAAGAAGAAGATGGAGGAAGAAGAAGAACACTGAAGGAAGACCAGAAGAAAGAAGATGGAAGAAGAAGCGGGGAAAGAAGAAGGGATTAATCAAGGAATTGTCAAAAACCGTCTCTTGTCTTTTTTAACCTTTTTGACACTTTTCTTGTGGAATGGTAGGGGTACATTTGTACCCCATTACCAATTCACACAGACGGGGGCCGGAATCTGGGGGTCCCCTTGTTAAAGGGGGCTTCCAGATTCCTATAAGCCCCCCGCCCGCAGACCCCCACAAGCACCGGGCAAGGGTTGTGGGGATGAGGCCCTTCTCCCCATCACCATGGGGACAAGGTGCTTTGGGGGGGCCGCTACCCCAAACCACCCTCCCAATGTTGAGGGCATGTGGCCTGGTATGGTTCAGGAAGGGTGGGCACTCTCTCGTCCCCCCTCTTTTCCTGTGGCCTGCCAGGTTGTGAGCTCGGATAAGGGTCTGGTATGGATTTTTGGGGGGACCCCACGCCAATTTTTTTATACATTTTGTTGGGGGGTTCCGTTTAAAATCCACACCAGACCTAAAGGGTCTGGTATGGATTTCGAGGGGGACCCCATGCCATTTTTTAAAAAATTTTGGCAGAGGGTTCCCCTTAATATCCATACCAGACCTAAAGGAAAAACATTAACTTAACAAACTTTTTAAAATTGTTTTAGCTGACAACACAGGAGAGTTTTCAACAAATATTTATATTGATTTGTCTACACATCATTTTACAATTTTATTAATTTTTCCACTATATATTTTTTCATAATTTATGTGTTATTGACTTGGGTAATATATATTTTTTTGGCAGTGTGGATTGACTAAATACATTTAAGTATAGCAAAGCGGTCCCTTTCTTCATTCCTTGTACACAATTTTAATTAGTTAAAAATTATTTTATTACATTCATTGTTTGAAAACCCGAAATAAAGTAACAAAGCAAAGTAAAATCCATTCAATTGATCTTGCAATATGCCAAGGAACATTTTTAAAATATTACTTACAAAATAAAGAATAATAATTGAGGTTTATCGCTGGGTAATGCTTGAGAGGTTATAATGAGCTACTAGCCATAGTTCTGAATGTTACACTTGGCCCTAATATTGCATAGACCCACAGTCGAGTGGTTTTTGCAGAGAGCACTGAGCCTTAAGCTACAGTAACTATTGCAAGCTTCTAATTTCTACGTCTGAGCTTTTGGATGTCTGATCTCAACCATTTATAAAAAAAACAAAACAAAAAAAAACAGCTGTTATACGTCTTCGCCAAAGCCTTCCAGTAATGCTAGTACTTCAGCTTGATCTGCTAATATCTTTGTGTTACATAAGGAAACTTGTTCAGTCCTTTTGGTTTAAAGAAGCTTGTGTTAACTGTGTAAGTTCTGGTGAGAGTGTCTTACATAAAGAGCAAACACCCTCAAGTAATAACCTGCCAGGTCCGCAACTTCCAGGACATAGTGTTCCTGCTCATAGACACATGAATGAAGTGTCACATACTACTGGCTGAAGCTTCAATCTTGTCACGTTGGGTGACATTTCATTAATATGTCAGAGTTATACTGATGTAAGTCCAACCCCTTACTGGTAGGCTCTGCCCATTTTCCCCATTGTGCTGCAGCTGGAGCAGATGGATGGACTGAGGCTGGAGCACACAGCTGCACTGTCACTTCGTAGATTGGAAGAAAGTGTACTGTACATTCTATTGTTGCTGCCCTCAGGAAGAAGGAATAACAGTTTTACATCTGCCAGAAGGTGCAGTAACTCATACTGAGACTTCAGAATATAGTTCCTATAAGCAAAAGGATGCTTTGAAATATTGCATATGGTGAATTGTTCATTTTATTTGCCCTGTCATTTAAAAAATGCTAAACAGTTACTTTGTTGTTTTCTGCAATTCTTATATATGAAGGTATTATGATCTCTTGCAAACTTTCTAAAACTTCCTATCAGACAGAAAGTAAGAGTGATTCTAGTGGCTGCTGAACTTAAAATGAAAGGACATTAAAAACATTTCCGCTGGTGCCCAGAGGAATGTGCCTCCTACAGGCCCATTTCCCAGATCAACGCTGCTGCAAAATTACTGGCTAAAATTCTGGCTCTCAAACTGGCAGCGGTGATGGAGGATCTGGTCCATCAAGACCAGATGGGGTTCATGTCAAGGAAAGGGCACGGATATCAACATCCGTAGACTTTTTCGTAACCTGGCCACCTCTCATGACAATGGGGGCACTAGAGTCATAGCTTCCCTGGACGCGGAGAAAGCTTTTGACTCCATGGAATGGGAATACCTGTGAGTGATCTTAAAGCATTTTGGAATTGGCCCTAAGTTCCTTAACTGGTTAGTTATGCTATATAGATCCCCCCAGGGCCAGGATCCGCACGAATGACACCCTCTCTGTTTTTTTTCTCCTCCAGAGGGGCACCTGGCAGGGATGCCTGTTGTCATCCAGCCTGTTTGCTTTGGCTCTTGAATCACTGGCGATCCTGATTCGGGAGTGACGCAACATTCAGGGACTTAGGGTTGGCCCTCTGGAGGAGAAAATTTCCCTCTATGCTGATGACGCATTGTTATACTTACATGATGCTGGGACCTCGCTGCAAGCGGCACTGGAGACCTGTAACGAATTTGGGCACTTTTCGGGGGTTAGGATTAATTGGTCAAAGTCTGTCATATTTCCGGTGGATACTCAGGCTCGGGGAGCAGCGTTACAGACTCCGATGCTCTGGGTGGAAGAGTTTAAATATCTGGGGATTGTGGTGACAAGGGACCTCCAGGCCTTTCTTCAACCTATTGTCATGAGACTCAGGGAACATTGCTCCAGGTGGAGGGAATTGCCACACAACCTACTAGGCCGCATAAATGTTCTGAAAATGCTCTATTTACCGAAATGTAATTATGTATTCCGGAATTGTCCGGTATGGCTCCCTATTTCTTTTTTAAAGAGCTGGATGTCTGTATAGGCTCATTTTTATGGAAGGGATCTCCCCCAAAGTTGGCCAGATCGACCCTGCAGCTCCCGATGCACTGCAGGGGGCTTGTGCTGCCCAACCTGATGGTATATTATTGGGCTAAGATATTAGTCACTGTGAGATGGTGATTTGAGCAATCCAGGATGACCCGCAACTTTGGGCCCGGTATGGGATTAAGGTCCTCCAAGACATTGTGCATGCAGGGACATTGCTCAGACAGGTATGGACTCCCGGAGAGGATGATCTTCAGATATTATCAGCTGAGGCATGCAGCCAGAGCCCAATTCCCCCCTTCCATAAAATTAAAAGTAGACCCTATTTAAGCAATCCTGGCATAGGAGACTTTATAGAAAACTCTCTACACTATACCTTGCTCTCCTAGGAGTTGACTCACCCAAAATGAATGCATTGTGGGAAAAGTGGCAGACTGACAGCCCTAGTTTGGACAGGGAGACCTGGGAAGAATGTTTTGAGGATGGTTCTAGGCTGGTAGTCTCCTCAGAAACTGCACCAGATTTACCCTCAGAGGTCGCAGGATTGCGCCAGATGCCGGTCCCCCGATAGCACCTATATCAGTGGTTCTCAACTCCAGTCCTCGGGACCCACCAACAGGCCAGATTTTAAGTATTACCTTGGGGAGTTGCAGACTAGAATACTGCAATCACTGAGCAGCAAGTGATATCACCTGTGATGTATTTCAGCTATCTTGCAAACCTGGCCTGTTGGTGGGTCCTGAGGACTGGAGTTGAGAACCACTGACCTATATGCATATATTCTGGACCTGCCCCCCCCCGACAGCATATTGGGCCGTGGTCTTTGAATGCAATAATGTCCGCATGCAGCTGTCACTCCCGGTATTGCCCGAATTGGCCTTGTTGGGCATCCATGATGACGATCAGAGACCCCGCTACACTAAGCTGCTCATCTCCTTTTTGTTGTTTAACGCCAAAAAGGAAATTATGATGAAGTGGGCCTCCCCCTCTCCCCCTAAGGTAGAATCATGGGAATCCTCCATAAATGCTGTGTTACCTCTGTATAAGCTGACTTATATAAACAGAGGTTGCTCCCAGAAATATGAGCGGATCTGGTTACCCCGGATTGCACATTTCTGATTTCTCCATTGGGAAAGACCTATTGCATCACCCCCAGGTCCCGGGGTGGGATCATATTGTGTTCCCACCCCCCCTTCACAGGTCTGACTGTGTGTCTTGAACTTCATGCTAATGTAATCATTGCATGTGTAATAGACTTGACCAGGAACATTGTATAACCTGATGTGCAAATTTTACCTCTTATCCTGTTCTCACTGCCTATTGTTGAATTAATTCTGGATGTTTTACTTTATGTCTGTTAATTGATATATGATGTCTTCTCAATAAAGACCAACCTTGTTGTTAAAATAGGCCCCCTGAAGGCCATAGCATTCTAGGCCATGGTCTATGAGGCCTAATGAAGAATCCAGCTCTACTGACCATCAGGGGCGTTGCTAGGTCTACAAAAGATCTGGGGCTAGAGCCCATAGCAGCGTAGTAAAGAAAGTAAAGAAAGTCATATGCTTGGGTGAGCATACACATGTATATACAGTAATATACGTGGGTGTGTATATATATCCCCAGAGAGCCCCCACTTACATCAGGGTCCCCAGAGAGCCCCCTTACATCAGGGTCCCCAGAGAGCCCCCCTTATATCAGGTTCCCAAGAGAGCCTCCTCCTTACATCAGAGTCCTCAGAGAGCCTCCTCCTTACATCAGAGTCCTCAGAGAGCCTCCCCCTTTCATCAGGATACCCAGAGGGCCCCCCACTTACATCAGGGTTCCCAGAGAGCCCCCCTTACATTAGGGTCCCCAGAGAGCCTCTTCCTTGCATCAGGGTCCCCAGAGAGCCTCCCCTCCCCTTGGGGACCCCTACAGAGACTCGGGGCTATTGGCCCCAGATTCGGGGGCTATAGCCCCAAAAGCCACCCCCTAGCGACGCCCCTGCTGACCATGAATGGTGGTGGTAGAGACACATTTTGAGCAGGCTTATACTGTATAGCACCAGCAATTTCAAGTCCAGTCACTTTACCTTTTTTCAAAATAGTTGGACTGCCTTAACGCAATGTGTGTTAACACACAAAATACCACACAGTAACTTGCATGCTCTAATGCTCCACAACTGACTGATAGGAAGTTATATTATATTTACTTGTTTTAAACTTTTTTGTAATCTTCTTCAGTTGCTTCTTGGTTTCTGGCCTAGGCCAAAATGATGTCATACATCGCAGAAATAATCAAGAACATTTTATTTTCTTCATCTGGAGTAAGAGAAGAGGGACTTTGTCAGTTAAGCACACCATCCTGCATGCATGTCTGAACTAAGGGCAGATGGATTCCAGAAAGTAAATGCTTCATATGCCCTTGCTCAAGATGGCCACGCCAACAAATGCTAAGGGGTGTTTTTCAAAGTGATTTCTCAACAAAATAAAGCATGGGGAAATATATGGATGGGGAGTTCTCTCAAATAATTTAAAAGCCTTTTCATTTTGTGGTGCCCATATAAAGTTTAGTTTTGCTTTAGGCCTTCTTCTAGCTAGCACAATTCCAATCCAAAATTTTGTAAAGTCTTTTTCTTGAAAACCAGAACTATCCAATAATGTGGTGTAGCTCTACCCCCAGAGAAGTCACAGAATTGTTTTGTGATTTCCCTGCGCACATGAAGGTGACACACCCCGGTCACCCAGCACTTACCGACACACCTTAAGGAATTTCAAGCAGTGACCAAGCATATCCTAAAAAAATAGAGATTTAGCAAGTGTACTTATCAAACAATCAATAAAACAACATTGCTATGATCTCTTTCTTTCAATGCAGCTGGAACAGTCGCTCTTTTTCTTTCTACAAGTGGTGGGAGTGCTCTATAGTACAGTCAACAGGCATCCAAATATCATCCTCCCAGGGAGAAGGTTGCTTTTCTGAGTTCTCACCCAATTGTGATTAGTTGTGGCAGGGACCTGTTCATCCAGCAGCAGCAGCTCAGTCTCTTTCCCACACACCTGCTTGCTTCCAGGACATGTAGCATTGCACAGTGTATGGTGGCAGCAGTAGTTTTTGATCAGCCCTCTTCTAGTGAGCAGCATAGCATCAGATAGATCCAGCAAACTCTGGCCACACACCACTGTTCCGCCTTCAATGCAACCTTGTGGTGGTCTCTCTCAGTTGCTCAGCACAGAAAATGGTTGCAGCAGCACATGTCCCCACAGTGGCTTCCTCCCTTCATTCTACAGACTGGTGGCACAACTGTCCTCCAGACCTAGCCAAGATGGCTTCCTCCTGCACTGGAGACACTCCATAGATGATTACAACACGGTCTCCTTAAAGATGGCTACTGCACTTCTGCATTAATGAATATCCAGTTTAACCCTGTCCACACTGCAGAAAGATAACACAGCAGCAATAAAGGAAGAAGTTCCACAGCAGTTTTCAGCAACAGTCCAGGTTACAGTGGCTTCTCATTTGTTTAACAAAAAACCCAGTACAGTTAGGGGCGGCACAGTGGTGTAGTGGGTAGCACTCTCACCTAGCAGTAAAAAGGGTCGCTGGTTCGAATCCCAACCATGACACTACCTGCCTGGAGTTTGCATGTTCTCCCTGTGCCTGCGTGGGTTTCCTCCGGGTACTCCAGTTTCCTCCCACACTCCAAAGACATGCTGGTAGGTTAATTGGCTTCTGTCCAAAAAAAAAAAAACTGGCCCTAATATATGAACTGATGTGAGGGTGTACTCACTCAGGTTGAACTGGATGGACTGGTGTCTTTATTCAACCTTACTAACTATGTAGCTATGGCATATATGTGGGGAAAGGTTTCCAGTGCAGACACAAGCAGGCATTCTCAAGACATAGCAAGCAATCATATTTCAATTTGTTTAAGTGAGCTCAGTAAAATATGCTTTCTGATAGGGTTCACCTTGCACATTCATCTTTGATTTTTTGAATAAGCCCGTTTGAAGCCTACGGCAATATTTCCATTTATAACTGTAAGTGCTGTACATTCCATTAATGCAATTGCAGAAGGAAAAATGCCCTAGGTGATATATTTGTGTCAGCACAGTCTTGTTTGCCCAAATTGATAAAGAGGATTGTGGTTTGTGGTTTTTATTCACTCACAGGCTGTTCACTGTTAATACAACATGGTATGCCCAAAAAGCACCAATAGACAAAAATAGACTTTCTATTAAACAATTAAAGCTAGTGAAGTCCTACTCCATTAAAAACAGTTTTTTGTGTGTTGTGGATGGAACCAGAATTTTCACTGGAAATGGATTATAACCATTAAAATCTTATATATGGGGTACAACCTCTAACATTTTATTTAACCCCTTCGCGTCTAAGGGTAAAACAAATGCTAATTCTTAAGCACAATTTTGACATGCGTTAGTAAAACCATACATATCAGCACAACTACTTTGTGCATCCAGATGGATTATATCTTGGTTTTTTTTCAGGACAAATTGGGCTTTCATTTGGTGGTAAATGGTAATGGATATCTCCTGACTTTGCTCAGCTCTGCCTAGCAGTTCATGTTATACTGCGCTGTAGTAAATTTTGTGCGGTAATGTGTTTTTTTATATTTCTTAAATTTTTTATCTCATGCTTGGACTGCTGTAGGCAGTATGAGGGTTTCCTGCTCTACCTGCAATTAATTGATGTTAAAGCGGTGTTTCGCTAAAAAAAATTTTTTTAGATGTCAGCAGCTGCAAATACTGCGGCTGCTGATTTTAAAAATAAGGACACTCACCTGTCCCGGGGTCCAGCGATGTCGGCACCCGAGACCGAACCGTCGCTCAATCCTCGGGTGCTGCCGCCGCCATTCTCACTGAGGGAATCGGGAAGTGAAGCCTTGCGGCTCCACTGCCCGGTTCCTTATGCCCCGTACACACGGTCGGATTTTCCGACGGAAAATGTGTGATAGGACTTTGTTGTCGGAAATTCCGACCGTGTGTGGGCTCCATCACACATTTTCCATCGGATTTTCCGACACACAAAGTTTGAGAGCAGGCTATAAAATTTTCCGACAACAAAATCCGTTGTCGGAATTTCTGATGGTGTGTACACAAATCCGAAGCACAAAGTGCCACGCATGCTCAGAACGTGTTTTACGTCACCGCGTTCAGAATGATCGGATTTTCCGACAACTTTGTGTGACCGTGTGTATGCAAGACAAGTTTGAGCCAACATCTGTCGGAAAAAATCCTAGGATTTTGTTATCGGAATGTCCGATCAATGTCCGACCGTGTGTACGGGGCATTACTGCGCATGCGCGAGTCGCGCTGCGCGTCTACACTGGTCCCAGTTGTGTTGTGGGAACTGTGTATTTCCCACAACACAACAGGGGTGGGCGGGGAGTCTGCGGCTAGCTGCGGCTAGCTATACCCGGCAGTGGGTGCAGATACCTGTATTATACGAGTATCTGCACCCCCCTCCCCCCTGAAAGGTGCCAATTGTGACACCGGAGGGGGGGGAGGAATCCGATGAGTGGAAGTTCCACTTTAGGGTGGAACTCCGCTTTAAAGTAATATTAAAGGCTAATGATTTTTTTAGCAATATATATAATGTGCATTGACAATCTTGAAGTTTACCTTTCCTTCAGAATTAACTTGTCCCCTGAGTATTGGCTCCACTGTGAGATTTAAGGGTGGCTCCTTTCCCTTGCAGCAGAAGCCACCCTTTCTTGGTAACCTGACTACATAAGGACATGGTGACGCCATGCTGCCTGCAACTACACATACAGGTAGCCAGAGATTACTACAGAAAAATGAAAAACCCATGGCATGCATGCGCTGGTTCAGGCAAAGTGGGCCTTATAGTCCCGCTGCATGAATCAAAGATTAGCAGCGATGTAATGAGTGTACTTTCCCAGACAGAAAGTTTAGAGAAACAGTGGACAGTGAAACAGGATGATGGAGTACTGTAGAAGAAAATGAGTGTGTTTTTTTTCAATTTAGGAGGAAATAGCTTACTATGATGTGCTAAGTTAATGAGTATAGATGAGTTGCTGTACAAATTAAAGAGACTGTGGTACTATGTTAAGCAGAATGCAAATATTCCTAGGCAGAAAGGAGCAGGGCCAGGAATTATAACAGGTAGTTCTCATTGTTAGAACATCCAAGATATATGTAAAAAAGCCAAGGGATGCCACCAATAACTAATAGTTCTCATTTGAGCAAAACAGTAGATTTGGTCTTGAGATCAAAATTGCTGGTATCCAATAGCACAGAGGATCCTGGTACAAGAAAGGAGAGTATGCAGACACAATGTTGGTTTTACATTAGGGTGGGTAAAGCTAGTAGAAGTTTGTTCAAACATGTTTTGTTTTAAGAATATTAGTTTGATTTTCTAATCATTGGTGAGGTCCAGTTGTTGGTTGTTTTCAATTGCAGCAATAAGAAATTTAGAGGGAACATAGAACAAATATCTAACAGTGAATGTGGCTTTTGTGTGAAGTCCTTTTACTCCATAATCGAAAGTAAAAAAGGAAAGGTTCTTTGAAGTACTTTTGAATGATTGTCATGTACCTGGTTCTGAAGCCAAAATGCTGAGAGGGCTCTCTTTGCGGCTAAGTGCTCGGTGTCCCTGAAGTTGGCAATAGGGGTCACCAAGTCTAAAGAAGCAGGAATTGCCGGCTGTGCCACAGGTGGGAGATGCTGATGTGGAGAACTCCCTGTAAGTGTATACCAGATGAGAGGAACAGCAGGACCCAGGAGAACTAGTGGTTGTGCAGACTGCAAATAGCAGGAAGCAGGTTGCAGCAGGTGAGGTCAAAAGGCTGGTCACAGTAGGTAAGTACTACAGGTTGGTACAGCAGGAGGGCACCTCAGGCGGATCACAGCAGGCAGAGCAAGACAGGAGGTGTAGTCATGGATCATAGCAAAGAACAGAGAGCCGGTGGTCAGTAGACAGAGGATCAGAGACATGGTCAGACAGGCAGGGTCATACACAGGGCAGGAGACAGGAGCAGATTCGTCGACAAGCCAAGGTCAAAACTAGGAGAGAGACAAGAGGTATCCAAGAGCAAGCCGGGCCAGTAACAGGTTCTTCAGAAGCAATAGCACACAGGGTAATAGAAAGCAGGAAGCTGAAGACAAGTCAGCGGTGTCTGTGAGCATCAAGCCATCTTTTAAAGGCCAGAGGCTGCCAGAATCTAGTGCAGATGGCGTGCGCTAGATTCTGGTGTGCGCACCATGGCGCACGTGCATGTGCCCATTCGTTCCCATTGGGTGTGCGTGCATTTCTGCGCAAACGGGTGCAGGCATGTTGGGTTTGGCCCAGCTATGTTGGGTATTGGTATATGCCAGGTCTCTGGGCAAGTCACCTCTGGTTTGTTCCCTGACAACGACATTCATCATAAATGTAATGATTAGAAGTTTCGTACAAATGTTGGTTCAAAAATATACTACTGTATGGCTAGCTATAGTGTGTGTGCGTGTGTTTGAGTGTGTGTGTGTGTGGGGGGGGGGGGGGAATCGTGCCCTATGCTGAAAACTTACATTGTCTATCTCCTGGTGCTGAAAGTAAAATTTTCCCCTTTGTGTAGAGTGATTTTTTTAAAATGTGCCTGGGATTGTCCTTGTGGAGCAAAGCAACAGTTTCACTAGCTGGAGAACATACTCACCTTTTCCTCACTCTCCTGCTGCTCCCATTAGTCACCAGTGGCAAAAAATGTTTTAGCCCTGTTGAAGCTCTGAGTTTCAACCTAGAACTTACACAGAGCTGAAGAATGCAGCTCCATGGCCAGTGGTCAGGCACCTGCACTGTCACGTAGGAGGAAGGGAGGAGAATCACATAACCCTCTATACTTGAAAATATGAAAAATTTGGTTTCCACTCTCATTGCCTAAATGGAACACAGATGGATCAAATAAAAGGTAAGCATAATCTGCTGGTGAAGCGATCGATAAACTCATAGGTGTGTGCAGCCTATTGCATAAGGGTGTGCAAGCTAAAGCTCAAACACACGTGTGTTTGTATCTACATACACTATATTACCAAACATATTGGGAGGCGAGTCAAGTTCCTCCACCCCAAACTCACTCATCCATGTCTTCAAATGTACCTTGCTTTATGCACTGGTGCGCAGTCATATTGGAACAGGAAGGAGACATCCCAAAACTGTTCCCACAAAGTTGGGAGCATGATATTGTCCAAAATATCTTGGTGTGCTGACGCCTTAAGAGTTCCCTTCACTGGAATTAGGGGCCAAGCCCAACCCCTGAAAAACAACCCCACACCATAATCCCCCCTCCACCAAAGGATTTGGACCAGTGCACAAAGCAAGGTCCATAAAGACTTGAATGAGCGAGTTTGGGGTGGAGGAACTTGACCGGCCTGCACAGAGTCCTGACCTCAACCTGAAAGAACACCTTTGGGATGAATTAGAGCGGAGACTGCGAACCAGGCCTTCTCGTCCAACATCAGTGCCTGACCTCAAAAATGCGCTTCTGGAAGAATGGTCAAAAATTCATATAGACACACTCCTAAACCTTGTGGACAGCCTTCCCAGAAGAGTGTCCCAATACTTTTGACAATATAGTGTATATGTTACCCCGGCACATTAATCTGTGTAAACACTTCTCTATAGCAGAGCCGATAAGAAGGAGGTGTGACGGGAGTCACTTTTGGGCACAGGGTGACTGAGAAAATATATCTTGGATTACTTAAAATGGGACAGTAATATTTATCCACAATATCTCCCAGGATATATGTAAAGACTATTCTTGGTTTGTTTGATTCTGAACTCAACATGTTAGTTGAGAGAGCTGATAAGATTGCCCTATAGAACTGGGTAGGAGTCGGACAGTCTCCTCATACTATAGTTCGTTGCCTACTAGGCTGAGGAAGGGGGGTGGAAATCACTGTTTGTATTGTTAATTTTAATTAGCTCCTGCCATTGTAAGAAGGTGTTCTGTGTGTATACTAATGTGTGAGGCTCGGTGACAACAAGTCTGACCTGTAGTGAAATCCTGATTAATCATACAGTGCTCAGGAGGGCATGGAGTCACATCGGCTGCTTTAAGGGATTAGTTAATTAGTTCATGTTAAGTCTGTTTCTGGTTACAGTTGTATTGTTAGAGTAATATGAGCAGGAGGGAGGACCTCCTCTTCTACTGTATATAAGACTGTATTCTGGTTCTAATAAAAGATTCTGATTCCTGTTTGACCCTCCGTACAAGGCCTCGTCTCGTATTTGAGGAGAAGAATTATTCGTATGGATTTCTTGTTTGGCTGATTGGAGTGTTCGGTAGCTGCCTTTGTGTTCGGGAATGGAATGTCCTAAACGGTTTTAACCCCTTTCATACTCGGAGTGTCCTTACAGGAGGTCTTGCCCATCTTCCTGCCAGCACACAGAGCTATATGCTAAAGCGTATGGAGTGATTAGGGTGTGCCTAGGCACATCCGGCACACCCCGTGCGCACGCCTATGGATGAACTTAACCAGTTGCTTTAGCCTGCCTTGGCAAAGCACTGGTTTGCAATAATGTTTATTAAAGTTTTAAGCTTTTATTTTAAAATAAAAATGAAAACACTTGACTAATGAAAGAAAGACCATGTTCATTGAAAAGCAAAACATTTTGGTTCTTATTACATATGTCCATGTTTCATGGTTTGTTGAATTGCTGTTAGGCAATTTCCACAGCATGTTTTGCAAAATAGGTTAACTTGCTGTATGTATTATATAACTGACCCCAGCTTTAGAAAGAGTGCCCCTGACATTTAATGAGGAGTCTAATATCTGGTGTTTGGCAGAAGGAGCACAATGTCTTGGCCTGGCTAGACATTCTTGGGATGCTTGGAATTGCTGTACATAGCATGGGTTGTTTTGTGCTGGACAGTTCCCAAAGTGTAGAGAAACATTCATTATCATTAAGAAAACATCAAGCTGAAGCCGCTTGTTGTTGGCTGTTTAAGTCAGCAAAGCACAATCCTAGATTTAATGGTAATTCCACCAAAAAGTGGGTTCTTAAATTACTCAGGGACTCTAACTCGAGGATTGTCAAAACTGAGTTCCTTGCTCTGTTCCCCACTCTGGGGCCTTTACAAAGGATAAAATCATCAGCAGATCACTTAAAGCAACATTCAACACTCTTGTAATGTCCAGGACAGGCGGGTGAAGCTGGAAATTTTAATTGCCAATGTAAGAAGGCAGTGAAACATTTAAACCATGACTAGTCAAAAGAAATATTAACTTAGTGTAATCATTCTTTGTAAAGTATATCAAAACTCAAAAATATATTTATTTCCACATTGTATTTAATTTACTGTATTTCTAGCCTACTCCTAGTAATCTGAATGAGTCATGGGAATAACAGGAGAGGGGAAATCTTTCAATGAGGAAACCAGTTCTGGTCAAAACTGTCTAAGATGGGATTTCCGATCCTACTTCCTGCTATGTCTCTGGGGCACATACAGCAAGAATAAAATGAAAAAAAGTTTGAGCTTTAGGTTTTTTAAGTGTACTTTTAACTGAACATAGCTGGGTTTGGTTTAAGGCAGGTTTGAGGAACACACTAGAGTTTGACTGTCGTATCCCAAACCCCACTGAACTAAATCGGAGCCGAATGTTAAAAACGGTAATGCCGCGTACACACGGTCGGGCGGACGCCGACGGACTAAAGCTGGCTGACAATCCGATCGTTTGTGGGCTTCCCCGGACTTTCAGCGGACTTTTCCAGCCTCAAATCTGACGGACTTTAGATTTGAAACATGCTTCAAATCTTTACGTCGTAACTACGCCGGACCCAGAAATCCGCTCGTCTGTGTGCTAGTCCGAAGGACAAAAACCCATGCTAGGGCAGCTATTGGCTACTGGCTATCAACTTCCTTATTTTAGTCCGGTGTACGTCATCACGTACGAATCCGTCGGACTTTTGTGTGATCGTATGTAGGCAAGTCCGTTCGTAAGAAAGTCTGCCGCAAGTCCGCCGCAAGTCCGCCAAAAGTCCGCCAAAAGTCTGACAAAAGTCCGTCGAAAGTCTGTCGGACAGGCTGTCGGACTTTTGTAGCCGAAAAGTCCGACCGTGTGTACGCGGCATAATGGTAGTTTTTTTAGGCTAATAGACTGTCAAACAAATAGCATAGGGGACTGGACACTTCCTTTGGGGGACATGCACCAAAGCAAAAGAAAGAAAAAAATGAATTTAGCAGGCAGCAAAGATTTCATTACCCACTTTAATACTGGGACCTTTCACCCCTTCCCTGCCCTTTCCTGCCAAGGCCAATTTTCAGTTTCCAGTGCTGACGCACTTTAAATGACAATTGCGTGGTCATGCAACACTGTACCCAATGAAAATTTTAACATTTTTTTGAGACAGATAGAGCTTTCTTTTGGTGGTATTTAATCACAACAGGGTTTTTTATTTTTTTTCTAAACAAAGAAAAAAAAGACCAAAAATTTTGGGGAAAAAAGTTTTTCTTATGCCCCGTACACACGGTCGGACATTGATCGGACATTCCGACAACAAAATCCTAGCATTTTTTCCAATGGATGTTGGCTCAAACTTGTCTTGCATACACATGGTCACACAAAGTTGTCGGAAAATCCGATCGTTCTGAATGCGGTGACGTAAAACACGTAGGTCGGGACTATAAATGGGGCAGTAACCAATAGCTTTCGTCTCTTAATTTATTCTGAGCATACGTGGCACTTTGTGCGTCAGATTTGTGTACACACGATCGGAATTTCCGACAATGGATTTTGTTATCGCAAACTTTGTGTGTCGGAAATTCCTATGGAAAATATGTGATGGAGCCTACACACAGTCGGAATTTCCGACAACAAGGTCCTATCACACATTTTCCATTGGAAAATCCGACCGTGTGTACAGGGCAATAGTTTCTGTTATAACATTTTGCAAATAAGAAATGTTTCTCCTTCACTGATGGGCACTGATGAGGCTGCACTGATGGGTACTGATGAGGCAGCACAAATGAGGCGGCACTAATAAGGAGGCACTAATGAGGCTGCACTAATGAGAAGGCACTCATGAGGCTGCACTGATGGGCGGCATTAATGGTCACTGATAGTCAGCACTGATGGGCACTGATAGGCGGCACTGATGTGGAGTCACTGATAGCACAGAGATGAGCACTAATAGTTGTAATGCCAAGGACAGGCGGCACTGATGGGCACTGATAGGCAGCACTGATGGGCACTGATGGGATTGCACTTATAATCAGGACACTGATGATCAGTGCCCTGATTATCGATATAAATGTCCCCTGTCCCACTTGCAGGGTTACCGGCTTTCCCCTCCTCACACTGTGACAGCGTGTGAGGAAAGGAATGCCGATAACCGGCGATTTTTTTTTACATGTGATCAGCTGTGATTGGACAGTCAGCTGGAGGGAGAGGAGAAGAAGCCAGCTTTCAGCTTCAGCCGCTATGCAGATCACCCTCCTGTCTGATTCACCCAGCTGGGCCTCACTGCTGACCTGGGCACCATACAGGAGCAATGGTGGTACCCCTTTATCCACTTATCCACTGGATTAGTGAGTGGTGGTTTAGTGACAGATAGTCTGTGTCGATGGCTGGGAAGGTTCCCCTGAGCACACCCGCTTGTTATCTGAGCACCCATGTCTCATGGGCCCCAAGTGTTGGGCAGGATCCCTTAATCGATTTTTGACTCCCAGACTATCTGTGAAGGGCTTACCGTATATACTCGAGTATAAGCCGAGATTTTCAGCCCTTTTTTTAGGTTGAAAGTGCCCCCCTTGGCTTATACTCGAGTCACCACCATCTGCCTACCTGATCAGCGTGTCATGCAGACAGACGGCGGCCAGCGTGTCATAAAAACACACAGCGGCCATTCCAGTGTTCAAAAGCCGCGCCTCCTCCTTGTCTGTGATAGGCAGAACACTCAATTTCCCAGCAGTCAGTGTTCAGCCTATCACGGACATCCTCTCATCCTCGTCCGTGATATGAGGATGAGCGGATGTCTGTGATAGCCTGAACATTGACTGTTGGGAAATTGAGTGTTCTGCCTATCACAGACTAGGAGGAGGCACAGCTTTTGAACACTGGAATGGCCGCCGTATGTTTTTATGACACACTGATCGGTGAATGCAGAGCGGCACACGGTGGATGCAGAGTGGCACACGGAGGCACACAGGACACAGAGAGGATGCAGATTGGCATAGGTAGGCTGCAATGGACGCAGGGAGGTATACACAGGACACAGTGAGGTAGGCAGATCTGCACAGGTAGGCATGCACAGGACACAGGGAGGTATGCACAGGACACAGGGAGGTATGCACAGGACACATGGAGGTATGCAATAGACACAGTGAGGTATGCACAGGACACAGGTAGGTATGCACAGGACACAGGGAGGTATGCAATAGACACAGTGAGGTATGCAAAGGACACAGGGAGGTATGCAATAGACACAGGGAGGTATGCACTGGACACAGGGAGGTATGCACTGGACACAGGGAGGTATGCACAGGACACAGGGAGGTATGCGCAGGACACAGGGAGGTATGCAATAAACACAGGGAGATATGCACAGGACACAGGGAGGTATGCACAGGACACAGGGAGGTATGCGCAGGACACAGGGAGGTATGCAATAGACACAGTGAGGTATGCAAAGGACACAGGGAGGTATGCACAGGACACAGGGAGGTATGCACAGGACACAGGGAGGTATGCAATAGACACAGTGAGGTATGCACAGGACACAGGGAGGTATGCACAGGACACAGGGAGGTATGCAATAGACACAGTGAGGTATGCACAGGACACAGGGAGGTATGCACAGGACACAAGGAGGTATGCAATAGACACAGTGAGGTATGCGCAGGACACAGGGAGGTATGCAATAGACACAGTGAGGTATGCAAAGGACACAGGGAGGTATGCACAGGACACAGGGAGGTATGCACAGGACACAGGGAGGTATGCAATAGACACAGTGAGGTATGCACAGGACACAGGGAGGTATGCACAGGACACAGGGAGGTATGCAATAGACACAGTGAGGTATGCACAGGACACAGGGAGGTATGCAATAGACACAGTGAGGTATGCAAAGGACACAGGGAGGTATGCACAGGACACAGGGAGGTATGCACAGGACACAGGGAGGTATGCAATAGACACAGTGAGGTATGCACAGGACACAGGGAGGTATGCACAGGACACAGGGAGGTATGCAATAGACACAGTGTGGTATGCACAGGACACAGGGAGGTATGCACAGGACACAGGGAGGTATGCAATAGACACAGGGAGATATGCACAGGACACAGGGAGGTATGCACAGGACACAGGGAGGTATGCGCAGGACACAGGGAGGTATGCAATAGACACAGTGAGGTATGCAAAGGACACAGGGAGGTATGCACAGGACACAGGGAGGTATGCACAGGACACAGGGAGGTATGCAATAGACACAGTGAGGTATGCACAGGACACAGGGAGGTATGCACAGGACACAGGGAGGTATGCAATAGACACAGTGAGGTATGCACAGGACACAGGGAGGTATGCACAGGACACAAGGAGGTATGCAATAGACACAGTGGTGTGGTATGCACAGGACACAGGTAGGCATGCACAGGACACAGGGAGGTATGCAATAGACACAGTGAGGTATGCACAGGACACAGGGAGGTATGCACAGGACACAGGGAGGTATGCATAGGACACAGGGAATTATGCACAGGACACAGGGAGGTATGCACAGGACACAGGGAATTATGCACAGGACACAGTGAGGTATGCACAGGACACAGGGAGGTATGCAATAGACACAGTGAGGTATGCACAGGACACAGGGAGGTATGCACAGGACACAGGGAGGTATGCACAGGACACAGGGAATTATGCACAGGACACAGGGAGGTATGCACAGGACACAGGGAGGTATGCACAGGACACAGGGAGGCATGCAGCTGCAGATGGGCATTGTTGACCCTCTTTTTCCACTTACAGTAGCTGCTGTATTTCTCACCCTCGTCTTATACTCGAGTCAATAAGTTTTCCCAGTTTTTTGTGGTAAATTAGGGACCTCAGCTTATATTCGGATCGACCTATACTCGAGTATATACGGTAGTCTTGGCCTCCCAGGCCTTGCTTCTTAGGCCTGCGCCCTGGAGAAGGATGCTGAAAAAGAATTCTGTTTAGTCAAATTCCTGGTTTTTGGTCCAAATGTTTACAACTATATTGTGAGAGGGACTGAACATAATTGAAGGCACTGGTCCATCCACCTATAGTATTCCTCACTGCACTGAGGCATAGCCAAAATAGTGCAATCCTGTGGCAGAGGTCAGAAAATATTACAAAATGGAGGGAATTTTTGCTGTTGTTTTTGGGGTATCCTTTGGAGTAATGCACTGTGACCAATCAAAGTCACTGCTGAAGTCAGATCCACACAAGATGAATTCTAACTGGTTGCTATGGGTTACTGCATGTGAGAATTAGAACTTTCTGACACTTTTTTTAATAAGGTTGTAAATGTTAGCACACATTTACAGTCAAAATGTGTTACCTTTTAATATGTGATTTATGATATATGCAGTTAAATAAACATAATGCAGTGTAACAGATTCCCATTATTAATTTATCAGCTAAAAACTCTTGTAAAATGTGTTTATCGGAGACTGGCGATGATGGCATAAGTGTTATATGTATGCTTTGTCAGAATTGCTGACATGAGAATTGCATAACCTTAATGCACTTCTTCCCATATATCCAAATTCCAAACCTCTGCTGTAATTTGTGTTGCTTTTTTAAATTAGCAAACCCAGGGCGATCTCCCCGCTGAATACCGTCCATCTCTATAAGGTCAGTGTGTTAGAAGGACGAATATTGAAATTAATTATAAAGAAATGTACTGAAAGGATAGACTGGGGGGTCAATTCAGAGAATTGAACCCCATGCCAGGCACTGTTAGAACACCATGTACAGTTATCGGGTTCACGTGTTTCCCTTTATAAGAAAAGTATATTACAAACCATGTCTAAAGTTTAAAGTATATCTAGACTGAAGAACAAAGAATGTAACATATTGCAGCTTAGTAGTCCCATAGATGCAAAAGTTCATCTTCTTTTCATCTTTTTTTTTCAGATTTTTTTTTTCTTTATTTTCACCTGATGATCCTGCCAGAAACACACTTCTTATACTAGGGTGACAAAGCTCATCATAGTGGATCTACAGAGGAGCAACATTAGTACAGGACTACAGAGCACCTCCCTACTTATCTTTTGGACGTGGTCGGTAGTCCAAAGAGACATCTGGGAACAACTCTGACAATTGTGCAGAACAGATCAGCAAGATATCTGCTCGCAAGATTTTTTGGCAGATTTTTTTTTTGTGGGGGGGGAGTTGAGCTTATCGCACATATAGAACAAAACACCTTCAGTGATATATTTAACAGACTAAAATTGAGCGAATAGAAGTTCATTGTTCGGGTTTACATACACTTTACCACTTCAGCCCTGGAAGGATTTACTCCCTTCCTGACCAGAGCACTTTTTGCAACACAGCACTGCATCACTTTAACTGACAATTGCGCGGTCGTGCGACATTGCACCCAAACAAAATTGACGTCCTTTTTTTTCCCCACAAATAGAGCTTTCTTTTGGTGGTATTTGATTACCTCTGCGGTTTTTATTTTTTGTGCTATAAACAAAAAAAGAGCGATAATCATGTGATAAAATCTATATTTTTTACTTTTTGCTATAGTAAATATCCCCAAAAAATATATAAAAAAAAAAACACATTTTTTTTCAGTTTAGGCTGATATGTATTCTTCTACATATTTTTGGTAAAAAAATAAGCGTATATTGATTGGCTTGTGCAAAAGTTATAGCGTCTACAAATGGGCATAGATTTATAGCATTTTTATTATTTTTTTTTTTTACTAGTAATGGTGGCTATAAAAATGCACTGATTACTGTGTAAATGACAATGGCAGGGAAGGAGTTAAACAATAGGGGGCGATCAAGGGGTTAAGTGTGTCCTAGGGAGGTGTTCTAACTGTGGGGGGGGATGGGCTACTATTGACATAACATCACTGATCCAGATGAGAGGGAAAAGTAGATCCCTGTCATGTCACTAGGCAGAACGGGGAAATGCCTTGTTTTTGTGACACGATCGCAGGCCCCCGGCGGACATCGAGTCAGCGGGACCCGCGGGCATGGTGCCGCGATTTAAAGGAGGTGTACCTGTACGCCTATTTGCCTGGCCGTGCCATTGTGCCAACGTAGATCGTCGTGCGCTGGTCGGCTAGTGGTTAAAATTGAACTGTCGGTGGCTGGGTATAGCTTTAAAATCTTAGAAACTGTTATGTATAAACTGACCATTCCTTGCAGGCCACCCAGAGCGCCCCCCACATGCTTCAGCAGTATTCTCTCTCACCCATTATGGATGCTACTGCCATACTAGTCCTGCTGTGCTGTCCTCTTTCAGGATCAGAGGTCTGCCCAACACTTGCACAATAATGAATTTCTGCCCATTAGTGTTCATTTTGACATCAAATTTCTATTTAGTTTTAGTCATAGTCTTTTGACTAAGATGTCATTTCAGTTTTAATCATATTTTAGTCATCAGAATTGTTTTAGTTTTAGTCGTATTTTAATTAACTAAAATCTCCAGTACATTTTAGTTAACTAAAATCTTACAGGTTTAGTTAAATTGTAATGTATTTTTAAAAATTACGTAAGGAGTGCCATAGCTGCCATAACCCGGTATCTTCTTCAACAGCGGGCGGTCTGCTTTTAGCGGACCGCTTTGGCAGATTCGCCGCGAGATCACTTTTAAACGGGGGTGGGAGAGGGCCCCCCCACCACGTTCCGGTGGTCTACGCCGCTTACTGGAGTCTTCAGTATCGGCGAAGACGATCAAGTCCTCTTCTCTGACAGGCTGGATGCCAAGTGAGGGACAGATGGCCCCAGATCTCACATTTAAGAGGTCCTGTCATGCTTTTTTTCTTTTACAAGGGATATTTACATCCCTTGTAACAGGAATAAAAGTCACCCCATTTTTTTTTGTTAATAGGATAGTTTCAAAATAAAAAATAAAAAGTAAAATAAATAGGAAAAAAATCAAAAATAAATTAAAAGTGCCCCCTCCCGCCAGGCTCGCGCACAGAAGAGAAAGCATATGTAAGTCGTGCCCGCATATGAAAACGGTGTTCAAACCACACATGTGAGGTATCGCCGCGATCGTTAGAGTGAGAGCAATAATTCTAGCACTAGACCTCCTCTGTAAGTCAAAACTGGTAAGCTGTAGAAATGTTTAGACGTCACCTATGGAGATTTTTAGGGTTCAAAGTTTGTCGCCAGAACTGCAAGTTTGAGCAGGCGCAATTTTGATGCATGACATGTTGGGTATCAATTTCACAATATAACAAAAATTAAAAATGGGCTAACTTTACTGTTGTATTATTTTTTAATTCAAAATAGTGTATTTTCTCAAAAAAATTTGGCTTGTAAGACCGCTGCGCAAATACGGTGTGACATAAGGGGGGTGATTTACCAAGAAGAAGGCACTGCACCAGTTCATACATTTATTGGTGCGCTGGAAAAGTCATTAATTGAACGTGCGAATCGGCACACATTGAAACGCAAATTGCCATAATAAATACCCGCATATGTAAACTGCAACTGGCGCTAGGGTAACTGCAGTTTTCTCATTGATAATAGCGCATGCCCAATACAATTGGTTAATTTCATCTCATTGGATGTGTCTTGTTAGGCGATTAGTAGGTGTTTTCAGTTAATTAACCCTTTTGATGCTAATCTCAATTCTATCACTTCTAATATATCTTTGAATTTTTTTTTTTTACCCAAATCTTTCAATACATTACAAAGAACAGAGAAGTGTTTCTAAACCCAATAAATTAATATTTTCAGATCTTGATCTTTAAACCATACACTGCAATCAGTTACATCTTAAATAAATTAGATTTATGCCTGTTTGATTTCCTATTATTTGAATTAATTGTTCAAGTGCATCTTCCTATTATGTATTTTGCCTAAATATCGAGTTGTACAGAGCTTGGCCAATCAGATTGCATAGTGCATGACCATATTAAGTGCCAAATTTGGAATGTAGATGTGCCATGACCCACTTGTATTTTCCTAACGATATTTCTTGGGCATTATACAAGGCACATGAAAAAACACCTTTTTTCAAGACATGCTAGAGTGATCTGGAATCTTCAAACTACGGCTCTCCAGCTGTTGCAGAACTACACATCCCATGAGGCATTGTAAAACTCTGACATTCACAGACATGACTAGGCATGATGGGAATTGTAGTTCCTGAACAACTGGAGGGTCGTAGTTTGAAGACCCCTGTGCTAGACCATTATTATGTCTCCAGAATTTGGAGTGTGGCATCTACCCAACTTCTCTCTGCTGGTGTCTATATATATCTATATATGCACACACACTGAAGCAGGAAGGACATTGGCCCGGAAGTGAATCTGTACACAGGAAGTAGGTGTGTGTTTTGAGGCCAAATCATTTAGACATACACACATGACCCACACAAACACCACCTCATGTAAAAATAAATTAAAAATTATCTTAATTGGCAAATAAGGATCATCTCTTCCTCAGAGAACAGTGAGTGGGGCATGGTGGTGGGAAGAAATTCACAGAAGGACAAGCAGCTTCCTGGAGGGGCGTGATGTCATTCCACCACTTCCGGTGTCTTGCCGAATAAGTTCCTTCGGCGGATAAGTTCCCCCCTGTACTGCGCAGGCGCAGCGCCTGCGCAGTACCAACTAGTAACAGCCGCCGGAGATAGCCGAAGCTCAAAATCCACAATCAGCTGTACACGGCGCCTGCGCTCTGGGTCCAGCTTCCTTCCCTACCATCCAAGTGGACCTAGAGGGGGAATCTAAAAGAGCCGAGCGCAGCAAGGCCGTGCCCGAAGCGCGGCGAGCGAAGCAAGCCCGCGAGGGGCCCTCTTACAGGCGCCGTCTACAGCTGATTTGGACCTATTCCCCTTCGGCTATTTCCGAGTGGAACTTTCTCGGCAGAACACCGGAACCAGATATGCGCCACGGGTACATACAGTACCTCTGCGCACACAGTAGTTGCGAATCTCACATACACAGCGGTCACGCATCTAGATGCATTTGGTGCATCTAGCTGCAGGAACCAATTTTTATGGAAATTAATAGTAAAGCAAATGCAGATTTCCAGGACTGGACTAACAAATGTTTCTAGTGAAAGGCAACTGGTGTTTTCTATTAAACAAGGTCTAAATGGGCCATTGACATGCATCACAGTTGATCTTAGGAATGTGTCTTTGCAAAGGTAAACTAAATGAAATCCTTTCTTATTTTTGCTTGGGGATAGAGTGCAGAGGGATTAGAAGTCTTGTCAGTTTTTGGGGATGTCTGCACCCCCCCGGATAGGGTGAAGACACCTCCCAAATTTTGCCAGTTTCTCCTTTAAATTTATTCACTTCCTGTCACATAGCCAAACAAGCAGTGAGGGTAAAACTCTGCCAATGTCTTTCCTTGGGGACACACAGGTCAATCTAAATAGTTTCCCCGTTAGGTAAATTGTACTCTAGCATTTTGCTCTGTACACCCCAAATTATTAGGTATCTTGGACTTTGGGGTTTATTTACTAAAGGCAAATCTACTTTGCACTACAAGTGCACTTGGAAGTGCAGTTGCTGGAGATCCGAGGGGGACATGCAAGGAACATAAAAAAACAGCATTTGGGGTGTACACAAAGTGCTAGAGTGCGATTTGCCTAACGGGGACACTAGTTAGATTGACCAGTGGCGTTGTTAGGTGGGTGCGGGAGGTGCGGGCCGCACCCGGGTGACACTCGCCAGAGGGGTGACACCTGTAGGTAGCGGCACGCACCACTAACACTGCCCGCTGCCCTGATCTGCGCCACCGGACTTGCGCTGTGTCCCTTAGCACAGCAGACTGAAGCCGCCTCCCCCTCCTCTCTGTTTACATCCACACAAGAGGAGGAGGAGCCCGAGGGACACACACGGCTGTGTGTATCATCCGCGCTGTTCTGAGGTCTGTAAACTTTATGTATATGTGGGTGGACATGTGCAGGGGGTGTCTATACTAATGGGGGGCTCTGCACTGAAGGGGGATTCTATGCTAATGGGGGGCTCTGCACTTAGGGGGGATTCTATACTAATGGGGGGTCTGCACTGAGGGGGGATTCTATGCTAATGGGGGGCTCTGCACTGAGGGGGGATTCTATACTAATGGGGGGTCTGCACTGAGGGGGGATTCTATGCTAATGGTGGGCTCTGCACTGAGGGGTATTCTATACTAATGGGGGGCTCTGCACTGAGGGGGGATTCTAAGCTAATGGGGGGCTCTGCACTGAGGGGGGATTCTATACTAATGGGGGGTCTGCACTGAGGGGGGATTCTATACTAATGGGGGGGTCTGCACTGAGGGGGGATTCTATACTAATGGGTGGCTCTGCACCGAGGGGGGATTCTATGCTAATGGGGGGCTCTGCACTGAGGGGGGATTCTATGCTAATAGGGGGCTCTGCACTGAGGGGGGATTCTATACTAATGGGGGGGTCTGCACTGAGGGGGGATTCTATACTAATGGGGGGTCTGCACTGAGGGGGGATTCTATACTAATGGGGGGTCTGCACTGAGGGGGTTCTATACTAATGGGGGTTGGCACTGAGGGGGGGATTTTATACTGATGGGGGAGTCTGCACTGAGGGGGGATCCTATACTGATGGGGGTCAGCACTGAGGGGGGTGTATGTACTGATGGGGCGGTCTGCACTGAGGTGGGAGGTTGATACTGATGGAGGGGGCTCTGCAGGCTCTGCATCGAGGGAGGGTTTCTGTACTGATGGGGGGTCTGTACTGAGGGAGGGGGTCAGTACTTAGTGGAGGGTCTATACTGAGGAAAGAGGGTCTACACTGAGCGGGGGTCTGTACTGATAGAGGGGGTCTGTACTGAGGGAGGGGAGTCTGTACTTAGTGGGGGGTCTATATTGATGGAAGGGGGTCTGTACTGAGGGAGGGGGGCTATATTGATGGAGTGGGGTCTGTAGTTAGTGGAGGGGGGTCTGTACTGAGGTAGTTGGTGGAGGGGTGTGACACCAATTTTTTCGGCACCGGGTGACACCAACCCTAGTGATGCCACTGAGATTGACCTGTTTGGCTATGTGACAGGAAGGGAAGCCAATTTTCAGAAAAGGGACACAAAGCCCAACCTAAAAAAGACAAGCAGGGGTTCTAACACTCACTTGGCTTCCCTCAAATGCCCACAATTAGAATAGGATTGTCTGGAGCTAGATTTTAGCTCAGTGCTCTAAATCAGTTGTTCTCAACCCTGTCCTCAAGTACCCCCAACAGGCCATGTTTGCAGGTTTTCCTTCATCTTGCACAGGTGCTTAAAATCAGAGCCAGGAGCTTGGTATTTTGGACAGCTATTTTAGCTAAAATAAATTCCCAAAACATGTCCTGTTGGGAGTACTTGAGGACTGAGGCTGAGAACCACTGCACTAAAATGGAAAATAATATAGTATTTACCTGTCTGTAATTTTCCTTTCCTGGTGCCTATCCATGGAAGCCAATGCACAATCCATGCATATGCTGCCATGAAGGCACGAGGAAAGTACTGTAGCTTTTAGACAAATCACACCTTTTTTTGTTTTGCCATACCAATCAGCCTAGATAAGCTTCAGCTGTGAAATCTGTTGCATGAAAATTGTTTAGGGGGAAGTGTAAAACGCATAACTTGGATTGAGCATGCATCTGCAAAACAAATTATTAAACAAAACACATAAAACAAAAATTTGCTACAAATTTTATTGGTCAACAAAAACAGGACTTGGAAAAGAGCAAGTAAAGCAAAAAACACATGTATGTTAATTTGAGACACTAACAGAATATGGTTTCGAGGTCTGACAATTTTGCAGAGGAAATTAACAGGAGTTAAAAGGACTGCGCCCACAAACGGACAGTCTCTTAAGGATTTAAACATTTATTAGTCACAACATCTTGAGGAAGATTTAGCAAAATGCAGCACAGACAAGGCTGGGGTCGTGGGGGGCTGCAGACAGGGGGCTTTACGGAATGTGGAAAACCCCTTTAAATTAGTGGGTACAAGGTGCTTTGTGGTTGGTATTGGGCTGAGCCCAACATGCCACAATGGCAGCCAGCTGTGTTGAGTGCATGTGGCCTTGTATAGTTCAGGAGGGGGTTGGGGCGATCGCTCTTCTCGCCCCATTCCTAGCTGGCCCTGTTGTATGCTCTGAAAAAGGATGTGGTTTGGATTGGTGAAGGCAGCTCACAGCCTTTGGAGAATAGAGTGGAGTGTGGAGATCCCCTTTAAAAGCAAAAGTTAGCCCATGGAAATCCAAGGGGTTAGAGGGGGGAGAAAAGAGTATTGGAGAATGAAGTGTGGAGTTCCCCTTTAAAAGCTAAAGTTAGTCAATGGAAATCCTAAGGGTTAGAGGGGGTAGACAACAGCATTGTAGAATGGAGTGTGGAGTTCCCCTTTAAAAGTAAAAGCTAGCCCAAGGAAATCATATGCATTAGAGGGGGAAGGTTAAATGCCCTTTTAGGAGGAGCTAGAGGAGTGAGAGTCTTTTTACATAATTTTAACAAGGTGCATGTCACATGTTGGCAAAGTAACATGCTAACATGACCTGTGTGCAAATCTCCTTAAAAAAAAACATAAAGGTGAACCAGCGTAAAAAAAAAATTAGCGGTGCGCCCGTTCAACCCACGTAATTGCATGTACGTTGCTTACCATTTACTAAGATCTTGGCTGCACAGTGGACAAACTCATGTGAATGAGTGCAAGAGCCGCTTGCGCATGCGCACTGCTTACATTGATCTCACGCAGTTCTAAACGTACTCGCAGGATTTCTTTGAAAAAGTTACTTTCTCATTCTATTTTGGGTATATTTGTTACTTGGGCAGTTGTTACTAAACTTCCTCACATCACCCCATAATATTGGCACCTCCATCCTCTGTTAATGTTGAATTTGAGATCCCGTGCGCCATGTCCATAGAGGCGCACAGATTGCATTCTCCCATGCGCTAAGATCGCTATAGTAAATGGGGGATTAGCTCTCTGTTACCGGCGCGCCATTTCGTAAATATGGAAATGTGCGCCTCTACTGATGGTGCACGGCTTTCGTAAATCACCCCCAAAGTTCTGCAACAACCGCAATTTTATTCTCTAGGGTGTCTAAAAAAAATATATAATGTTTGGGGGTTAAAAGCACAAGAGTTTAATAGCAAATTTACTTACAGCAAAGATAAGTTACACAGGCATATCGGAAAAACATCACTCATACACTCTCCACGAGTGCTAAGACATCACCGCTTTTCCTTGCCTGACATACGTTTCGTTCAAAAGAACATCTTCTGTGAGAGTGAGAGAGAGAGCTGTACGTGATGTCATAAGCCTAGGCTTTTTACAAGACAATAAACAGGAAGTGGGCTGTATAAGGGATTTACTGTCAGAAAAAAAAACAATTTTACTATCCAAAGTTAAAACAACAAGGGCAGAAGATTTAATAGATGGAAAGAAGAAAAAATTACTGAAGTTCTCCTTTAAGCATTTCTCTAGAGTTTCCAAAGTCATTATATACTTCTAGACTAGAGTAAAGATCGAATAACATGTAATTATTTATGGTATTAGGGTTTGAACATGCACTACAGACACAGATTTAGACGTTGTAAAATACATCCAGTGTTAATTTTGACATCAAATTTAGATTTTTTTAGTCGTAGTCTTTTGACTATAATTCCATTTTAGTTTTAGTTGTATTTTAGTCATCTGAATTGTTTTAGTTTTAGGCCTCATGTACACTGCTGCTGATAAACGGACGTTTAGGAGCCGTTAGGCATTTTTTTCAGCAGCCCCTGAACTTTCCTCTGTTATCTTATCTGTCCATGTACACTGAGTAGTTCATAGTCCCTTAGAGGCAGTTGAGTTTAGTTGCATTTTTTTTAAAGTAAAAAATTGCATTCAGGGCGGAAGTTTATTGGCATTTGAAACGCCAAAACTTGTAGTAGCGTGCAAACGCATCTAAATGCGGTAACTTGTGTTTATAACCATTTTGTTTATAGGCGTTTTCAATGAGGATACATTTCTGACCATTTACAATGTAAAAACGCTTCTAAGCGCAAACTCTGCTAAACACACATTAAAAAGGACATAAATGTGGCATGTTAACGCAGCAAAACAGACGTTTTTAACCGTCAGTTACTAGCTGTCAAGTTCCAGCGTTCAGGAGAGGATTTCAAATGTCCCGTGTACATGAAGCCTTAGTCGTATTTTAGTTGATTAAAATAGTATTAATATAAATGATGAAATTCAAGTGATTGTAAAGGAAACATTTTTATATAAAAAAAAAAATTCAAAAATGTCATACTTACCTGCTCTGTGCAGTGGTTTTGTATAGAGCAGCCCCGATCCTCTTCGGCGTCAGCATACCAAGACACTTTGGACAATTTCATGCTCCCAACTTTGTGGGAACAGTTTCGTGATGGCCCCTTCCTCTTCCAACTTGACTGCACACCAGTGCACAAAGCAAGGTCCATAAAGATATGGATGAGCGAGTTTGGGGTGGAGGAACCTGACTGGCCTGCACAGTCTCTACCGATAGAACACCTTTGGGATGAATTAGAGTGGAGCCTACGAGCCAGGCCTTCTCGTCTTCTCGCCTGACCTCACAAATGCACTTCTGGAAGAATGGCCAAACATTCCCATAAACACACTTCTGTGCAATGTTGCTGTGTAAACCGGCTCCATTGAGAGCCAGTCACAGCTTCCTGACATGCGAACCAGATGCAGGGAAAATCCGCATCCAATTCGCAAGAGCGTGGGCTTAGCCTTAAGGCAGGCGTCCCAATACTTTTGGTGATATAATGTATGTAAATGGCCTACACCTATAGCAAAGGCATCATTTAACTTTGGTCAAAGCTACACAGTTTGTTTTTATCTATAGGGGTGCCCCTTACCTGCATAGGCAGTTTTTTGGTAAACTAATCCCTTAAAGCAGCACCCATTTTTTAATATGCAGTCATTCCCACGGCCATCTGCACTACTATTCTAAATTTTAATCTAAATACCTTTTTTCAATTTTTTGTGCAGCACTTACGGCTCTGGCCGCCTAGGCGATTACATCACAAGAAGATTCCCATGGACTACCTGGGATATCTGCATCATCCTTGCCAGGAGTCCATGGGAATCACCTAAAATCGAAATCTCACGTGATTTCCATACAGGAAATGATGTGAACGGGAAGAGTTAGGCGCCATTTTTGACAAAGACTATCTGCTGGAAGGAAGTGGAGCCTTTCTGCTCTGGACCAACCAGTACGGGAACAGGCAGGAAGAAACATCGGGATGAGGATGTCCACAACAGTGATGGACCTTGCCTGCCTCTTAGATCTGGTTAGTTTATAATGATTTAATAAAAACAAAAAGGACCATCCTTATATTGCAGTGGAAGTGGTAACAAATACGGGGGGAGCTTTTCGAAAAAAATTTAATTGGTGAACTGGAACTCCACTTTAACGATCAACAATATCTAAATCTTACACAGCATAGCTGGGGCAAGCTGTGCTGGAATCTAGTGCTTGTAAACCCTAGAAAAGGAAAAAAAAAAGACAAAGGCATAATGAGCTAGTATGCATAGCATACTAGCTCATTATGAATTACTTACCTGAGATCAAAGCCCCTGCAGCCGTCCTCGTACCCCGCTCCGGCGGCCGACATCACTCCCGGAGTTACTTCCGGGTACCGCGGGCTCTGGCGCTGTGATTGGCTGGAGCCATGATGACGTCACTCCTGCGCGGTAACGGCACAGTCTAACTAAAGCAGCGGCACATACTGCCATTGCTTCAGTGCGCATGTGTTGATGATGTTGGCACATGCAAATACAGGGATATCTCCTAAACCGTGCAGGTTTAGGAGATATCCAGTGTAGCTACTGGTAAGCCTAATTATAGGCTTGCCTGTAGTAAAAAGTGGTTGTAAGGCCCCTTTCGCACTGGGGCGGTGGGTGCGTCGGCGGTAAAACGCCGCTATTCGGCTGCTAGCGGGTCTCTCTTACCCCCCCGCTAACAGCCAAATAAGAGTTAAAACCACCGCAAAGCGCTGCTGCAGCAGCGCTATGACGGCGGTATTGCCACGCTGCCCCAGTGATTTCAATGGGCAGGAGTGGCGAAGGAGCGGTGTATACACCGCTCCTTCACCGCTCCTTCACCGCTCCTTCACCGCTCCAAAGATGCTGCTAGCAGGACTTTTTTTAGCGTCCTGCCAGTGCACCGCTCCAGTGTGAAAGCCCTCGGGGGTTTCACTTTGGAGACACAGCAGCGGCTCTTTCAGGGCACTTTGCAGGCGGTTTTTAGCGCTGTGGAGCCTGCAAAGCCCCCCAGTATGAAAGGGTTTACAACAACTTTAAAATTGCATTTTTTTTTTCAGTTAGATATGGCCACTCAATTATTGTCCTGGGGTTTTCGTTCGATGAGTAGTTTTCAGCCTCATAAACCAGAGGACTAAAAATGATTCACAGTTGATAGAATATTACAACAAACATTCCCATATGGTCATTTAACAATTCTAAAAATGAATGGGTGTGATTAATTGCTGGAATCTGCAATCAGCTGTGGGCATGTTTTAGGCACGCGCCCCATGTGACTGAGTATCGTCAATGTAGGTCTCATTGAGGGTGTTAAGGAAAACAATTCAAACCTGCACCTTGATTGGTTATGTTTAGTCTATATATTCTGGTACAGAATCCATAGTAAACGAAATCAGAAATTCAAATCACATGTATGATGTCATCACACATCGGGGCTTCTTGTTTAGAATCACCCTTACCACAATGGAAGTAGATTTGGGGAAGATAGCCCATGGTGTTCTTACTGCTCTCCGAGATGTAAAATCAATATTGCTCAAGAGCGCAGTGATCGCGCAGTATGAAAACACATGTGAATTACATTTAGCCGAGGATTAGGAACTTGTCTGATGGCAGCTGCTTCTGCTCACAGATCACTGTTATGGATCTTAATGTAATGTTGACGTCAGCACGGTCCGGCTTTGATAAATGGCATGTCAGCTGCCTCTTTTCACATTTCAAACCTGATTTTGAAAATATTATTAAATAACGCTCTTTTCACCACTGCCCGTGGGTTATAAATTAGTAATGTTCTGTCAGGTCCTTTCATATAATCTGTGTGGAGAAAAGCTAATTCCAGTACTACAAAAATAGTCTCAGTCAAGTTTTAACCGCTTGCCGACCGCCGCATGTACATATACGTTGGCAGAATGGCACGGCTGCGCAAATGGGTGTACCTGTACGTCCCTTTGAATTTGCCGCCGTGACCCTGCTCCGTGAGCAGGATCGCGGGCCCCGCGATTATCTCACGGTGAGGAAGAACGGGGAGATGCTAATCTAAGCAAGCATCTCCCCGTTCTGCCTAGTGACACTGTCACTGATCATAGCTTCCTGTGATCAGGAGCTGTGATGAGTGACTTGTCACTTGTAGCCACGCCCCAGTTAGAATCACTCCCTAGGACACACTTAACCCTTCCCTAGCCCCCTAGTGGTTAACCCCTTCACTGCCAGTGTCATTTTTACAGTAATCAGTGCAATGTAATCGCACTGATCGCTGTAAAAATGACAATGGTCCCAAAAATGTGTCAAAATTGTCCGATGTGTCCGCCATAATGTCGCAGTCACGATAAAAATCGCAGATCGCCGCCATTACTAGTAAAAAAAAAAAAATATTAATAAAAATGCCATAAAACTATCCCCTATTTTGTAGACGCTATAACTTTTGCGCAAACCAAGCAATAAACGCTTATTGCGATTTTTTTTACCAAAAATATGTAGAAGAATACGTATCGGCCTAAACTGAGGAAAAAAAATGTTTATCTATATATTTTTGGGGGATATTTATTATAGCAAAAAGTAAAAAAATATTGCGTTTTTTTTTTCAAAATTGTCACTCTATTTTTGTTTATAGCGCGAAAACTAAAAACCTCAGAGGTGATCAAATACCACCAAAAGAAAGCTCTATTTGTGGGGAAAAAAAGAACGTCAGTTTTGTTTGGGAGCCACTCCGCACGACCGCACGACTGCGCAATTGTCAGTTAAAGCGACGCAGTGCCGAATCGCAAAAAATGCTCTGGTCTTCGGCCAGCCAAATGGTTCGGGGCTTAAGTGGTTAAAGTGGAACTCCAGCCAAAGATTTTTCTTTTGGTTTTGAACAGTGTTTATACCCTACCATATTTATACCCTGATTTGGGTGAAACATGTTGGGGGCTTTGGCTCTGGCCTGGAGTAAGCATTGTTCTGTCATTGCAATAAACATTGTATGGAGTTGAAAGTCTTCAGTATGTTGCCCATTATTTGGATAGTGGATTGCAGTGGGAAAAGTGTGGGCTCCAGGGTCCTGGCACCCAGATGATTGCAGGGAATCAAGGAGCATACAGCCTGGCCTGTGAGAGGTGAAAGGGTTAGGGTATGCCTGGTACACACTTTAACCGCTTTAACCGATTTGGCTGCTGAATGACCAGGCCATGTTTTGCGATTCGGCACTGCGTCGCTTTAACTGACAATTGCACAGTTGTGTGGCGCTGCACCCAAACTTGATGCCTTTTTTTCCCCACATATTCTCTGCGTTTTTTTCCCCTGTATTTGATCATCTCTGCGGTTTTTATTTTTTGCGCTATAAACAAAAAAAGAGACAATTTTGAAAAAAACACAATATTTTGTACTTTCTACTATAATAAATATCCCCCAATTTTTTCTCAGTTTAGGCCGACATGTATTCTTATACATATTTTTGGTAATAAAAAAATCGCAATTGGCGTATATTGATTGGTTTACGCAAAATTTATCACATCTACAAACTATGGGATAGATTTAGGCACTACGATTTTTAGCAGGACTGCAACATTGTGGCAGACAAATCTGACCCCATATGACACATTTTGGGGGCCAGTGACATTATTACATTGATCAGTGCTATACAAATGCAATGATCAATGTATAAATGACACTGGCAAGGAAGGGGTTAACACTAGGGGGTGATCAAGTGGTTAACTGTGTTCCCTGGGTGTGTTCTAACTGGTGGGATAGGTTGCCTGAAACACCACAGAGATCGCTGTTCCCGATCACTGGGAACAGCAGATCTCCATCATGTCCCCTGTCAGAAGGGGGATCTGCCTTTTTTTACATAGGCCGATCCCCGTTCTGCCTCTGTATACCACGATCACTTCAAGTCTGCTGGATCCACGGCACACTCCCGCTGGGCGCAGCGCACGTGCCCGCTATATCACATGCACGGACCGATGTACAACTACGGCGATTTGTGCCATCCAGCCACCTTGCCACAGTATAACTGCGGCAGGTGGTCAGGAAGCAGTTAAACAATATAAAAAACATTCCGTAAATCAAAGACTAATCAACACAAAGGGCACAGTACGGGCGGGGGGGGGGCGTCAGGAGTGCACAATACTGGGATCAGGGGGGCACAGTATAGGTTCCAGGACGCTGCGAAGGACACAGCCACCCTGGGACAGCTTAGTAAAAAGGGTGTCTAGTCCGGCAAATCCGGGACAGTTGGCAAGTATGATGTATTGCAAAACAATCATGGGGCCTCCACCATACACCTGGGGCCTCTGGGCAGTGCCCAGGGGTGCCCATGCTTTAAAACAGCCCTGACTGACTGACAGTCTTGGCATCTGCAGAAGTTTTCTGATGACTCTGTGGTAGTGATTTGAATCAGTGATGGTGAAGCTAATGAGTATAGGACCATGGTGGAGAACTTTGTTACAAGAAGTATGGACAATTATCTGCATTTAAATGTGAATAAGACAAAGGAGTTGGTTGTGGATTTGAGAAGGAGAAAGGCACCATCGACCCCCCGTTTCAATCCGAGGAGTGAATGTAGTAGAGAAGTAATTGGGGGTTCATAGAGATAATAAACTAGACTGGAGTGAGAATATCTAAGTGCTCTACAAGAGGGGTAGCCTCTATTTTTTGAGGAGGCTAAGGTCTTTAAATGTCTGCCGGACAATGATGAAAGTGTTTAATGAGTCAGTGGTGACAAGTGCTCTCCTGTTTGCCTTGGCATGCTGAGGAAGCAATAAAAACAATATTTTTCTACTTTCTGCTATAAAACACATCCAATAAAAAAATTTAAAAAAATGTATTTATTCTGCTACATGTTTTTGGTAAAAAAAAGTTCCAATAAGCATATATAGATTGATTTGCACAAAAGTTATAGCATCTACAAACTATGGGATATATTTATGGAATTTTTATATATTTTTATTTTTTACTAGTAATGGCGGCGATCAGTGACTTATAGCGGGACTGCGATATTGCTGCGGACAAATCAGACACCTAACTGACATTTTTAAAACTTTTTTGGGAGCCGATGACACAAATACAGTGCTAAAAATATGCACTGTCACTGTACTAATGACACTGGCGGGGAAGAGGTTAACATCTAGGGCAATCAAAGGGTTAAAAGTGTGCCTAACTATGTTTAATGTGTGTACTGTGTGTGCTGTTTTTACTAAGCAGTGTGCTGTTTTTTTCTTCCTTTGCAGCAAGAAAAAAACAGCACATTGCGGCTGTCAGAAGAGAGCCCTCTGTTTGTTTACATATGCAGGGCTCTCTTCAGTAATGTCCAGAGATGATCGTCGGGTGCCGGAGACCAATCAGCAGCTGGCAGCCGCCGATTGGTTGGTGTGGCAGCCTATCGCAGCACAGCTGGGGCGATGGGGACGCTCTCTTCCCCCATGCATGGATCACGTACGAGGTATGTGATCCAGCGCAGAGCGACTCCCCTGCCGCAGTCTATCTACAGTGGGTGGTCGTAAAGCGGTTAATTGCTGTTTTTTATTTATTCTGTGCAGTGCTTTGATGAGATTGCACATTTTATTCTTTGTAGGTATTCAGGATGCTTTTTAGTTTAGCGTCTACATTCCTTTAAATGTTTTTCCATGGTTATTATTTATATTAATTTGTTTTTTATTGTGATTTTATATTTGAATATATATATATATATATATAATATTTGTTTATATTTTTTTGTTATTGTGGCAGTTTTGTTGTGATTTCTTTTTTGTTTTGTTTGTTTTGTAACTGTAGCTTAATAATTTCCCTGTTGAGAATAATAAAGTATTCTGTATATTGCACCAATCATCAGAACAGGAAGTGAACCCTCCAAACGTTTTTAAGAATTTTTAGGGCTGAGCTGTTTTTATTATATAAACGTACCATATCCAAAATATTAAATCACTAGTATCAGAAATAAACGACATAGTGGACTTTTAAGGTTCCCACACATCACAACATGTAAAATCAAACCATGACTTATTAATACTCCATTAAAAAGTATTTAAAATGTTAGGATGCATTAAGGTGAAAAAACACAAGGGTTTACAACCCCTTTAACATAAATAAGTCACCGGGACCAGATGGCTTGCACCGGAGGGTACCTAAGGAACTCAGTCAAGTGATAGCTAGACCATTGTTCTTAATTTTTATGAACAGTTTACTGATTGGAAAAGTAGCCAATGTAGCACCAATATTTAAAAAGGGGCCAAGATATATCCCTGGGAACTACAGGCCAGTTAGTCTAACATCAATAGTCTGCGAGTTATTGGAGGGGATGATAAGGGACTATATACAAGATTTCAGTAATGAAAACAGTATCATTAGCAGTAATTAGCATGGATTCATGAAGAATCGCTCTTGCCAAACCAATCTATTAACCTTCTATAAAGAAGTGAGCTGCCACCTAGATAAAGGAAGGCCCGTAGACGTGGTGTATCTGGATTTTGCAAAGGCATTCAATACAGTTCCCCACAAACTTTTACTGTACAAACTGTACAAACTAAGGTCTGTTGGTATGGACAAAGGGTGAGGATATGGATTGAAAACTGGCTACTGGGCCGAGTCCAAAGGGTGGTGATAAATGGGGAGAACTCGGAAGTATCATCATTCAATTGGACAGTTGAATGACTAGCAGAAAACTGATGATTGAACAGCAGCTGCATTCAAACAAGTGTAGCTGCTGTTTGGAGTCGGCTGTCAAAATATAATAGCTGCAGTTGGAGATTTGTCTATTCGTGCTGCTTAGCGTGGAGGCAGAAATCTGCTTGTGCATGGCCAGCTTTATTCTGACAACACCGTTTAAAACAATGAAACCCTATTTTGTGCTGACCTTCCCTTTCACACTTGGTGTGCTGTTGTACAGGAGATTGCAGGGGGCTGGTATAAAGAAAAAAACTAGGAATTTATTCTCGTTGTATATGAAAATGATATTTCATTCAATCCATAACTGGATTAAATGGTATTTTTTGTGTGTGTATGCTTGAAATTCAACGTGATTCAGAGCCTGCTACTAAACCCATGCTTTAAACTTAACATAACCCCCTAATGCCCCGTACACACGGTTGGATTTTCCGACGGAAAATGTGTGATAGGACCTTGTTGTTGGAAATTCCGACCGTGTGTAGGCTCCATCACACATTTTCCATCGGATTTTCCGACACACAAAGTTTGAGAGCAGGCTATAAAATTTTCCGACAACAAAATCCGTTGTCGGAATTTCCGATCGTGTGTACACAAATCCGACGCACAAAGTGCCACGCATGCTCAGAATAAATAAAGAGATGAAAGCTATTGGCTACTGCCCCGTTTATAGTCCCGACGTACGTGTTTTACATCATCGCGTTCAGAATAATCGGATTTTCCGACAACTTTGTGTGACCGTGTGTATGCAAGACAAGTTTGAGCCAACATCCGTTGGAAAAAATCCTAGGATTTTGTTGTCGGAATGTCCGATCAATGTCCGACCGTGTGTACGGTGCATTAGACTAGCTTCACGCCTACAGTATGTGTTGCTCTGATTTTAAAATAACTTTTGAAATTTCATTAACATGTTATAGCTAAAATGACGCTTTTTTCTGACACTTTAAAAAAATATAAATAAATATATATATATATATATATATATATATATATATATATATATATATATTCTTTATTAATGTTTTGTTTTCTTTTTGTGGCCCAACGTATGCTTTACATTTACTAACCCTTTAATAACTCTACTTGGAATAATTTCATCAATGTAAAGAAAGGTCCATGAAAACATTACTTTTTTCAAGTAACAGCGAAGCAGTAGAGGATGTTGCTGAAAAATGCTTTGATTTATAGTAAGGTACAGGATAATATTATCATTATCCTTTGATCCCACTTATGTATCTGCTTCAAATAATACAAAAATGATACTTAATCCACTTACAAATAGTTGGTTCATCTGAAAAATATAATCAAGACCAACCATTGTTCTTAAAGGAGAACTAAACTCTTGAAACTGCGCCCAAAAAAGGGAAGATAGATTACACAATACAGTATATGCTGTGGTCTCTCTTCATCTGATCTTTTCCCCACTATTGACTTACCATTACTTGTTCTATGCTGAGTCCCTATGTGGAGGTAGCCATCTTTCTTTTTATTTTTATGTCAAGCAAGGATAACAGTGAGCAATACAATAAAGTACAGCCCTCAGCAAAAAAGAATAAGCGTAGGGCTAGCATGATAAGGGTTCTCAGGGGAATCCAGTAAGCAGGGGGTTAACTCTCCCAGTAAGTATAAGGAGGTCATTGATCGGCCAGCAGGGGGGGGAGTGTCCGCAGGGGTCAGTCTTTAGGATATAAAGGAGTATATCAGGAGTCGATGGGGATGGACTGGCCAGCTGACCCTCCAGCCCAGCCAGCTCAGTCTCCTATGGCTAGCTCCAGTGCCAGCACTGGAAGGAATCCCTGTCGTGGGCGGAGCCCCGTGGGACAGGGGCAGAGCCCAGCATTGTCCTGGTCCCTGCACACAGGGATACGGCCGCCTCCCAGGTGGATGCTGTTGCGGGAGTGGTAGCCCGGTATGGGAGGAGTCGTCATGCAGGTTTTGGCCAATCTGCCAGAGTGGCTAGTGACCCCCTACTGGCAGGATCGGCAGAGCGCGGGAGCCGGTCTACACAGCAGGGCCCCTCATACCAGCGGAGGGGTGAAGAGGAGCCACGCTGCGACAGCCAGGCGCGCAAGTCCTGGGAGGTGAGGCGGAGGCACAGGAGGGACCTCTGTGGTTGGCACATCTGTGCCAGACCCTCGGCTACAAGATGATCCACTGGATTCCTCATGATCCAAAAGTGAGCTTTCAGGCTCTGAGACGGGATCGTTACGCTGCAGTCGGTGACGGGGGATTCTGGATCTGCAGCTGTGGGATCGGGTCCTGGTCAGCCTGGTAAGTCCGTTTCTAATTCCATATCTTCTTTACAGCTTCCTTTGTCTTCTAAGTCAGGGGTTAGGGCGGGTCTGGTCCCCGGGGTTTGTACGGGTACTCTTACCGCTACAGAGGGCAGGGCCCCTTCCCACCTCTTACCAGCCGGTGGGCTCTGGGCGTGCTGTGCAGGGTGTGCAGGGTGATTCCACAGCTGTCCATGATCTTGTGGCCGGGCTGCATTCGTTAGTACAACGTTTTGATGCAGGCAACGGCTCCCGGCGCAACGCTGGTGGCGGCGTGGGTTTGGGATCCATCGGGGACCAGCTGTGCAGTGGCACAGGCTGTTTTGGTTCCTGTGCAGGTGCCAGGAGGGACGTTGGGGGACACGGCGGCTCCGGAGATGGCTTGCAAAGACCTCGGCGGTCCTTTGGGTGCGCATCTCAAAAATGAGGTGCGGGACAAGATTTGGCAGGGGGGTTATGTGGAAATCTTTACATTGTTGTCTCTTTAGAAGTTTAACCTGGGTATGATTAAACTGGAAGAATCCAAGAAGGAAGATGAGGAGAAACGTTGCTACCGTTTGATTCCGCTGAGGTTTAGTAACTGGCTCCAGGCATTCACCATTTTTGCTAGAGTTATCGGGGAAAAATCTCCTGAGAACTGTTCTCCCCTTTTTTCTTATCTGGATGCCATTAGCGATGCCCAGAGGGTATACGGGGGCGTGGCCTGGCTGCATTATGATGAACAGTTTCGTCAGCATAAGGCTATTCATCTCTCACTATGCTGGGATCCTAAGGACATCAGTTTATGGATGAAATTTATGACTTTGCCTCAGGCCACCACTTCGTTTTTTCCAGCGGGGTCCAGAAGTCCAACTGCCCCCGGACAACCCAGCGGCAAAACGGCGGGGCCAGTGCTGGTAGTTCAATGAGTGTTCTTGCAGATTCGGCACCGGCTCCAAATACAAACACGAATGCTCTCACTGCAGGGGGGCTCGCCCACAGTCTTGCTGTTTCAAGGCCGGCAGGGCCCGTCCCTGCTATGTTGCGGGAAAAAGGCAAGACTCCGGTGAGGGTGGACAGGATGGCCCCCTTTCTAAGTAGATATCCGGACCGGAATGCAGCCCAGCTATTGCAGGAGGGTTTCACCGAAGGTTTCTTAATCCCTTGCTCCCTTTCTCAGTTTCCTCCCGTCGCAGACAATTTGCGGTCGGCTCTTTTACACTCTGAGGTGGTTTCAGAAAAACTCGCTAAGGAGGTGTTATTTGGACAACTTGGTGGTCTCTCCTTTGGATGTCGTTCCTAAGAAGGAGCCCAATAAATTTCGCTTGATTTACCATCTTTCATTCCCGAAAGGTGGGCCGGTTAATGATGCTATTGACTGAGAGGTATGTGCGGTGTCTTAGACCTCGTTTGATGCTGCGGGTTTTTTTCTTTTGTTTACAAACTTTTTTTATTTGGTACAAAGAAATAGTACAAAAAGCTTATTGACATACGCCATAAAATGTACAAAGTCATTTCTACAAAAAGGAATAACAATATATATTAAGCAGTTCTTGAGTGGAGTATAAATTTATATATAAATATAGCAATTCCTATTATACCTTAAACGCTATATTAATATAATACTCTTCAGTGAACTTCAGTATTTAGTAGAATTATTCAGGGTTAAAGAAGAGATTAGCATGGTTAAACCATGGGTCCCATTTCTTTGTGTAGAATTGGTTAGTGTTTTGTATTGTGTGAAATATTTTTTCCATTAAATTAATATTGTTAATTCTGGTTTTCAAATGTGAAAGAGGAACTGTGGGGGATTTCCAATGGTATGCTATCAACCAGTTTACAGCAACACATATTGTGTGGATCTATCTCATATTATGTATGGAAAGACCGATGATAGGGGAAAATAGGAGACAGTTATATTTAGTGAGGTTTATGTTGCTATTTGAGATTTTGGAGGCAAATTTTTCCAGTTGTTTCCATATCTGAGTAACTCTATCACATTCCCAGAAGACATGAGAAAAGGATCCTGCTGAATTGCAACCTCTGAAACATGTATGAGGGGTGTCAGGGAAAATAGCATGAATTTTAACTGGAGTATAATACCACCTTGTAAAAAGTTTGATTGCAGTTTCTTTGATTGTAATCGATCTTGTGTATTTGTGTAAGTTAGAGATACATTTGTCCCAGTTTTCCATTGTAAATGAGAGATCACATTCTTGTTCCCACTTGAGCATATAGGGAAGTTTGGATTGTTCTGCATTATTGACTAGATTAGAGTAGATTTCAGATATCAGGCCTGCTCTCCTAGGTGTTTTTAGACAAATGTTTTCAAAAAATGATGGTGGGAGTGAGTTTACTGTTTGGAAATATGTACTAAAAAAATGTCTAATTTGGAGAAATTTATTAAATTCGGTATTGGGGATCTGATGTCTAGATTTCAATGAATAAAATGAAGTGAAGTTGTTGTTTTCTAAAAAATTATAGAGGGATATTAGGTTATTATTTGTCCACCATGAAAAGTCTCCTCTCTCATTTGAGGAAAGGTGGAATTTTGGGTCACCAATAAAAGATGCAAGTGGAGGTGTGTTAGAGGTTAAGTTATATTTTTTGTTATGTAGTTTCCATAATTGATATGAATGTGAGACTAATTGATTAAGGTTGTCTAGGATGTGAGTTGATACTTTATTACCCCATAATATACTTGAGATAGAATATGGTTGGATGGAGTCTTTTTCAAATCTAACCCATGGGGATGCTGCGGTTTTTTGAGTGAGTCGCTATGGTAAGGGTGCTGTTGCCGGTCCACTCGCGCAGTTTTCACCTGTTGGGTTGTAGGTGGTTGGGCTTCTTTTATGTGGATCGGCTCCTTCCTATGGGCTGCTCCATATCTTGTGCTCTTTTCGAGACCTTTAGCTCTTTCCTGGAACAGGTGGTTCGTGATGTGGTGGGTGTCAATTCAGTTATTCATTAATTGGATGACTTTTTGTTTGTTGGACCTCCCTCTTCTAATTTATGTGGGATTCTCTTGGCTATGGTTCGGCACCTCGCTGAGCATTTTGGGATTCCCCCTCGCAGCTGACAAAACGGAGGGCCCTACGTCGTCGATCAAATTCCTGGGGATAGTAATTGATTCTCAGGCGATGGAGTGTCGTCTGCCTGATGACAAGTTACTTTCTCTCAAGGAAGAGGTCCGTTTGGTGAGTGGCAAACATAAAATCCAGCTACGGGAGTTACAGTCCCTCCTCAGCAAGCTGAACTTTGCGTGCCGCATTATGCGGACGGGCAGAGTTTTTTTGTCGGCGGCTATCAGCAGCCATGGCTGGGGTACGTTCACCTAGGATTTCATCCATTTAAACAGTGAGCATAGGGTCGACCTGCGAGTGTGGCAAGTTTTTGTGGAAACTTTCAATGGCCGGTCACTATGGATGAAGGGGCCGGTCAGCAGTTATGATCTCGAGCTTTTTACTGATGCCTCTGGCTCTACTGGCTATGGAGCTTTCTTAGGGGGTCGGTGGAGTGTGGAGCGCTGGCCTGCCGAATGTCGGGAGGCAGGCTTCTTAAAAAATTTGGTGCTTCTGGAACTTTTTCCAGTTGTGTTTGCCGTAGCAATTTGGGGGGGAATCCTTTTGTAATAAAAAGGTTTGTCTCCACTGTGACAACCTAGGGGTGGTTCAGGTCATAAACTCACTGTCAGGGTCCTCCCCTCCTGTAATCTGGCTTCTGCAATATCTTGTTTTATGTTGTCTTCAGCTAAATATATTTCTTTACACTGTTCATCTTCCGGGGGTGAAGAATACATTGGCTGACGCTCTCTCTCGTTTCAAGTAGGACAGGTTCCGGAGTTGGCGCCGGGTGCGGAACAATGTGGAACCCCTTGTCCTCCTTGGCTGTGGCAGATTGCGTTGGCGTCGCCTCCATTTTGATTCGAGGCTATTGAGTGAGTTGACGTGGTCTTCAAACAACAAGGTTTGGCAAGAATTGGGGGAACTTTTTCAGCAGGCAAGGGTGGATATGGTCAACTCTGAGGTGAGACATCTCTTGGTCTATTTGGTCTGTTTAAGTTTTGTTGAGGGCGTGACTATTTCCGCTATGAACCGCAAATTGGCAGGGTTGGCCTTCTTATTTAAATTGCAGGGCATCCCAGATTTTACCAAGGACTTTTTGCAGTGTGTTCTTCTGTTTTTGAAGCTCGTTTATTCCATGCGGCTTTCGCCTTAGCCTTTTATGGAGCTCTTAGGATAGGTGAGTTGGTCAGTAAGTCCAAGGCTGCCCAAGGGGGCTTGTCAGCGGCGGATGTCCACTGGTGATGACTCCTCAGTGGTCTTTTTTATCCACCGAAGACGGATCAAGCGGGTAGGGGGGCGCATTTGCGATTGCTGAGGGTTCATGGCCCTCCCATCTGTCCAGTTTCCGCTGTGGTGGAGTATTTACAGTTTCGCCCTGTTGGAACTTGTTATTTTCTAATACATTTAGATGGCTTAGCCTTGGCCACTTTCCAGTTTGTGTCAGTGCTTCAGCGTTGTTTAACGGCTGCGGGGTTGCAGGCACACAGTTACTCTTCCAATTCATTCCACATCGGGGAGGCCACTGAGGCCGCCCGGTGGGGTTTAGACAACGCGGTGGTAAGACGCATCGGCAGGTGGGATTCAGATGTCTTGTGTCTGTCCTCATTTGGTTTAAGCATAACCGGGTTTTGTGTTTTTTTTGGGGCATCTTATTGTTCATATTCTGTGTGTTAATCTGTGTTTTGGTTACAGTTTTTCGTGTTATGTGTTGTGTTTATGTATTTCTTTTCAGATTATGCTTGCCTGGTGTGGATTTTGGGTCACTCCTTCGTTCATTGGGGGGCAGAGAGGGCTCACGTCAGACCTAATGGCCATCAGCTGGGTTTCCCTAGGTCTAAGGCCAGCATCAGGTGGATAGGTGTTCCGGGAATGTTGCGGAGCAGGGTGGTCCCGGAGATCCATAGAGTTTCACGATGGGATAGGCCCCCGGATGTTCTTGTCTTGCATGCTGGTGGTAATGATCTGGGTGTCCGTTCCAGCTGACACCTCATTCGGGATATCAAGTTTGATGTCCTGTGGCTGCAGTTAGATTTTTCCCCACACAGTAGTAGTGTGGTCCGACATTGTAGGCCGCACGCCTTGGCGTTTTGCCAGGTCCGTGGAAAAATTGAACAAGGCCAGGGTGAAGATCAGTAAGGAGGTTGGCAGGTTCATAGTGCACAACAGCGGTTTGGTGATTAGGCATAGGGAGCTGGAGGTGGATACGTGGCGGTATCTACGCAGCAACGGGGTGCATCTTAATGAGGTGGGCTTGGATCTGAGGTCGCTGGGATTACAAGATGGATTTCAGAGTGAATTGCTTTTTTGGAGGGACACAAAGGTGTGAGGCTTCACACTTTGCGCTGTGGCAGTTGGGGTCTTTGAAGGCATTTTAAAATAACCTGCTGTGGTGATGTTATTAGGGACCCATCTAAGGTATGGAGTCCCTGGTGGAATGCCACTTATGGTGGATTAACTGGTAATTACAATGGTGGTATCTGCAGAATGTGGTTCGTCCTTGAGCCGGTGTGATTCAGCTGTGGAATGTGGTAGTAGTACACAGATACGAAGTGATAATTTGATATATGGTGCCTCCAAGGATCAACAACCTAAATTTGATGGGTATTGTAGTATTTTGTTTTCCTTTATTAAGGCATGTTTGTTATATTTGTTACTATTTAATAAAGGGGCCGAAGCGGCCAATTTTACTCCAACAATTTGAGTCATGTTTTTTTCTGGTATATTTAGTTGGGGCAAGAGGGGAGGTGTTGGTAGCGGTTGGTAATACAAAAGTATAGGATTACATCTGGGGTACTGTTATCATGACATAATCAAATCTCATTCCAAATTTCATGAGTCTAGCAGACAGAGGCAGCAATGCTTTATATCTCACACAGTGATATGCAGATATAAGATATAAGATTGTAGGCACTCTCACATACCCATGTCACTCGATAACGACTATCAATCTATCCAATGAGGATCCGAGACAGCGGCTGGAGCGATCAGGTTCAGGTAAGAAAAAGGCAGGCTTGGTAGGGGGGGGGGCAGCACAGAAGGTGTTTTTCGTCTTCAGCACGGGTTCACACTGCTACATGTGATGCTGTACCCAAACGAAATTTGCGTCCTTTTTTCCCACAAATAGAGCTTTCTTTTGATCACCTCTGCGGTTTTTTGCGGTTTTTTGCGATTTTTAGCGATATTGCAACATTGGGACAGACAGATCGGACACTTTTTTGGGACCACTGACATTTATACAGCGATATGTGCTATAAAAATACACTGATTACTGTGTAAATGACACTGATAGGGAAGGGGTTAACACTAGGGGGCGATCAAGGGGTTAAATGTGTGTTCCCTCAGTGTGTTCTAACTGTATGGGGATAGGACTGAGTAGGAGAGGAGACATTTCGCTGTTCCCACTTACTAGGAACAAATGACATGTCTCCTCTCCTCTGACAGCACAGAGATTTCTGTGTTTACACAGTCACAATCTTCTGCTATGCAAATTGGATGTGGGAAAACCGCAGTGTGAACCCTGCCTAAAGAGTTCTTAATTTATCTTTGAAGTCTGTCTGTTATTCATACCTGGCTCTTTTTTGTCCAATGAACTCAATATTTTTGTTTAAATTGACCTAATTCTTTTGTGTGCAATTTGCATTTACTCATTTTGAATGGCTGACTTTTAATGACCTAATTTGATTAATTCTAACTTAATTCCTAATTGTTGAATTTAATTAATAATATTGCTTGTAATCTGTTGCCACAATTTTATTGAGTACTGTAGTAATAGGGTATTATTTTTTACATACTGGGATGCCAATAAAGTTCATGTAAAGGCAGGCGACCCAATACTTTTGACAATTTAGTATAGTTACATTGCTCCAAGCTTGGCCAATGTAACTATGTATATTATAGCCATACCTGGAATTAATTCTTCTTTAATGAGTAAGGTGAAGCTGTGTTCACTTCAAGCATCCAATCATGTGCAAGCAAAAAAAATTAGTTTTTTTCTCAATGCACATGAATGGGCATCAAGTGAACACAGCTTTAGGCCTATTTCACACCTATGCATTTTTTTGTGCATTTTCAGTTTTGCAGAAACACACTACAGTCCATTTAACATGGTTTCCTATGGATGTAGTTCACATCTGTGAATTTTATGAAAAGGGCCAAGGTTTTGTTTTTGGTTTCATAGACTTCAATGGTTTAACCACTTGCCGCCCGCCATATAGCAGAATGACGGTGGCTAAGTGGTTTCAATAACCTGACTTGGCATCATATGACGTCCTCAGGATATTGAGCCGATGCGCGCCCCCGGGGGCGCGCATTGCGGCGATCGTTGTTGCGGGGTGTCAGTCTGACAGCACCGATCTAGGTAAAGAGTCTCTGACGGAGACTCTTTACCACGTGATCAGCCGTGTCCAATCACAGCTGATCACGATGTAAATAGGAAGAGCCTGTGATCGGCTTTTCCTCACTTGCGTCTGACAGACGCGAGTAGAGGAGAGCCGATCAGCTGCTCTCCTGACAGGGGGGGGATTGTTTATCAGCACAGCCCCCCCTCGGATCCTACCCAGGACCACCAGGGAAGCCGCCCAGGACCACCAGGGAAGCTGCCCAGAACCACCAGGGAAACCAGCCACACTGGACCACCAGGTATGCCCCTTAGACCCCCAGGGAAATATTAATCAGTGCAAAGGCAGCTGCCAATCAATGCCCATCAGTGCCACGTATCAGTGCCCATCAGTGCCGCCCAGCAATCCTGCCTATCAGTGCCCATCAGTGCCACCCATAAGAACCCATCTGTGCAGCCTTTCAGTGCCCATTATTGTCGCCTATCAGTGCCCCTCAGTGCCCATCAGTGCCCACCAGTGCCACCCATGAGTGCCCATGAGTGCCGCCTAACAATGCCCATCAGTGCTACATATCAGTGCCACCCATCAGTGCCGCCTACCAGTGCCCATCAGTGCCGCATATCAGTGCCCATCGTCAGTGCCCGTCAGTGCCCGCTCATTGGTGCCACCTCATCGCTGCCGCCTTATCAGTGCCTGTCAGTGCCGCCTTATCAGTGCCCATCAGTGAAAGAGAAAATGTACTTATTTACAAAATTTTTAAACAGAAACAAAAGCAAAACTTTTATTTTTTTCAAAATTTTCAGTCTTTTTTTATTTGTTTCGCAAAAAATAAAAACCGCAGAGGTGATCAAATACCACCAAAAGAAAGCTCTATTTGTGGGAACAAAATGATAAAATTTAAGTTTGGGTACAGTGATGGATGACCGCGCAATTGTCATTCAAACTGCGACAGCACTGAAAGCTGAAAATTGGTCTGGGCAGGAAGGTGTCTAAGTGCCCGGTATTGAAGTGGTTAAAGATGTGTATTGAAAAAACGCAAACTGCAACCTGCATAGGTGTGAATCGGGCCTAAGGTATCTACTAGGCTAAGTAAGCTCTCACATTTCAAAGTGTACATACAATTTTCAAATTGAGCGGCCAGTATTTTTGCCTAAGCCAACTGTCAGTAACTCAATACATTTCCATGTGTACTTAGACCCCATTCACACAGGGGCAAACGACTGCCCGGGCGACTTGCAAAACGACTTCTGTATAGAAGTCTATGCTAGTCGCCCCAAGTCGCCCCCAAAGTCGTACAGGAACCTTTTTCTAAGTCGGAGCGACTTGCGTCGCTCCCCTTAGAACGGTTCCATAGCACAGAATGGAAAGCGACTTGTCAGGCGACTAGGTCGCCTGACAAGTCGTCCCTGTGTGAATGGGGTCTAAAGGCTTATAACCTGCTATCCTGCTTGTCAGTGCATCTGGCAGGGCTTCATTGTAACTACCTCTGCACAGTCTGTGTATTATTATGGATTGAATAATGTCCGGTGCACTTATGATTCAACCAATATAGATCTGTACAAATAGAACCTAGCTGCTAGAAAAAAAGGGAGACAGTCTGCCATATTGTTTTAGCCATCAGTTCCAGGTGTACTGATGTAAAGTGGGCTCACTGTTTCTTTCAATCTCTAAACCCTCAAGAGTACCTAGCGTGTTTTTGATGTCAAAGGCTAGCCAGTCAATTAAGTGAGGGGGGGGGATTTGACTTGAAGGGTTGAAGAATTCCTGAATGCATGCAAATCGGAGCTTCTGCATCTGGAGTGTCGTTAGCATTGCATTGACACCTGCTGCAGATCACAAGTGCTGTGTGTTTTTGGGCTTCCTGCACCCCATTCTGGTGTAAACAGGAACTTAAGCCTCGTACAAACGATCAGATTTTCCGACTGGAATTGTGTGATGACAGGCTGTTGGCAGAAAATCCAACCGTTTATATGCTCCATCGGATGATTGTTGTCGGATTTTTCACGGACAAATGTTGGATGGCAGGTTTTAAAATTTTCCGCGGACAAATGTCTGTTGTCGGATTTTCCTAGTGTGTGTACACAAGTCCGTCGGACAGAAGTCCAAAGTGCAAACGAGCAAGAAGAGAGCCAGAAGCGGTCGGTCTTGTAAACTAGCGTTTGTAATGGAGAATTAACATTCGTGACGTTGCAAATGATGAAATCTCAAAATACAGCGCACAATTCTCTTCTTCTTTAATGGGATAATAATGAAGCTGCTTTGCTGGTGATAATGATGGAGTTATTGCAAACAAATTTTCAAAGGATTTTTTTTCTAGTGATATCAAGAATATTATTATTATGCTTTTCTTTTTTTTTTCTTTTTTTTGGGCAAGTTACCACAACACCATTATCCTGTAGTTTTTAAGATCAAAGATACAACTATATTGGTGTCCCTTGTTAATTTTCCATTGTATTTTTTTTTTTTAATGTAACTGCCTACTCCCAAACTGCCATTTGAAGTAAAACGCATAGCCAAGTATTATTCTACACAATTTTTTTATTCTGCATTTAAAAAAGAAAACATATAAATTTAGACATGCTATCTGCCAATAGAACTTAACCAAAAAGTGCATTCTATGCATCCAAAAATATAGAAAATATAACAAATCAAATCATTATTATTCAACCAAAAAAAAAATAAAAGTTTCATATGCATGTGTCCTGCTTCTTAATATAGGGGGTTAAAAATGCCAAGAGTTAGTGAAAGCAGGGGTCCGTCATCCGGAGATAATTCTGAAAATCATCTGGATTATTCTCCTGAAGCTCCCGCAGCAAAGGCATATGACATAATTGGCCACGATTAATAAAGCAACCAATTTTTGGTCCAAGAACTCCTCCTCCTCCTGTTCCTGGACTGGACTTGGGTCAAAGCAATAACTCCAAGGATAATAATAAATAATGCGTTATCTCTTCCTATTCCGCAACATGGCTGGTTGACGAATGGCCGTTCAGAAACGAACTGAAAAGCATGAAATGAAAAGCACAAAATGAAAAGCGCAAAATGAAAAAGCACAAAATAAAAAGCACAAATCAACACTCACCAAACTTCTATTAACATGAAATTAGCAGAAGGAGCCCAAAGGGTGGCGCTAAAGAGCTGAAAAATCACGTAGTACGTCAGTTGTTGGCCGACAATTCCTTGCTGTTTGTATGCAAGACAAAATCCAGGCACACGCCTTTGGACAAAAGTCAGAGGTTTTGTCTGCGGAAAATCCGAACGTGTGTACGAGGCTTTAGTGCGTTGGAGTGCCTTTCAAAATGAAAGGCACTGCTACATGCTAAAGTATGCTAAAACACACAACGAGCACTACTGTGCCCAGCAGTAATGCATTCAAAAGGCGCAATCATAAGACCTCATGCACGTGGGTGCTTTTGGGCATCTGACCCTGGAAGACACAGTTCCAGCATACAATCACCCACAATAATGAATAGCTGCATGCAGCTGTGCTGCGAAAACGTACACATGCAGATACAAAAACAGCCATATTCAAGGATTTTTGCATGCATGAATATACATAAGCACGGCGTATACCTGCCTCCAGCTAGTGTTCAGCCATTCATTACTATGGGTGACCATGTGCTGAAATTTCCCCCAATTCAAGTTGGATGCCTGAGGCCGGGTTCACACTTGTGCAACAAACGCTCCGACATTGGGAGCTCATTCACATGACATATGCAAATCAATGTTTCCCTATGAGAGCCGTCTTAACTGGTTCGACACAAGTAGGTCCAACTTTGAAAAAAGTTCCTGCATTACTTTGGTCCGACTTTGATCCTTTTTCAGCCCATTGAACATCATTGAAGTCAGATCATCGTCTTGACTGATCAGACTTTGGCATGTGACTTGTGCTCTGAAGATCTTGAATGGGAACTCCACGCCAAATGTAAAAAAAAAAAGGCGTGGGGTCCCCCCCAAAATCCATACCAGACCCTTATCCGAGCATGCTGCTTGGCAGATCAGGAAAGGGGGTGTTTATTGGCGTGGGGGTTCCCCTTAAAATCCATACCAGACCGAAGGGCCTGGTATCCTCTTAAAGGGGGAACCCCATGCCGTTTTTTTTTTATTTGGCATGGAGCTTCCCCTAAAGATTTATACCAGACACAAAGTGCCTGATATTGTTGGGATCAAAGTCGGATCCCTGTTTATTGAAGTCGGATGGATGTCGGACTTCAAGTCGCAGGTCAAAGTCGGATCCACAGTCGTATGACTGTCGCGTCGTACCAGTGTGAACCCGGCCTGAAAGCGTTAATGTGCACCTACCCTAAAAGTGTTTTTCGGACCTAAAGAGGTGGCATAATCTAAGCTCTGCCAATGTGATATCTATAGTTTGTTGGAAATAAGATAATATAGATCGACTGAATATTTAACATGGAAATGAAATGAAAACAAGCAAGAAAGATACAATGGTTACATGGCCCAAAGGAAGGAATTATCTCCTTTTCTCTGTATGTGTTTTTATCTTGTAGAAACAAGCAAATTACAGGAAGAAAGGAAAATGTCACATATTAGGCTACAAGCAAGAGGCCTCAGAGGAAATGATGTCTCCTACTTGTAGTGGAAAAATATATCATTTCATCAGATGGAAAGTTATTTGAACTGTAATGTAACCTGCACAGGATAACCATTTATACAGATTATGTCAGTTTAACTGCACACTGCATATATTATTAATGTGTAGTGTATGTAAACCTGATCAGTGCAATCTCATGGAAGCTTTAGCATGGTCTGTAATTTAAAATCATTAACCACTTCCGGACCACCCACCGTCGTTACTTTGAAGAGGAATATCTAGCTAGCTGCCATAACCCCGGTATCCTCTTCTTCAGTGAGCGGTCCGGTTTTAGATAAAAGTGGTCTCTGCGATGGATTGGCCGCTAGATCACTTTTATCGGATGCCCTCCGCCGCTTACCGCAGCCGTCGGCAGCGGCGGAGGCAAACGGATCCTTCCTGTGGCCTGACATGGAGACGAGTGAGGGGGAAGATGGCCCCCACCCGTCTCCATATCATTGCAGGGTGGAAGCGACGTCAGAACGTCACTTCCGCCCATAGCTCTTAAAGGGACATTTTTTTTTTCATTTTTTTAAATGACATTTTTTAATTATTTTTTTATTGCATTTTAGTGTAAATATGAGATTTGAGGTCTTTTTGACCCCAGATCTCATATTTAAGAGGCCCTGTCATGCTTTTTTTTCTATTACAAGGGATGTTTACATTCCTTGTAATAGGAATAAAAGTGACACAATTTAAAAAAAAAAAAAAAAAACAGTGTAAAAATAAAAAATAAAGGGTAAAATAAATAAGAAAAAAAAAATTTAAACACGCCCCTTCCTGTCAAGCTCGCGTGCAGAAGCGAATGCATACGTGAGTAGCGCCCGCATATGAAAACGGTGTTCAAAACACACATGTGCAGTATCTCCGCGATCGTTAGAGCGAGAACAATAATTCTAGCCCTAGACCATCTCTGTAACTCAAAACATGCAACCTGTAGAATTTTTTAAACGTAGCCTATGGAGATTTTTAAGGGTAAAAGATTGTCGCCATTCCACGAGCGGGCGCAATTTTGAAGCGTGACATGTTGGGTATCAATTTACTTGGCGTAACATTATCTTTCACAGTATAAAAAAATTGGGCTAACTTTACTGTGGTCTCATTTTAATTTAAAAAAGTGTATTTTTTCCAAAAAAAGTGTGCTTGTAAGACCGCTGCGCAAATACAGTGTGACAGAAAGTATTGCAACGACCGCCATTTTATTCTCTAGGGTGTTAGAAAAAAAATGTATAATGTTTGGGGGTTCTAAGTCATTTTCTAGCAAAAACAAAAAAAAACATTTTTAACTTGTAAATAACAAATCTCAGAAAGAGGCTTAAGTGGTTAAGTATTTTAAAATCTGCAGCTTTCATTAAAATAATGAAATAATGAAAAGCGCCTCTGTTTGATGCCCACTGATAAATTTTTTGGACACTTATTCTCTTTTAGCGCAGTTTTTTATTTTTTATTGGACTTTTTGTATTGTCGCACTGTTTACTGCTGCTGTTTGATCTAAGATATAATTTTTTTCTAGCGCGGTTCTTTTATCCCATTCATTAAAATAATGCCTGGTGATCCTGCCATGAAGGTCCTTGTTCAGGCACCTCCTGCCCTTGTCACTGCATTGTGAGCATGGGGAGGGCATTGAATTGTAAGCTCCTTTTTTCACATCAGAGATGATGTGAACATTTTAATGTCCTTTGCAGAACACAGTGGAAAATATTATGTCTTAAAATAAGTAAAACAAAAATCTTGTACACAGCAACCACCTGACCCTGGGTAGTTCCAGCTGATTTAAATCACAGCTCGGTTTACTGTGAATACTGCTTACCCTGACACATGGTAATTGAGATCATGTGAACAGTTTACAATAATTGTACTTAAATATCACAACTAAGCTTAGAAAAAGGGCAGCTTCTTGAGTCATATAGCTGCATTTGCTGTCCTCATTCCCTTACAAATCCGCTCTCCCCATGTCCCGAGAGACCCTTTCATTGCCAGGGGATTGCAGAAAATGAGCAGCGCAAGCACATACTTGTACAGTGAGCTACAACTGTTCTCATTTTTCTACGGTGATGTCACCAACTAAAACGTTCGCTTTCAGCTTATTCTGCCATTTTGCTTCTGTGCAGGAGCCAAAGCTCACAGGTTCATGCCAACACAAAATTATGTTTACAGAAGGGTGTTTGCGGCTGAAGGCGTCCGCCATATGGTGTAAGTGAGATGGATCGAAGTGTTTCACAACTTTAATAAGTGAAAAGGCCAGAGTGTTTAAGAATTCTGTCAGTGTATCAGGTGACTAACGCATTCCAAGAGAAACGTCCATTTGTTCTAGACTGACACAGAACAACACCAAGATTAATTGAGCCATCGCTTGAAGAAATATTGGGACTCTGAGTGTGATTGCGTGGATGTCTACGCCACTGACATATTTCATAACAAGGCCCATTAGCTTGAAGATTTGTATGATTTAGAGGAGTACACACTTTACTACACACACATATATATATAAATATATATATATATATATATATATATATATAGTATCTCACAAAAGTGAGTACACCCCTCACATTTTTGTAAATATTTTATTATATCTTTTCATGTGACAACACATGGAATACTAGTCAGTACCAGTGTGCAAAAGTATATTTGCTTTGTCCTATGCATGTGTATTTTTTTACATTTTAGACAATCAAAAAAAAAAAGAGAAACATTTTTTAGAATGGGGTGCCTCGAGATTGTACATAATATTAAAGGGTGCCTTGACAGAAAAAAACTTTGAGAAACACTGTACTAGTAACAAGCTTTAGAGTGGTGACCTTCTTATGCAGCAATAGAAACCTGACTTATGCCGCGTACACACGAGCAGACTTTCCGGCAGACTTGGTCCGGCGGACCGGACTCCGTCGGACAATTCGATCCTGTGAGGGCTCCAGCTGACTTTTTTTTCCTAAAAGTCTGAGGGACCCAGAAATAAAACATGTTTTAAATCTTTCCGACGGACTCGAGTCCGGTCGAAAAATCCGCTCGTCTGTGTGCTAGTCTGACGGACTAAAACCGATGCTAGGGCAGCTATTGGCTACTGGCTAACAACTTCCTTATTTTAGTCCAGTCGTACGTCATCACGTACAAATCCGTCGGACTTTGGTGTGATCGTGTGTGTCCAAGTCCGTTCGTTTGAAGTCTGGCAGGCCTACACTGCAAAGTCCGTTGGAAAGACTGTTGGACCTAGTCCGTCGAAAATTCAGCTCGTGTGTATGCGGCATAAGGTTTTATTGCATCTATACTCTACTAAGGATGTTTTATTGCAGTCGGTGCCCCCCAGGGTTTTGGCAATCTTATTATAGCCTAGGCCATGTTTATGTAGAGCAACAATTCTTTTTTCAGATCCTTAGCGAGTTCTTTGCCATTAGGTGTCATGTTGAACTTCCAGTGACCAGTATGAGAGAGTGAGATTGATAACACCAAATTTAACACACCTGCTATCTATTCACACCTAAAACCTTGTAACACTAAGGAGTCACATGACACTGGGGAGGGAAAATGGCTAATTGGGCCCTATTTGGACATTTTCACTTAAGGGTGTACTCACTTTTGTTGCCAGCGGTTTAGACATTAATGGCTGTGTGTTGAGTTATTTTGAGAGGACAGCAAATTTACCCTGCTATACAAGCTGTACACTCACTACTTTACATTGTAGCAAAGTGTCATTTCTTTAGTGTTGTCACATGAAAAGATATAATAAAATATTTACAAAAATGTGAGGGGTGTACTCACTTTTGTAAGATACTGTATATATACACATTTTTCTTACACAGGTTAGTCAGAATAGGTGTGTGTGTGTGTGTGTGGGGGGGGTTAAGATTAGTTAGAAGGTGCCTGGAATTCCACTTTAAGATCCTCTGTGTCATTGCTGCCTGTGTCTACATTTACTTTGTCCTCCTGTCCTAGACATTGGTATTGCCTTGTACAGGAACCATGGAAATTCTCACATATGGGGGGCACCAACTGCAATAAAACATCTTTAGTGGAGTATAGATGCAATAAATCCTTAGTCAGGTTTCTAGAGTTGCAGAAGAAGGTCACCACTCTAAAGCTTGTTACTAGTGCAGTCTTTCCCAAAGTTTTTTCTGTCAAGGCACCCTTTAACATTATGTACAATCTCGAGGCACCCCATTCTAAAAATGTTTCTCTTTTTTTTTTTTTTTTTGATTGTCTAAAATGTAAAAAATTATGCAATGCAAAGGACAAAGCAAATATACCTTTGCTCACTGGTACTGACTAGTATTCCAACATGTTTCTTCTCCCTTACGTTCTGTCCCTAATACAGCTTACATGACCCCAGTGCTGATGGAGAGGGACAGAGGAGAGGAAAATACGTTGCTGTGCTGGCGTCCTTGTTAACCAATGACTTAATCAGTTGTCCTGATGTCTGCGGCTGGCTCGTATGGTGTCCAAGGTTGTTATGCTGCACAATAAAAAAAACTGTAGTTTTGTGTACCGTAACAAAAAAAGCCAGGCACTACTTACAAGCTTATTTTCAATTTTTAGGCACTTTGGGGCAATTTTAAGCATTTTGCTAAGGCACCCTTGAAGAACCTAGATGGGTTGGTCCATGCCAGTTAAAAAAGGCTGTAGTAGCGTCTGTGATCTCAGGTGCAGGAATGGTGGAGCTCATCCAAGCTCCCCATAAAAACTCAAGTGCAGAAGGCTGTCTGCACACCATTGACCTCACTGTTTCTGTAAAACGTTATTGTTACAATCAAGCACAAAGAAACTCCTCAATGACCTCCCCACTCTGACATGTTTTACTCTAAGGACAAGCTTAGTCATAGTCCCAGATTGGACTTCTTTGTGCTTGCCTGGAGCAATAAAGGTTACTGAAGTCATCAGTTTGTGGCTGGTCTTTTGCGCTTAGGTTTTTATTGCTGTCTGTGTGCCCTAGGAAGGCTTACCTTTACTTTCCTTGCTAGACATCGGTGTCACCTTGCACAGGGAGTATGAAGACATTGATGTCAATAAAAGCCAGATAGAACATCAAACCTTTCCCCATTCCGAAGCAAAAAAAAATGGTTTTAGGTAGACTTCTACTTTATTACTTATGACAAAAAGTCATTTTTCTGTTTTGGGTTTAGCGGTCCTTTAAGACTATTTGCTCAGGAGAACTGTTGTCAGGTGCGTCTCATTCTCATGCTGTAAGAATAAAAGTTCAAGGGTAGTGAAAACAACAGACCTACTGTATGTATGACAGGGCGAGATCCCCAGATCAAAGGAATTATTACATGACACAATTATAACACAGGAAGGATATTCAGTAAATGGAATTATCTACAAGAAGATTGCCGCCAGAAGATAAACCTGCAAATTGACACTCCTAATTTGTTCCCAATATACTGTACAAACGCATAGACAAAGCAGAAGGAGGAAGGTGAGCAAAGGCTTTGAATCCTTTATCAAACATACTTTTTGCTGACGGATGAAGAATAATGTAATCTTTGAAGTTTAAAGATTTGCTGCTACCGAAAAGAAAAAAAAAAAAGAGAGAGAGAACAAAACACAGGAGCATTCTCATCACAGAGGCTCACTCAGCAGTAAAGAACTTTTTTTTTCTGTAATTATACCAAGGATATTTCAAATGACTATATGCTTTATGAATACATTTACAATGGATGGCTGCTGGGAAATAAAGTGCAGAAAAGTACAGTTCACTAACCTACATGAAAGAAGAGATTTTTTTAATCATTTTATTTTTAAAAAAAGAAACAAAAGATGGTTTAGAAGCTCTATAGTTAGAACGGTAAACCTATCAATGAATATAAGGCTGGCCATATATTATATATTTTTTTATACAAGTTTCCTTTAGATTCACCAAAAACAAACCTAAACACTTTCAATGTGTATGCAATCAGGCAGGCCCTTGCACTACATAGTTGAACGTAACTCTAAAGGAAATTGAATAAGAACATTGTATAATGTATAGCCAGCCTAACAGTTCTGTCTATACAACCTTGCGGTGTAGTTTATTTGGAAACAGCAGGAGTTATCCTAATTCATCAAAATGTCATATGCCTTGTCTGCAGGGCCGCTGATAGAAATCATGGGGCCCCATACAGCCTACCTGATGGGGCCCCCTTCAGCCCCACTCCTGGTCCCTCCTTCAGCCTCACCCCTGGCCACACCCTTGGCCCCTCCCCAGACCCTGCCTTGAAACAAAGTGCAAGTAATGGTGGCAAACATCGACTTGACAGTGGGGCATGCCTTTGCCATAATGTGCTGCAGACAGTACCATTCATGCCATAACGCATGGGCTGCCTGCAGTGACAAAAGTGCCACCCATGCTGCCAATGCAATAACACATGTGCTGCCTGCAGAGACTGTGCCACCCATGCTGCCAATGCCATAACACATGTGCTGTCTGCAGAGACAGTGCCACCCATGCTGCCAATGCCATTATGGGAGATGGGGGTTGTTGCGATTGCTTGTTGGTGACATTTTTAATTTTTTTTTTTTATTATTATGCATTCTTTCATCCTAGATTGCCTGTGCCCGTAGTACTGGCTTATCAGCGGCCCTGCCTGTCTGTGTGCTAAACAGTGCTAAAAGTGGTTCTAAAGGCAGACATTTTTTTTTATCTGAATGCATTGTATGCATTCAGATAAAAAAAAAAGACTTTCTGTGTGCAGCAGCCTCCCTCAGCCCCCCTAATACTTACCTGAGTCCCATCTTGATCCAGCGATGTTGCACGAGAGTCTCGGCTGTCTGGGATTCTCACATCTCATCAGCTGACACAGCAGCAGGCACCATTGCCTCATGCTGCTGTCAATCAAAGTCAGTGAGCCAACGAGGAAAAAGAGGGGAAGGGGCCGAGTCCCGGCTCTTGTGTCTGAATGGACACACAGAGCAGCGGCTCAGCTTGGGTGGTCCATAGCAAGCTGCTTGCTGTGGGGGCAGTCGGCAGGAGCGAGGGGCCAGGAGCACCTGCAAGGGACCCCGAGAAGAGGAGGATCTGGGTGGCTCTGTGCAAAACTACTGCACAGAGCAGGTAAGTATGATATGTTTGTTATTCTTAAACAAAATTTACGTTTTCAGCTTAAAGGGGTTATAAATAAGAAAAACAAATAATAATTTTAAAGCGCCCCGTCCCCGCGTGCTCGCACAGCAAAGCAAATGCATGTGTAAGTTGCACCCGCATATGTAAACAGTGTTCAAATTACACATGTGAGGTATCGCCGCGATCGTCAGAGAGATGCCCTGTACACACGGTCGGACTTTGTTCGGACATTCCGACAACAAAATCCTAGGATTTTTTCCGACGGATGTTGGCTCAAACTTGTCTTGCATACACACAGTCACACAAAGTTGTCGGAAAATCCGATCGTTCTGAACGCGGTGACGTAAAACACGTACGTCTGGACTATAAACGGGGCAGTGGCCAATAGCTTTCATCTCTTTATTTATTCTGAGCATGCGTGGCACTTTGTCCGTCAACTTTGTGTACACACAATCGGAATTTCCGACAACAGATTTTGTTGTCGGAAAATTTTATCTCCTGCTCTCCAACTTTGTGTGTCGGAAAATCCGATGGAAAATGTCCGATGGAGCCCACACACGGTCGGAATTTCCGACAACGCGCTCCGATCGGACATTTTCCATCGGAAAATCCGACCGTGTTTACGGGGCATTAGAGCAATAATTCTAGCAAAAGACCTTCTCTGTAACTCTAACCTGATAACTGTTTTTTAAAGCATCGACTATGGAGATTTTTATAGGTACCATAGTTTGTCACCGTTCCATGAGTGTGCGCAATTTAAAAGCGTGACATGTAAGGATCTATTTACTTGGAATAACATCATATTTCACATTATACAATAAAATTTGACTAACTTTACTGTTTCGTTTAATTCATGAAAGTGTCTTTTTTTCCCCCAAAAAATTGTATTTGAGAGACCGCCATTTTATTCTCTAGGGTCTCTGCTAAAAATATATATATACTGTTTGGGGGTTCTATGTAACTTTCTAGCAAAAAATATGGATTTTAACTTGTAAGCAACAAATATCAGAAATAGGCTTAGTCATGAAAGGGTTAATATCACTTTAAGGCCTGCTAAAATGCAATAATATTAGTTTAGAGGCCACAAATATAGTGTGTGTGGTATTCAAAGATTAGAAAATGATGCTATGCCATATAAGCTATACTCGTGTTTACGATGGCACTGGTGTATACCCAAGCACAGCTGAGCACAGCCATTCATGTCTATGAGAGGCTGTACACAGCCCCTGGGCTTCCTGGGTGGGGGAAGGACTTCAGAATGTATGTTGCACAAGCTCATCTGTCCATGTGCAAAGGCTCAAAGTGGAATTTCACTCTCCCCAGTCATTTTTCTTTTCTTCACCTTTTAACGTGTGCTCTGGGTTGGCATTTAAAAAAAAAACATTCTCCACCTGGTTCTTTGCTGCCATCTTCTATTTTGTTCACATGCACAGTGTTGTAGAGATTGCCTCGAAGCTTGGGATGCCTGAATGAGTATCCCAGGAGGCTTTGAGAAAGCAGGGCTGGGTCCTGGAAAAAAGGGACTTTATTATAATGTAAAAAAAAAAATAACAATCCCATGTTGTAGCATGTAATGGGGAAGGGGGGGTTATAAAAATAAGTAAGAAAGTAATTGAAGAGGGTAAAGGTTTTAATAGGCCTTTGCCTTTTCACATTTGTCCTACATTAATTCTGCTTAAAGTTGTAAACCCTCACATATACCCAGTGAACTGACTAGCCTCAGGTGATACACAGAGATTAAACAAATCCTTATACAAATGTTGTACACTTTTATCTTCAGCCATCTTGTCTCTATATACGTTTTTGAAGTTCAGAATTTACACAGCTTGTCTAAACTCTAGCAGGCAGGAGGTGTGGTTCTGATGTCGCACACTGCACAGTTCAGAATGGAGAGATCAGTGTAACCAAGGCTTTTTTTTCTCAGAAAATAGGTGCAGGAACTCAACCACGACCCCCCCAAAACCAACCTTCCCCCCACACACACACCCTCCAAACCGCATCAAATAGTGGGTGTGGTCAAATTTCACCAACAGTGCAAGGGTCTTAAAGAGGCTTTAAATACCAGGAGTGCATTACGTACAGAGTTTGGTGGGAGGGGGATGTTACACAGAGTTCAGTGTTTCAGGGTGTGCTACACACAGAGTGCAGAGTTCCAGGGTGTGCTACACACAGAGTGCAGAGTTCCAGGGTGTGCTGTGTTCAGAGTTTGCAGTTGTGCTTTGTACATGGTGCAGAGTTCAGGAGTGCACTGCATACAGTGTGCCGAGTTCATGGGGTGCACTACACACAGTGCAAAGTTAAGGGGTGCACTACACACATAGTGCACAGTTTAGCCTTCTTCCGCAGCTGTTACCTCTGCATCCCCCATCCAAATCTCACATTCACCCCTCATCAGCTCTGACCCCTGCATGCAACCCCCCTTTCACCTTTCACTGCCCCCATCTTCTCCCTCCCTCCTTAAAAGCTCCACCATTTTCCACATGTCTTACTTGTGTTGCTGTATTAAACTGAAACACCCTGTTGGCTCTAGAACCTCCCCACACACTGTAGGTGGCACCTCGCTCACTTGTAGGGAGATGATCCAGTGGGGGAGTTGGGATCTGCTCTGCACCTGCATCTTCCTTGTCCACTCAGGAGATCTCAGAACTTTGGGAGCCATTGAGAGATAAGCTGTCCCTTGTAAACACAGAAGCCGGACTTCAATGTTTACAAGTAATAAAGGTGAGCAGGGAGCAGAGGTCCTGAGCCAGAACCAAGTTCCGGCTGAAAAAAACCCTGAGTGTAACCTAGGACGTGAGTGGAGGGAAGGGACAGCCCCCCCCCCCCACACACACACAGTCTCATAAGTATATGCACACAGTTGGGGCTGTCAATCACCGTCTGTGTGCTGGAGCTCTCCTCCCCTGTTAGCACAGCATGTCAGAAATGACTCATGCACACACTAGAGGAACCACACTGCAGACAAAAATCACAATCCAATCCCATCCATTATTCATTCAAACATACTGTATACAAGAGATGCCTACACACACTATTATTTATTCCCTTTGCACCCCAGGACCCCATCATCCCAGGCTGCTGTAATTTGCAAAGGCAGATGCTTACTGGTAATATTGAGACTTGTCCCCAGTTGAATGACTAGGCCTAGCATCACATTACTAAGATGAGATGTTAGATCCATACAAAGCATGCAGAGGATGGGGTTGGAGAGTCTGATAGGCAGAGCTTGTCTTCTCTGTGTAGGCTTAGGGCAAAGGACTAGAAGATAAGGACAAACATTAGGTCATCTTACTGTGTTAACAGTCAGCTCTAGGTGTATGGACCCTGACTGAGTGAACTGTAAGTACACAGCACACTAGGCCACTAGCAAATATTGACCACCTGTGCAGGGGTAAATAAAGTGAGGAGCCCTGCAGATTATTCTAGCAGGCAGCAATCTGGAATCTTTTATTATACACAACAAACAGTTACAGACAAACATAATGTGTGGATAGCAGTATGCCACAATAGCTACTCTAGTGCCTTATGCCTATGTTCGCTAGGCAGTTATTTAACCTGGCTGCATTCTTGTTCTTTCAGAATTTATTTACATTAAGATGTTTTATTATATACCTGAGTCTACTCTTAAAAAACAAATACATGCAAATGTAATTGGCACGTGGTCTTGTTACCTTATTCCCAAAATTAGAAAGGATTTCATCTTCAGATACAGAGAATCTCTCTGTTCAACAAGACTACAACTCAGAAGGAAAACTGTTATTATCTATCAGTGACAAAGCATTTGGTTCAGTATGGCAGATACTGCGAGACATTATACTGTTGGCCTCATTCTGAAAATGCTAGTTCTCTGGCAGTGTCTGGTTTCCACACATGGCGGTGAACACAGTCAGGAAAGGGCCCCTATGCAAGCAAATTTCCACACCAATTTTATTGCAGCAATGTTTAGAGTATTATATACCTCCATCCTACCTGCTCTAGAAGTAAGCAATGTCATGGTCTACATAACATTGGACGGTGGTCCTAGTACCCTTCCAGCCCCTACATTGTAAATGGACCCCTAAATCCCAGAGGGTCTCTGTTCATCTGCACATCTTGTGTGTCAGACTCATAGCATTTTGTAATAGACTGTGAGTAAAAAAGTGGGAGAATTCCTCATCCCTATCTTGTTCCACACCAATGACTCACTAAGTGGTAAAGTCAAAGCATCGGCCAGGAAACCAACACTCTTATGCCCCGTACACACGATCAGATTTTCTGACAACAAATGTTGGATGTGAGCTTGTTGGTGGAAAGTCCGACCGTGTGTATACTCCATCGAACATTTGTTGTGGGACTTTCTGCCAACAAATGTTGGCTAGCAAGTTCTCAAATTTTCCGCCAACAAAACTTTGTTGTCGGAATTTCCGATCATGTGTACACAAGTCCAATGCACAAAAATTCACGCATGCTCAGGAATCAAGCAGAAGGAGCCGCACTGGCTATTGAACTTCTTTTTTCTCAGCTCGTCGTATGTCTTGTTACGTCACCACGTTACCACGTTCGTAATTGTTGGCCAACATTTCTGTGACCGTGCGTATGCAAGACAAGTTGGAGCCAACATCCTTGAATAAAAATCCATGGTTTTGTTGTCGGAAAGTCCGATCGTGTGCACGGGGCATTAGAAGTATAGCTTAGCAATGGCAGCCTACAAAATTTGACAGGCATTCTTTAAAACTTCCCAAAGACATAATATTTGTTCACAAGACTTTTTCCTATTCATACAACCTGAGCATTAACTGTCTTTTATGGAAAATTTAGACCCAGCCATCTTCACACATACATTACTGTACTATGTATATAGCAGGTAGTTTGGGCAGAAATATCAATATTGAGTTTACAAATTGCAGACACGAGTGAGAGTTGTAGATTGATAGATAATAACAGTTTTCCATGTAGTCTTGTTGAACAGAGAGAATCTCTGTATTTGAAGATGGAATCCTTTCTAATTTAGGGAATAAGTTCATGAGACCACACGCTGGTTACACTTGTTTGTGTTTGCTTTTTAGGAGTAGACTCATGTACAGTATATAATAAAACATTGTAGTGTGATAAAATTCTAAAATATCCCCAAGTGCTAATATTTGTTAAAGTGGGGTGACATTTTCTGTAAGCATATTCAAAATTAATTTTCTTTACCTACACAAGTGGTGATGGCAAAATTATCAATCAGATCTAAAAGAACACTTTCACATAAAACAAGCTGAAACAAGTAACAATTTAGAAAAAAAAACCTACAATAATAATAATTACTAGTCTAGTCTAGTTGCGCCTAATCTTTGCTGTCTTTCAGAACTAGAGGGATTGCTAGAATCTTCAGCATCTGACACTTACAGCTCAGATACTTGTGTCTCCCTATTGCTTCTCCTGGGTGCTATGTCAATTGCATCCCTTTGGAGCTGCAGGGTGTAAAGCCATGGCCAAAAGTTTTGAGAATTACACAAATATAACTTTTCTTTTACAAAAGGTTTTATCAATATGCAATCCAACAGATAAAGAACAATATCTAGAAGGTTACAGCACATAAAAAAAACAAATGAAACTAAATACAAAAGAAAAAGAAAATCTGTTCTAGTCCCATACGCGGTGTCTCTAAACAGGGAACTATCAATTCACATTGTTCGAAGAATCCAGAAGATCCAAAGTACATTGCAGAAAACAATGGAACAAGGGTGTCCCAACATAGGATTAGGCATGACTAAATTTAAAGCATTTGTCATAGAAAAATATATTGTTAAGAGTAAATAAAATACAACAAAAAAAAATTAAAAAAAAATAAAGGAAAATTATCTCCATAACCATTTGTTACCAGGGCAAAGCCTGGCAGCCTAGTAGGCTTTTAAAGTGGAAGCATGGAACATATCCGATAGGGTGAAGAAGAAAAGAAAACGAAAAAGGGGAATGAGGAAATAAAGAAAATAAAAGGAAAGAGAGAAGGGAAGAGTCCATGGGGCCAGTGTCAAAAGAGCACTAAATTGGGCATTATCAAACCTAGAAGGTTGCCTATATGTGACCCACGGTTGCCAGATGCGAATGATTTTACCATCCGTATCCAAAAGGATAGCTGTCAGCTTCTCATTCACCATGATGTCATTCATGCGATTTTTAACTGCCTCAAAACTGAGTACAGGAGTTGTCCATGCCCTCACAATGGTTAACTTAGTTGCAGTAAAAAGATGTAGAGCCAGTTGGCGCTCCGGACGAAGCAATTCAGTAATTGGTTTGCCAAGAGGAGCTTCATAAGGATCCCTTTTGACATGAAATATATTGCGAAAAAGAGTATAAATTCTGACCCATAACCTTCAAACCCTTGGACACGACCACCATATGTGTGCCATAGTGCCCTCCTGTGAACATCCTCTGAAGCATTCTAGTGGGGGTGAACAGAGAATATATGTCAAGAAACCCATTGGCGACCCACCAGGAGAATTGTGCAGGGTTTTCGCACCCTGGGGGGAATAATGGGCAATGGATTATATGGAGTAAAAGGTGGTGGGTGAGATCAAACCCATAGAGTATTTGACTGAATCCCACAGTCGAAGGGAGTGAGCAAGACACAGTCCTAATATGGTCGGTCGGTGAATAGGGGGAAGGCAATGCAGGGAAGAGATGGCTATAGGGTGAGAATCCAGAATATCAATAGTAGCCCAAAGTGGCAGTTGGTTTGTTTCATGAAGGTTGGCCAGTGGGGCAATATTCGCTGCTATATAGTAGGCCTGCAGATTGGGAACTGAAAGACTGCCATTGATCCTACGGGCGTACATATTCAGTTGATTGATCCGGGGTCAGAAAGATCCCCAGACAAGCTTCAATAGTCTGCATTGATGTATACATAAAATGTGAGGGGAGACTGTTACAGCAATACTCGAAAGAAATAAAGTCATTTTGGGAGATAAGCCATGCGGACAGCAGCTATCCTGCCAAACCAGGACAGTGGGAAATGAGTCCAAGAGGACATGTTGGTCAGTCTCCTGAATAAGGGTGGAAAATTGGCCTGGTACAGTTGTTCGTACTTTGGAGCAAGACGGATTCCCAAATAGGGCAAAGAGGAGAGCCAGTGAAATGGGAAAGCTTCTTTCAGGGCCGCCAACTCAGCGGAGGGGCAATTGATGGGAAACACGTCCACATCGTCCCACCACCCAACTCGGGGTCGTACTATTATAATTACAAGGGGTTTAATAGTATAGTGATGTTGGCGGTGGTGTCGGCTAATTACGACTTCTTGTATGTGGACGTGGGGAAGAATGGCCGGATGTCCGATGGTGGAGTCATCGCCCAGACGGAGTTCTACAGGCGTCTCCAGAATGGCAGCTTGGACTTGCCAACTCCAGAGGACAATGTGGAAGGTCTCCCATTTGTGTTCGTTGCTGATGAAGCGTTTGCGCTGGGGGACCACCTGATGCGGCCATTCCCGATGAGGACCCTCACCCCGGAACAGAGGGTTTTTAATTACCGGCTGGCCAGAGCCCGAAGAGTGGTGGAGAACACATTTGGAACCCTGACCAGCCGGTTCCGACTATTTCTGACACCCATCCATATGGCGGAGTATAAACTGAACCATATAATACTGGCGTGCTGTGTTCTCCATAATTTTTTAAGAAAACATTTTGCCAACTATGCTGGCTCAGTTGGGCCTGAGGCCAGAATCCTACATCCAACAACATTGACGGCACTTGAAAGTGGCCGTCCTGGCTTGCCCTCCCCGAGTGCCCGTGATGTCCGGTTACGATACCCGGAGTGTTTTGCGGGTAGGGGGGCTATCAATATGCCAGACAATATGTGAAGCCTTTTTCAAAAAAAAAAAAAAAAAAAGAAATTCTTTGTGGACATTTACTGCTTGTGTTTGTTTTAGCTGACCCTGACAGAAATGTGTGGAGTCCAGAAAATGTTGTGATTGTGTAACCTTATTATACAAAGCACTGTTGGGTGTTATTTCCTAAATGCAAAAACACATTTCACTCCAAGTGCACTTGCAACTGCACTGAAACTGCACTTGTAGTGCAAAGTGGATTTGCCCTTAGGAAATAACCCCCATTTTTGCATAAAACAGCAATTACATCACCCCAAAAGTGTTGTAGTGTTGAGACAATAATCCACACATTCTTGAGTAAGCCACTTTTTTTTATACCTGCACAATCACATGTGCATTTAACAAAGGTTTTTTAAAACAAACCAACATGTTTCTTGTATAACAATTTTTGCAGTAGCATTATCAAAAATCGAAATATCCATTTCAGATAAAACAGGCCTGTGTAAAACCAACAAGAAAGCCAAAAAACTTGAACTTACAAAGTTCACATTAGGTAAAACCTGAAGGCTATATCAGACACCAGTATTTAGGAACTGGGTTTGATATAGCGTTCAGATGGGGGGAAATCACCCCAGGAAAAGCCAAATTTGGAAGATGCACACCAATTTGCGAATGTCAACATGTGCTATCTGCCATCAGGGGGGATCAAGGGATGTGTTTTGGGGGAGCAAGCCCTTCCTCACCGCACTTTATAATTGAGGAAGGGGTTGCACCCCAAAAACGCGTGTATTGATCTCCCGTGATGGCAGATAGCATATGTTGGCACACTGTGTGCATATTTTTTTTAATTACATCATTGATTTTTTGCTGGATGTTTTGCAGTTCGGCATTACACCCCATGATCTCCCCGATCAGGATCTGGGCACTTTCAGAAGTAAAGCGTTCTCTATCCCTCACATCACGATCACCTAAAAAGAGATAAAGAACAAAAAAAAAGGTCTCAAAAATCTGCCACCATCCATCTCTTTTACCTGAGCCTGTGGTCGCAGACACTCACCTGTTGTGGTGCCAATCTCCACCACATCTTCTTCTTCCTCCTGCTCTTCTTCTTGGGTTTGGGGTATTTCACCTTCTTCCATAGGTGGGGGGTCTGTGTTCTCCTGGCAGAGGGGTGTCCTCCGAGTCTTTGCTCCCCTATGTAAAACAAAAATGGTATAATTAGCACACAGATATTTGATGGCAGAACTAGAAATAGGAAACATTGCTTGGAAGTGGGGTACAATTGTCTATTTTAGCCGAGTTCCAAGATGTATTTTTTTTATTGCCCTTTGTCAAGCTGCAATACTTTACCTGTTTAGTACAAGCTTCACAGATGTAGCCCCCCCTATAGTATACACTGGAGCACCTGTGTGCCCCCCCTAATAAAAATGGTGTTCTTGTGTCCCACACTAGTGCTCCAGTGTCCAGATGTGAAAACAGCTGCTCAGTGTCCTCTCCTTACACACAATCTAGTTGGCATTTCATTCTAGTAACAAACCCATCTACACAAACAAATATTTGGCATCCAAGTAGGCCCCAAAAAATGTGTGAAAATGCATATGGCCTAAACAATGGTGTTCTAGAGGCCGAAAGAAAAATGTTTGATACGAACGAATAATGGGCCCATGAACATTAAAGTTGCCCTTTTAAACGTTACAATTAATAAAAGCATATGGAGCAGAACGAACGGAATAAAGGCAGAAAGAATAGAAACACAGCACAACTACTTACTTTTTTGCAGCACTCTCCGGATCTTTCGGTACTGCTCTGGCTCTCTCAACTTCAGGTCCGACTACCGCTTCCTGAGCTGATCTTTAGATCTTCGTACCCCGAAATTCCTGTGAAGGCTTTTGATCACTTTAGCAATTATCTTGCCTTTCGGATGTTGGGGTGTGGTAAGGCCCATATTTTCCATCATAGTCGGACTTCCTCATGATGTCGACCATCTCCAACATCTCCCCAAAGGACATATTTGTGGCCTTAAAACGTCTCCTTCTGGATCGGGACGTGCCTGGATCCGGGCTTTCCTCCTCCTCCTCCTCGTTGCTATAATTAGCACACACCTGCTCTAAATCCGCCATCATGCTCTTCACCCACTGCGCCGAACGAAAAGGGGCGGGGAATAGACTAGAAAGAACGTCAGGGGCGGGTGGAGTTACACGCATGCGCAGTGTGTATAAAGCGTAACACGCGTGCGTATTACGTACGATCTGTGAGCGGAGGAAGGAGCATTGGACGCACCTTTCATAAGAACGAAGGTAAGAGACAAACTTGTGCCTATACTGCTTCTAGATTGAGGCCTATATTGTAACAAGATTAGGAGAGTTTTTTCTGACATTAGGCTTTGTCTTGTGTTGAGTCTTGCAGTGAACATGGATATGCTACTCAAAGATAATGACTTCATGTCAGTATTCCTAGAGATGCTAAGGGAGCTGCCCTGACTGTGGGAGATTAACCACCCCTATTTCAAGAACCAAGCAAAGAGGAAGGCAGCACTGGAGCAATTGTGTGAAATTGTGAAGCAGGTGATCCCCACGGCAGACATCCCTTATGTAAAGATCTTCATTGGTGGCCTGAGGAGCACATATCTAAGGGAGCGCAAGAAAGTCCTGGATTCACAAAGGTCCGGAGCAGCAGATGACATCTATGTCCCCAGGATGTTGTACTACGACAGGCTGCACTTTCTGGCAGGCCAGACTGAACCCAGGCCATCCTTCTCCAGTCTTCCTTCCACGCTTCCTTCCCCCCCGGCTGAGGCTTCTGACGCCCAACCTGGGCCTTCCAGGCCGCATGTGGAGGAGCCCAGATTGAGCCAGGTATAGCATTCCTCTAAATATTTCTGCTTGTCCAATCAATGATGTTAACTAGATGTTAAATGGGAGTAGTAATTTAGGATTGTGATTGATGAAGCAAAAACTAAAACCATGTCCCTTTTTCATACACAGGGAAGTCTCAGCCAGGAGGTGGCCGGGCCGAGCCGGCTGGCTGATCTGCAGGTCCCTCCACCCCCCTGAAAACAGAAAGTGGCAGTAGGAGGAGTACCCTAGAGGAGGCTGCTATAGGATTCTTTTGGAGGGCTACAGAGGTCCTGGGAGCACCCCACACCATGGAGAAGAACATTGCTGCCTTCATAGCATATAAAATGCAGAGGATGGAGGAGGGCCAAAAAGTCATGTGTGAGGCCCTCATATCAGAGGCTCTGGAGAAAGGTATGAGGGGCCAAATTACACCTCAGACACACCTTCGCGTTGGTCCTCCTCCTCCTCCTGCAGGTCCTCCTCCTCCCTCTCCTCCAGGTCCTCCCAGTCCTCCTCCAGGTCCCCCCAGTCCTCCTCCAGGTCCCTCCAGTCCTCCCCCTCCTCCAGGTCCTACTCCTCCTCCTGCCACATCTCCAACTGCACAGCCACAGCCTGGAAGGAAGCGTGGAAGGAAGACCAGACAGTGATTGCCCTGGATCCAGTCTGGTCGGGCAAAAAATGCAGCCTCTTGTGGTACCACAGCCTGGGAACATAGATGTCATCTGCTGCTTTCCAGATCTCTGCGAATTCCGGACCAGACTGCCCCCCTTTACATATGGACTCCTCAGGCCACCAATTTTGATGTTGAAGAATTGATGTCTGCCGTGGGGGTCCCAGGCTTTGCTAATTTCTCCTGTTGATCCAGTGTTGCCTTCCTCTTTGTTTGGTTCTGATCCCTTAAAAAAGGATTTTTGTTTTGAATTATACTCTCCTATGTGTTTTACTTCAAAAAGGACAGTTTGTTTGTGAGGATTCAGGTACATTTCAAATATACAATGTGAAATGAACAAGGGTCACCAACACCAAACAATCTCCTTGATATTAAATAATAAAAGATATCAATGGTGTTGGGGTAACTTGACACACAAAACACACACAAAAATATTCTGGATTAAAAATAAAAATAACATTGAACAAAGATCAGCCTTGGAAAAAATCCAAACATTAAAGAAAAAAAAAGGCTGAAAATACAAAAAAAAAAAAAAAAAAAAGTCAGATGTGACAACTAATAACAATAGGGAATAGGGAACAGGGAATACCACTAAAAAAACACAAATAAAAGCTTGTGGGAAGTGTGTGTGAATATGAGCAGCAAAACTACTTAATTCTTGTCACATTATAAAGAAGAAGAGAGTGCGCTGTGTTAAACCATTTTGAACATTGCAGCGTGACGAAAGTGCTGTATCCATTGCGAACGCTAAGTTTACCAGAACGAGCTGTCCCGTCTCGGAATTTCTTCTGAGCATGCGTGGAACTTTGTGCGTCGGAACAGGCCACACACGGTCGGAATTGACGCGATCGGATTTTGTTGTCGGAAAATTTTATCTCCTGCTCTCCAACTTTGTGTGTCGGAAAATCCGATGGAAAATGTCCGATGGCGCCCACACACGGTCGGAATTTCCGACAACACGCTCCGATCGGACATTGTCCATCGGAAAATCTGACCGTGTGTACGGGGCATAAGTCTAACTATTGTAAATGCCCCCTCCCCCCTTCTCCTATCAATCCTGCCTAACCTATATAAAAAAAGATGTGTGTACGTACCTATATTTAATCCGCTTCCCTCTGGTCATGTGATTCTGAAGCTATAGCTCCCCTGTGTCAGTGAACAGCTGCTGCAGGGGAGAAGAGGGAATGCTGACAACAGCTGGGGCATGGGAGCCTATGGGTGATGTCACGGTTCTAAGAATTCCCAGCCGTTGTTGAGTGCTCCTTGACCTGGAGATGCATGGATCATATGACAAGACTGGAGTGGATTTAAAATAGGTAAGTATACCGATTTTTTTGTATACAGGTTCAATTTGAAATTTTTGTATGCAGGTACTTGAATTTTATTAAAAATTACCTTTCCTTTTCAATCTGCAGCTCTGTAATTTTCTGAAAATCCAATGCAATATGGCTACCTGGAGATGTTCTGTACACAGAATGTGTACATTATGCCACCCATTTATGTCATTTCCTGTGATTGGCTCAAAATTTTCCCAGAAGTCTGCACTAGGATACAAGTCAGATTTCAGGCATTCCCTGCAACAAAAATGTAATTTTTGGTGAGATACTTCCAATAGGAAATCACGTCAAAAGGGATGCAGGCCCAGCAGCTTTCCTCGTTAGAGCCCTGCAGCTGCACAGCTGATTGATAATTAGGAAAACACTCCCATTAGACTCACTAAGCACATGAGCACAGAAAAACACACAGGGATTTCTTCAAAATAACAAAAGGTAGGAATCTACAACAAAGTTTGTTAAAATACTTGTAATTTACATAGCTCACCCACAGGAAAATGTTTTCTCTCAACAAAAGTGGAGTTATGCTTTAAGTTTTTTTTTCACTTTAAAGAAAAGATTGCATAGCAGAAAAATACCCTTTTATAAAACGTTATAAAAATAGGAAATATCCTGAGTTACTGAAGAAGCCTGAAACTAACAAAACATTAAGCAGGTCAAAAAGATATGACTTCATCATGCACATGCAGGTGGCTGGTGGTGCGTGTGTGGGGCCTGCTTCTGCATTTTGGGGTATCTCTTTGTGTGTATATGCTCACCAATGCAACCGGGGGGAGGGTGGTGTTGGGGGAGGAAGATACCTTTTTGTGTGTACATGCTCCTCAATTCCCAGGGCCGCGTTCATGTGGAAGCCAACATTGAGGGGGTACCCCTGTTTAGAGATGATCCATACACTGTGTGTAGCTGTGTAACATACTGAGTTCCTCTGTGAAACAATCTGTCCCAATTTACTAAACACCTTTTGCTCTATGAATATTGCATTTAGGAAGGACACTGCTGAGCCTATGCCCTCTCCACCAGTTCAGCATACCTCTGCCACCGCACTTCCAGTGAAAGAATAAGGTCCCATCATCCAGTAGCACAGACCTCATGCATGCACCTAATAATCTCCTTCACGCTCTGCCATACCATGCGGCTAGATACATGGGGTCTCGGTAATGCGGTTTCAGTCCCGATTGCTTTGGGAAACCGACCAAGAGGGAGGGAGCCATAAAACCGCCCCCCTCACTACTGGAAGACCTGTCACCTACACCAGGTACTACTGTTTGCTGTCCAGCTTCTATTACATTCACACCAGTTCATTGTTACCCATGGCAACTGCTCTCCTCCATCAACTCACCTACCGAGTTAACCCTTTGTGGTGTTCTTCCTTTTGTAACCTGTGTGTGCTTTACTGGCCCTGTTCTTCTGATATACCATTTACCTTCATGCACTTCTTTCGATGACTTCAGACCAGGCAGGAAACAGTTAATGAAACATTACTGAGCATTTAGCAGCACAGTTCGACAGCACACTGTACATGAATCAGAGTCCAACCCTCACAAACTAATCCAGGCTGCCCAGGTTCATACCTTCTCCAAAGAAAGTCTATTTTGCTCAAGTATATTTCTGGAGTCCTGGTGCTAGAGAGAATCCCAGCAGGGTGACCCAGGAGGGGGTGATGTGTTCAAGTAGGACTACATGATGCAGCAGTCCTTCCTCTGAAATCCCATGTGGAAGAGACAGACCTTCGCTGAGCCCTCCGCTTTAATTTATGTGGCTCACAACAGGGGGCAGGACCCAAAGAATCTAGACACAGTTAACCCCTTCCCATCCTGGGAACACTGAACTAACTACATAGCTGCATAGTGCAATTAATACAGCAACAAAAATACATTCATTCAGAGCTAAGACAAGGGGTGGGCAGGGGGGACGACTTGCCCTGGGCACTGTGGTCCCATGTGGTGAGGAGGGTTCTGTGAGGATATTGGGGGGAGGGTATTTGTGTTAGGAGGGGGAATTTGTGCTGGGGGGGGGGATATGTACTCGGAGGGAACATTTGAGGGGTAGAAGATTTGCTCTAGGAGGGGTGATTTTTTTTAGGGGGGGCATTTGTGTTGGGGGGCAAACATTTGTGCTGGGAGGTGAGATTTCAGCAGGTGGGCAGATTTGTCCTGTGAGGAGGGGAGTTTATGCTTAGGGGGTAAGCATGCAGATTCGTGTTCAATTTTTCGGAGGGGAATTTTTGCTGACACATAATTTTCATACATTTTGGGGGGGGGGGGGCGCAGTTAGGTATGTTCACCCTGGGCTCCTGATGACCTTGTCCCGGCACTGCATTCAATGATACCCCACAAGCAACTGCTTACATGTGTTTCTAAAGTGAATGTTTTATTCTTAGTTCTAGGAGAACACTTGTTTTTGTCAATGGCATTGCTTGTTTTAAATACATTTTAATAAATGGTATTTTGGGGGACATACATATTTTTTTTCTAAGTAATGGGTCTTTTACATGCTCCTGTGAAAGTAAACTTTGTTTCAATTATTATTATATATATATGATATATATATATATATATATATATATATATATATATATATACATATATATATATATATATATATATATATATATATATATATATATATATATATATATATATATATATATATATATATATATATATATATATATATATATATATATATATATATATATATATATATATATTATTTTCTGGGGAGCCCAATCACGCAGAGATTTTAGGTTCCTGGTACAGACTGATAGATTAGACAGGGCATAACTTCGCTTTAATAAATTGCTTAGTTTTGGAAAAGGTTAAAGCTTCAATGAAATCTAGATCTAGAGACTTGTAATAACATTAATAGGTTCATGCTGTGAACCAGTGTTGCTAAGTTTTACCATACAACGTGAGTCATCGATGAACTTTTCCATCCCTAGAAGAAATATATATTATTAAAAGGGCTTTTTAGCCAAAAGTTGAACATGATGAAAAAAAATAAAAATAAAGTACTGCTGTAAATAAATCATATATATATATATACATAAATCAATATTTACATATATATATATATATATATTGTAAAACAATGTTTAATTAAATTCATGGGTAAATATAGATTTGTTTTAGTAGACTGTCAGAAAAGTAAGATATTTAAAGCACAACCCTAGGATAATTACGTATACTGTATATCCCACTGGAGGTTTGTAGCAGCAATGTTTATCTTCAGTCCAGTGCTGTCCCTTCAGAACCCCTTTTTTCACTGAGTCACCTAACCCAGAAAGCTGAAGAAAGAGTGAGTGTAAAGTACCCTTAACATGTGCTGCACTCATAGTGTATTGATGCAAAGAGTGATGTCATCACTGCTCATTGCATCATCCAGAAACGCCCACTACCAGATGAGGGAGAAGACCCTGTAGTCACATAACCAGTTAGAAGACATCAGAACAAGTAATAAAAAAAAGTTTAACATAGTGTTAGCAGGAGCCTCCTGAGGTTGAGGGGTTCTCTTTGTGTGGGCATCAAGACCAGAGTTGAGCTTTATAACCAGGTGTCAAAGTAGCATGGGATTAGGGGCATCCATATAGTAGTAGTAAAGTACTAGCGATCAAGCTATTTAAAGATGGGTCCCTAAAATAACCAAAGAAACAAGCACAATCTTTAGCCTATATATATATATATGTATAAAAATGCTCCTAAAAATATGAAAAAAAAATTGAAAAAAAAAATTTTTTTTACTTACCAGAAATGGCTGTTGCTAGGCAGATTGTCCTAATCTGCCACTTCCTACACCGCGGTGATCTTCATTCTTCTCCTCCTCGCGTTGTCTTCTGGGGAATGGGAACTGTGTGTGTCCCAGAACACAGCCAGCCAATCACAAAGCGCCGCACGACTCGTAGGAAGCTGGCAGTGAAGCCGCAAGGCTCCATTGCCTTTTTCTCTTAGTTCGAATAGCGGCACCGGGAACCGATCCGATGGATGGATCGGCCCATGGGCGGCCGACATCGCAGACATCCTTGGACAGGTAAGTGTGCTTATTAAAAGTCAGCAGCTACAGTGTTTGTAGCTGCTGACTTTTAAAAATGTTTTTTTTTCAGCTGGCCCTCCACTTTAAAAATGGAAGAGGGAATGAACAGCACAAAAAAGTAATTAAATTAATAAATATACCCAACCATTAGACTAAAAGGAGCAAGTCTTATGAATATTTTTCATCACTGGTCCAGAGTAAGCATCTATGCATGGAAAGCATTGATTACTAGCTGCTGGGGCCTGTGGGCAGCACAACGAGTATACAGTATATGGGATGCAAGTGGCTAAAGGTTATGCACTGGGAGCCTAGTGCCGCGTACACACGAGCGGACTTTACGGCGGACTTTGCCCGGCGGACTTTTCGACGTACTTTCCGACGGACTTTGTGAACGAACGGACTTGCCTACACACAATCCACCAAAGTCCGTCGAATTCGTACGTGATGACGTACGACCGGACTAAAACAAGGAAGTTCATAGCCAGTAGCCAATAGCTGCCCTAGCGTGGCTTTTTGTCCGTCGAACTAGCATACAGACGGCGGACTTTTCGACCGGACTCGATTTCAACGGATAAATTTTAAACAAGTTTCAAATCTAATTCCGTCCAACTTTTGAGAAAACAAAGTCCGCTGGAGCCCACACACATCGAATTGTCCGACGAAATCCAGTCCGCCGGGCAAAGTCCGCCGTAAAGTCCGCTCGTGTGTACGCGGCATAGGTGTTTGGTTATGAGATCACTACTGAATAAGAGAAATGGCCAATTAGTACGTTGGTCCTCCCTAGCAGAGGAAGGGAGTCTACAGGAACATTTTCCTATTTGCTGTCACCGCAAGAGTTTTAATATACTATACTATAGAGTCAGTCTCCTTTTTTTTCCAATAGGTGCTCCCATATGCATATGGATGAGGTCAAAACTTTGCCTTAATAAACCTTAAAGTGTAAGTTAGGGCAAAACCTAACTCTAAACCTGCTTTCTGCCACATTCTAAACATAATCTATCTAACCCTGTAAATCGAAAATTGCTATACCTATCGTGCAGCCGCTCTTGTCTGGTCCCAGCATCAGCTGTTAGCGGCGGCTTCAATGTGGAGGCTGATGCAGGAGAGGAAGCCGACAACGGAAGCCCCCATACTAAGTCTATGGGTGACTTCACTTCCCAGCCATTTCACAGCCATTGTCGGTCCTCTCCTGCACACAGCTTCCACTACTGGAAACCGGACTGGATAAGCTGCAGAATAGGTAAGTACAGCGATTTATGTTTTAAAGGGTTAGATTGATTAGCTTTAGAATGTGGCAGAAAGCAGGTTTAGAGTTAGTTTGTTTTTCCCTGGACTTACGCTTTAATTAATCTAGCATTACTCTCAGAGGATAAAAATTATCACATAAAAGTCATTGGGGTTGATTTACTAAAACTGGGCAGTGCACAATCTGAGTATCTGTGTATGGTAGCCAATCAGCTTTTAACTTCAGCTTGTTCAACTAAGCTTTGACAAAAAAAATCCTGGAAGGTGATTGGTTTCTATACAGAGCTGCACCAGATTTTGCACTCTCCAGTTGTAGTAAATCAGCCCAATTGTGTCTGTAGTAGTTTGACTCTTAAGTACCGTACATACGATCGGACTTTCCAATAAGAAATGTTGGATGTGAGGTTGTTGGCGGACAATCCGACCGTGTGTATGCTCCATCGGACAATTGTTGTTGGACTTTCCGCCAACAAATGTTGGCAAGCATGCTCTCAAATTTTCTGCCAACAAATGTGTGTTGTTGGACTTTGTTGTACAAACACGCATGCTCGGAAGCAGAAGCGGTCGGTCTTGTAAACTAGCGTTCATAATGGAGAATTAGCATTCGTGACGTGGCAAATTATGCAATCTCCAAATGCAGCGTACATTCTCTTCTTGTTTAACCACTTGCCGACCGCCTCACGCTGATATACGTCAGCAGAATGGCACGGGCAGGCAGAATCACGTACCCAGCAGTTTAGGGTTCCCAAAAACGCAGTGTTAGCGGGATCAGCCCAGATACCTGCTAGCACCTGCGTTTTGCCCCTCCGCCCGGCCCAGCCCAGCCCAGCCCACACAAGTGATCGATCACTGTCACTTACAAAACACTAAACGCATAACTGCAGCGTTCGCAGAGTCAGGCCTGATCCCTGCGATCGCTAACAGTTTTTTTGGTAGCATTTTGGTGAACTGGCAAGCACCAGCGGCCTAGTACACCCCGGTTGTAGTCAAACCAGCACTGCAGTAACACTTGGTGACGTGGCGAGTCCCATAAGTGCAGTTCAAGCTGGTGAGGTGGCAAGCACAAGTAGTGTCCCGCTGCCACCAAGAAGAAGACAAACACAGGCCCGTCCTGCCCATAGTGCCCTTCCTACTGCATTCGCCAATCCTAATTGGGAACCCACCACTTCTGCAGCGCCCGTATTTCCCCCATTCACATCCCCAACCAAATGCAGTTGGCTGCATGAGAGGCATTTTCTTTATGTCCTCCCGAGTACCCCTACCCAGCGAACCCCCCCAAAAAAGATGTTGTGTCTGCAGCAAGTGTGGATATAGGCGTGACACCCGCTATTATTGTCCCTCCTGTCCTGACAATCCTGGTCTTTGCATTGGTGAATGTTTTGAACGCTACTATGCACTAGTTGAGTATTAGCGTAGGGTACACCATTGCACAGACTAGGCACACTTTCACAGGGTCTCCCAAGATGCCATCGCATTTTGAGAGACCCGAACCTGGAACCGGTTAAAGTTATAAAAGTTAGTTACAAAAAAAAGTGTAAACAAAAAAATATATAAAATAAAAAAAAATAGTTGTCGTTTTATTGTTCTCTCTCTCTCTATTCTCTCTCTATTGTTCTGCTCTTTTTTACTGTATTCTATTCTGCAATGTTTTATTGTTATTATGTTTTATCATGTTTTCTTTTCAGGTATGCAATTTTTTATACTTTACCGTTTACTATGTTTTATTGTTAACCATTTTTTTGTCTTCAGGTACGCCATTCACGACTTTGAGTGGTTATACCAGAATGATGCCTGCAGGTTTAGGTATCATCTTGGTATCATTCTTTTCAGCCAGTGGTCGGCTTTCATGTAAAAGCAATCCTAGCGGCTAATTAGCCTCTAGACTGCTTTTACAAGCAGTGGGAGAGAATGCCCCCCCCCCCACCGTCTCCCGTGTTTTTCTCTGGCTCTCCTGTCTCAACAGGGAACCTGAAAATGCAGTCGGTGATTCAGCCAGCTGACCATAGAGCTGATCAGAGACCAGAGTGGCTCCAAACATCTCTATGGCCTAAGAAACCGGAAGCTACGAGCATTTCATGACGTAGATTTCGCCAGATGTAAACAGCGCCATTGGGAAATTGGGAAAGCATTTTATCACACTGATCTTGGTGTGGTCAGATGCTTTGAGGGCAGAGGAGAGATCTAGGGTCTAATAGACCCCAATTTTTTCAAAAAAGAGTACCTGTCACTACCTATCATAGGGGATATTTACATTCCCTGAGACAACAATAAAAATTATTTTAAAAAAAATGAAAGGAACAGTTTAAAAATAAGATAAAAAAGCAAAAAAATAATAAAGAAAAAAAAAAAAAAGCACCCCTGTCCCCCCCTGCTCTCGCGCTAAGGCGAACGCAAGCGTCAGTCTGGCGTCAAATGTAAACAGCAATTGCACCATGCATGTGAGGTATCACCACGAAAGTCAGATCGAGGGCAGTAATTTTAGCAGTAGACTCCCTCTGTAAATCTAAAGTGGTAACCTGCTTTTAAAGGCTTTTAAAAATGTATTTAATTTGTTGCCATTGTTTGTGCGCAATTTTAAAGCATGTCATGTTTGGTATCGATGTACTCGGCCTAAGATCATCTTTTTATTTCATCAAACATTTGGGCAATATAGTGTGTTTTAGTGCATTAAAATTTAAAAAAGTGTGTTTTTTCCCCAAAAAATGCGTTTGAAAAATCGCTGCGCAAATACTGTGTGAAAAAAAAATGAAACACCCACCATTTTAATCTGTAGGGCATTTGCTTTAAAAAATATATATATAATGTTTGGGGGTTCAAAGTAATTTTCTTGCAAAAAAAAAATAATTTTTTCATGTAATCAAAAAGTGTCAGAAAGGGCTTTGTCTTCAAGTGGTTAGAAGAGTCGGTGATGTGTGACATAAGCTTCTAAATGTTGTGCATAAAATGCCAGGACAGTTCAAAACCCCCCCAAATGACCCCTTTTTGGAAAGTAGACACCCCAAGCTATTTGCTGAGAGGCATGTCGAGTCCATGGAATATTTTATATTGTGACACAAGTTGCGGGAAAGAGACAATTTTTTTTTTTTTGCACAAAGTTGGCACTTAATGATATATTGCTCAAACATGCCATGGGAATATGTGACATTACACCCCAAAATACATTCTGTTGCTTCTCCTGAGTACGGGGATACCACATGTGTGAGACTTTTTGGGAGCCTAGCCGCGTACGGGACCCCGAAAACCAAGCACCGCCTTCAGGCTTTCTAAGCATGTTGAGTCCATGGACTCAACATGCCTCTCAGCAAATAGCTTGGGGTGTCTACTTTCCAAAACGGGGTCATTTGGGGGGGTTTTGTGCCATCTGGGCATTTTATGGCCTTCAAAACTGTGATAGGTAGTGAGGAGTGAAATCAAAAATTTACGCCCTTAGAAATCCTGAAGGCGGTGATTGGTTTTCGGGGCCCCGTACGCGGCTAGGCTCCCAAAAAGTCCTACACATGTGGTATCCCCGTACTCAGGAGAAGCAGCTGAATGTATTTTGGGGTGCAATTCCACATATGCCCATGGCCTGTGTGAGCAATATATCATTTAGTGACAACTTTTTGTAATTTTTTTTTTGTCATTATTCAATCACTTGGGACAAAAAAAATTAATATTCAATGGGCTCAACATGCCTCTCAGCAATTTCCTTGGGGTGTCTACTTTCCAAAATGGGGTCATTTGGGGGGGTTTTGTACTGCCCTGCCATTTTAGCACCTCAAGAAATGACATAGGCAGTCATAAGCTAAAAGCTGTGTAAATTCCAGAAAATGTACCCTAGCTTGTAGACGCTATAACTTTTGCGCAAACCAATAAATATACGCTTATTGACATTTTTTTTACCAAAGACATGTGGCCGAATACATTTTGGCCTAAATGTATGATTGAATTGAGTTTATTGGATTTTTTTTATAACAAAAATTAGAAAATATCTTTTTTTTTTCAACATTTTCGGTCTTTTTCCGTTTATAGCGCAAAAAATAAAAAACGCAGAAGTGATCAAATACCATCAAAAGAAAGCTCTATTTATGGGAAGAAAAGGACACAAATTTCGTTTGGGTACAGCATTGCATGACCGCGCAATTAGCAGTTAAAGCGACGCAGTGCCAAATTGTAAAAAGTGCTCTGGTCAGGAAGGGGGTAAATCCTTCCGGGGCTGAAGTGGTTAATGGGATAATAATGAAGCTGCTGTGCTGGTGATACTGATGGAGTTATTGCAAACAGATTTTCAAAGGCTTTTTTTTCTAGTGATATCAAGAATAATATTATTATGTTTTTTTGTTTTTTTATTTGTGTAAGTTACCACAACACCATTATCCCATAGTTTTTAAGAACAAAGATACAACTATGTTGGTGTCCTTTGTCAATTTTACATTGTATTTTTTAAAATGTAACTGCCTACTCCCAAACCGTCATTTGAAGTAAAACACATAGCCAAGTATTATTCTCCACAATGTTTTTATTGTGCATTAAAAAAAAAATAATAGACATACTATCTGCCAATAGAAAATAACCAAAAAGTGCATTCTATGCATCCAAAAATATAGAAAATTTACCAAATTAAATCATTATTCCACCAAAACAATAATGTCAAAGCAATAACTCCAATAATAAATAACACGTTATCTCCTCTGATTCCGCAACATGTCTGGTTGACGAACGGCTGCTCAGAAACAAACTGAAAAGCACGAAATGAAAAGCGATAAATGAAAAACGCAAAAAGAAAAGCGCAAATCAACACTCACCAAACTTCTACTAACATGAAATTAGCAGAAGGAACCCAAAGGGTGGCGCTAAAGAGTTGAAAAACCACGTAGTACTTCTAGTACATCACTATGTTCGTAATTGTTGGCCAACAATTGTGTGACCGTGTGTATACAAGACAAGTTTGAGCAAACACCCTTCGGACAAAATTCCACGGTTTTGTTGGCGGAAAGTCCAATCATGTGTATGAGGCATTACAGTTTCACCACCTGCTAACACACATATTAATCAGAGTTCAAGTTGTTCTTCTGTTTTTATATTTCCGCCTCACTATACTTAAATCCTTAGTTGTTTTAACTCAAGCTGCATTCCAAAGCTAGAGGGTCCAATAGATCCTTTATTTGTTTGTTCCTTACTCTCCTAACTGACCATTCCAATCTGTCAGTACTCTCCTGGGACTTCAAAAAGAGGTGACATGACCTGTCAGTAAGTACTCCCACTCTTTCCATATTTAGACTTTTACAGCAGAAGAACAAATTCTTAGTGCGTAATCATCGTTGGTAAAATGTTTCTACATGTATCATTGGTAAAATGTTCTTACATGTAAAATACATATTAATCCACACTTACAAGAACTTTTGATTTTTGTCACAGGGATGTGGCAATCTAATTTAAACCCAGGTAAGTTTAATAAAAGACCACATAGATGAGTTCTAGCTGGAAAAAAGTATTTTAAGCAACAGACAGCATGGATTCATGAAAGACAGACGTTGTCAGACAAATCTGATTTCTTTTTATGAGGAGGTAAGTAAAGCCTTGGACAGAGGGGTGGCCGTGGACATAGTATGCTTGGATTTTGCAAAAGCTTTTGATACAGTTCCCCACACATGGATATTGTGTAAGATAAAGTCTACAGGTTTGGAAATATCCGTTTGTAAATGGATAGAAAACTGGTTAAAAGACTGAATTCAGAGAATAGTTGTTAATGATTCTTAATCTGAATGGTCTAAGGTTATCAGTGGTGTACCCCCAGGTTCAGTGTTAGGACCCTTATTTTTAATATATTTATAAATGATATAGGATCTGAGATTAAAAGTACCATTTCAGTGTTTGCAGATGACACCAAGCTATCCTTACAAGATGTCTCCAACTTACAAGCCAACCCCAATTCACTGTTTAATTGGGCAACTGTGTGGTAACTCAGGTTTAATGTTAAAAAATGCACTTGGGGGCTAAGAATATATATGCATCATACATACTAGGGGAGTACAATTGGGGGAATCAATGGTGGAGAAGTATCTGGGTGTTCTGGTAGACCATAAGCTTAATAATAACAAGCAATGCCCAGCTGCGGTTTCCAAAGTGAGCAAGATCCTTTCTTGTATTAAGAGAGGTATGGCTCCATAGGGAGAGATATCATTATGCCCCTGTATAAATCATTAGTAATACTTAAAGCGGAGTTCCACACAAAAATGGAACTTCCGCTTTTTGGAACCCTCCCCCCCTCCGGTGTCACATTTGGCACCTTTCAGGGGGGAGGGGGGTGCAGATACCTATATTTATATATTTGCACCCACTTCCGGCATAGACTCCCACGGGAGTCTATGCCTCTTCCTGTCCCTCCGCGCTGTCTCCTGGGAAACACACAGGTCCCAGGAGATAGCGGGGACCAGTTACGACGCGCAGCTTCACTTCCTGATTCCCTCACCTAGGATGGCGGCGTCAGCTGCCGAGAGTCGAGCGAGTGATCGGCGTCAGCTGCCGACATCGCTGGACCCTGGGACAGGTAAGTGGCCATTTATTAAAAGTCAGCAGCTGCAGTATTTGTAGCTGCTGGCTTTTAATATTTTTTTTTAGGTGGACTCCCTCTTTAATCTGGAATATGCAGTTCAGTTTTGGGTACCAGTTCACAAAAAAGGATATCGAGAAACTGGAGAAAGAGCAGAGAAAGGCAACCAAACTGATAAGAGGCATGGAGGAGCTCAGCTATGAGGAAAGAATAGAGAAACTGAATGTATTCTCTCTTGAGAAGAGGAGATTAAGGGGGGATAAGATCAACATTTGCAAATACATAAGGGATCCATATAGTGAACTTATAGTCACATAGTTGGTGAGGTTGAAAAAAAGACACAAGTTCATCAAGTCCAACCTGTGTGTGTGCTTTATGTTTATATTACATTGTATATCCCTATATGTTTTGGTCGTTAAGGTGCCTATCTAATAGTTTTTTGAAATTATCGATGCTCCCCGCTGAAACCACCGCTTCTAATCTTAGTGAATGGCCGCATGTCTTTTTAAATTCCCTTGCGCGGAAGAGTTTTATCCCTATTGTGGGGTCAACAGTACAGTATTTTTACATTGAAATCCTACCCCCTCTCAAGCCTCCCTTCTCCAGAGAGAATAAGTTCAGTGCTTGCAGTCTTTCCCTGTAGCTGAGATCCTCTAGTCCCTTTATTAGCTTTGTTGCCCTTCTCTGGACCCTCTCCAGCTCTAGCACATCCCTGCTGAGGACTGGTGCCCAGAAGTGGATGGCATACTCCAGATGTAGATGGACCAGAGTCTTGTAAAGTGGGAGAATTATCTTTTTATCATTGGAGTGAATCCCTTTTTAATGCATGCCAATATTCTGTTGGCTTTGCTTGCAGCAGCCTGGCATTGCATTCCATTGCTGAGCCTGTCATCTACTAGGACCCCCAGGCCCTTTTCCATCCAAGATTCCCCCAGGGGTTCTCCTCCTAATGAGTAGATTGCATTCATATTTTTGACACCCAAATGGATTATTTTACATTTTTCAACATGAAATCTCATTTGCCATGTAGTTGCCCACCCCATTAATTTGTTTAGATCTTCTTGCAAGGTTTCCACATCCAGTGTAGAAGTTATTGCCCTGCTTATCTTAGTATTGTCCACAAATACTTAGATTGAGCTGTTTATCCCATCCTCCAGATCGTTTATGAATAAATAAATAGGATTGGTCCCAGGACAGAGCCCTGGGGGACTCCGCTTTCTACACCAGACCATTCTGAGTACTCCCCATTAATAACACCCTCTGGACTCGCCCGCATGGCCAGTTTTCAAACCATTTTCTCACCATTTGGTTCATGCCGACAGACCTTAGTTTGTACAGTAAACGTTTATGGGGAACTTTACTGAATGCCTTTGCAAAATCCAGATAAACCACGTCTGCAGTAGGGATGAGCCAAACTCCCCCCCCCGGTTCGGTTCGCAGCAGAACATGCGAACAGGCAAAAAATTTGTTAGAACACGCGAACACCGTTAAAGTCTATGGGACACGAACGTGAAAAATCAAAAGTGCTAATTTTAAAGGCTTAAATGCAAGTTATTGACATAAAAAGTGTTTGGGGACCTGGGTCCTGCCCCAGGACATGTATCAATGCAAAAAAAAGTTTTAGAAAAGGACGTGATTTTAATAATACTTAAAGTGAAACAATAAAACTGAAATATTCCTTTAAATATCTTGCCTGGGGGGTGTCCTTAGTATGCCTGTATAATAGCGCATTTTTCCCGTATTCAGAACAATGCCACAGCAAAATGAAATTTCTAAAGGAAAAATGTCATTTAAAACTACTCGCGGCTGTAATGTATTGTCGGGGCCCGGCAATATAGATGAAAATCATTTAAAAAAACGGCATGGGTTCCCCCCCAGTCCATTACCAGGCCCTTTGGGTCTGGTATGGATATTAAGGGGAAGCCCGCACCCAAATTGTTTTTAAAATGGTGTGGGGGTCCCCCAGGCCCTATATACTCTGAACAGCAGTATATATACTATACGGCCTGCCCTATATACTCTGCAGAAAATTGGGCCTTAGGTGTTGGTGGTACCAGAACACTGTAAGCCCTCACAGTTACTCTTGGTGGGTGCTGGAACGGGCCCTGCTGTGAAATATTATATCAAAAAATTGAATTACATGTCCATGTTAAACAGGGGCAGAAAAATTGGGCCTTGGGTGGTGGTGGTGGTGCCACAACACTGTAACCTCACACATATACTCTTGTTGGGCGCAGGAACGGGCCCTGCTGTAAAATATTAGATCAAAAATTGTAATTACACGCCCCTGTTGAACAGGGGCAGAAAAATTGGGCCTTGGGTATTGGTGGTGGGGCCCTAAACTAAAAATATTGTTGGAAGCTAGCATCATCAAGATTGAGGAGGAATAGGATAGTCAGCATAAGCAGTCTTCAAGAGATTCCACATTCAATCAGTTACATCAGCATCAGGTGCTTGATAGCTGCTGATCCAAGACTGATTCATTTTTATGAATGTGAGCCTATCAATGGAGTCTGTGGACAGGCGCACTCTTTGATCCGTTACAAACCCTCCAGCAGCACTGAATGTGTGTTCAGAAAGCACACTGGATGTAGGACAGGCCAGTAGCTCAATTACATATTGAGCTAGTTCTGGCCAGTGGTCCACCCTCAAGGCCCAGAAACCCAGTGGATGCCCTGTTGGAAAGGTCTCCAAGTCTGATCTTGCCCCTAGATATTCCTACACCATGTAATGCAGACGCTGGCGATGGTTGCTTGGACTCATCAGACCTTGGAGCTGAGGACTGAAAAATTGTTTAAAGGCATCAGTCAGCCGGTCACAGATGTTTCTTCAAGGCCTCCTGAAGATGTTTCATCCTCTGCTCCCTCTGGCAGGGTGAGTCTTGCAACCTTACCCTTGTAATGTGGATCAAGAAGGGTTTTATATATATATATATATATATATATATATATATATATATATATATATATATATTTATTTATTTATATATATATATTTAATACACTGTCTGCACTGACTGAATATAGAGTAAACACTGAATTTATAGTCTATGCTAAATGCAGAATATATATATATATATATATATATATATATATATATATATATATATATATATATATATATATATATATATATATATATATATAAAATACACTGCCACTATCTGAATAATCTACCTGCTTAATCTAAATCAAGCGATCTCTCTGTCCACACCAACATTACTACACACAGCCGCCGTGTAAGCCACCGTGTAAGCAGCCTTATATAGTGTGGGGCGTGGACTTAGTGCCCCTGAGCCAATTATGGCTCTCTTAGCAGAGGGCGCTGTGATTGGCCAAAGCATGCAGGTCAGGTGCATGCTTTGGCCAATCATCATACAGCAATGCACTGCGATCTCGCAGTGCATTATGGGGTGTTCCGCGGCACTCGAATGTGCCGCGAACGCAGGATAATGTTCACTCTTGGGCGAATGGGCGAACACCCGATGTTCGAGTCGAACCTATGTTCGAATCGAACCTATGTTCGACCCGAACATCAAGCTCATCTCTAGTCTACAGGCCTTCCTTTATCTAGATGGCAGCTCACCTCCTCATAGAAGGTTAATAGATTGGTTTGGCAAGAACGATTCTTCATGAATCCATGCTGGATTGGTGCTACATAAATAAATAATAATAAAGACAACCAATACATATTGGTGCTACATTGGCTTTTCTCCAATCAGCTGGTATCATTCCAGTCAACCAACTTGGTGTTGAGTTATTCACTTTAAGGTCATAACAGGGGACAAGGAGGCACTCTTTACATCTGGAGGAAAAGGGATTTCATCTCCGAATAAGAAAAGCATAGTTTACTTAGGACACCACGATTGACATGGATTATATCACTGGATGCATTGATTAACATGGGTTCCATCGTTGGGCACTGTTTTTAATGCTAAATTTACACCTGAGGACATTAATACTGCAGCTAGCAAAATCAACTGCCTGCCTGTAGTATGAGAACACCACCAACCTTCTACAGGTAGCTTTAGCTGAACACTGTGCCGAGGTCGCACTACACTAACGTGTAAATAATTTAGCTGCCTGTGGTAGTGATAGGATCAGGAAAACACCACCAACCTTCTACAGGTAGCTTTAGCTGAACACTGTGCAGAGGTCGCACTACACTAACGTGTAAATAACTTAGCTGCCTGCGGTAGTGATAGGATCAGGAAAACACCACCATCCTTCTACAGGTAGCTTTAGCTGAACACTGTGCAGAGGTCGCACTACACTAACTTGTAGCTTTAGCTGAACACTGCTCAGAGGACGCACTACACTAACTTGTAGCTTTAGCTGAACACTGTGCAGAGGTCGCACTACACTAACTTGTAGCTTTAGCTGAACACTGTGAGGAGGATGCACTACACTAACTTGTAGCTTTAGCTAAACACTGTGCAGAGGTCACACTAAACTAACTTGTAGCTTTAGCTGAACACTGTTCAGAGGACACACTACACTAACTTGTAGCTTTAGCTGAACACTGTAAGGAGGACGCACTACACTAACCCGTAGCTTTAGCTGAACACTGTGAGGAGGATGCACTACACTAACCCGTAGCGTTAGCTGAACACTGTTCAGAGGACGCACTACACTAACTTGTAGCTTTAGCTGAACACTGTGTAGAGCTCACACTAAACTAACTTGTAGCTTTAGCTGAACACTGTGCACTACACTAACTTGTAGCTTTAGCTGAACACTGTTCAGAGGATGCATTACACTAACTTGTAGTTTTAGCTGAACACTGTGAGGAGGACGCACTACACTAACCCGTAGCTTTGGCTGAACACTGTTCAGAGGACGCACTACACTAACTTGTAGCTTTAGCTGAACACTGTGTAGAGGTCGCACTACACTAACTTGTAGCTTTATCTGAACACTGTTCAGAGGACGCACTACACTAACTTGTAATTTTAGCTAAACACTGTGAGGAGGCCACACTAAACTAACTTGTAGCTTTAGCTGAACATTGTGAGGAGGACGCACTACACTAACTTGTAGCTTTAGCTGAACACTGTGCACTACACTAACTTGTAGCTTTAGCTGAACACTGTTCAGAGGATGCATTACACTAACTTGTAGTTTTAGCCGAATACTGTGAGGAGGACGCACTACACTAACTTGTAGCTTTAGCTGAACACTGTGAGGACGCACTACACTAACTTGTAGCTTTAGCTGAACACTATGCAGAGGTCACACTAAACTAACTTGTAGCTTTAGCTGAACACTGTGAGGAGGACGCACTACACTAACTGTAAATAGTCTAGCTGCCTGACTGTGGTATTAATAGGATCAAAAGAACATCAGCAATTTTCTTCAGGTAGCTGTAAATACTGTAACAACACAAGCCTGCCTGTCAGTAGGAAGATAACAGGAACGGATCTAGCTAAACTGAATACAGTGTATATATATATATATATATATATATATATATATATAAATATATATATATATATATATATATATATACACAACACCTGGGATGCATATATATACACAATACACTGTAAGTGCAGCTAACTGATTGACTGTCTTGCCTAATCTATCTAACTTAAATCAAATGACACTGTCTCTCTCTTTGTCTATCTCTCTGTCGAGCCAGAACACACTACACAGGGCCGCCGTGCAGGCGGCCTTATATAGTGTGGGGCATGCTCTAAACCCCCTGAGCCATAATTGGCCAAAGCCACCCAGCTCTCTCTACGTGCGCACGCTGTGATTGGCCAAGCATGCGGGTCATAGTGCATGCTTGGCCAATCATCAGCCAGCAATGCACTGCGATGCCGCAGTGAATTATGGGCCGTGACGCGCCGCGCGAATTTGGCGCGAACAACCCATTTCATTCGCAATTCAGCGAACGATCGAACAGCTGATGTTCGAGTCGAACATGCTCTCTCTACGCGCGCACGCTGTGATTGGCCAAGCATGCAGGTCATAGTGCACCATTGGCCAATCATCAGTCAGCAATGCACTGCGATGCCGCAGTGAATTATGGGCTGTGACGCGCCACGCAAATTTGGCGCGAACGGCCCATATCATTCGCAATTCAGCGAACGATCGAACAGCCGATGTTCGAGTTGAACATGGGTTCGACTCGAACATGAAGCTCATCCCTAGTAGAGGGGATCCACCGGACGGACTGGTAGCAGAAGCAGTAGGAAGCGGTGGTATAGGTGCGGGTCAGCGACCCCTTGATCTAGGCGGAGCTGGATCAGGAATGGACTAAGCAGAGTGAGACAAGCCGGGTCAGAACGGGCAACAGGTAGTACAATCAGTAGGCAAAGGGTAGTCAGCAGGCAGGCAGAGGTTCGGCAACAGGAGATCAAAAGTTTCAGAAGTAGCAAGTTCAAGCAGGCCGGGTCAGGAGAGGAGAAGGCAGCAGTAGTCAATGAAGCAAGGTCAGGTAATACAGCAGGTTCAGGATCAGACTCAGGTTAAACTGCAGATCAGACAGCACTGTACCAGAGCAGCCACTGTCCTTTTAAAGGGGAACTGGCGCCAAGCTGAGTCAGCGTGCGCGCACGCGCGCCTGCTGCGTGCTCTCGCACACGAGCGCCTGCCTCGTGACTCTGCGCATGCTCACGCGCTGCTGCCTGGTACAGCGCGCTCTCATAGGAACATGTGTGTGCACACCTGAGTGTCTGTCCTGCCACAGGGTATCCCTGACATTACCACTGGAGGCAACTTGAATGAATGCCAATTTGTCTACCAGTGTTCTCCCCTCTCTCTAGGCTCATGTTTCTGTCATCCTCAACCTCAAAACCAACTTCTGAATCCAGTAATGGCTAGGCATCATCAAGGAGCAAGTGGCTGACACTGCGGTCAAATAACTCAGCTGACTCCTCCATGGCTGATGTTGGGGCTATGGCAGGAATAGATGTGGACAAGGTGGAAGGTTTATCCACTCTGGCAACTGTAGAGGACTGCACACTTGTCTCTGCTTGTGTGACAGAGGATGTGGAGAATGAGGAAGGTTTAGTAAGCCAGTCCACCACCTCCTCTGCATGCTGTGTCTGGATAGCACGGGCAAACTCACTAAACAGAGGAAATGATGCCCTGTCTGAGGACTGACAACCACGTCCACCTTCGACACATTTGTTACTGGCCCCCTTACAGTGCCAAGGGAACGTCTGCCTCTCCTTGTTGTACTCCCAGACATTATTGGGAGGGAGGGGGTTGTGCTTATAAGCAAATGTAAAGAAGTGGAAATCTGTACATAAATGCACTTTGATCAATGTAAAGTGGTATTGGGTGCACTTTAATTTGAGTACTCACTCTACACAGACACACTCCACAGATACACTATAATATACTGCAATATAATGCGCCAAACGTACAGTGACGCACAGAACTATATGGCGTTAAACTGGCAGTAACGCACACAGAACTATATGGCGTTAAACTGGCAATAACACCAGCCATTTGGGTACAACATGCTTAACAAGGCATTTAACGTCCAACCACTCAGCCCGTTGGCATTAGCACCTAAAAGCCACACAAGAGGGGCACAAATCTGTCCCTCCTCCTCCTGCTCCTTACACACTTCAGTCTGCCCCTGCTATACTGAGTAATTACCTCTCAGCAGGCTCCACTGACAGGGATGATGGTATAGCACAGGGTGTCCCAGGTCCTAGCAGCACATCTGCCAGCAGCACACCACCAGCTGTAGACTGTAGCCGGCAAATTTATCTGCCCTATCTACTGCAGCGGAAAAAAAATACAGTCCCTGCCACCCACATACCCAGCGTCTAAATGCAAGCTTGTCAAAGTTGTTAGTTCTCCAACTTCTGCCTTTCAGCCTGGTGGATTCTGCCCCCTTCCGTGAATTTGAAAATGGCAGGTTCTCAGTCGCTACTACTTTTCATGTAAGGCCGTTCCATCTCTCTACCATCACGTGGAAGGGAATGTTCTGGCATTGTTGTGCAAGACAGTCAGCCATAAAATCCACTTTACTGCTGGCATGTGGTCCTCCTCCGCCACCTCCATGCCATCCTCTGCAGAATTGTCCTATGAACATCAGGCACCCCCTAAGCGTTCAAAGGGCTATTCCATGAGTCAGACTAAAAGGTGCCGTGCAGTGCTTCAGCTGGTGTGTTTAGGGGATAAGAAACCACCCCAGAGCAGAGATTCTTGCAGCTATGCAGGGACAGGCCCAGAGGTGGTTCATACCACGCCACCTGGAGCCAGGAATGGTGGTGTGCGATAATGGCTCAAACCTCCTGTCCGTCCTTAGACAGGGAAAGTTGACACATGTGCCATGCCTTGCACATGTTCACTGTATTCTTGCCTCCAACCACCCATCCCTCCAAGCAGCAAACAATTACTTGTAAAAACCTTCGCCACTTTAACCCTTCTCTTCTCTATTCTGCTACTGACCACCTATATGACATAATCTCTCCCATGTCCTGTCCTGACCTGGCCACCTCTGTCTACAACAGTTCACTCTCATCATCACTAGATGCACTTGCTCCTCTAACCACACGCGGAATCAGGCCCCGACCGTTACAACCCTGGCAAACTGACAACACTAGAAATCTCAAGAGACATTGCCGTGCTCTTGAACGACTGTGGCGTAAAACCAAATGCCTGCAAGACTTCACCCTATATAAATCTACCCTTCTAAAATACAATTCATGCCTCCATGCTGCCAAACAAGCCTACTTTTCTCTCTTATTAATTCCTTGTCATCCAGTCCCCACCGGCTCTTCTCAACCTTTAACTCTCTGCTTTGTCCCCCACCCCTTCTACCCACTAACTCACTCACTGCCCAAGAGATTGCCAATCACTTCAAAGACAAGATCAATGCAATTCGTGAGGACACCTCCACTGTGTGTACGTCTTCCCCACCCAACATACCTTGCCTAGCAGCACATTCAACACTCTCCTCTTTTGAATTGGCTACTACTGAAGAGGTTACAAAACTTTTCTCAGATGCCCACCTAACCATATGTCCCTTGGATCCTGTTCCCTCACAACTACTATGGTCACCCTTTTCTTCCATCCTATGCTCCCTCACTCACATCTTCAATATCTCCCTCTCTAGTGGCATCTTCCCCTCCCCTCTAAAACATGTGCAGATCACTCCCATACTTAAAAAGCCCTCACTGGACCCTACCAACCTGAACAACTTAAGACCCATCTCATTGCTCCCATTCACCTTTAAACTTCTAGAACGCTTAGTCTACAACCGTCTTAGCTCCTACCTCAGTGAAAATAACCTTCTTGATCCCCTACAGTCTGGCTTTCGCTTGCAGCACTTCACGGAAACTGCCTTACTAAAACTCACTAACGATTTACTAACTGCTAAAACCAACAGCTAGTACTCCATACTCCTACTACTTGACCTCTCTGCGGCATTTGATACTGTTGACCACCCGCTCCTTCTCAAAAAACGACATTCCCTTGGCCTCCGAGATTGTGCTCTATCCTGGTTCTCTGCCTATTTATCACAGCGCTTCTTCAGTGTCACCTACAACTCTGTCTCCTCCTCTCCATTGCCCCTTTCTGTGGGGGTCCCCCAAGGCTCTGTTCTTGGACCCTTTCTCTTCTCTATCTACACCTCCTCCCTTGGTCACTTGATAACCGCCCACGGCTACCAATACCACTTATACGCTGATGACACCCAAATCTATCTGTCCACTCCTCACCTCACTCCTTCAGTCTCCTCTTGCATTACTAACTTACTAACTGACATATCAGCATGGATGTCACACCACTTCCTTAATCTAAATCTCTCTAAAACTGAACTATTAATATCCCCCCCCCCACCCGTACCACCCTCCATGACTTTTCCTTCAAAATCAACAATGCAACCATCAGTCCCTCCCCTCACGCCAGGGTACTCGGTGTAATACTAGACTCTGACTTGTCATTTCAGCCTCAAATCCAATCGATGTCAAAAGTTTGTAGAATTCACCTCCGTAATATCTCTAAAATTTGCCCCTTTTTAACAAATGAAACCACCAAGCTCCTCATTCACTCCCTTGTTATCTCTCGCCTTGACTATTGCAACTCCCTTCTCATTGGCCTGCCTCTCCATAGGCTCCTCCCCTCTTTAGTCTATCATGAATGCTGCTGCCAGACTTATCCACCTTGCCAACGGCTCAGTGTCTGCCAACCCTCTCTTCCAATCCCTACACTGGCTCCCAATCACCCAGCGAATTAAATTCAAAATACTAACCACAACATACAAAGCCATTCACAACTCTGCCCTGAGCTACATCACCAATCTTGTCTCCAAATATCACCCAAATCGACCTCTCTGCTCTTCTCAAGACCTCCTGCTCTTAAGCTCTCTCATCTTCTCTTCCCATGCCCATCTGCAGGATTTCTCCAGAGCCTCTCCCATCCTCTGGAACTCGCTACCTCCATCTATCCCCTACTCTTGCTAACTTCAGGCGATCCCTGAAAACTCATCTCTTCAGGAAAGCCTATCACATCTTCAACTAATCTCCTACCACTTCCAACAGCTCATTCCCCACAGTTACAACCTTTTGTACCACCTGCCCCACCCTATTAGATTGTAAGCTCTTCTGAGCAGGGCCCTCTTAATCCTCTTGTGTTTTATTGTATTATAACTGTATTGTCTCCCTTTTATATTGTAAAGCGCTGCGTAAACTGTTGGCGCTATATAAATCCTGTATAATAATAATAATAATTTAGTGGTGCAGGGTTTCCTAAATACGTACCCAGGGTTGCAAGATGTGCTAAAGCTGGCCAGAAGAGTCTGTAGCCTTTTCAGACGGTCATACACAGCCAGTGCTCGGTTGGCTGAAATTCAGCGGGAATTCCACCTGCCCGTAAACCGGGACTCTGGTCCCAAAGAGGTTAAGCCAAGGCAGGGGAGGCTTGAAAGGCAGCAGAGGGAAATCAGCACCTGTGTCAGGGAAGTAGATTGGAGAGAGAGGTTCAGAAGCTGTGAGTAAAGCATAAACTCAAAAATGCTGAGATGTGGCCTGTTTGCCACCCTTACCACGGAGGAGCCCAACCCCAGTATGGGGCCAAAAGATTGGCGGTGAGCCTGTTGTATAGTTTAGGGGTACCAGGACTTTTGGACTGTTGACTTGTTTTTGGCTGAAGTAAGCTATCTTTTTTTATCCATTTTCAAATAAACAAACTGTTTTGCTTTTCCTAAACCAGCTGACTGTAATTTCCAAGCTACCCCAGATCACACCATATTACTGATACATGTCTACCTGAAGCAGAGGAGTCTTATTGCCATTAAATGCAGGGAACTTTTTCCTGGGAATATTTCTTAATGCCCTCCATGTCTTGGGTCTATTGAGTTTGGAGATGTTTTTATCTAGAGATTTGTATGTACTTTTTACTGCCTCTTTACACACCCAGTAGTGTTATGTTTATTTGCTATTTATCCCAAAGAGTATTACCATGTTTTTCTTCTGTTATGCTTCATATACCATACATTGTAATAACTATGGGTAGGTCTTTGTGCCTAAAGTTTTTTCTTTTTTTTGTCTTGTGAACTTGTTATGCACAAAACCTTAATAAAAATAGATTCAACATAAAGACATTTTTGTTTGTTTTGTTTCTGCAAAAAGATACATACTAGTTAACTGCAGCAGACACTTCACATACTCACATTTTTATTCTTACATTTTTATTCTCTTCTTGCTTAAAGTGAGTCATTCCTATGTGTCCTATATGACCCCTTTCACTTGAAATACTGCACATATGCTTCTGTTGATACATGCATTTGATTCAAATTATAGTAAAAATATTTGGATCAGTGAGAAGAAAAGTATTTGACTCTGTAAAATGTCTTATTGACTGTTTTATAGTAAATTTAAATGCTCTAACTCCTTCTACTTGAAACATACACATTCGGGACTGAGCTAAATATTTTTCCAATACCATAAAACTCGCATAAGCCTATAAATAGCAATGTCTTAACGCAATCAGCATCAGGAAATGGATAAAATTTGGACAGTGTATGGCCAGCTTTATTGAAAAAGAAGGGGGTGGGTTTGTGGGACTTTAAGTGAGGCACACATATGTGTAAATGTGCGCCTCCATCCCTGTTCATTGAATTAAAATAAAAAAATTAAAAGTTTGGGACTTTAAATGAGGCAAGAGAGTCAAACTAAATAGATAATATAACAAGTTTATTGGCATGAACAACAAAGAACTATATCATGGACTGTATGGACTGTATATCAATCATTACTTATATAAAAAAGACACCATGTGAGTTTGGCTGTATTATACATCATAGTAAAACATATCACGAGTAGGGATGAGCTTCGTGTTCGAGTCGAACCCATGTTCGACTCGAACATCGGCTGTTCGACCGTCCGTCGAATTGCGAACGATATGGGCCGTTCGCGCCCAATTCGTGTGGCGCGTCACGGCCCATAATTCACTGCGGCATCGCAGTGCATTGCTGGCTGATGATTGGCCAAGCATGCACTATGACCCGCATGCTTGGCCAATCACAGCGCCGTCAGTAGAGAGAGCTGTAATTGGCCAAAGCCAGGGTGGCTTTGGCCAATTATGGCTCAGGGGATTTAGTACACACCCCACACTATATAAGGCCGCCTGCACGGCGGCCCTGTGTAGTGTGTGTTCCGGTGTGCTGAGAGATAGAGAGAGAGAGAGAGACAGTGTCATTTGATTTGAGTTAGATAGATTAGGCAGAACAGTCAGTCAGTTAGCTGCACTTACAGTGTATTGTGTATATATATGCATCCCAGGTGTTGCATATATATATATACACTGTATTCAGTTTAGCTAGATCCGTTCCTGTTATCTTCTATCTAGACTATTTACATTTAGTGCAGTGCGTCCTGCTCACAGTGTTCAGCTAGATCCGTTCCTGTTATCTTCTAGACTATTTACATTTAGTGCAGTGCGTCCTGCTCACAGTGTTCAGCTAGATCCGTTCCTGTTATTTACATTTAGTGCAGTGCGTCCTGCTCACAGTGTTCAGCTAGATCCGTTCCTGCTATTTACATTTAGTGCAGTGCGTCCTGCTCACAGTGTTCAGCTAGATCCGTTCCTGCTATTTACATTTAGTGCAGTGCGTCCTGCTCACAGTGTTCAGCTAGATCCGTTCCTGCTATTTACATTTAGTGCAGTGCGTCCAGCTCACAGTGTTCAGGTAGATCCGTTCCTGCTATTTACATTTAGTGCAGTGCGTCCTGCTCACAGTGTTCAGCTAGATCCGTTCCTGTTATCTTCTAGACTATTTACATTTAGTGCAGTGCGTCCTGCTCACAGTGTTCAGCTAGATCCGTTCCTGTTATTTACATTTAGTGCAGTGCGTCCTGCTCACAGTGTTCAGCTAGATCCGTTCCTGCTATTTACATTTAGTGCAGTGCGTCCAGCTCACAGTGTTCAGCTAGATCCGTTCCTGCTATTTACATTTAGTGCAGTGCGTCCTGCTCACAGTGTTCAGCTAGATCCGTTCCTGTTATCTTCTAGACTATTTACATTTAGTGCAGTGCGTCCTGCTCACAGTGTTCAGCTAGATCCGTTCCTGCTATTTACATTTAGTGCAGTGCGTCCTGCTCACAGTGTTCAGCTAGATCCGTTCCTGCTATTTACATTTAGTGCAGTGCGTCCTGCTCACAGTGTTCAGCTAGATCCGTTCCTGCTATTTACATTTAGTGCAGTGCGTCCTGCTCACAGTGTTCAGCTAGATCCGTTCCTGCTATTTACATTTAGTGCAGTGCGTCCTGCTCACAGTGTTCAGCTAGATCCGTTCCTGTTATCTTCTAGACTATTTACATTTAGTGCAGTGCGTCCTGCTCACAGTGTTCAGCTAGATCCGTTCCTGTTATCTTCTAGACTATTTACATTTAGTGCAGTGCGTCCTGCTCACAGTGTTCAGCTAGATCCGTTCCTGTTATCTTCTAGACTATTTACATTTAGTGCAGTGCGTCCTGCTCACAGTGTTCAGCTAGATCCGTTCCTGTTATCTTCCTACTGACAGGCAGGCTTGTCTGGTTACAGTATATAAAGCTACCTGAAGAAAATTACAGGTGTTCTATTTGATCCTATTAGTACCACGGTCAGGCAGCTAGACTATTTACATTTAGTACAGTGCGTCCTGCTCACAGTGTTCAGCTAGATCCGTTCCTGTTATCTTCCTACTGACAGGCAGGCTTGTCTGGTTACAGTATATAAAGCTACCTGAAGAAAATTACAGGTGTTCTATTTGATCCTATTAGTACCACGGTCAGGCAGCTAGACTATTTACATTTAGTACAGTGCGTCCTGCTCACAGTGTTCAGCTAGATCCGTTCCTGTTATCTTCCTACTGACAGGCAGGCTTGTTTGGTTACAGTATATAAAGATACCTGAAGAAAATTACAGGTGTTCTATTTGATCCTATTAGTACCACGGTCAGGCAGCTAGACTATTTACATTTAGTACAGTGCGTCCTGCTCACAGTGTTCAGCTAGATCCGTTCCTGTTATCTTCCTACTGACAGGCAGGCTTGTCTGGTTACAGTATATAAAGCTACCTAAAGAAAATTACAGGTGTTCTATTTGATCCTATTAGTACAACGGTCAGGCAGCTAGACTATTTACATTTAGTACAGTGCGTCCTGCTCACAGTGTTCAGCTAGATCCGTTCCTGTTATCTTCCTACTGACAGGCAGGCTTGTCTGGTTACAGTATATAAAGCTACCTGAAGAAAATTACAGGTGTTCTATTTGATCCTATTAGTACCACGGTCAGGCAGCTAGACTATTTACATTTAGTACAGTGCGTCCTGCTCACAGTGTTCAGCTAGATCCGTTCCTGTTATCTTCCTACTGACAGGCAGGCTTGTCTGGTTACAGTATATAAAGCTACCTGAAGAAAATTACAGGTGTTCTATCCCAGCTTAGTGCAGCTACAGGCCATTAGTATGTCTGGAAGGCCAAGAAGGAGAGGCAGACAGTCACAAGCCAATAAGAGAGGGCAAGCAGGCTCTGTGTCTAGTGCTGGTCGTGGAGACGGTGCATCCTCATCAGCACGTGGCCATGGGACACGCTTGGCCTTTTTTTCGGCAGCTGGCCGTGTTGAGCCGCAACATGCGGAAGACTTGGTCGAGTGGATGACCAAGCCGTCCTCATCCTCCTCATCCTCTTCCCTCAGCTCAATGTCATCAGTGACTCCTTCCCTAGCTCCACCATGTCCTCATGAGGATTCCCTCGAACTGTTTGACCACAGTGTTGGGTACATGCTCCAGGAGGATGCCCAGCGTTTGGAAGGCTCTGATGATAATACTGAGCTCGATGAAGGCAGTAACATGAGCACGGACAGAGGGGGTGCCCAAGAAGGACAGCAATCTGGCAGTCATGCTCCCCCTGCTGCAGCATACTGCCAGGTTTGCTCCAGTGATGAGGAGGGAGGGGATGATGAGGTCACTGACTCAACGTGGGTGCCTGATAGGAGAGAGGAGGAGGAGGAGGAGGAGGAGGAGGAGGAGGCGGCACATCACCAACGAGGCAGGATGCCCTCCAGGGGCCAGCCTAAGGGCAGCACATTGACTACATCACACCCCCAAAGCTCCACATGTGCAGGGCGCTGCAGTCTCTGCGCGTTATTCAAAAAGTTCTTTGGTGTGGGCCTTTTTTGAGATGAGTGCATCAGATCGCACCGCTGCTATTTGCAACATATGTCTCAAGCGTATCTCGCGTGGCCAAAACATCTCCCGCTTGGGTACCACATGCTTGACCAGACATATGTTGACCTGCCATGCAGTTCGTTGGCAAGCGTATCTAAAAGACCCACACCAAAGAACAAAGAGGATCTCTCCTTGCTCCTCATCAGCTGAGATTTCCAACCCCACTAGACCTTCAGTCCTCTCTGAGACCTGCACTGAGAGGAATGAAGGTGTAGAATTAGGTGTGTCACAGCCAAGTACTTGTGGGCAATCTGCTTTTGGTACACCGACGTCAGATTGTACCAGGCAAATTTCCCTGCCCCAGCTGCTGCACCGCCGAAAGAAGTTTGCTCCCAGCCATCCACATGCCCAGCGGTTGAATGCTAGCTTGGCAAAATTGCTAGCACTTCAACTGCTGCCTTTTCAGTTGGTAGACTCTGCCCCCTTCCGTGAGTTTGTGGAATGTGCGGTTCCTCAGTGGCAGGTACCCAAACGCCACTTTTACTCACGGAAGGCGATTCCGGCTCTCTACCGGCATGTGGAAGGCAATGTCCATGCCTCGCTGGACAGGGCGGTCAGCGGTAAGGTGCATATTACTGCTGACTCATGGTCCAGCAGGCATGGACAGGGACGTTACCTAAGTTTCACGGCGCATTGGGTGACTCTGCTGGCAGCTGGGAAGGATGCAGGACAAGGTGCAGTAATGTTGGAGGTTGTTCCGCCACCACGCCTCCAAAATGCTGATTGTGACACACCTCTCTCCTCCACCCCCTCCTCTTCTTCTTCCTCCATGGCCTCTTCCTCGGAACCAGCGGTGCTCCGTAGGCGTTCAAGGGGCTACGCAAGTACGCAGGCCAAAAGATGCCATGCGGTGCTTGAGCTGGTGTGCTTGGGGGACAGGAGCCACACTGGGGCAGAGGTTCTGTCAGCTCTGCAGGGGCAGGTTCAGAGGTGGTTGACGCCACACCAACTTAAGGCAGGAATGGTGGTTTGCGACAATGGCACCAACCTCCTCTCTGCCCTCCGACAGGGACAAATGACCCATGTGCCCTGTTTGGCTCACGTCCTTAACTTGGTGGTGCAGCGGTTCTTGGGCAGGTACCCGGGCTTACAGGATGTCCTGAGGCAGGCCAGGAAAGTCTGTGTGCATTTCCGCCGGTCATATAATGCCAGTGCTCGGCTGACGGACCTCCAAAAGGAGTTTAACCTGCCCAAGAACCGCCTAATCTTTGACATGCCCACCAGGTGGAACTCAACGTTGGCCATGCTGCAGCGGCTGCACACGCAGCAGAGGGCCATCAATGAGTACCTGTGCGACTATGGCACCAGGACAGGGTCAGGGGAGCTTGGTTTTTTTTCCCCACACCAGTGGGCCATGATCAGGGATGCATGCACTGTCCTGTCACCATTCGAGGAGGCCACGAGGATGGTGAGCACTGACAGTGCATGCATCAGTGACACTGTCCCCCTTGTCCACCTGTTGGAGCACACGCTGCGTGGAATAATGGACAGGGCACTTGAGGCAGAACAGAGGCAGGAAGAGGAGGACTTCCTTAGCTCTCAAGGCCCCCTTTATCCAGACAGTGTTCCTGCGTGCCCGCCGATCACACAGGAAGAGGACGAGGAGGAGGAGGAGGAGGAGGAAGATTGTGTCAGTATGGAGGTGGAGCCTGGCACTCAGCATCAGCAGCAGTCTTTAAGGGATCAGTCCCAAGGAACACATGGACTTGTACGTGGCTGGGAGGAGGTGGCTGCGGACGTTGTTGTCCTTAATGACCCAGAGGACTCCGGACCGAATGCCTCAGCAAACCTACGCTGCATGGCCTCCCTGATCCTGCAAAGCCTGCGTAAGGATCCTCGTATTCGTGGTATCAAGGAGAAGGACCAATACTGGCTGGCAACCCTCCTTGATCCACGTTACAAGGGTAAGGTTGCGGACCTTATCTTGCCATCGCAGAGGGAGCAGAGGATGAAACATCTTCGGGAGGCCTTGCAGAAAGGTCTGTGCAACGCGTTCCCAGAGACTGGGAGGTTACAAACTCCTGTTTCTGGACAACGTGTTGCTGAGGCTTCTGTTAGTCAAAGAAGGAGCGGTGGAGAAGGTGGCCGTCTGACCGATGCGTTCAGACAATTTTTTTGTCCGCAGCCCCAAGGTATGATCGGTTCCAGCAACCATCGCCAGCGTCTGTTTTACATGGTGCAGGAATACCTAGGGGCAAGATCAGACTTGGACACCTTTCCCACCGAAAATCCTCTGGGTTACTGGGTCTTGAGGATGGATCATTGGCCAGAGCTTGCACAGTATGCAATTGAGCTACTGGCCTGTCCTGCATCCAGCGTTCTTTCGGAACGCACATTCAGTGCTGCTGGAGGCGTGGTAACCGATCACAGGGTGCGTCTGTCCACCGACTCGGTCGATCGGCTGACCTTCATAAAAATGAATCAGTCTTGGATCACCACCAGCTACCAAGCACCTGATGCTGATGTAACCGTATAATTTTTTTTGAAATCTCAGATCCCTTCAAAGACTGCCTATGCTGATGCTGAGTGACTATCCCTGAGTAATTATCCTCTTCCTCCTCAATCATCACGCTGATAGCTTGTAAGAAAATTTTTGGTTCTGGGCGCCACCACCAGTGCCTAAGGCACAATTTTTTAGCCCCTGTTTAACAGGGGCGTGTAATTACAATTTTTGATGTAATACTTTGCAGCAGGGCTCGTTCCTGCATTCCAACTAGAGTGTCTGTGAGGGGTTGCAGTGTTGTGGCACCAGCACCAGTGCCTAAGGCCCAATTTTTCTGCCCCTGTCTAACAGGGGCGTGTAATTACAATTTTTGATGCAATACTTTGCAGCAGGGCTCGTTCCTGCGTTCCAACTAGAGTGTCTGTGAGGGGTTGCAGTGTTGTGGCACCAGCACCAGTGCCTAAGGCCCAATTTTTCTGCCCCTGTCTAACAGGGGCGTGTAATTACAATTTTTGAAGCAATACTTTGCAGCAGGGCTCGTTCCTGCGTTCCAACTAGAGTGTCTGTGAGGGGTTGCAGTGTTGTGGCACCAGTGCCTAAGGCCCAATTTTTCTGCCCCTGTCTAACAGGGGCGTGTAATTACAATTTTTGAAGCAATACTTTGCAGCAGGGCTCGTTCCTGCGTTCCAACTAGAGTGTCTGTGAGGGGTTGCAGTGTTGTGGCACCAGCACCAGTGCCTAAGGCCTAATTTTTCAGCTCCTGTTCAACAGGGGCATGTAATTACAATTCTTGATCTAATATTTCACAGCAGGGCCCTGTGAGGGCTTACAGTGTTGTGGCCACAGCAACACCTAAGGCCCAAATTTCTGCTGAGTATATAGGGCAGGACCCTACTTTCAAACATCTAACTTACAAACGACTCCTACTTGCAAACGGAAGGAGACAACAGGAAGTGAGATGAAATCTACCCCTAGGAAGGGAAATTCTCTCCTGTAAGAGTTAATATGGGAAAACAATTTCTCCTTTCCACTGATGCTTTCCAATCCTTGTTCCACAAAAAAACCCAAATTTTCAAAAAACATTTTTCATTGGGACAAAAAAGTGAAGTGAAATCTTCTGAAGAGGAGGAAAGACAGCAAAACAAATGTCACAGGGGTGATAACCCTTCCCTATGTTTTCCAAAAAGCTTAGAAAAGATTTTTTGGCTGGAGCTAAACACGTTAAAAATGTTCAAAATTACAAACAGATTCTACTTAACAACAAACCTACAGTCCCTGTCTTGTTTGCACCGCCTGTATACTGCTGTTCAGAGTATATAGGGCCTGGTGGCCCCACACCTTTCCTTATTTTAATTTGGGTGCGGGGTTCCCCTTAATATCCATACAAGACCCAAAGGGCCTGGTAATGGACTGGGAGGTACCCATGCCGTTTGTCTCACTGATTTTCATCCATATTGCCATGACCCGACATAAAACCCGCAAGCAGTTTTAAATGAGATTTTTTCCTTTAAAAATTACATTTGGTGCAGGGACTGTTCTAAACATGGGAAACACGCGTCACTTTACAGGCATACTATAGACACCCCCTAGGTACGATATTTAAAGGAATATTTCACTTTTTTTTTTTTTTTACTTTAAGCATCATTAAAATCACTGCTCCCGAAAAAACGGCCGTTTTTAAAAGTTTTTTTTGCATTGATACATGTCCCCTGGGGTAGGACCCGGGTCCCCAAACCCTTTTTAGGACAATACCATGCAAATTAGCCTTTAAAATGAGCACTTTTGATTTCGAACGTTCGAGTCCCATAGACGTCAATGGGGTTCTAACGTTCGTGCGAACTTTCGGTCCGTTCGCGGGTTCTGGTGCGAACCGAACCGGGGGGTGTTCGGCTCATCCCTAATCACGAGGTCTGCAATAAAATGAACCTTAAACATAGTATATTCAAATCACATAATGTAATCAAAGCTTGTACATATGTGGTTGAAACCCTGTTGGGGATAGAAACTGCACCCTATAAAGCTTGATGCATTTTGTGGATGTATTCCACTCATCAGGAGCGGATGCTAAGCAAATCTGTAAAACATGCATATGAACATCATTGTAATGTATATATAGACCCAGTTGGTAAGAAAAAATAGGAAACAGATTAACCAAACCGCAGTAACTTACATGCAATGCCAAATTCAGCCCATGCGATACTGTGAAGCAAAAGGGGCCGCCATTTATGCATAGGCTGAATTTGGCACCGCATGCAAGGACAACCAATGGTCACTACTCCATACTCCTACTACTCGACCTTCCTGTGGTCTTCGAGACTGTTGACCACCTGCTCCTTCTCAATAAACTCTGTTCCTTTGGCCTTATTCTGCTCTATCTGGGTTCTCAATATTCTGCTCTATCTGGGTTCTCCTCCTACCTATCACAGCGCTCCTTCAGTGCTACCTACAATTCTGTCTCCTCCTCTCCATTTCCTCTGTTCTTGGACCCCTTCTCTTCTCTATCTACACCTCCTACCTTAGTCAGTTGATAACCTCCCACGGCTTCCAATATACTTCCATATGCTGATGACACCCAAATCTACCTGTCTGCTCCTCACCTCACTCCTTCAGTCTCCTCTTGCATTACTAACTTACTAACTGACATATCAGCATGGATGTCACACCACTTCCATAAACTAAACCTCTCTTAAACCGAGCTGATAATATTCCCCCTGCCCATGCCCCCCTCCATGACCTTTCTTTCAAGGTCAATATTGAAATCATCAATCCCTCCCCTCACGCCACGGTACTGGGTAAAATCCTAGACTCTGGCCTGTCCTTTTAGCCCCAAATCCAATCGTTGTCAAAAGCTTTACCGCCGTAACATCTCTAAAATTCGCCCCTTTTTAACTAATAAAGCCAACAAGCTACTCATTCACTCCCTTGTTATCTCTCGCCTTGACTTCTCATAGGCCTACCTCTCCATAGGCTTTCCCCTCTTCACTCTATCATGAATGCTGCTGCCAAACTCATCTGCCTTTCCAACCGCTCAGTGTCTGCCACCACTCTCGCCAATCTCTACACTGGCTTCTGATCACCCAGCAAATGAAATTCAAAATACCAACAACGACATACAAAACCATTCACAACTCTGCTCCGAGCTACATCACCAATCTTGTCTCCAAACCGTTTTCTCCGCTCCTCTCAAGACCTCCTGCTCTCAAGCTCCCTTGTCTCCTCCTTCCATGCTTGTCTTTAGGACTTCTTCAGAGCCTCTCCCATTCTCTGGAACTCCCTAGATTGTAAGCTCTTATTAGCAGGGCCCTCTTAACCCTATTTTTTATTGTATTGTAACTGTAATGTGTCCCTTTTATATGGTAAAGCACTGCGTAACCTGTTGGCACTATATAAATCCTGTATAATAATAATAATAATAAGTGGCACTGGTGGGCACTGATGGGGCTGCACTGATAATCAGGACAATGATGACATTTTGCAAACAAGTAATTTTTCTCCTTCACTGATGTGAGCTGATAAGGCTGTACTGATGGGCACTGACCAGGAGGCACTAATGGGGTTGCACTAATGGGCTCTGATAGGCGACACTAATGGGACTGCACTGATGATCGGAGCCGTGAGTATCAATGTAAACATGTAAAGAAAGAGTAGAGTAATAAACGGTTACAGCGCTGATAAACGTACAATAAAGTGCTATGTGCTGAAAAAATGCATTAGGTATTAGCTATATTTCAAATACAACTGCTGGTCACCACAGTGTAAGTGATAAGACAACCAGTGTTACCTGATTGAAAGCAACCTAAAAGATATACTAATAAATGGTTAACAAATCAAATAAAAGTGAACTCTAATCACAATATAACAGTGCAAAAAAAGGAAAATAGTCCCAAAATAAATAACTAGCACCAGCTGGGCATGGAAGACTCAGACAGACAACTAAATGATGGCCCAACAGCTCCTAAGTAAAAGAGTCAGTCCGTATCTATGATCCAACACCAGGTACTTCTAAATGGATAAATGGATGTTTAGGCTGATATTTCAAACAATGGAGCCATAGATCTTGCAAACGGTCACCCAAAATAGAAAGAGAAAAAAAATATATGGTGAAGTACTGCGGGATGTAAGAGCCAATCGCGCTACAAACCGCTACTCACGCTTTCCCTGGTGGCAGTCAAGCATGTCAGGCATATCAGATGCTTCTGCGATCGCCGCTTGGTAGCGTGCGTTCCACGAAGCCAGGAAGATAAAAAAAGCGTCACTTGGTTGTATGAAGGCCGGATGTGACGTCGACGCTTTTCGCCCCTCCCCCAGGGCGTCATCAAAGGACTACACATCCAACCACGGCCATCCAATATATAGGGTGAACAAAAAGAGTGACAGCCAATCAAGGTTAGTGGGACGCACTCATCACCACTCTTCCTGAATCATCATATCCTGTTGTGACCCAAACAACTTTATTACAAAAGGGATGAACAGCATACGATTGATTTAAAAAGCTAATCAGTAGCTATAAATACAGAAATCTCATGTACAATTATATTAATACATTTTGAAGTAAACATATATTGCTTAGATAGGAATAATTGGCAAAAATACAAACAGTAATAGAAATATACACAAATAAAAACGAATAGAATATAAAAAATAAATATAAAAAATATGTAAATGAAAAATTATTTATTTAATTTTAAATCATAAAAAAACCAAATTCTTCCTATTCCAAAAAATGGAATAAAAATATAATTAAAAAAATGTAATTAAAAAATGAAATATATAGGAAAAAAAATTGTTTAAAAAAATTTTTATTATAGGAAAAAATACAGCCATAACCCCTTTCACTAATCTCAGATTTAAAATAAAATTACCAATTGGAAAGAAAACAATTGAGGTCTAATTTGACATTAATCCCATGAGGTTGTAAAGTGCGGAGTCTGTGGATCCATTGGGTTTCATTCTGTGATATCGCCCTCTTGAGATCCGAACCCCGCCAATGGGCTTCCACTTTGTCAATACCACAAAAAGTGAGAACACTAGGGTCCCTATTGTGGAATAGTCTAAAGTGGTTGGAAAGGCCATGATGTTTATAGCCCTTCCTTATTCTATTGACGTGTTCTCTAAGTCTGACCCCTAATTGCCTGGTGGTCCTCCCCACATATTGCAAATTGCATGGACAGGACAGGAGATAGGTCACGTGCGTGGTGTTACATGTGATGAACTTCTTGATCTCGAAAACCCTACCATCAACTAATGATGTAAAATGGGTGATTTTCCTCTTCCGAAATTTTGAAGTCCTACACATCATACACCTACCACAACTATAGAACCCAACCCTGTCCAGAAATGTACACACCTTCCTAGGTGGGTTCACCACATTATGTGCTAATTGTAGCCTAAGTGAAGGTGGTTTGGTATAAATAAAACTTGGTCGAGCAGGTAGAATTTTTTTCAAGTCAGTATCTTCTAACAAAAAAGGCCAATGTTCTCTAATGATTTTCTCAAACTGACGATAATGCCTATTAAACCCTGTCTTGAAGGCTATACTATAGTCATTGTCTTTTTTCATTTTAGGTTTGAACAACTCCTGTCTATCTATCTCACCAACTAGCTTTTTTGTACGTTCCAAGTCTTCCAATTTGTATCCTTTGGCTCTAAAACGTTCCAGAATAATATTGGCTTGTAGGTTGTAGTCATTTTTATTACTACAATTCCTTCTTACCCTGAGCATTTGGCTTTTGGGTATACCCCTCAACCATCTTGGATGATGGCAGCTGGTCAGAGGGATATAGCCATTCCTATCCACATCCTTAAAGAAAGTGCGTGTACAGAGTTTATCTCCCTCTCTAAAAATAGTGAGATCTAAAAAATTGATCTCTGTACGACTCAAATTCTCAGAGAAAGAAATATTGAAGGAATTCTTACTAATCTCTTTTAGAAAATCAAAAAACGATTCTGGTGATCCTGCCCAAATTATAAAAATATCGTCAGTATACCTTTTATAGAGTCTGAGTTCTGGTATATTAGTTTGATATATAGCCTGATTTTCCCAAAAACTCATAAAGATGTTAGCTACTGAAGGGGCATACTTAGCCCCCATTGCTACGCCTTTAATCTGTCTATAATAATCTTTTTCGTGCCAGAAAAAATTATGGCTCATTGCCATCTCTAATGCTTTTAGGAGGAACTCCTTCTGTTTACATTTCATATCAGTATTCCCTAATGCCCACTCAACAGCTTGGAGAGCATGTTTTTGTTGGATGTTTGTATAAAGTGAGTTGACATCCATACTCACCAACAAACAATCTCCAGGTACTATCAGTGGGCTGATCAATTCTATAAGGTCCTTGCTATCCTTAAGATAGGAAGGATAGCCTTTGGTGAGTGGCTGTAAAAAATGGTCCAAATACTCTCCCAGTCTAGAGAACAAGGACCCAATCCCACTAACTATGGGTCGACCCGGTGGTTTCGTGGAACTTTTGTGGATTTTCGGTAACTGGTAAATCACCGGTACTCGTGGAGCACTTGGAACCAGATATCTTGCCTCCTTCTTTTTAAGAATTTTTTCTTCCTTGGCCTTATTAACTATATCTTTTAATTGGGCTTTATATTTCTTCGTGGGGTTACTTCTCAACTTTTCATATGTTGTTTGGTCCCCAACCAGTTTATTCAACTCTTCCAGATAGTCGGTTTTATTGAGTATTACCACTCCCCCACCTTTGTCGGCTGACCTAATAACTATGTTTTTATTCTTCTCTAAGGCCTTTAGGCCTTTCTCCAAATCCCCTTTACGTCTTTTGGGTTGTATAGCAAGCCTATCAAGGTCTCGCTCAACCAATGACTTGAAGACGCCAACAAAATGGTTGTTGGAGATTTGGGGATTAAAGATTGAATTGTTTTTGAGAGAAGTATGCAGATACTCTTCTATCTGAGTATTAGTAGGGGTATTAGTGTTGCAAAAAAACTTTTTAATATTAATTTTCCTTATAAATTTTTGAAGATCGATAAAAGCATCAAATTTATTAAGATTCCTATCCAAAGCAAATTTAAGACCTAAATCTAAAACCTTTAATTCTTCCTGTGAGAAAACTACATCGCTCAAATTAAAAATTCCTTCCATTAGATTAATCTTTTTCGCTTTCCTTTTGCCTCCTCTGCAACCTCTTGTTCTTCTTTTCTTTCTCCTTCTCCCGGCCACTGTGATGGCATCGGGTACCAGGGTCTCCATTCCTCTGATGGATTCTGTACTCTCCCACGACCCCTCGGAGTGGCGGTTCCCCTCCCTCTCAGGGGAGGTCCTCCTGACCCTCTCCGCTGAAAATCCCCTCGTTGGTTGTTGGGGTACCAACCTCTACCCCTGCCCCTATGGGGCGGAGGCTGGTGATTGGGGTGATGGGGAGGCCAGGATTGTCCACCATAATTTCCTCGCCTTTGGTCGTAACCTCTTGCATTGTGAGGTCCCCCATGCGATGACTGGGGGTAATCACAGCCCAGAGGCTCGTACTGGCTATAGGTGGTTACATTGTATGTAGGTGTGGGTGAATTATAATATTCCTCGTTCTGTTGGATGTTTCTGGTATAATTCTGGTATGAGCCATCATAACGACGGACGGGTGTTTTAATGGTATCTAAAACCCGTTCTGGCTCTCTGGATGAGGAAGCTGCCTCAATAGCAGGTTCCTCAACCACATCCTGCCATTTATATACTTTGTTTGACTTATAGTCATTGGTATCTCTAATAAATTTTTTTATTTTTTTATTTTGAGTATCCTTGTCCACTTTATCCACAAATTCTTGGAGCTGTTTTAATCTATCTTTATATTCACCCGAGGCAATAGAAGGCCCCAATTTGGCTTTAATACTATTGATATTAGCCTCAATTAATTTCATTTTTCTCTCTTTTCTTCCTATCAACATTTCCAGGAGTTTCCTCTCTGTGAGATTAAAAAAAGAGAACCACTCTTCTTCAAGATCCTTATCAGTAAGCCCATCATTGGGAGCAATATCCCATCTTAGACGCCTCGGTGTAATCCTATCCTTCACATATTTCTTCAAAGAAAAAATATCCCACCATGTTCTAATCTGTTTGTCTAGGGCACTTTTAAGCTGTTTAAAGTCTTGATTGACATCAGAAGAGTCACTATTAGATGAAAAAAAGTTGTCTGCATCCAAACTTCTATCATTAATGAAAGAAAAAATCTCCATTAGGCTGGAAAATAAAACCAGCAGGTGAAGCTGGATAAACAGAAAATAAAAACAAATTGGTGAAATGGTGAGCACAACTAGAGAATTATACCCAAAAACCCTTCAAAATATGTTGCAGGGCAGCCCAACAACTTGGACTGTATACAAATAATGTGCAATAAAGTGCAAAATGTGCAATCAATGTGAGAGTCGCAGCTGCTGCTCAAAAAGATGCTATAATCCTTAAACAGAAATAATAAATAAAAGGAACAGCGCTCGCAACAAAAATGATTAATTATGCTAGAAGCTATCGCTGCTGTAAAAAAGTGTGTAAACTTGAGGTAGAGTAATAAACGGTTACAGCGCTGATAAACGTACAATAAAGTGCTATGTGCTGAAAAAATGCATTAGGTATTAGCTATATTTCAAAAAAGAAAGAAAGAGTACTCCCGTGCTATCACTAAAGATGAAATTCAATTGAGTACAACTGCTGCAGACACCGATAGGTGAATCCGTGACCAAAAATGTATTATATATGTGAATGGTGCTGCACTGTTGTAAAATTAAAGTATCAAAACTAAAACATAAATAAAGCAATAATAAAACTATACATAAGGTGGCAGTTTAGCTCTAACATCAAATACATATGACTTTTAAAGTGCAATACTAAAAAAAAAAGTCCAATGCAAGTATTGCAAAAGCACACATTTGAAAACAGTGCTCAATATAGATGCATAAAGTGAACTGGTGAAAAGTCACTGGAATAATCATAAACGTGAAAAATGTAAATGTGCTATCAGAATTGCCAGTTACTAGCTCTCCTCTCCTCAAGCTGTAACAGCGCGTGAGGAAAGGAATGCCAAAAACCAACAAGTTTGTTAACATGTGATCAGCTGTGATTGGACACAACTGATCACATGGTAAAGGGCCACTGTGATTGGCCTTTTACCACGATCTGTTATAGTGGTCAAGTAGTTAAATGAATGTTTGCTTTAACCGGTTCCCGACTGGCTCACGTCTATTTACGGGCCAGAATGGCACCCGTGCGCGAAACCCCGTACAATTACGGGGTTTCCTTTAAGAGGGTGCGTGCAGAGGAACGCGCATGCCCGCTGCACAGCGGGGGACACAATGCGCTTGGCCGGCAGACGCGATCGCCGCCGGGCATGCGCGATCGCTAGTATGAGCACGAGCATGGGGATTTGTGTGTGTAAACACACAAATCCCTTTGCTGTCAGGGGAGAGGAGACAGGTCATTTGTTGCTAGTAAGTAGGAACAGCGATATGTCTCCTCTCCTACTCAGTCCTATCCCCTTACAGTTAGAACACACTGAGGGAACACACAGTTAACCCCTTGATCGCCCCCTAGTGTTAACCCCTTCGCTACCAGTGACATTCACACAGTAATCAGTGCATTTTTATAGCACTGATCGCTGTATAAATGTCAATGGTCCCAAAAATGTGTCAAAAGTGTCTGATCTGTCAGTCGCACTGTCACAATACCACTAAAAATCGCAGATCACCGCCATTACTAGTAAAAAAAAAATAATAATAATAAAAATGCCATAAAAATGGCATAAATCTTTCCCATAGTTTGTAGATGCTATAACTTTTGCGCAAACCAATCAATATATGCTTATTGCGATTTTTTTTTATCAAAAATATGTAGAAGAATATATATTGGCCTAAACTGATGAAGAAATTTGTTTTTTAAAAACATTTTTGGGGATATTTATTATAGCAAAAAGTAAAAATTATTGTTTTATTTTCAAAATTGACGCTCTTTTTTTGTTTATAGCGTAAAAAATTAAAATCACAGAGGTGATCAAATAGCACCAAAAGAAAGCTCTATTTGTGGGAAAGAAAGGATGCCAATTTTGTTTGGGTACAGCATTGTATGACCATGCAATTACCAGTTAAAGCGACGCCATTCCAAATTGTAAAAAGTGCTCTGGTCAGGAAGGGGATAAAACCTTCCGGGGCTGAAGTGGTTAAAGTGGTTCTAAAGCCTAAGGCCACTTCATACTTATGCAACTTGTCCTGCGACTTGGGACTGCAAAGTCGCATGACAAGTCGTACCCCATGATTTCCGATGGGTATTGTTCATATCTGTGAGACTTCAAAGTAGTCCCTGCACTACTTTGGTCCGACTTTGTTGCGACTTGAGGTCCATAGACCTCAAGATTACACAGGCATTGCCTCAAATCGCGTCAAAGTCGCGTCAAAGTCGCGTCAAAGTCACACATTCTATGCATTAAGGTGAAAAACCTTCGGTACTGCAACTCCCCCCCCCCTTTTCTTACCTGAGCCCATCCAATCCAGCAATGTGCATGAGCACAACATCTCACGCCGCTGTCTCTCTCCTCATTGGACAGATTGATAGCATAGATAGAGGGACGCAGCAGCGGGACTCAGGAGCAAGCCCGCACGGTTGCCCCAAGGGAAAGCAGCTCTCCATTTGGGCAACCAATGAGGAGGAGGGGCCTGGAGCGCTGGAAAAAGAGAATTGGGGCTGCTCTGTGCAAAATTGTTCAACAGAGCAGGTAGGTATAGGCATGTTTATTATTTTTATTTTTAAAAACCCGAAGGTTTTCAACCACTTTAGGTAAAAAATAAAAAATAAATACATTCATTTAAAAGAATAGCACTAACATTCAAAATGTACAAATATTTGACATGTATTAAATAAAGTTTTGGGTTTAGCAGAAATTGTGTAGGTTATGCTGTGTTTGTGTGTGCTAAAAATTATGTTAGGGAATTTTTTATCAAAATAGCATTTTGATAAAGATTTGTGCAATATCATGGGACCAACAAATTCCATATTCTTTAAAGCCACACTCAATTTTTTGGCCAAACCCCATGTGACATGTAACGCGTGCCCCATTTTTCTTTTTGCTCCTTAAGATGTTTCCTTCCTAACTACTAACAAATGTTGGAAACTATAGAACTGCTGCCATTAACCATCTGATTTCACCAGTGTACTGGTATTCTTTTTCTGCGGTCGGGGTGTTCAGTGATACTTTAAGAAACTGCGTTGGTGTGCATGAGCCAATGGTTTGAGCAGTTTATGTGTAGAAAGTATTTTCTGTTATGTATTACAGGCAGCAGCAATGGATGGTAAATTAGCAGAATAAGTTGCGCCCATAAAACAAAACAAATACCAGTCTAGTTTGTGTGTCTATAGTACAATGTCCATGCAAGCAAAGGAACTCCATTATGAATTGTAAATTAAATGAATCTTCATATAGTATAAAAAAACTCCTCCAGGTGCACTCCGTGCTCCCACACCAGTGCCCAGATTGAGGCTTATCAGAACTGAAGTTGCCACCTTTTCTTCAAGCCAAACCACTTTGGCAATTTTTTTTGTAGTATACATCATAAGAATGTAAGGCCGGCCATAGTGGAATCTCAGCCAGGTCAGCAGGAACCGGCCAGGATTTGAACCATGTATGGGCAGGCTGAATGTATCTAAATTGATCGATCGATCAACTTTTGTACAACCAGCCTGCTTGATTTTATATGCAATTGTCTCTAGCAATAATCACCATGTTCTCCTGGTGGGGACACCTTCCCTTTTCAGGAGAACACAATAGCTCACTCAGGAGGGATTCTTTGTCAACACTGGTTGCAGGTAATAAATTTGCTCCATCTATGACTGGCCTTAAAGCGAAAGTCCCGCAAAATTTTTTTTTTTAAAGTCAGCAGCTACAAATACTGCAGCTGCTGACTTTTAAAATAAGGACACTTACCTGTCCAGGGTGCCCACGATGTCGGCACCCGAGGCTGAACCGTTCCTTGGTCCTCGGATGCTGCTGCCACCATCTTCAGTAAGGGAATCAGGAAATGAAGCCTTGCGGCTTCACTTCTCGGTTCCCTAATGCGCATGTGCGAGTTGCGCTGCGCAATCCAAATTGTCCCTGCTGTCTCTGGGACCCGTGTGTGTCCCAGCAGACAGCGCGGGGGGACGGGAAGAGGCGTAGACTCCCGCGGGAGTCTATGCCCGGAAGTGCGTGCAAATACCTGTCTTAGACAGGTATATGCACCCCCTCCCCCCTGAAAGGTGCCAAATGTGACACCGGAGGGCGGGAGGGTTCCGAAAGGAGGTTCAATTTTTGTGTGAACCTCTGCTTTAAAGACCTGGGACACCTTGGGTGGCCCGAAGAAGTAGTAATGCGGTGCGTGTAGCAGATGGGTGTCGCCAAATTGTGTCAACAGTGAAAAGAGCTTAAAGGGGAATGGCTAAATAAAACAAAAGCATTCATATACTTGCTTAGATTTCATAACTATGGCATTGGGAAGTTGCTGGGTAGCCATAAGTGACAGAGCACAGAGCATGTGCTACTAAGTGTACCCCCAGATCCAGAGTGACAGTATGTCTTGCTATGTGTGTACACAGATACAATGTTGCAGAGCCCCCCTATGTTCTGCCCCTGTACACACACACATAACCTCAGGGTGGGATGTGTACTTACATAGCTCCCAACTGTCCCTGATTTCAAGGGACTGTCCCTGATTTGGAACAAAGCCCCTCTCCCCCTCCTTCCTCCTCATTTGTCCCTCATTTTGATCTGATCTATATAGTGCTAAACATCCAATTTCTAAATTTCCACATTTGTAAATTTCAAAAGCTAATATAAAAGAAAAGTAGTGGAAAAAAAGCACTTGTGGGTTTAACTAATCTTTTTTTTTAATTCTTCTTTAACCACTTGCCTACCAGGCACTTTTTCCCCCTTCCTGCCCAGGCCAATTTTCAGCTTTCAGCACTGTTACACTTTGAATGACAATGCGTGCTCAAGCTACACTGTACCCATATGAAATGTTTATCTTTTTTTTTAACACAAATAGAGCTTCCTTTTTGGTGCTATTTATTCACCACTGGGTTTTCTATTTTTTGCTAAAAAAAGATATAAAAAGATATACAAACAGATAATTTTTCTCCTTCACTGATGTGTGCTGATGATGCTGCACTAATGAGCACTGAAAGGTGGCACTGATAGGTGGCACTAATGGGTGCTGATGGGCTGCACTGATGGGCACTGATGAGGCAGCACTGATGGGCACTATTTGGCAATGATGAAGTGGCACTGGTGGGCACTAATGAAGTGGCACTGGTGGGCACTGTGAGGAGGCATGGATGAGGCTGCACCAATAGGCTGCACTAATGGACACTGATGGGCACCGATAAGCGGCACTGATGGTCACTGATAGGTGGCACCGATGGGCAGCACTGCTGGGCACTGATAATCAGGACACTGATTATGAGGAGAAACTCTGGCCGGGTGATGCCCACATTTGGATCCACGATAGTGAATACAATCTGCTGCTTCACAATGGGCCTCCCTGCAGTCATCAGCTCATCTCAGTGCCTAGAAATCCTTTTCTGATCGTTTTACCCAGTCATGTATAACATTCAGCCAAGCTATTCTCTAACCTTGATATGTTAGAAGAATTCCCTCTGACATGGCGCTAACAGCTTTCAAAAATAACATCTCGCTCTTATCACATCATTAAAATGGTTAGCAGAAGCGTGCAAGTTATACCTTAAACATCTGTCGAACCATTAACAAGACTTTCTGAGCTCCATTACAATAACACTTCATAATCTCAGGAGATAATGTTTAAACAGACCCGACGGTGATGCCGAATGAAGTTTGTGAAGTATCTTCTGAGTGTCGGCCCTTACTTCTGTGCTTCTCTGAACTCATGATAAGGCAAGTCTGGCTTTCATTGTGAGCTGGATAGCTGGAGAACAAAGCCTAAAGTTTGCAGATCACATCTGAAGAACAAAGCTGTGCTATGGGAAAATGATAAGGTACACTATCTCTTTTGGACCTGAATGCACACTTTAATGTTCTGTACCTAGATATGTGGTACATGTGTTGAGTACCGGCTCTGCTACAACTCAACAACTTCTGCTGAAAATACTAAGTGGGCTTACGTCAGTACCATTTATGAAGGTCATGTATTCCCAGAAGAAAATATACCAAAGGACCAGTCAACCTGGAAAATTACAAGAAAGTTCTGTATACAATAAGCACATGAGGTGATTTGCTAAAGGCAAATATGTTGTTCACTTTGGAAAGGAAGTACCACGTTAAAAGGAATTTTGCCCCAGATTTCAGCGAATGTGGTGAAATTACACTTTGCAAAGAATATGCAATCACGTGCCAAAAATACAATTAGAAAAAAAAATGCATTTTTGCTTGCACAGGATTGAATAATGGAAGTCAGAAAAGCTTCACCCCTAAAATGTGGGAGAATTCCCCTGCAAAGCACAACTTCCCTTTCAAAATGAACAACCTATTTTCCTTTACCCCATGTTCTGATTACAGCATGAGATCTGTCTGTCGTTAACCTCTTGGCGCCGACAGCAGGCAAATATGCGGCCTCTCAGCCCTAGCATTAAGCGGTCGCATATTTGCGAGCAATATTGCAAAAATGGCTGTGCCGAGAGCCCTGCAAGCTCTGCACGCTCCCAGCACAGTTACCCGCAGCTAACGGAAAGCTCCTGATTGCTGCTTGCAATCAGGAGCTTTCCGAACATGTGACCGCCGTGACAGGCAATCATGGCGGTCACATGATCAGAAACCCCGCCCCGCCTCCCGGCATCCGAAACCCCTTGAAGGGCCTGGAGGCACCGCGGCCAAGTGGTTAAAGTTGAAGTGTAGAAACAAAAAAACGAATTTAAAAAAAAGGTTTATGAATAAAATATATATCTATATATTTTAAAGCAACTAGTGTAAGAGCTTTCGTTTTACTTGGAATCAGCCTCTTGCAGTCCCCTCTACAGTAGAGCTCATTCTGGAAGATGGAATTGGGGAGGAATTGGAGCCAATAAGATGTTCTGCAAGCACTTGTGTTGTCATGTTATATAATGGTGGTGGTTCTACTTGGTGGTGGCTTGCAAACAAACATCAGCTGAAGGTTCAATATGGCCAGCTTGTTCATCCATTCTCCTAACTGCGAACCTGAAGTTCACCCCTACTTATTTAAAAAAATAATTTTGTGTTTCAGGTGCCCTATAAAAACGAAATATATACACACGTATAAAAACAGGTGTTTGCTTAAAGTGATACTGAATGATATTCTTATTCTGCAAAAATAACTCATACACATCCACTACTTAAAGTGGTGTTCCAGCCGGAATTTTACTTTTTAAATAAAAATACCCCTATAATACACAAGCTTAATGTATTCTAGTAAAGTTAGTCTGTAAACTAAGGTCTGTTTTGTTTGTTTATAGCAGTAGTTTGTTATTTTATAAACTTACAGCAGGCCGTGGCCATCTTAAGTGTGGGCATCTGAAGCCAGACTGTATTTTTTCCTGGATCTCATCCTTGCAGATCTCGCACATGCTCAGTGCAGCACAAGCAGTGTAATAGGTTTCAGATCAGGTTTCGATAGCAACGGCAGTGTCAGAGGAAGTTGCCGCCCCTTCCCAGAAGGCATTGCAAACAGGAAATGATGCAATGGGCCACGGCCAGGGAGGAGGAAGTGAAAAAGGAATACAGCAGATATACAGTAGGTGCTGAGAAAAAAAAAAATATCCAATTCGTTTACAGTGCACAGTTTAGTGAGGGATGCTAAAGAGTTGTAAAAGTGGGTGGAACTCCACTTTAAAATGGTTGTAAAGCCTAAAAAAAAAAACCTGCAAGACAAAGGCTTAATGAGCTAGTATGCAAAGCATACTAGCTCATTATGAATTACTTACCTGAGATCGAAGCCCCCCCCAGCGGTCCTCGTTCACCGCTCCGGCGGCCAACATCGCTCCCGGGAGTTACTTCCGGGTATCGTGGCGCCGGTGCTGTGATTGGCCGGAGCTGCCGGTAACGGCACAGTCTAACTGAAGCAACGGCGCGTACGTGCCGTTGCTTCACTTTGCTTAAGTGCGAATGTGCCGATGACATGGTTTAGGTTTAGGAGATATCCAGTGTAGCTACAGGTAGCTACAGGTAAGCCTAATTATAGTCTTGCCTGTAGTAAAATGTGGTTATAAAGGGTTCACAACCACTTTAATAGTCCTGTAATCTATTTTTCATTACATTTTTCATTACATTTTTTCTTAATGTGTTTTTCTGCCTCCTTGAAATATCCTCTGTGAGCTTCAGAAACTCTTTTTCCCAATCTCTTCAGCTTGTTTGGAATGAGCAGTGTATGTTAGTTGCGGTCATGTAGACTTCCCTACGCACACCCAAAGTCCATAGGACAGGAGTGAGCAAGAGAGGGTGGCTTCATTCCTACATACAGTGGGGCCATGGAGAACGTGGCCGCCCACAAACAGAAAGTCAGATGACAGCAGCAAAAAATTGAATTTAAAGATTTGGGGGAGGCTGAGAGCAATATAACCTTTTAAAGTTAAAACGGAACTACACTGCATCTGAGCATTACAAACCAAAAATGCTATTTCATTCATTTTCAATATTAAAAGCAAACTCCTCCATCCATCCATGTCTTCATGCTTTATTTTGCTGAGAAATCAATTTGAAAAACACAACCTAGCATTTCTAAACTGTGCCCATCTTGAATAAGGGCAGATGATTCATGTAGCATTTACTCCCTGGAATCCATCTGCCCTTATCTTAGCCATGCAGGCAGGAGGGTGAGCTTAGCTGAGAAAAACTCTCCTCCCCCCTGAAGACTTCTGGGATATATGACATCATTTGCCTAGGCCTGGAAACCAGGAACAAAAAGAAATGTAAGAAAAAAAAATGTAAAACCAGTAAATATAATATACCTTCTTATTTACTAATGCTAGCAGCATAAGGATTAAAAAAAGTCAATGTTGATTGAGAGAGTGACGTTCCGCTTTAAGAATACTCACTTTTTTTTAAAAGAACTTTAATTTAAAGCCTGAGCTTAGTTTTTTTTTTTAATTAGCATTAGGAATTGTACTTGCACTCAATGAAAAGCATTCCTTGTGCTGTTGGCTGTTCTGTTCAGAAGTCAGTAGTAATCTGCGGACTTCTATGGCCACCCTTTCAGCCCCCCTCGTCCATTCATAGAAGCTGTACTATAGTTTCCATCAGTGAAAAGCTCTATATGTTTGGAAGATGACTGGATAAATGAAAGGTCTGGCTACTTCGTTCCTAGAGGGCTTTTCATTGATGGAAGCTACAGTAAAGCTTCTACAGGGATTTGAAAAAGTATTCATACCCCTTGACATTTTCCACATTTTGTCATGTTACAACCAAAAACATAAATTTATCTTTTGGGAAATTTATGTTATAGACCAATATAAAGCGGCACATAATTGTGAAGTGGAAGGAAAATGATAAATGTTTTTCAACATTTTTTACAAACAAATATGTGAAAAGTGTGGCGTGCATTTGTATTCAGCCCCCCTGAGTTAATACTTTGTAGAACCACCTTTCACTACAATTACAGCTGCAAGTCTTTTTGGGGATTTCTCTACCAGCTTTGCACATCTAGAGAGTGACATTTTTGCCCATTCTTCTTTGCAAAATAGCTCAAGCTCTGTCAGATTGGATGGAGAGCGTCTGTGAACAGCAATTATCAAGTCTTGCCACAGATTCTCAATTCAGGTCTGGATTTAGGTCTGGACTATGACTGGGCCATTCTAACACATGAATATGCTTTGATCTAAACCATTCCATTGTAGCTCTAGCTGTATGTTTAGGGTCGTTTAGGGTCATTGTCCTGCTGGAAGGTGAACCTCCACCCCAGTCTTTTGTAGACTCTAACAGGTTTTCTTCTAAGATTGCCCTGTTTTTGGCTCCATCCATCTTCCCATCAACTCTGATCAGCTTTCCTGTCCCTGCTGAAGAAAAGCATCCCCACAACATGATGCTGCCACCACCATGTTTCACGGTGGGGATGGTGTGTTCAGGGTGATGTGCAGTGTTAGCTTTCTGCCTCACTTAGCCTTTTGCTTTTAGGCCAAAAAGTTTCATTGTGGTCTCATCTGACCAGAGCACCTTCTTCCACATGTTTGCTGTGTCCCCCACATGGCTTCTCGCAAACTGCAAATGGGACTTTTTATGGCTTTCTTTCAACAATGGCTTTCTTCTTGCCACTCTTCCATAAAGGTCAGATTTGTGGAGTGCACGACTAATAGTTGTCCTGTGGACAGATTCTCCCACCTGAGCTGTGGATCTCTGCAGCTCCTCCAGAGTTACCATGGGCCTCTTGGCTGTTTCTCTGATTAATGCTCTCCTTGCCCGGCCTGTCAGTTTAGGTGGACAGCCATGTCTTGATAGGTTTGCAGTTGTGCCATACTCTTTCCATTTTCAGATGATGGATTGAACAGTGCTCCGTGAGATGTTCAAAGCTTGGAATATTTTTTATAACCTAACCCTGCTTTAAACTTCCCCACAACTTTATCCCTGACCTGTCTGGTGTGTTCCTTGGCCTTCATGATGCTGTTTGTTCACTAAGGTTCTCTAACAAACCTCTGAGGGCTTCACAGAACAGCTATATTTATACTGAGATTAAATTATACACAGGTGGACTCTATTTACTAATTAGGTGACTTCTGAAGGCAATTGGTTCCACTAGATTTTAATTAGGGGTATTAGAGTAAAGGGGGCTGAATACAAATGAATGCCACACTTTTCAGATATTTATTTATAAAAAAAGTTTGAAAATCATTTACCATTTTCCATGCACTTCACAATTATGTGCCACTTTGTGTAGGTCTATCACATAAAATCCCAAGAAAAAACATTTACGTTTTTGGTTTTAACATGACAAAATGTGGAAAATTTCAAGGGGTATGAATACTTTCTCAGGGCACTGTATGAATCAATAAGGGGCACAGAAAGAGCGGGCATAGTCTGCGTTCTTGATGAGTGCTTGTGACAGGTCCAGTGGCTGTATTAATTTGCACAGCACATTACTGCTGCAAAGGTAATGGGGGTGGGGGGGGTGGGGGGGTGCAGAGGATGGAAGATTTCAGTTGAGACACCAGGACAAGGGGCACTTTTAATTCAATGTACACTATATTGCCAAAAGTATTGGGACACATGCCTTTACATGCACATGAACTTTAATGGCATCTCAGTTTTAGTCCATAGGGTTCAATATTTAGTTGACCCACCCTTTGCAGCTTTAACTCTTCTGGAAAGGCTGTCCACAAGGTTTAGGGGTGTATCTATCGGAATGTTTGACCATTCTTCTAGACATGCATTTGTGAGATCAGCCACTAATTTTGGATGAGAAGGTCTGGCTCGCAGGCTCCACTCTAATTCATCCCAAATGTGTTCTATCAGGTTGAGGTCAGGACTCTGTGTAAACCAGTCAAGTTCCTCCACCCCAAACTCACTCATCCATGTCTTTATGGACCTTGCTTTGTGCACTGGTGTGCAGTCATGTTGGAACAGGAAGGGGCAATCCCCAAACTGTTCCCACAAAGTTGGGAGCATGAAATCGTCCAAAATGTCTTGGAATGCTGAGGCCTTATGAGTTCAATTTACCGGAACTAAGGGGCCAAGCCCAACCCCTAAAAAACAACCCCACATCATAATCCCATCTCCACCAAACTTTACATATGGCACAATGCAGTCAGGCAAGTACCCTTCTCCTGGCAACCAACAAACCCAGATGTGTCCATCGGACAGTTAGACAGAGAAGCGTGATTTGTCCCTCCAGAGAACACGTCTCCACTGCTCTAGAGTCCAGTGGCGGCATGCTTTACACCACTTTGCATTGCACTTGGTGATGTAGCGCTTGGATGCAGCTGCTTGGCCATGGAAGCCCATTCCATGAAGCTCTCTATGCACTGTTTGTTATGCGAATCTAAATGCCACACAAAGTTTGGAGTTCTGTAGCTATAGACTCTGCAGACAGTTGGTGACTTCTGCACACTGTGAGCTTCAGCATGCGCTGACCCCACATTATCATTTTACGTGGCCTACCACTTTATGGCTGAGTTGCTGTTGTTCACAGTTGCTTCCACTTTGTTATAATACCACTAACAGTTGACTGCAGAATATTTAGTAGCAAGGTAATTTCAAGGATAGACCTATTGCATAGGTGGCAACCTATCACAGTACCACGTTTGAATTCGCTGAGCTCCTGAGAGCGACCCATTCTTTCACAAATGTTTGTAGAAGCAGTCTGCATGCCTAGGTGCTTGATTTTATACACCTGTGGCCATGGAGGTGATTGGAACACCTGAATCCAATGATTTGGAGGGGTGTCCCAATACTTTTGGCAATATCATGTAAGTAGCCTGGTTTGTGTTGATCTTTTATTTTTATTTTTTTACATTAGCTAAATTTAGACTTCAAATAATTGTTCACAGTTAACAGTTCACCTGTGGGGCAATGCAGAAAACTGCAGCAGTGTTGCAGTTTTCTGCACTGCAGCGGAGAAAATGTGAACGTGGGCACACTGAAATTAATTGTTTTCTGTGTGCCCTTGTAGAGAGCTGCATTTTTCTTATGCAGAAAACACAGCAATAGTGTGAATGGGCCCTAAAACATATTTCTTTTTTTTATTTATGGGCATTTTATTCTTTACTGATAATCCAAATTGTCCTTCAGGTTTAACCTAAAATGTGCTAACATGCCAGTGTTCCCAAGGAAATGGCTTTTAAAACATAATTAAAAGAAATATTTACCTCTGCTATATGATTCTAATACGTTTGGGTTTCTTAGCTGCAAAGAAGTATCACACTGTTGGTTTTGTAGCTGGAATTATAACACAATGTTCTAGGTGCAGAATTAAGCCAAATCTCTAAGTGATTAATTTTCACTAGGTAACATCTGGATTCTGAAGTGGAGAACTCTTTCTGAAGTTGTATAAAGCTTGTCAATATGATAGAAAGCGATTATATATCACATATTATTGTGTGAAATCCCTGGGCGTATAATGCAGGAAATTCAATAAATTATTGGATCCTTCTCTGAAATTCGAGATCCTTGCTTATAGTCTGAGTTTGGGTAAGTTTCAGAAGACAATTATTAAGTTATGATTTTCAATTCCATTAAGTAATAACTGTATAGTGTAATACAGTCTAGTATGGTATAGTATAGTATTATGTAGCTAGATGAGAGAGCAGGAATGTAATTTATTTTAAAGCAGAATACAAGGCAAGCAGCTACTAATTGAAAAAAAAGAATATATATATATATATATATACAGTGGGGACGGAAAGTATTCAGACCCCCTTAAATTTTTCGCTCATTGTTATATTGCAGCCATTTGCTAAAATCGTTTAAGTTCATTTTTTTCCTCATTAATGTACACACAGCACCCCATATTGACAGAAAAACACAGAATTGTTGACATTTTTGCAGATTTATTAAAAAAGAAAAACTGAAATATCACATGGTCCTAAGTATTCAGACCCTTAGCTGTGACACTCATATATTTAACTCAGGTGCTGTCCATTTCTTCTGATCATTCTTGAGATGGTTCTACGCCTTCATTTGAGTCCAGCTGTGTTTGATTATACTGATTGCACGTCATTAGGAAAGCCACACACCTGTCAATATAAGACCTTACAGCTCACAGTGCATGTCAGGGCAAATGAGAATCATGAGGTCAAAGGAACTGCCTGAAGAGCTTAGAGACAGAATTGTGGCACAGATCTGACCAAGGTTACAAAAAAATTCAGCTGCACTTAAGGTTCCTAAGAGCACAGTGGCCTCCATAATCTTTAAATTGAAGATGTTTGGGACGACCAGAACCCTTCCTAGAGCTGGCAGTCCGGCCAAACTGAGCCATCAGGGGAGAAAAGCCTTGGTGAGAGAGGTAAAGAAGAACCCAAAGATCACTGTGGCTGAGCTCCAGAGATGCAGTCGGGAGATGGGAGAAAGTTGTAGAAAGTCCACCATCACTGCAGCCCTCCACCATTCGGGGCTTTATGGCAGAGTGGCCTGACGGAAGCCTCTCCTCAGTGCAAGACACATGAAAGCCCGCATGGAGTTTGCTAAAAAACACCTGAAGGACTCTAAGATGGTGAGAAATAAGATTCTTTGGTCTGATGAGACCAAGATAGAACTTTTTGGCCTTAATTCTAAGCGTGGAGAAAACCAGGCACTGCTCATCACCTGTCCAATACAGTCCCAACAGTGAAGCATGGTGGTGGCAGCATCATGCTGTGGGGGTGTTTTTCAGTTGCAGGGACAGGACGACTGGTTGCAATCGAGGGAAAGATGAATGCAGCCAAGTACAGGGATATCCTGGACGAAATCTTTCTCCAGAGTGCTCAGAACCTCAGACTGGGCTGAAGGTTTACCTTCCAACAAGACAATGACCCTAAGCACACAGCTAAAATAACGAAGGAGTTGCTTCACAACAACTCCGTGACTGTTCTTGAATGGCCCAGCCACAGCCCTGACTTAAACCCAATTGAGCATCTCTGGAGAGACCTTAAAATGGCTGTCCACCAACGTTTACCATCGAACCTGACAGAACTGGAGAGGATCTGCAAGGAGGAATGGCAGAGGATCCCCAAATACAGGTGTGAAAAACTTGTTGCATCTTTCCCAAAAAGACTCATGGCTGTATTAGATCAAAAGGGTACTTCTATTAAATACTGAACAAAGGGTCTGAATACTTAGAACGTGTGATATGTGTGTATTTCAGTTTTTCTTTTTTAATAAATCTGCAAAAATGTCAACAATTCTGTGTTTTCCTGTCAATATGGGGTGCTGTGTGTACATTAATGAGGAAAAAAATGATTTTAAATGATTTTAGCATATGGCTGCAATATAACAAAGAGTGAAAAATTTAAGGGGGTTTGAATACTTTTCGTCCCCACTGTATATATATATATATATATATATATATATACAGTTGTGTGAAAAAGTATTTGCCCCCTTTCAGATTTTTTTATTTTTTTGCATATTTGTCACACCTAAATGACTCAGATCATCCAACAAATTTTATTATTACACAAAAATAACCCAAGTTAATGCAAAATGCAGTTTTTAAATGATGGTTTCATTTATTAAGGCAAAAAAGCTATCCAAACCTGCCTGGCTTTATCTGAAAAAGTAATTGCCCCCTAAACCTAATAACTGCTTGTGCCACCCTTGCTGGCAACAACTGCAATCAAGTGTTTGCGATAACTGGCAATGAGTCTTTCACATTGCTGTGAAGCAATTTTGGCCCACTCTTCTTTGTAGAATTGTTTTAATTCAGCCACATTGGAGGGATTTCCAGCATAAACAGTCTGTGTAAGGTCATGATACAGCATCTCAATTGGATTTAAATTCGGGCTTTGACTAGGCCACCCCAAAACCTAAATTTTGCTTTGTTTGAACCGTTTGGAGGTGGACTTGCAGTTGTGTTTCGGATCATTGTCCTGCTGCATAACCCAAGTGCACTTGAGCTTGAGGTCACAAACTGATGGCCAGACATTCTCCTTTAGGAATTTCTAGTAGAGCTCAGATTTCATGGTTTCATAAATTATGGTAGGTCTTCTAGGTCCTGAAGCTGCAAAGCAGCCCCAGACCATTACGCTACCACCACCATGTCTGACGGTTGGTATGATGTTCTTGTTATGAAATGCTGTATTCGATTTATGCCAGATGTAACGGGAATCACACCTTCCAAAAAGTAAAATTTTTGTCTCATCAGTCCACAGAATATTTGCCTTAAAGTCTTGAGGATAATCAAGATGTTTTTTGGTAAATGTGAGATGAGCCTTTGTGTTCTTTTTCGTCAGCAGTGGCTTTGGCCTTGGAACTCTCCCATGGATGACATTTTTGCCAAGTTTCTTTCTTATTTTTGAATCATTAACACTGATTTTACCTGAGGCAAGTGAGGCCAGCAGTTCCTTAGATGTTGTTCTGGTTTTTTTTATGACCTCCTGGAAGAGTCCTCGTCATGCTCTTGGAGTAATTTTTGTAGACTGGCCACTGCTGGGTTCACCACTGTTCCAAGTTATCTCCATTTGTGGATAATGGCTCTCCCCGTGGTTCACTGGAGTTCCAAAGCCTTAGGCTCGGTTCACACTAGGACGACTTGGGATCCGACTTGTAAGCCCTCAAGTCGCCCCAAGTCACCCCAAGAAGAGATTAACATTACAGGGAATCAGAGCGTCTTAATTGACACTACTGAAGTCGCTCCGACTTCAGAGCGTACTCCCTGTACTACTTCGATCCGACTTCAAGGAGACCTGTACCATAGAAATCAATGGAAGTCACCTCCAAGTCGGATCTCTATCTACAGTCAAGCGACTTCACAGGAAGTAGTAAAAAAAATATCACCACATTACCCTCCCTCCCTCTCTCACACAGAGCACTGCCTGACTTCCTGAACTGCACTGAATGCCGTTATCTCTGTGTTATCACTGTGTAAAGAATAATGTCTACCAGAGCCAGAGAGGTAGTACACAGAGAGGCAATAGACAATGAAACACTGTTTAGGCTTGTGAGACAGCGCTCCTGTCTGTATGACAAAGAAGATAATTAGTACAAGGACCAATTAAAGAGGGACACTGCCTGGCTGGAGATCTGCCGTGGATCATTCGAAAATTGGGACATCATGACGTCGACCGAACGTAGTCAGAAATGTAAGTTAACAAGTTTATTTTAGTTATGTCTGTTTTTTATGCAGGTGTTGCTCAAATGAAACTGTGACAGACCTGACTAGGCATGATGGAACTTGTAGTTCATAAACAACTGGAAGGCCGGGTGACTATGTTTCACAAAGTTGCGCGATTGTCCCTCAATTTATTGCCGCAACCTGAAGCAATGTCTGTGTAATGTTGCACCTCAAGTCACAGTAGTGCAGGGACTCCTTTGAAGTCGCTGCGATTTGAAGTGGCACAGATATGAATGGTATGCATTGGAAATCATGGGGTACGACTTGTCATTTGACGTTTCAGTCCGTACTACTTGTCATGCGACCTTTCAGTCCCAGATCGCATGAAAAGTCGCACTAGTGGAAACCTAGCCAAATCATGGGGTACGACTTGTCATTTGACGTTTCAGTCCGTACGACTTGTCATGCGACCTTTCAGTCCCAGATCGCATGAAAAGTCGCACTAGTGGAAACCTAGCCTGACCCCTGTTGCAGACTATCACTCATCTCTATTCCTATTGCATAAGGTAATCATGTTAGCATGTTGTAGAATAAAATACCTTTATTAATATATGTAGATAATGAATGATCAATAGCAATACAGGCCAAAAAAAATTATGGTTTATTTTATTGTAACATGTTATTTATATGAAACACAAAAATAGTATGCGATACATACGACAGTATAGCATAGTCAAATTAAACTAAACAAATTAAACTAAATAACTATACAGGCTTTAGTCAAGCAACAAAATATAAATGTAAAGAACTTAGGAAATAGCATCATATTGCCATTCTACTTCACCAGCCGGTGAAAGGAAATATGAAGCAAATTGCTCGCGAACACTGATACCATCGCTGGATCCCCTAGTAGCACTGAGGTGTGCACTTTCCATATCATGCATAAGGGAATCCTCGAAACAGTACCCATCACCTAGCCGAACAAAATTGTGGAGAACGCATGCTGCTTTGACAGCAGTAATTGCGTTTTCAATGTTTAACGCAACAGGCGTGTGTAACAAACGCCATTTATTGGCAAGGATTCCAAAAGCGCACTCAACCACCCTTCTTGCCCTTGTGAGATGATAATTAAACACTTTCTTGGGTGTACTCAGATTCCTGTTGGAATAAAGCCTCATTAGGTGTTCCCCCAATGCGAAAGCCTCATCAGCGATGAACACATAGGGTAGCGTGGGTTCAGATGTGCCAGGAAGTGGACAGTTCTCAGGAATACATAGTTGGTTATTCCTCAGCCTTTCACCAAACGAGGAATTAGCAAAAATTCTTGAATCGCAGCTACTGCCATAGGATCCTATATCTATGTAGGTGAAGCAGTAGTTTGCATCGGCCACAGCAAGCAGCACAAAGGAGCAATATTTCTTGTAATTGAAGTACATACTTCCACTACCAACAGGCTTAATGACACGTATGTGCTTCCCATCTATGGCTCCAATGCAATTCGGGAAATTGCTACGCCTCCAAAAGAGTCTTGCAATATCCCGCCAGTTATCTTGTGTCGGTCTCTTCATTACTATGGGGTTAAGCACATCCCATATGATTTGGCAGGTTTCTCGGATGATTTAGCTGATTGTCGACTTGCCCACCATGAACTGATAATGTAGGCTAATTAGGGAATGACCGGTTGACAGGTACCTGAAGACAAAATACATAATTGATTATTTTTATATTTATTTTTTGCAGTGTCTCTAATACAAATTCGTTGGAAAGGATTAAGGGACTGCTTCAAACGATATCCACGAAAGATTTCAGAGGCTCGAAGTGGATCGGGATCGAAAAGGCTTGTACCCTATGTCCACGCTGACGAACTAGACTTCCTTAGACTGCACATGGAGCTGAGAGAGTGAGATAACATCTTTCATATTAGAAAAGTGCTACTATACAGTTATATAAAGAAGGTTGTGCCTGACATTATTATATCTTTATTACAGAACACAATCCAGTTGGGAAGTGGGTGAAGAAGGGCACGAGTCACCTCTGGAACCTGAAGGGTCGCAGGACCAACATGCGATGGATGAATTGCCTGCTCCTGAATTGAACCCCTCGGAAACGTCGGTAAATACGCCGGTGACAGCTGGCCCTAGTCGTGTAGAAAGCCCTGGCCCAACACAAGTAAGATTGCGTAATAGCAGACCAGCAGGAAGGCATTTGCAAAACATGGATCGATTTGCAAACCTCGTTGATCGACTCAACCAAAAATTAGATGATCTAGAATCAGAGGAGCACGGATTTGGGATTATGGTGGCCGGCATGTTAAAGACAATCCCCGAAGAGAGAAGAAACCAGGTGAAAAAGGCGGTGATGGACTTACTGGATTCTAGTGTGCGCAATGAGCAAACAAATTGCTCTTCAGCAATGTTCGGACCGCCGCCGCCATCCGGTCCATATTATTCCCACTCAAACCCCCCACCACCCAGAACCCACCCCTACTATTCCCCTCGCTTCCGCCCATACTCCGACGAGTATGGCAATGTGCTACCTTCTTCCCATCCACCGATCCCATATCCATCCCCGTCCCCGATTACCTCCACCATTGGTGCACCAAGCTTTACACCATCTCAAGGCCCTTCCACCAGCAATGCAAACCCCCATTCAGAGTACCAACCCTCTTACCATCAATTATAACATGTAATAAAAAGATTCTTATTTTTTACTTTTTGTTATAAATAATATATAACAATTAAAAAAAGTTTAAATTGTTACAGTTAATGTAAAGTTACATTCTTGGATTATTATTACCAGCTAATAAATATTGAAAAAAGTTAGAAGTTTTTCTAAATGTTATGGATGTTTGAGTGCTACACTATACAATATATGTTCCACATTATTTTATTTATGATACTTACCTAGGTGGATGCAGCATCGCACCGATGTTGCATCTGTCAACTGCCGCTTCTTTACACAGAACTGAGTCAACAAACATTGTCGATGGCTCTGTTCTCTACCCTCCCTTAGCAGAGAGCTGCTGACATTCAGTCACCAGGTCTCCTGTTCTGCTCCTCCACACTCATTGGAGCGCTGAACTGTGGCGTAGCATGGAGCGGCTTGCTTGGGGGAGTCCAGGCAGCTGGTGAATAAAGACGTTTTAAAGTAAGGATGATGCGCTGCCTGAAATGAACTTGGTGATGTCAATGCAGAGCGGATTTCTGACCACTGTATGCTGAAAAGGGTTCACAGGAGTGCAAAAGAAATGCACTCATGTGACCCATTGGAGAAGAACAGCTACTGTTGTGCGTAATGTTATGCATCCAATAAAATATAGATTACTTTAGTGTAATAATCAGTCTTTCAGTAGGTGAGATACTTCTCCTCCATGATGTGTTCTGTCGTTGCAGATGGATGGAAACCAGACCAAGCAATTCGTCAAAACTGTTATAAAAAAGGAGGAAATTTAGTATATTTAAACACACACATTAACCCCTATTCTGCAGGGTCACTGATAAAAAAACTGATATCTAAGCTTTGGGGCTTAGAAAAACTTTGGATACGGAGTAAAAAACAAATTTATAAATAAAAGGGTAGTTAACCACTTCCTCACAAGCTATAGCCGAAAGATGGCTTCAGCGCGGACGCCAATTGCCGGGAGGACGTGCCTGGCCCTCCTCCTGTGCTCCAGCGAGATCGACCCCTTTATACGATCTGTGATCAGGCTAGTCTCATAGACTCGCTGATCATAGAGCACACCGTGTGCGCCCTGCAGGGGGCGCGCAGGCCGCTGGAGCACGGGAGGAGCTCCAGGACCCCTTACCACGTGATCCGCTGTCATGACAACTGATCATGTGATGTAAAAAAAAGCTGGTAATTGCCTATTTTTATTATTTATTTTTCATTTCATTCCCGAGGAGAGAAAAAAAAAAACGGACACCGGCTGATGCGAGAGGGACTTCAGTCAAGATCGTGAAGGTAAATACCAGCGCTTACCAGTGCCCACCAAGGGCACCTACCAGTACCACACATCCGTGCCCACAGTGACACCTATCAGTGCCACCTCACGGTGCCTCCTATCAGTGCCCATCAATGCCAACTATTATTGCCACCCATTAATGCCACCATCAGTGCCACTCATCTGTGCCAACCATCAGGGCCCATCAATGCCATCTTATCATTGCCCATCAGTGCTGCCTTATTTGTTCCTATCAGTGTCGCATAATCTTTGCCTATCAGTCTCGCCTTATCTGTGTCCACCAAAAGCCCATCAGTGTAGCCTCATCAGCGAATATCAATGTAGGAGAATAATTAACTTTTTCCACAATTTTATAACTATGAAACATGCTTTTTTTTTTTTTTTAATATATGCAGATCCACATATAGCATTTTAACTTACCTTGTGATAGACATCCGGGTGTAGTTAAAAAACTTGTCATCATAAGCACGCAAATTTTCATACATGGCCCAGAACTGGCCTCTGGTATCTGGTAATGATTGGATGTATCCAATAGCGACGTCTTCTTCTCATCCTCATCCTCCGCTTCCTCTCTTCCTCTTCCTCCTCCATCAACACTGCTACACCAGCTGTTACCACAGCTGTCATCAAATAACGCAAGGATAACATTGTTGTTGTCACAGGACACAGGGAACTTGGAACCAGGAACAACAGGAACCAGGAAGAGAACTGGAACATGTCACAGGAGTTGATGAGCTCTGATTGACCACAGGCAAATTCTGAGGGCCTGGGGGCGACTTGAAGTCGTGTTATAAGTCGCTCAAAGTCGCGTTGAAGTCGCGTTGAAGTCGCGTTGCAAAGTCGCGTCGAAGTCGCGTTGAAGTCGCGTTGCAAAGTCGCGTCGAAGTCGCGTTGCCCTTGTGTGAATCGAGCCTTAGAAATGGCCTTAGAAATGGCTTTGAAACCCTTCCTAGACCAATACATTACTTTGTTTCTAATCTGTTCTTGAATGTTTTTAGATTGTGGCATGATGTGTGGCTTTTTGTGATCTGTTAGCGTGCTTCACTTTGTCAGACAGCTTCTATTTATGTGATTTCTTTTTTTTTCATTTAAAGTTTTTTATTGAGTACACCAGGCAGGGCAAAACAAGACCAACACTGACATCTTGTACACTGAGGACAGGCTGATACATAAACCAAAGACAAAGCATCAACATACCATATGAAGATGGCAAGTCGGCTGGCGTCAAAAATAGCGCCAGCTCACCCACATTAAACATAAAGTACTACAATGTACAATGAAAAACAATATGCTCGCCCCTAGTCAGGTACACACAAACAGGTTTTACAAATAATGAAGAAGACATAACAAAACCGAGGACAGGAAAGAAGACATGAACATGGTAAGAACCAGTCAGGTAAGGCAGGTTTAAAAGAAAGAAAGGATGTAAGATCAGTAAGGGGAGAGAGGGGGGGTAAAAAAAAAAAGGGGGGGGGGGTGATGAAGGCGGAGGCGATTGGAAAGAAAAATATGCACTGTCACTGTAGCTCTACTGAGGGGGACACAAAGGTGTTGTAATCTTGAGAGAAACAGAAATCGTGCCAGTGAAACCAGGTTTTTCCTCCTTACGCTGTAATGCAGCCGTCAATTGTTCCATCAAGTTAATTTCGTTCACCACAGCTATCCACTGACCAACTGATGGGGGTTCTGAGCATTTCCATCTTTGTGGAATGCATATTTTAGCGGCGTTTAGAAGGTGGATCAAGAGGGATTTCTTATATCGACGTCTCAACATCGGGGTAAGGTGGAGCAGGCATTGTGCCGGGTCATCTGCCAGTGTAATGTCTGTCAGTCTAAGAACTATGCGCCTAATGGCTTCCCAAAAGGGACGAACATGGGAGCATGTCCAGAAAATGTGCAATAACGAACCGTCAGGATGCTGACAACGCCAGCAGGAGGATGGAACTGAAGGGTAGATTTTGTGGAGGAGCTTAGGCACTCTATACCAGCGAGTCAGTATCTTAAACCCAACCTCCTGGAACCTGCTCGCAATTGAAGAGCGGTGTGCAAAGTATAAAATTCATTCTCTCTCTTCCTTTGAGAAGGCCCGACTCAGGTCATTCTCCCATTTCCGTAGATAATGAGGTATAAAGCCGTCCTGGGCGTCGACTAGAAACCCATACATTAAGGACAGTAGATGACGGAGGGGAGTAGGATCCAGATAGAGCCTCTCAAAAGCAGACGTGGATTGACTAGTGGATGGCACGAACTGCGAGGAGGTAAGGAAATGTCTAATCTGTGTTGCTCTCCATCTATCTAAAGGTGGCGATAGCATTGCTTGTATTTCCTCGATAGTGCACCATCAATATTTATTTATGTGATTTCTTGATTCAGCAGGTCTGGCAGTAATCAGGCCTGGGTGTGGCAAGTGAAATTTAACTGAGCGTTCCAAAAAATTGTGGTTAATCACAGTTCATTCATGATTCAGCATGGGAGGGGGCAATTACTTTTTCACATAGGACCAGGCAGGTTTGAACAGCTGTTTTCCCTTAATAAATGAAATAATAATTTAAAAACTGCATCTTGGATTTACTCAGGTTATCTTTGTGTAATATTAAAATTTCTTTAATGATCTGAATCATTTAAGTGTGAGAAATATGCAAAAACATACAAAATCAAGAAGGGGGCAAATACTTTTTCACACAACTGTGTGTGTATATATATATATATATATATATATATATATATATATATATATATATATGATATACAGTTGTGGTCATAAGTTTACATACCGTGGCAGAATTTATGATTTCTTGGCCATTTTTCAGAGAATATGAATGATAACACAAAAACTTTTCTTTCACTTATGGTTAGTGTTTGGCTGAAGCCATTTATTATCAATCAACTGTGTTTACTCTTTTTAACCACTTAAGGACCGAGCCTTTTTCTGAGATTTGTTGTTTACAAGTTAAAAACATTTTTTTTGGCTAGTTTTTGTTAACATCCTAGAGAATAAAATTGCGGTCATTGCAATACTTTCTGTCACACAGTATTTGTGCAGCTGTCTTACAAGCGCACTTTTTTGGAAAAAAATACAATTTTTTGAATGAAAAAATAAGACAACAGACATTTTTTTTAATATTGTGAAAGATAATGTTACACCAAGTAAATTGATACCCAACATGTCACACTTCAAAATTGCGCCTGCTCGTGGAATGATGACAAACTTTTATCCTTTAAAATCTCCATAGGCGACATTTAAAAAAATCTACAGGTTGCATGTTTTGAGTTACAGAAGAGGTCTAGGGATAGAATTATTGCTCTCGCTCTACCGATCACGGCAATACCTCACATGTGTGGTTTTCATATGCGGGCGCTACTCACGCATGCGTTCGCTTCTGCACGCAAGCTCAGCGGGACGGGGCGCATTTACATTTTTTTTTTTCTTAAATAATTTAACTTTTTTTTTTTTTACACTGTTCTTTTTACAAACATCCCTTGTAATAGAAGAAAAGAATGACAGAACCTCTTAAATATGACATCTGGGGTCAAAAAGACCTCAGATCTCATATTTACACTTAAATGCAATTTTTAAAAAATGGCCCTTTAAGAGCTATGGACGGAAATGACGTTATTACGTTGCTTCCACCCTGCAATGATATGGAGACGGGTGGGGGCCATCTTCCCCTCACTTGTCTCCATACTAAGCCAGGAGAAGGATCCAATCGCCTCCAGCGCTACCGACGGCTCCGGTAAGCGGCGGAGGGCACCTGAGCGCGGCGGAAGGGGGGGCCCTCTCCTGCCGCCAATAAAAGTGATCTTGTGGCGAATCCGCCGCAGAGACCACTTTTATCTGAAAGTGAACCGCCCGCTGAAGAAGAGGATACTGGGGTTATGGCAGCTAGCTGCTGCCATAACAACAATATTCCTCTTCAAAATACCAACGTAAAACTGCGGCGGGTGGTCCGTTAGTTGTTAAATCATAATCACAACAGAAACTACCCAAATGACCATGATCAAAAGTTTACATACCCTGGTGATTTTGGCCTGATAACATGCACACAAGTTGACACAAAGGGGTTTTAATGGCTATTAGAGGTAACCATCCTCACATGTGATCTGTTTGCTTGTAATTAGTGTGTGTGTATAAAAGGTCCTGAGCAGGGAGAGGCAAAGCCTCCCCATATGTGCCCACAGTGCCTACAAATCAGTGCCCACAGTGCCCACCAATCAGTGCCCACAGTACCCACCTATCAATGCCCACCAGTGGTGCCTCATCAGTGCCACGTAGAAGTGCTGCCTATCAGTGTCGCTTACCAGTGCTGGTCAGTGCCCATCACTGCCACCCATCAGTGCCCATCACTGCCACCCATCAGTGCCCATTTGTGCCAGCTATCAGTGCCACCTATTAGTGCCCTTCAGTGCCACCCATCAATGTCCTTCAGTGCCGCCCTTCAGTGCCACCCATCCGTACCCACGACTGCCACCTATTAGTGCCCACCAGTGCCGCCTATTAGTGCCCACCAGTGCCGCCTCTTAGCGCCCATCAGTGCCACTTAATCAGTGCCCATCAGTGTCGCCTTATCAGTGCCCATCAATGCAGCCTATCGGTGCCCATCAGTGCAGCCTATCAGTGCCCATCAGTGCAACCTATCAGTACCCATCAGTGTAGCCTCATCAGCGTACATCAATGAAGTAGAAAAATTACCTGTTTGCAAAATTTATTAATAAAATATAAAACAGTTTTGTTTTTTTGTTTTTTAATCCTGTCTTTTTTAATTTAAAAAAATAAATAAATAAAAAACCCAAAGGTGATCAAATACCACCAAAAGAAAGCTCCATGCTGTGGGGGTGTTTTTCAGCTGCAGGGACAGGACGACTGGTTGCAATCGAGGGAAAGATGAATGCAGCCAAGTACAGGGATATACAGGGATGCGGCCAAGTACAGAATGAAAACCTTCTCCAGCGTGCTCAGGACCTCAGACTGGGCCGAAGGTTTACCTTCCAACAAGGCAATGACCCTAAGCACACAGCTAAAATAACGAAGGAGTGGCTTCACAACAACTCCGTGACTGTTCATGAATGGCCCAGCCCTAAAAATGGCTGTCCACCAACGTTTACCATCCAACCTGACAGAACTGGAGAGGATCTGCAAGGAGGAATGGCAGAGGATCCCCAAATCCAGGTGTGAAAAACTTGTTGCATCTTTCCCAAAAAGACTCATGGCTGTATTAGATCAAAAGGGTGCTTCTACTAAATACTGAGCAAAGGGTCTGAATACTTAGGACCATGTGGTATTTCAATTTTTCTTTTTTAATAAATTTGCAAAAATGTCAACAATTCTGTGTTTTTCTGTCAATATGGGGTGCTGTGTGTACATTAATGAGGAAAAAAATGAACTTTTAGCAAATGATTTTAGCAAATGGCTGCAATATAACAAAGAGTGAAAAATGTAAGGGGGTCTGAATACTTTCCGTCTCCACTGTATGTTTGAAGTTTTTTATATAAAAATAATACAATATGTTTTTTAAAAAAAGGAATAGTCTCATGAAACAGGCTTTTAAAACAAATTAACATTTATTATTAATAAAGTGTTACAAATATAATATTATTAAAGCAGCATCAAATGTAAATGTAAAAAAAAAAAAAAAAAATGCCTCTTTTTCAGCTAACAAATCAGACTGAAACACACTCATGTAACATACAGTATATCTGTAAAGAACATAGAATACAGAATGTATTAACTTTTTTTTTCTAAGCCTTTTAGAAAAGTAATTTGCACCTTAAAGTGTGAAATTTTGAAGTTAGATTCCCCACATCTAGTTCTAAAAAGATCTTCTGGAAAACTTTAAAGTTATATTTTAGGTTTTAAGGGTAGCTCAGGCGAAAAGCATAAATGAGTCCTATAATCATTCTTTCTGATACAAAACAAGAGTGCTATATGAAAAAATACACTATACCAATACGCTTGTTTTTCCTGCCAATGCAGCATAAATATGTAATAACATGTAGTGCAAAGTGGAAGAGGTTTCATCAACTATTATGCGCAATATCTCTGAAACCAAACCATCCTGCTGCAGTGTGTTCGGGTGGTGCCAGTGGGGGCAGGTCTGGTGGAGGTGGTCCCTGAGCGTGTTGTGTGATGTCATGGTGCAAAGGAGCCCAGCAGAGCGGCCAGAGCCTCATATGTGGGTCTGCGGAACTGGAGTAAGCCAGGCCAAGATCAGGACTGTCATTGCTGTTTGCACTGAAGTGGACTGAAGGGACCACCTGGCGTGGAGAGAGACTGTCACTCTGACTCAGGAGGGGACGTGTCATATCAGTGAGGTGTCATCATTATCTGTGCTGCTGCACACTGCTGTCAGTGCCACTGTCATGTGTGTGTGCCACCCATTCTAATTTCTGGCCATCCTGAGTCCTGCCCCTGAGCTACTTATTTACTATATCAAATATAAAATAAGAAATATGTTTTTTGCCTTAATATCTACCTTTATCACATTGCTAATTACATACCGTACTTGTTTGTAGCCAAAATACTGAAATTTTCACTGTCATTTTGTAACTTGCCAGGAAATGCCAGTGAAAACTTGGCTGTGTCATTAAATTGTGAGTATCGTGTCAGTAAATTTCAATCTGATAGGTTTCCCAACACTGTTTTGGAGCCCTAGCCAAGCAGCAGTAATTGGGGCTGAACCAAAGAAATTGGCTTTCCCAACCGTAGTGGAAAGTTCTACCAGAAGGATCAAAAGAAGTAAAAGGTGACCTCATGCAGTTATGTGCACAGCCTCCTAGCAGTATTCAGGGCCCCAAAGAGAACATTTGGTTGTTACCCAGGTGAGCAGAATGGACCTTGAAGGAAGTATTATTGTTCAGTCAAATCCGACATTGCCTTTTAAAGTGGTATTAAACCCGAATGCAAACATTTATTACATTGCAACTTACCAATTCTTAGATGTGATGTCTGTATTAGTTTCATTTTTTTAGGCTTTCTTTCTTCTATTTTAATCTGATAAACCAGATTTTAAAAGCACAGCCTTTTCAGCATAGTGATGTTGCAGTGTAATTTGTCCTTTTCTTTGCTCTAAAATACCTGGTTGATCCTGCCTGTTCATGTGTCCCCCAATGTGTGCGAACCACAGTCATCATGTCTGCTGACCCTGTCAGAAACCATGAAATCAGGCCGAGACAGAAGTACAGTGAAATCACACTTGTTTAATAATAAAAGTAAAAAGAACAAACGTAGTCAAAACATAGCCGAAGTTCAGTAACCGGAATGGATAGTCAGCCAAGCCAGAAGTCAGGGGTCAATGTAGTGGAACAGCAAGCAGGATCTGGAGCCAGAAGGGATGTCAGCAAAGCAAGTCTTGAACAGGATCGCAGGAGAATGTTTCTGTGATGTTAACCAAGGCGAAGGCAGAGATCCTCTGGGCTGGATGGCTTAAGTAGGCAGGACTGAGGAGCAGGATATCATTAACAGCTGAGTACCCGTGGAGAGATAAGAGCTGGCAATTAGCCGACAGCTGAGCGGCCAGCTCAGAGAAGAAAGGGCTGAGCCCAGCCCTGACAGATCCATGATACCGTGGTCAGTATACGTGCCTCTGTCATCCCACTGTGTGTATTCAGTCTCTCTCTCTCCCCCTCCCCCTCTCCCCTTCCCTTCCTACCTGTTATTTCCTAGTCTGTGTGTGAGAGCCGATCTCCTCCCCACCCATCTCATCTCTCCCTGCCACGATTCCAAAGTAATACATAACACAATTACTTGTATGCACTTTGTTTTAGCAAGATATTCAGTACAGTATGTGACCTCCTATAATGGGAGGTCCTTGTGAATGGCCCCGCTTGTGTTGGATTTTAACATTGACCTGTATACTGACACAGTGGGAAGCTCTGGTTTTGGGGTGTATTGTCAAGAGACCTGGTGCAATGGCCTAAGAAATGGTGGGAAAAGCAAGAACAGAAAAGCTCCTCTGAGTGAAGTGTTTTAATCAATAAAGCAGAAAAATAATGAGCACTTACATTTAAATAAGTACAGAAATACTCGTCAAAAGGGGAAGTGTCCTAAGGATCTGGCCGGTGTCAGTAGCATGTTTCCGGGAGGTACCAAGTCCTGGCTCCGTAAGCCACAAGGAGCCGAAGAGGAAGCCGGCTGTGTCCTGTAGGGGAGAGGTAATGAATGACTCGTGGAAACAGCGTGTGACATCAGCGCTGGCAAGGGAACACAACACGTCTCAGAGCATGTGCAAAGTCCGTAAGGCGCATGCGCGCTCCTTTTTCAGGTGTCTTGAGAAAGGAGCCGGGACTTGGTACCTCTGGGAAACATGCTAATGACACTGGCCAGATCCTTAGGACACTGCCCCATTTTGACGAGTATTTCTGTACTTATTTAAATATAAGTGCTCATTATTTTTCTGCTTTATTGATTAAAACACTTCACTCAGAAGCGCTTTTCTGTTCTTGCTTTTTCTATGTTGATTTCGAGTTGACTTCACTCTGGAGAAGAGCAGCCCTTTGTGAGAACGATTCTATCATCCTGATTCATCCCAACGGACTCACTAACTAGTACCCTTCACCATTGAATGGACATTTCTAATTTTAAATATATGTGGACTTTTATTATCTTATTCGTATTATTTAATTTGAATTATTGTGAGTCATCACACCAGTGTTCTGAGCGCCAGCATTTGTGTTTTTTTAAGAAATGGTGGGCAGCGAGGTTCTTGAGCAACTTAGTGTTTTTGGAGCTTTTATCGATTGTGGTAGCTGTTGATATTTGGAGTTCCAGATTTTGGGATCGTCGGGTTTGTTTACATTGTGATAACATGGAGATGGTGGATATTGTGTCCAGTCTGTCTGCCCATTCGCCACCTGTGGCATGCTTACTGCGGCACCTTTTTCTTAGTTGCTAAAGTTTGAATTGTTTTGTGAAAACTACTCATGTCCCTGCCGTGCAGAATTCCATTGCTGATGCTTTGTCTCGTTTTCAGTGGGAAAGATTCCGGAAGCTGGCACTGGCAGTGGAGCAGCGAGGGATTCCTTGTCCTAAACAACTGTGGTGGTTGTTTTTGTCCTTGTATTTATTTGGGACAGAATTCACCCTGGGCACGTCAGTATGTTAAATGAACAGAAGGTTGGCTGCTTTAACTTTCCTTTTCAAGCTGCATGTCCTTGATGTTACCAAAGTGATGTTACCAAAGACTTTATGGTGAAAGGATTTTGGCGTGGTACCAGATACTAGGCACTCTGTATAATTTGATTTGCTTTGGGAGCTGGTAGGGACATTTTCTAGGGATTGCACCTCTCCCTATGAGGTGAGGGTTTTTTAGCTTTTTTTGGGGGAATATTGCAAATTGGGGAGTTGGTGAGCAAGAACAGGTGTGGTTATGGGTAAGTTGCAGTTTTCACATACAGTATACAAGTTGCTGACAACAGTATTAAGCTCACTATTAGCAGATTGAAAACTAATCAGTTAGGGAAAGGTGTGTCATTGTTTAGAGTGCTCCCGGAGACAGTTTGCTGTGAAGCGGTTTGCCGCATGTGGATGGATCGACTTTATCGCGTGGTCAGTTTGTGGTCGTTTTCAGACGTTGTCTGGGAGAGACATAACAAAACGGTTTATCAGTTTAATACTCCTTCCTTCTGCGTGGGGGAAACTACAGAGGCAGATAGTTGGGGTTTAAGTACTCAGGTTGTTAGACGTTTAGGGCGCTCAGAGTCTGACCGTTTCAAAATTTATGTTTGCCCACACTTGCTGTAATATTGTCAGTTGTTCTTTCATTTGTTATGTGCCTTTGATTGAGGCTCTATATTTTCTATTTTTTTCTTGTTTCAGGCTTTCCTCAGGGCCTTGTGGGGATCTTGGGAGATTCTTATTTTTTTTGTGGGGAATTCTGAGCTGACGCATGGCCTGAAGGGAGACAACTCGGCATTCAACGAAGAGAGGCTATCTTGAAATTGCTGGTCCTTAGAGGTAGGCTGCGGGGCTAAGTTCACCCTGAATTCCATTATTACTCCAGAGGCCCCCAATGTTTTAGTGCTTCATGTCGGGAGGGAATGACGTGGGTGAGAGCTACCAGCGATCTGGTGAGAGATATTAAAAGCCTAGATTGTTTAACTCATCAGCAAACTGTCCCTGGAAAGTTTCTAAACGTGTTGGCAACTAGGAGTTTAGTTATACTGTAGCTCTATATTTATTTCAGTATCTGTTGGGAGCTGAAAAAAGGAGGATCTCCTGCTATAGTTCCTATCTATAATCCTGGTCAGCATGGAGTGTTGTGGTGTTCTCACCCACATTGAAGTGTTCCTATTCTTCCTTTTCCTCTTTAGTCAATGGCCATGGCTGATTTGTGAACTCAAGTACAGAGATTTCTTCAACCGTGTCCCCGACAGAAGAAATCATTAGGTGGTTTAATCCTCTAGGATCTATCAATTGCTGGGTAGATTGGTTGTTTTAAAAGCAACCCCACCCAAGCACCTCCCTGCCCTGTCAATCATGAAAGGTTAAGAACTCAATTTCTCACATTATGCTGAACCACAAACTCTTTCAACAAACGTGTCCAACTTCAGAAATGAATCCATAGTCAACCACAGAACACTACTGGATGGCAAATTTCTCAGAATTGCAAACCACATGAAAGAATATCAGTCCTTGTTACATGTTTACTCCAGGTTGTTCTTACTGCATCATTCGAAAATAATGTGGACATTAGTTTGAAGACAAAGTAAACTGACAACATGACATGAAGCCCTGAGACTTATCTAATGGTTACCTGCCAAGAATCTTGTAGGAAATTATGTCCAAAACTCTCCTGCAATTACAACGTTTCACATTACAGAAGCTGTTATACTTGGAAGTGTTGCAAAACTTTCTTTTACAGTCTGCCATGTCATTATGGCTCAAAGGCATGTTTCATTTTTTATTTTTTGGTAAGATGTAAGTAAAAAAAATAAAAATCAAAGATCGTTTTAAGTATGTTCAGCATGATTTGCATCAGATTCGGGATACAGTATGGTTTGCTTTTAAAAAAAAAAAAAAAAAAAAAAAACTCACATATTATTAAAACCAGTGTGATATTGAATATCAATCTTTTCTGAACATTTTTATTAAGTTTGTTTGCTCCCCATGGCTCTAATACAAGAATGAAAATGTACATCAAGCCAATACATTGCTTTAGTTATAGATAGGGTAGGAAGGGATGAAAACCTCTGTTGTTTTTTTGCAGCTATCCGGGGTGCAATTAAAGAGACTACCACCCAGTTACTGTCCTTGTGACAACAGATTCAGTAGAGTAACAGCAGCACAGAAAGATATAAAATGCTTTTTTTCCCCTTTTATTGGTAGAGTACGTGAATGTTAGTATTTCTGTAATTTTTTTACTGCTGTCTTTGCCCTATTTCAGATTTTGTGCACAATGTACATTTGTTGTTCTTTCCTATAGTCTGTAGTGGGAAAAAGGGTGATAACGCAAAAGCATAATTGAGAGATAGGAAAGCATTTACCACCTTCATGGCAGGACCTTCATGGCAGGATCACCTAGTATTTTTTTTCCTGTAGACTTAAAATAATAAAAATGAATTTTGAAATTACCTTTTTTTTTTTTAATAAACTCTTTATTCAACCACCTTAGCCATGGAAGATTTGGCCACTTAATGACCAGGTAATTTTTTGCGTAGTTTTAACTGACAATTGCGCGGTCGTGTGACGCTGTACCCAAACAAAATTGACGTCCTTTTTTTCCCACAAATGGAGCTTTCTTTTGGTGGTATTTGATCACCTTTGCGGTTTTTATTTTTTGTGCTATAAACAAAAGAAGAGCAACAATTTTGAAAAAAAACACAATGGGGGTTATTTACGAAAGGCAAATCCACCTTGCACTACAAGTGCAAACTACAAGTGCAAAGTGCACCTGAAATTGCACTGAAAGTGCACTTGAAAGTGCAGTCACTGTAAATCTTCGGGGAAGCTCTGAAATGAGGGGAAGCTCTGCTGATTTTATCAACCAATCACGTGCAAGCTAAAATGCTGTTTTTTATTCTCCTTGCATGTCCCCCACAGAGCTACAGCGACTGCACTTCCAAGTGCACTTTCAAGTGCACTTTGCACTACAAGTGCAAACTACAAGTGCAAAGTGGATTTGCCTTTCGTAAATAACCCCCAATATCCTTTACTTTTTGCTATAATAAATATCCCAAATTAAAAAAAAAAAAAATATTTTACTCAGTTTAGGCTGATATGTATTCTACATATTTTTGGTAAAAAAAAATCGCAATAAGCGTAAATTGATTGGTTTGTGCAAAAGTTATAACATCTACAAAATAGGGTATAGATTTATGGCATTTTTTTTTACTAGTAATAGTAGTGATCAGCGATTTTTATTGGGACTGCGATATTGCGGTGGAAAGATCAGACACTTTTGACACATTTTTGGGACCAGTGACAATTATACAGCGATCTGTGCTATAAAAATGCACTGATTACTGTATAAATGTCACTGGCAGGGAAGGGGTTAACACTAGGGGGCGATCAAGGGGTTAACTGTGTTCCCTAGGTGTGTTCTAACTGTGGGGGGATGGGACTGACTAGGGGAAGAGAGGGATCGGTGTTCATACTTAGTATAAACACAGGCTCTGTCTCCTCTCCCCTGAGAGAACCAGGATCTGTGTGTTTACACACACAGATCCAGATTCTCGCTCTGTCATGTGCAATCGCGTGTGCCCTGCGGTCATCGCGCCCACCGGGCACTCGCATCGGCTCCGCCGGGGAGCCATGGGCATGTGCACGCCCCCTAGTGGACAAGAGGCGAACCGACAGAAGGTTAATGTTGTTTCACTCAGGGGAGCCAACCTGCCGCAGTACAAATGCGGCGGCTGATCAGGAAGGGGTTACGTTTCGTTTTTACAGTCATACAACAACATTGACTGTGTTATATTGAAGAGTTATCATCAGTAGAAAACCTTAAGTAGAAAAGAGTGTCAAGTCACAGGCACACTGAGCAAATAAACCAGCAAACTGTATAGTGGTCCCTCAAAGCACTCTACTTCCTACTTTAGCGCCACTCATGTTTTGCTAACAATGCCACTGTGCATAAAACTTTAAAGAAAAATAAAGGATATCTGTTGGAATACACTGTTCATGTTTTTTGTACAACAACTACAGATATATTGTTCAGCCAGTAGATGACAGTTTTTATAAATTTGCAGCTGCATCTATGGTTACACTCTATGTCTTTTCCATGTAATAAAGTTCCTGTTTCCTATCTGCAGTTAAGCAGCAAAGCCCATGTGGACTGTCTGACCTGTAGGGCTATATACAGAATTTCTAACAATATCTAAAAAATGTGAAGTGAGGGAGAAAGAAAAAAAAAGGGTGTGGGGAGAGGGACCATAGGTAGGAAGAGATAGGCGGGGAGGGAGGGAAGGAAGAATGTTGTGGAAAAGTTCCCAGTCATGGGCTCATAGTGCCAAAATTGTCCTGTATGGGTCAAGTCTTACCCAGAAGATGATAGTATGGGTTGGTAATCTGCAGAGAAAGTAAAGGCATTCCAGTAGAAACAACATTTATGATATTGTGCTCCTTGTTATTGATAGCTGCTATTAACTCCTCCATCGTCCAAATTAATCTTAGAAAACCACAATCCCAAAAATTAGGTTGCATTTTGCTTCAACATAGCAGAATGCATGCTTTAGCTGCACTGAGTAGATGGATAAGTAGGGATGATTTGTATCTTTTCAAAGACATTGGGGTTCTATTGATTTCTGCAGATAATTTGAACAAAATATATGATGCATTGAGCCTTCTTCCTCCTGGCATCTCCAAGATAATGGCGGGCAGTGTGGAAACAGTTCCCAGAAGGAATCCAGGGTGTCCTATTACCAGTAAAAATATTACAAATTAAAAAAAATAAAAAGCCTGTCTTGAGAAGCATGTTGATCTGTCTTTCTGGAATATTTTGAGGGTAGATCCCATCCTCAACCTATCACAGATGCTCCATCTGTTCCCATCGTTTAAACGGATCCCACCGTGCACCACTCCAAGATGCAGTTCAAATGGATTGATTTGTGATATTTATGTAAATCTGGCAGGCCTATTCCACCTCCGTTCTTCAGAAGGGTCGAGTATTTAAGCGTGTGTTTGGCCTGCCCATAGAAATGTCCAAAATTCTCTGTTCACGTGATGGCTGAATGCCTTAGGTATCCACTTGGAATAAATACAATGATCTGGGTAGGATATTCATTTTCAATGTGTCACTTCTTCCAAACCAAGGAAGAAGAAAAGGCAATCATCTGGAAAGATCTGAGGAAAAAGCAGGGGAAAGTTGGCTTTGGCTTTAAAGACATCCTTGATCAGAGGAGTGAGATAGATATCCAGATATTTCAAATGGGACTAGGGTCATCTAAATAGGAAATGAGCTTGGAGGGGGGGGGGGGGGTCAGACTCAGCAGACTCAGGTACTATAATGTTCAACACCTCTGATTTTTGTAAGTTAAAGTGGTTCTGAAGACTCCAGTTTTTTACCTTCATGCATTCTAATACTTATCTGAGCCCCGCCGTGATCCAGCGATATGCACAAGAGCCTTGGCTCTCTGGGGACTGTCCCTCCTAATTGACTGAGACAGTAGCAGGAGCCATTGGCTCTCACTGCTGTTATCCCACAGCCAGTGAGCCAATGAGCAGAGAGGGGGCGGAGCTGAGCCACGGAATTGTGTGTGAATGGACTCGCTGACTCGGGAGCAAGCTGCTTACTCTGAGGGCCCTCGGCAGGTGGGAGGGCCAGGAGTGGTGGCGGGGGACCCAAGAAGAGGAGGATCAGGGCTGCTCTGTGCAAAACCACTGCACAGAGCAGGTAAGTATGACATGTTTATTCTTTATTTTTTAATTGCCTTTAATAAAAGCTTAATTTCAAAATTAGAGCGGCCACTATAAGTTTTAAATTCAGACAGTAAGTTTGGTATTTTGAAATAACTTTACCATGTTAAATATTATACAAAATGTTAGTGATTGGCTTTACATCTATCTACTGGAATGCTTACAACACATCCACAGTATTTGTAGAACACTTATCATATCTGTGACCTATCCCATAGCTTGGACAAGCTCTATTGATTTTGGACACCTGCAGGAAATTTTCCAAATGGAGAAACAAAATCTTACATGAACAACAATGTTAGGGACGTTACAATGATAAAAGCCATTAGTGCTAACAGGAAAAAGAGGTTAACTAAAAAGAAAATATAATTCTCAATAAACCTCAGTAACAGAAATAAAGCCCCAAATAACTTCTAAATTATAAAATGCAGTCTATTAACACCAAACATTTCAGTAAGTGCCAATAAACTGATAAAGGCATCTTGAAAAGAGAAGAATATACACTAATATGAAAGATAAATCACAGTAGCATGAACAGCGGTTGTAGTCAGAAGGTCAGAGGGGGTATGTAATGGGCCCCAATCAAATTGCAGTCTTGACCCTTGACCTCAATGGTCTCTGTCTGACAGCAAATAAAACAATATAACATTGATCGCCTTGGCCTCCATAGACACCCGTTTCTGATTATTGATTTTTTACCTGTGAATTGCCTAAGTTGCATAGGAAGAGTTGATATTGATAATGAATAGTTTATTATAACAGAAGATTGTTTATACTCACCTGTCCCCAGGCTAATTCTGCCATTTTTACTCTGTTCAAGAGCTATGGCCCGCTATCTTCACAGCCAACATTTCTGGGAGTGACAATAACCGTAACCCCAGCCACTGTAGTCCAATCCAGTTCACAAACGTGCATTTCATGGTACATTTCTACAACCCACATATATGTTTATGACAGGAGACAGCAGTGTGATCACAAAAGCAACAAAATTACCTAAGAAAGGGTCCCCATGGATTTTCACACTCACAACCAGACCATCAGGGGCTACAGCTTTGAGCTACAAAAACACCTGGATAGCCCATAAGAGGATGGAATTTAAGCCTAGTACACACGATCAAAAAATCGAACGAAAAATACTGCTTTCGGAGTGATCCTAAGATAATATGATCGATCGTTAGTACACAGCTTTCCAGAGCCTATCACAATAGTTCATCTGAAATTATCCAAAGGGACAAACACAACATTTTTTCTCGTACAATACCAGATTGTATGACCAGGCATGCTCGGAAATGAAATACCACATTTTTCACTCCATAAGACGCACCTGACTATTGCCATTAATGCAGCCTGACCATTTCCATTAATTATTATTATTTTTCAGGATTTATATAGCACCAACAGTTTACGCAGCGCTTTACAACATGGGGGCAAGACAGTACAGTTGCAATACAAATCAATACAGGAGGAATCAGAGAGCCCTGCTCGTTAGAACTTACAATCTAGAAGTTATGCAGCCTGACCTGTGCCATAAATGCAACCTGACCATTGCCATAAATGCAGCCTGACCATTGCCATAAATGCAGCCTGACCATTGCCATTAATGCAGCCTGACTATTGCCATTAATGCAGCCTTACCATTGCCATCACTTGGGCTGCTCTGTCTTCTGTCTCAGCAATTGTCAGGCCCAGCCGGGAGATCGCCAGGCGCTTGCGGGGGCTTGGTATGTCTGTCCTCTGCTCTCCTGTCTCTCTTCTGGTACTAGCATGGTGCTGGCGGTGGCGAGGGTCGGTGCCTGGTGTATATTCGCTCCATAGGACGCAGAGACATTTTCCCCCACATTTTTGGGGGAAAAAACTGTGTCTTATGGTCCGAAAAATACGGTAATATATTACAATACAATATAACCCATTACATCACTTCCGCAGTTGTATTCTGCCATATGTCACTGTTCCCTTCTTATCTCAAGTTCATTTTTTCTCCTTTTCTTACTCCTCTTTTCTTTAGAACGTTACAGTCCACAGTATAATTGTCTTTAGATGTACCATCTTGGGGCATAGATAGATAGATAGATAGATAGATAGATAGATAGATAGATAGATAGATAGATAGATAGATAGATAGATAGATAGATAGATAGATAGATAGATAGATAGATAGATAGATAGATAGATAGATAGATAGATAGATAGATATTTAGTTATTAAAATGCTTCTAGCTCATCTCCAAAGAGATAACAAGGTTGCGTGTATTTGAGGAATGCTGATTTGTGTAGATTAATATCCTTCAAATAAATGGTGTCTCTTTCTGCACATTACTCACCATCAGCGCACAGCTAGCCTTTTACAGAAGTAAGGTAACAGTCTGGATCTGCACTTTATCACACCAAATTATGAGAAAAAAATTTGAAGGGATCTGGAGAAACTTCCTGGACAAGTTTGGCTTTTCATGTATCACCTTATTCCCCAGAGTTCATTTGATGTTGAAGAAAGAACCTAGATAATGAATAAAAATGTTGTTCCCACCATCTGTAGACCTTATGTCAATACTTCTCAGCAGACATTTGAAAATGTCCAATTGCTTAAAGAGGTTGTAAACCCCATTAAAAAAAACCCCAAAAAACCTGTAAGACAAAGGCATAATGAGCTAGTATGCATCGCATACTAGCTCATTATGAAATACTTACCATAGAATAAAGCCCTGCAGTGGTGCCCTCACACCGCTGGGATGGCTGACATCTTCCCTGGTGTTTCTTCTGGGTTCCAGGGCTCCAGTACTGTGATTGACCGGAGCCGTGATGACGTCAGGGCACATGGCCCTTAAGAAACGGCACAGGCAGCCATTCCTTCAGAGCGCATGCACCAATGACGGCGGCAGCGTATATAGTAAATATCTCCTAAACGGTGCAAGTTTAGGAGATATTTACAGTACCTGCAGGTAAGCCTTATTACAGGCTTACCTGTAGTTACAATTAAGCAAGAAGATTTTACTTACTCTTTAATAGCCAAACAAATTCCAAAATGGCTAAAACATATATACGTAGAAATATAAAAACATTGTAAGTAGGGTGTATATGTAACATGAGAACTTTTAGGAGCACTTTAACAAAGAACCAAAGTATGTTTTCTGTGAGTAAAGTGTAACTTTTTTTGGATAGAGTAGGGAAGAACTCCATAGAAGTCTATATCAAGGCTTGCTTACAGCACCTGGAGCTTTTAATCAGCATTAGCTTTGCTTTGTTTTAGAGGTATTGCAGGTATGAGATATCCCAGGATGCAGAGGCGGCTCTCTAATTAGGCAAACTAGGCGACCGCCTAAGGCCCCCCACTTACAGGGGCCTCGCGGCCGCCTAATTCGCCTGTGCTCGATCACTAATGCGTAAAAGGCGTGTGGGCAGCCATAGGGCACACCGGAAGTCCATGCAGGGTCCTAAGGCAGCTGAGCTGATCCTTCAGCCCGCGCCACTCACCTGGCCTCTCTGCGTCTGGCCGGCTGCCTATTCGGGTCAGGAGTCGGGCCAGGCTGCGGAAACTATCCAGCTGAGCTGCTCTATGACTGTCTCTGCCTGTGAAGGGGAAGAAGGAGCTGCGGTGGATGGATCGCATCCCAGCGCTTGCTGCAGCCTGGCCGACCGCCCAGAGAGAAAGTGAGTGCCCACTTGTTGTGCCGAGGCTGGCCATGCAGCCCTCCTGTGTGCCTGGATAGGAGGAGCGGCAGGGACAGCTGCATATGGAGGAATTGATCTTCCATATTCCTTCTGCAGCCGCTGAATGCCCGCTTCTTCTGCGGGCATTCATTGGCTGCAGAAGGAATATGGAAGATCAATTCTTCCATATGCAGCTGTCCCTGCCGCTCCTCCTATCCAACTTCTTTTACTGCCCCCGTGCTCCCTGGTTCCTCCCAGTTCTCCCTGCACACCCTAACCCCCAATGCTCCCTGGCTCCCCCATGCTCCCCCCACTGTGCTGTCCAGTCCCCCCCCACTGCTTCCCAGCTCCCCCCAGTGCTCTGTGCTCCCTGGCTCCCCCACAGTGCTCCCCCCACAGTGATCTCTGATTCCCTCTGTGCTCCCTGGCTCCCCCCATACTCCCCCCCACTGTGCTGTCCAGTTCCCCCCCACTGCTCTCCAGCTCCCCCCAGTGCTCTGTGCTCTCTGGCTCCCCCACAGTGCTCTCCCCTTACAGTGCTCTCTTGTCCTCCCTGGCTACTCCATACTCTCCCCCCCAGTGCTCTCCGACCCCCGTGCTCCCTGGCTTCCCCCCAACAGTCCTCTCCAGCCCCCCAGAGCTCTCTGCTACCCCTGTACTCCCTAGCCCCTCCCAGTTCTACCTGCCCCCTGTGCTGTCCAGTTCCCCCCCCCAGTGCTCTCCACCCCCCGTGCTCCCTGGCTTCCCCTGTGCTTTCTACTCCACCCTGTGCTCTCCAGCTCCCCCCACAGTGCTCTTCAGCTTCCCCGTGCTCTCCCTATGCTTTCCGGACCCCACTTTTCTCCTTGGCTCCCCCCATACAGTGCTTTCCAACTCCCCCCCACCCCCCTGTGCTCCTTGGCTCCCCCCATGCTCTCCACCACACTGTGCTAACCAGCTCCCCCGGTGCTCTCCATCCCCCACCCTCCCTGTGCTCTTCTGCCCCTTCCCCAGTACTCTCTGGCCCCCATGCTCTCCACCACCCCCGTGTTCTCTGCCCCCGCCAGGCTCTCCACTCCCACCAGTGCACCCCCCTAGTGCTCTACAGCTCCCCCAGGGCTCTCCACTCCCCCAGTGCTCTTCCCCCCCACACTCTTGCCCCCCCTCTGCTGCTCTCAACCTCACTCCCGTGTTCTCTGCCACCCCTGTTCTCTTTCTGGCCCCCTCACCCCCCCGGCAGCTCTGCTAGGTTCCCCCCTTCTTTCCCTCCGGCTGCTGCAGGGGGTCTCTCAGGCTGGAGAGCAGGGAAGGGACCGCTCAGTCTATTTTTTTGTCCCAGTCCAGGCCTGGCGGGCAAGGTGAGCAGAGAGGCTGGCAAGGATCAATAGTTCTGGAGGGAGAAGAGCTCTAAAGACCTGCCAGGACTGGTAAACAGGCTGACTGGGGCCGGAAAATTAGGACGGGTGGAAGGTACAGGTGACCAGGGACCACTCCATCTCACAGCAAACAGATCCTCTGGAAGGAGCAGGACACTGTCCCCACCCAGAATGAGAACGGACTCTGCCTGCTGCTGGCCGTCATGAACATCCTGCTGGCATGGAAGGTACCGTACCAAGCATCACACACAGCTTCCCACAGACAGGCACTGCAGACTGGGACATACAGTAGGGCACAGGAGGGGCTGACAGGGACAGGGCTATGGATCTCTCTCTCACCCCCTCTCTCTCTCACCCCCTCTCTTTCTCACCTCCACCTCCCTTTCTCCCCCCCTCCCTCTCTCCCCTCCCTCTCTCTCCCTCTCCCCCCTCCCTCTCCCCCCTCTCTATCCCCCCTCCCTCACTCTCACCCCCCTCCTTCTCCCCCCTCTCCCCCCTCTCCCCCCTCCCCCCCCTCCCTCTCTCTCTCTCTCTCTCTCTCCCCCTCTCTCTCTCTCTCCCCCTCCCTCTCTCTCTCCCCCCCTTCCTCTCTCCCTCTACCTCCCTCACTCTTCCCCTCCCTTCCCTCTTCTCTCCCTCTCCCTCTCCACTGGTATTCTCCTTCCTCTAGGGATGTGGAATGATTCAGTGACACCCCCTTCCCATTCTCCCAAGGCACAGAGGAAAATCCTAGAAGGCTTGTCACCTTGCTGGGTCCCAGATGTTATATTGGCTGCATATGTCTGATGGGTGAGGAGGGTGCCCTGGAAGTGGTTCTGATCGCCTGTGTGCTAGATCCATGCATCTTTCTGCAGCCATTTTTACTTGCTTGAATTTTTGTATCCATTATGGACGTGAGTGGGGCCTCATGTCTAAATTTTGCCTAAGGCCTCACAAAGCCTAGAGCCGCCTCTGCCAGGATGTCCTGAAAAAACAAAAAGTGAACCAGGATGACAGCAGCAGTCACTTCCAGTTCATGTGTATATATTCTGCAAGTGTCTGATGCAGACGTTACATCTAGTGTGGAGCGGGGAGCAACAGGAAGGTGAGCAGTGTCCGGACTAGAGCAAAGCAACTAGCAGACAGCACATGTGGTGTGCAACATTGGAACACTATAGCAGAAGGTGAATGGAACTGGAGACTGAGGACTGAGCAGTAGAGGATCAGCAGAGCTGGGGAACAAGAGCAGGAGAAACTTTCAGATGTCACACACAGTGAGCAGCATTATAGCAGAGGGTAAGCAGGGACCGGATAGAGAAGAGGATAAGCAAACAAGAGAATCAGCAGAGCTGGGGGTACTACTGAGGGTACTAACAATCTGGGGATCTGCTGAATGAGGGTACTAATAAGCTGGGGACCTGATGAACAGGGGTACTAATGAACGGGGGATCTGCTGAGTTGGGGTACTACTAAACTGGGGTTCTACTAGGCCCCTTTAAAACAAATATAAAATCAACACACATGGGGCATTTGGCAAGCTTCATTAAAGTTTCAGAAAAGCATTACTAAAGCATCACCGAAGCATCAAAAACACATGAAAAAAGCATGTTGAAGCCAGAGGTGATTTAATGTGTGTTAAAGTCAAAGTAAGTGTAAATGAGCTCCAAGAAAAAAACAGATATTTAGTTTTAAAGCGGAACTCCAGGATTTACAACCTTCCCTTCCTGTTTCAGTTTCACTACTTATTGTACATATAGACATAAGACTTTAGCACAACTTACTTATGTAAGAGCAGCCATTTCTTTGCAGAAGTATGAGATTTCCCTTGCTGAGTCACCACAACAGATGCACAATCAGCAGCATGCAATGGTTATTCACTGCATCTTCTTGTCTGTGCCTTGGATTTTGGAAAAAAACAAAGGAGAAGTGATTATACTGATGTATAAGGAAATGTCAATGAGTTAGGCTCTAAACACATCATTTAGAGTCAATCTTACAAGGTCCATAAGTCTAATGAGATACATTAAACATCCTAAATGGACTCTGCAAGAGTCACTTCATATTTGGTGTCTAACAAATCATAATTTTATTTTGCTCAATAAAATCTTGGTTTTCAGATTGAGCAATCTTCTTCTTTGGATGTGCCTATAAATCGGTCAGCCATCTGACAATTATACACAAAGGCGCACAGGCGCCTTCTAAGTGTAGCTAGTAAAAACTTAAATGCAAGATAAAAACAAGCAACCACTCACAAGTGTAGTAATTATTTTGCATGGTTCCTTGTTTTAATCTTGAATTAAAGTTTTTACCAGCTATACTTTGAAGGCACCTTTGCTTTCTCTTTGTGTTTCCATAGAGCTGCTCCTTGCTTAAACACAGAGCTGCCTCAGAGAGCTACACATGGACTCTACATGGACTTTTAATATGAATTTATGGACTCTGGTTAATTGAGCCACCATTGATAAATTGTCTTCCTTTGTATCAACCATATTTCTAATTGTGTTTGGAACTCTTGGCTCTGGTCTAGTGTCCACCCTTAGCCACAATAATTATCCTCTTCAACAATTATACATGCAAGGGAAAAAAAGAGATGTGGACAAGCTTATCAAATCCCTCTCCGTGCACCTTAGGAAAATCATAGCTGAAAAACAAGAGCAACAAGCATCAGCCAAGGTGAGAAGGATCAACGATGACACCAGAGAAAACCAAGTTATATATTTTCAGTTTGTTGCCACAAAGGAGCCTTTAAGGGCATTACCCCAGATAACAATGTGATTTGAGGCCCATTGCATATTCCCTGGGCCCTCTTTTGATCCTCATTGGTACTAAGCTACTATTGTAAGCAGAATTTTAATTTAATTGATTTCTAATATTGCTGGTTTATTAATACCAAATGTTTAATACAGTGCAATTCCAGACTCCTCTTTCATTTTCTGACCCTCTCCTCCACTTTGTGTTACCTTCACTTTTTTTAATCTTTCCAATTAGCACTTATGAGTTCTTTTAACATGACCCCCACTATATTGTGATTCCTGAAAAATTTGAAGCCTCCATCAGGAACATTTCTGCAATTTGCAAATGCTAGTTGCTTGGCTGTCATGCCAACCCACTGCCTTCAGTACTTTAGCCACTTAACCAGAGCCTAAGATGGACAAAAACCTCTGACTTTATAAATTAATTGAGTGAAGATGCAATTTTCAAAATAACCTTATATCGGCTCCTTCAGACTATGCTAATAAGCTACCGTGTAAACTTCGGCCTCTTATAGATCAAGATTCTATTGGTATCTTAACCGTTTCCCGCCCCTCCCTACAATCCTTTTAATAAGGTCTGTACACCAGAGAAGAAGGGGGGTGGAAAGGATCGGCTGATCACTTGACCACTGTGATTGATACTGGCAGAGGTGGCATGATCAGAAGCCAGTCCTGCTGACTCCCGATCATTATTATGGACCAATAGTTTTTGACAGCTCAGTCACTGTATTGGGAGTGTGCAGTGAGTGTGCTCTAAGCACAGAAAGCTTTGCCACCTATCGACACATACAGTATGTGCAATCACATGGCCATTGATAAGTCACACTCCCATATCACCTCGCTCATGTTTCTGTTTCTCCTAACTTCTGGAGATATTTCCCCAAATCCTGGACTGCCATCATTTACCTTCGGCCAATGTACCCGGCACTCCCTATCCACTGACAGCAGCCACAATCCACACAATCTCATTTCTATTCCTCTTCTGCCTAGAACCAACCTCCCCTTCTCCAGTGCACTTTGGAATGCCCGCACTGTTTGTAACAAACTCACCACCGTCCATGACCTATTTATCACAAACTCCCTGAACCTTCTCGCAATTACTGAGACCTGGCTTCAAGAATATGACTTTCCTTCCCCTGCTGCCCTCTCCTATGGTGGCCTCCTGTGGACTCACTCTCCCAGGCCTAGTGGACAGAAAGGAGGTGGTGTTGGACTCCTCCTATCCCCTCAAAGCACTTTTCAGGTTCTTCATCCACTCTCCTCTCTGTCCCTCTCCTCATTTGAAGCTCACTGTATTCGTCTATATTCTCCAATTTTGTTGAGAATTGCTGTGATCTATCGGCCTCCTGGACCAGTATCAAGCTTCCTTGACAACTTCTCTGCCTGGCTACCCTACTTTCTCTCTTCTAAAATACCAACAATCATTCTTGGTGACTTCAAGATCCCTGTAAATCTTAACACTCCCACTACTTCTAAACTTCTGAGCCTTACCTCCTTTTTTGACCTAAAACAATGGACACACGCTTCTCTGATGGCAACTGCCTTGACCTCATATTCTCCTACCTATGCACTCCACACAACCTCTCCAACATTAATTTTCCTCTCTCTGATCACCACCTTATTAATTTCACTCTCTCCTTTTCTTCCTCCTCCTTGCCTTCCAACTACCAAACTATTACCCGTAGAAACCTTCGCCACCTTAATCCTTCTCTTCTTTTTTCTGCTACGGATTGTCTCTATGACAAAATCTCATCCTTGTCCTGCCCCAACCTAGCCACATCTGTCTAAAACAAAAAAGGAGGGGCAATACTAACAGTACTGCCAAAACCGGACTTTATTGGCCAGGAAACAATTGAGAAAGGGGTATTACAAAAAGAACTATCATATTTATTGAAAATTTTTTTTTACAAAATATATAGAACAATAAAGATAAAAACCATCATACATACGCATTATAATATATATAAAGAAAAGTGCAGCACTGGATATAGACAAACACTAAAAAAGAAAAAAAGAAAAACCACAGTGCACAATGATTCACTGGTGATAAAATAAAATCAAATTAGTACATATTGTCCATACATGCTCCAATATAGTAGCAAACTGGGGTGTTGGATTAAGTGCGCGGCTATCCCCACCGCAAAGCTTTATCACACTGAAATATATCGTGCTTAATATTCATATAGTGTCCATAAATACACATATGTGAGTCCCTGTTTGGGTAAATCTGTGACTTCCACCACAATAGACCCGTCACCATAGGAAGATTAAAGGCTTACCAGACAGCCCTTAATAAAAGGCATGAAAAACCTCCACTTTGGATGTTGTCCCTTCTGTGAATGGGTCCCGTCCGGAAGCGTGGAATGAGTAACAGCAGACGGTCATCAATGGAAAGAGTTCACTCACAGCGATAATGAGTATCCAAAAAAAAAAGAAATGCTCCAATAGTGTAAAAAGGTTTGACTCTACTTTATTAAAATTTGCCATACAGGCATCCATACAAACAAGTTCCTTGCAAGGAGTTTAAAAACAGCTCCGACAGATATCGAAAGTCCGCGCATGCGCAGTACGTGCGTGCGTGTTTACCCTACGGCCGTTTCGTCAGAAATGACATCATCATTGATTAGTTATAGCTATAATAGCATAGTAGACAGCAGGGGCAAGTAGCGGCTTCACTACAGAAATAAATAAGGCCAACAGAGCAGGGATATACAATGTATATCTCACAAAAAACCTTAAATGGGATTTACTGCTGCTTGGAGCTGGCAAAAACTGACAGACCATGCTGTGCATAAAGGTATATATTAGAGAAGCGTTGTACAGCGGCAGGCGGTCTCCCAGGGGCTCGCTTCTCTAATATATACCTTTATGCACAGCATGGTCTGTCAGTTTTTGCCAGCTCCAAGCAGCAGTAAATCCCATTTAAGGTTTTTTGTGAGCTATACATTGTATATCCCTGCTCTGTTGGCCGTATTTATTTCTGTAGTGAAGCCGCTACTTGCCCCTGCTGTCTACTATGCTATTATAGCTATAACTTTGAATTATGAATATTTATCGCCTACTCTAAACCTTTGAGAGGCAATTATTTCAGCATATTCCAACTCAAGATAGTGAGATTTTTTTCTCTTATCTGTTGCGTCTTTGAACCTTGGTCATGTCCTGAAGAAGACTAACGGCAAAACGCGTAGACGCACAAGGGCTCACTGTACAATATTTTTATGCATATGTATGATGGTTTTTATCTTTATTGTTCTATATATTTTGTAAAAAAATGTTTTCAATAAATATGATAGTTCTTTTTGTAATACTCCTTCCTCCATTGTTTCCTGGCCCATAAAGTCCGGTTTTGGCAGTGCTGTTAGTATTGCCCCTCCTTTTTTCATATATTAATGGATGTGGCTTGAAAGTGCCTTTTCTCTATTTTTTCTGTCTACAACAGTTCACTGTCATCCACCCTGGATACCTTGGCCCTCCTCACTACACACAGCACTACATCGGGCCCCGACCTCTACAACCCTGGCAGACAGACAATACCAGAAGCCTCAAAAAACATAGCCCTGCTCTTGAGCATCTGTGGTGTAAGTCACAGCAAGATTTCAGCCAATATAAATCTGCCCTCCAAAAATACCATTCCTGCCCCCACACTGCCAAACAGACCTACTTTATCACTCTCATTAACACCCTCTCATGCAGTCCCCGTCAACTCTTTTCTACCTTTAACGCTCTACTTGGTCCTCCATTACCTCCACCCACTAACTTACTCACTGCCCAGGAGATTGCTAATCACTTCAAAAATAAGATTGAGACAACTTGTCTCGAGATCTCGACTCTACAAATATCTCTCTCACTTTACACTTCTTGTCCTCCTGCACAATCAATACTTCCCTTGTTAACCACTTCCCTACCCAGCCATAGTCAAATGACGTCCACAGATGGGATCTCCCATCCTGGGTGGACGTCATATGACGTCCTGGGATTCCCGGCCGTCTAGGGGGCGCGCGCGCCCGCCGCGTTGCTTGGGACCCGGTGCGTGTGCCCGGCGGCCGCGATGTCCGCCGGGCACCCGCGATTGCCCGTTAACCAGACCGTGGATCTGTGTGTGTAAACACATGGATCCACGTCCTGTCAGTTGTGAGGAGAGCGATCTGTGTTCCCAGGACGGAGGAACACTGATCGGTCTCCTCCCCTTGTGCGTCCCCTCCCCCTACAGTTAGAATCATTCCCTAGGAAACATATTAACTCCTCCCCGCCCCCTAGTGGTTAACCCCTTCACTGCCTGTCACATTTACACAGTAATCAATGCAATTTTATAGATTGTGTCAAAGGTGTCCGATGTGTCCGCCATAATGTCGCAGTCACGAAAAAATATCGCGATCGCCGCTAAAAAAATAAATAAATATATATTTTTTTTAAATGCCATAAATCTATCCCGTATTTTGTAGATGCTATAACTTTTGCGCAAACCAATCAATATACGCTTATTGCGATTTTTTTTACCAAAAATATGTAGAAGAATACGTATTGGCCGAAACTGAGGAAAAAATTTGTTTTTTTTTTTTTTTAAATTGGGATATTTATTATAGCAAAAAGTAAAAAATATTGTGTTTTTTTTCAAAATTGTCGCTCTTCTTTTGTTTATAGCGCAAAAAATAAAAACCGCAGAGGCGATCAAATACCACCAAAAGAAAGCTCTATTTGTGGGGAAAAAAGGACATACATTTTTTTTGGGTACAACGTTGCACGACCACGCAATTGTCGTTTAAAGTGCGACAGCGCTGAAAACTAAAAATTGGCCTGGAAAGGAAGGGGGTGAAATTGCCCTGTATTGAACCGGTTAAAGCCAGCTACTATAGAGGAAGTCACTAAACTTATTTCTAATGCCCACCCAACTTCCTGCCCCCTGGACCCTGTTCCTTCTCAAATACTATGGTCACCCTCTGGCTCTATTCTACACTCTTTAACTCATAGCTACATAGTTGTTACATAGGTCGTTTAGGTGCCTGTCTAATAGCTTTTTGAAATTATCTATGCTCCCTGCTTCTGGAGGAGAATTCCACATTCTTACCTCTCTTACCGTAAAGAACCCCCTAGGCAGTTTCCGGTTAAATCGCTTTTCCTCTAATTTTAGTGAATGGCCGCAAGTCTTTTTAAATGCCCTTTAGTGGAAAAGTTTTATCCCTATTGTGGGGTTAGCAGTATGGTATTTGTACATTGAAATCATATCCCCTCTCAAGCTTCTCTTCTCCAGAGAGAATAAGTTCAGCACTAGTAATCTTTCCTCATAACTAAGATCCGCCAGTCCCTTTATTAGCTTTGTTGCCCTTCTCTGTACTCTCTCCATTTCCAGCACATCCTTCCTGAGGACTGGTGCCCAGAACTGGACGGCATACTCCAGGTGTGACCGGACCAAAGTCTTGTAGAGTGGGAGAATTATCGTTTTATCTCTGGAGTTAGTTCCCTTTTTAATGCATGTCAATATTCTATTGGCTTTGCTTGAAGCAGAGGTTCTCCCCGTAGTGAGTAGATTGCTTTCATGTTTTTGCCACTCAAATGCATTATTTTATATTTTTCTACATTAAACCTCATTTGCCATGTAGTTGCCCACCCCATTCATTTGTTCAGATCTTCTTGCAAGGTTTCCACATTCTGCATAGAAGTTATTGTCCTACTTAGCATAGTATTGTCCACAAATACTGAGATTGAGCTGTTTATCCCATTCTCCAGGTCATAAATTAAATAGGATTGGTCCCAGAACCTTGAGGGACCCCACTTTCCACACTGGACTATGCCGAGTACTCCCCATTTATCACTACCCTGTGAACTCGCCCTTGTAGCCAGTTTTCAATCCAGGTACTCACCCTTTGGTCCATTCCGACAGACCTTAGCTTGTATAGTACATGTTTGTGGGGAACTGTATCAAATGTGAAAATCCAGATACACTATGTGTACGGGCCTTCCTTCATCTAGATGACAGCTCTCCTCCTCATAGAAGGTTCATAGATTTGTTTGGCAAGAATGATTTTTCATTAATCCATACTGATTACTGCTAATGATGCCATTTTCAATACTAAAATCTTGTACATAGTCCCTTATCGTCCCTTCCAAGAGCTTACATACTATTGATGCTAGGCTAACTGGTCTGTAGTTCCCAGGGATATATCTTGGTCCTTTTTATAAAAATTGGTGCTACATTGGCTTTTCTCCAATCAGCTGGTACCATACCAGTCAGTAGACTGTAAAAATTAGGAACAATGGTCTGGCAATTATTTGACTGAGTTCCTTAAGCACCCTCGGTTGCAAGCCATCTGGTCCTGGTGACTTGTTTATGTTAAGTTTTTCAAGTCTGTTTCTGATTTTATCCTCTGTTTTCCTGTGACGTGTCATGACGATAAACATTGCAGTTTTGGTTACTAAAGCCCCCCATTTCCCTTGTGAAGACTGAGGAGAAGAATACATTCAAAAACTTTGCCATCTCACCATCCTTTGTAACCAAAATCCCTTCATCATTCTTTATGGGGCCAATATGATTTGTCCTCCCTCTTTTACTATTTATGTACTTAAATAAAGTCTTGTTTTTTTTTCCTATCTTAGCAGCCCTGATTAAACCCTTACATTTCTTATTGAATTATTTGTACAGTTGGAGTGCTTATGTTGATCCCTGAGTCTTGTATTTTTGAAGGCCTTCTCCTTTGCTTTTATATGAATTTTTAAGTTGGCGTTAAGCCACCCAGCGCTTTTATTAGCTCTTTTAAATGTATTACCCTTTGGGATGCACTGGCTAATACACTTATTTAATATGCTCCTCAAGTACACCCATTTTTCCTTCCTGTTCTTTGTTCTTGGGATTGTATCCCGTTTAGTATCTTCTAGCAAGGAGTGTAGTTTCTGGAAGTTGGCTCTTTTGAAATTCTGTGTCTTTGTATTCACCTTATGGTTCCTATTTGTGTGATTTATGCTGAAACTAATTGACCTGTGATCGCTGTTTCCTAAGTTGCCCCGTATTTCTACATCCATGAACAGGTCTATATTGTTGGTAATCAGTAGGTCTAGGAACGCATTGTTTCTTGTTGGTGCATTTACCATCTAACCAATGAAATTGCCCTGTAAGACATTTAGGAAATGGCGAGCATTAGATGAATGCGCTGTTCCTTCCATCCAGTCTATGTCTAGATAATTAAGATCCCCATTATAATGACACTTCCCATCCTTGCCACCATTGCAAACTGTGATAGGAGGTCAGTCGCCCCCTCCTCCCTCAGGTTAGGGGGCCTATAGCATACTCCCAGTATTAGTTTCTCCTTGTTTAACTCCCTTTGTAACTCTACCCATAAGGATTCCACCTCTTCCCTTGCTCCCTTAGTGATGTCATCCCTCACATTCACCTGTATATTATTTTTGATATACAGGCATACCCTCACCCCTTTTTTACCCTCCCTGTCCCTGTGATATAGGGAATACCCTTGAATGGTTACCAGCCAATTATGAGAGCTATTGAACCAGGTCTCTGAAATTCACACAACATATGATTCCCTTCTCATACAGTAGAAGCTCTAGTTCTCCCATCTTATCCACCAGACTACTGGCATTAGTGAATAAGCTTTGTAGTTTTGTCCAGATGCATACTATCTCCTTATTGGGTGTTCTGAGGTTGCAAATAGGACTTGTTACTATACGTACCATGGGTTTAGGTGTTTTAGTCAACCTACCACTAATGCCCCCAATACTACCCACTGAAAAACATTTCACACTGGTTATCCCTATGTCTGGACCCTCCCCCCGTCGCCTAGTTTAAAAGCCCCTCTAACTTTTCGGCCATTTTCACTCCCAGAAGATCTGCACCCTCCTCATTTAGGTGCAGTCCGTCCCTTCTATAGAGCTGGTAACCGACTGAAAAGTCAGTCCAGTTCACCAGGAACCCAAACCCCTCCTTTCTACACCAGCTCCTCAGCCACTGGTTTACTGCCTTAATCTCCTGTTGCCTTTCTGGTGTGGCTCGAGGTACTTCTGAAAATACTACCTTGGAGGTCCTATTCCTCAATTTAGCTCCTAAATCCCTAAAATAATTTTTTAGGTCACTCCATCTTCCTCTGACTTTGACATTGGTGCACCATGACAGCCGGGTCTTCCCCAGCCCCTCCTAGTAATCTTTCCACCAGATCCGTGATGTGCTGAACACGAGCACCTGGTAGACAACATACAATTCGATGCTTCAGGTCCTTGTGACAGATTGCCCTCTCTGTCCTTCTGAGAATTGAGTCCCCTACCACCAAAATCTTCCTTTCCTTCCCCTCGGCTTCCCACCCACTCTCACTGGAGGAGTTCTTCCCCTGGCAGCTAGGGGAGTCACTTTGCTCCAGCAATGCTGGTCCGATGTTCACCAATGTCACTCAATGGAGCTTACTTATTGGGATGTTCCAGCTCAGGATCGGCCTCCCTGACTCTTTCTCCTCTACCCTTCCTGACTGTCACCCATCTACTCTTCTCTGGTGTCTGCAGAACTTTGTCTCCACCCGCCTCTGTGCTGGCCCCTGTATGTTCTAAGCTCTCCTTTAGGTTGGAGATTCTTTTCAATGTTGACAGTTTCTTCTCTAGATTCAGAACCTGGGCTTCCAGGGAATTAACGTGCTTACATTTTGCACAGCAGAATTTGCCCTCGGTCAGATGATCAAGGAACGCATACATACCACAAGATGTACACCTAGTCGCATCTCCATCCCCGCTGGTCATTGTACCTACTAATTTAATGGGGATTGGGAATTATGCTCTGTCCAAATAACTAACAACTAGCTTCGTCATATCTTCAACCTCTCCCTCTCTACTGGTATCTTCCCCAACCCTCTAAAACATGCGCTAGTCACTCTCATACTAAAAAATCTTCACTGGATCCCACCAATCCTAACAACCTAAGAACCATCTCTTTACTCCCTTTTGCCTCCAAACTCCTTGATTGTTTAGTTAACAACCGACTGAGCGGCCACCTCATTAAGAATAACCTTCTTGATCCCCTTCAGTCTGGATTTCGCCTACAGCACTCCACAGAAACTGCCCTCCTAAAACTCGCAAACGACATACTAACAGCCAAAACCAACGGTCATTATTCCGTATTCTTACTCTTGGACCTCTCCGCTGCCTTTGATACAGTTGACCACCCCCTCCTCCTCAAAAAACTCAATTGCTTGGTCTCCAAGGCTGCACTCTTCCTTGGTTGGAATCTTACCTATCTCACCGCACCTTCAGTGTCACTTACAACTTCACTTCCTCCTCTCCAACTCCTCTTACCGTTGGGGTCCCCCAAAGTTCTGTCCTTGGACCTCTACTATTCTCAATCTACATGTCCTCCCTGGGTCAGCTGATCGCCTCCCATGGCTTCCACTAACATTTATATGCCGATGACACCCAAATCTATCTCTCTACCCCTCAGCTCACCCCATAAGTCTTCTCACGCATCACTGATTTACTTACAGACATATCAACCTTGAAGTCACACCACTCCCTCAAACTAAATCTATATTAAAACCGAGTTCTTAATATTTCCTCCCTCACATGCCCCTTCCATTGACTTCTCTTTCAAGATCAATGGCACAACTGTCAGTCCGTCCCCATATGCCAGGGTTCTAGGGGTAACCCTAGACTTTGATCGGTTCTTTCAGGTCCACATCCAATCCCTGTCCAAATCATGCCGCCTTAGCCTCTGCAACACTTCTGGAATACACCCCTTTTTAACCAATGACACCACCAAGCTTTTAATCCACTCCCTGGTCACCTCTCGCCTCGACTACTGCAACTCCCTCCTCATTGGATTACCTTTACATAGACTATCCCCCTTCAGTTCATAATGAATGCTGCTGCAAGACTCATCCACCTTACCAACCATTCAGTGTCCTCCACCCCTCTCTGCCAATCCATCCACTGGCTTCCATGCACCCAATGAATAAAATTCAAAGTGCTAACAATCATTTACAAAGCCATCCATAACTCTGCCCCCAGCTACATCACACTAACCTAGTCTCAAAATACCAACCAAGTCCCTCTGTTCGGTCCTCCCAAGATCTCCTGCTCTCTAGCTCCCTTGTTACCTCCTCTCATGCTCGCCTCTAGAATTTCTTCAGAGCTTCTCCCATCCTTTGGAACTCCCTACTAAAATTTTCCGACTGTCCCCTAATCTATCCATCTTTAGACGATCCCTGAAAACCCTTCTCTTTAAAGAAGTCTATCCTGCTTCTAACTAATACATTGTTTTACTTTCTCCATCAGCTTATCCCCCACAGCTATGACCTTTTGTATCAATTGACCCTCCCTCTTTTATTGTAAGCTCTAATGAGCAGGGCCCTCTGATTCCTCTTGTACCAAATTGTAATGTAACTTGATTTTATTAAGCGCTGCGCAAACTGTTAAAGCTATATAAATCCTGTATAATAATAATAATTAAAGCCCAAACTCCTAGTGGTTGGCAGGGTCATTAAACATTCATCACAAAGACTGGTAACTCTTTCAGCACAGACTGATGAAACATGTTCAACAGCAACTAATATTAAACAACACCTTGTGCTTAGGTACTCTTACCGAAGAGTAATAGCTTGGCTAGCTACAGCCCACTGCTACCTACAGACCACACAAAAATATAAAAGTAATTTCTGTAAAATGACCATATTCTTACAGCTGGAGTTGGACTAGGTGGTGAAAGTTCAAGATAAGTCTTATCCTTAAAAACAGGATAGCATTTGGCTTTTCGCATTAACTTATCCGCACCAGCTCACTTTTAAACTAATGAGTTAATATGAGTCATATGTTATTAATTTGTACGAAACCACAAAAGAACCATTGTGAACTCCTAACACAAAGAAATAAGGTCTGTACACTTTTCACTATCCAGATCTGCTGAGTCAGTTCTTTTCTCCTGACTTTTTCTTTGGTTAGCTATTATAGACATAGCTGAGATATTCAAAGCCATGGCTGAACTTGCTGAGTCAGACAATCCATAGATTCCCCAAGCTGTGACCTACACTCTGCTTATGGTTCTTGAGACCACTTCCTGCGGAGATGCTGATTAAATCTTCAACTGTCTTGTTACATATGTAACCGCGCAGCAAATCTGATGTACATTCTACAAGTTCTGATGCCTGTGTCAGCTGAAATGTGGGAAATGTTCATGGAATGGCCACAGATATTTCAAACAAGCCTGTGGTTATACATCTTAGTTTGTTGTATCTGACTTCTAGATCTCTCTTATGTTCTCTTCATTCCATGGGTATAATATTCTCATTATTAAATTTAAAAGGTTTCCCCCTAAGGCTGTTTCATGTAGTCACATCACAATTTAAAGTCACATTACAGCTACTCATAAACATTTTACATTTAGGACACACTGTTTATGTTAGTGATGCACATTTTGAATGGCACCCTAACACACTAAGGCAATGCACTTCTATGATTAAGCCCCTCCTGGGGTGAAATGCATTAGAGAGGGGAATGTTGGGTCTGGCAAATGGTGTTTTTCCTAGTTTGTTCCTTGTGCAATAAAGTTTATTGAAGAACAAAAAAAAAGGATTTGGCACTGTAACACACGCTAATTTACTACCATGCAGGGCACCATGACTGCCCTAAGGTGCATTAGCAGGGCATTTAAAACAAATAAGCTTCCTTAATGGAAAACATGTCAAAGCTTAATATAATAAACATTAACATGTGTGACCAGACATTTTGAACCTAAAAGTAATTCAAGGTAGGCAGTTTGGGTGAAGGAGAAAAAAAATCAAGCGCCAAAGATGTTAATGGAGGAATGAGGGATTACATAAGATCGCTGCTGCTAGGGTGCTGGTGAAACGCCAAAAAAATCTACACCTAATCGTGTAGAAAACACCCGGTGTGCTCCTTCACCATTATAAACCAGCAGAAGCGCTCTATGTTAAACATCAGACAGGAGGACTTCCCATGCTGCTGCTCCTGATGTACCCTCTCTTCAATGACTCTTTCAAGCCAGACACGGTATTACATGAAAAAAGAGGAAGGAAGAATCTCCATAGTGTAAGACCATTTAAATTCACTGGTTAAAATAATTAAGAACACTCAAATGTTTAAGTGTCATCCCAACACTAGGGAACAAATGCCTTTTTTCTATGTGTGCCTATTGCCTCCGGCTGCAAAACAAAAGCCACAAGTGCGATCCCAGCAAGCGCGATGACATCAGCGTCCTAAGGCCCTCTCACATTTTCAAGTGTTGGGATAACACTTGAAAAATGTGAGTGTTCTCAATGATTTTATAAACCAGTGATTTTAAATGGTTTTACGCTATGGAGATTCTTCCTTCCTCTTTTTAAAACCTCATGTAATACCGTGTCTTGAAAGAGTGATTGACGAGAGGGTACATCAGGAGTAGAAGCTTGGGGAGTCCTCCTGTCTGTTTAACATAGAGCACTTCTGCTGGTTTATAATTTGACCAGCCTTTCCTTCTTCTGAGTCAATTCGGGGCGAATGGTGAAGGAGCACACCGAGTGTTTTCTACACAATTAGGATTTACAGTGCTTGGATCTCTGATCACCTCTTTTGGACTTTGTTTTTTGGGATCTTACATGAACCTAAATTTTTTGAATCACATATGATTTTTTTGGATTACCCTATTAATTTGATTAATGAAAAGGAAGGCATTTATTTTGCACTAAACACTGTTTCACACTTAAAGCATTTTGTACTTTTTTTGTTTCATAGTAATTGTTTGTTTAACAATATTTAGCACTTTTGTTTTGATACGTATTAATTTACATATCTTTAATACATATGGCATACTGTACACTGTATGATTGTTGGGTGCACGACATTTCACATAGTTTAGCGATAGACTATATATTCTTTTGAGGTAGTGGCGTTTAGTATTAGGTTGTGGGATTATAGATCTTCGCTGCTTGTTCCTCCTTTTTTTCACAAGGTAGGCAGTTTGCTTGGTAAAGTGACACATAACTAAAATCAAGGGGTCATGTGCACAGCTGGCAAGGGCTATACCCCACACAGATCAGCGTGTTTCTGAGCGGGTACAACAAGATCTTTCCAGTAAGCCATGCACACTGTGCATAACTGTCCGCAGCTGTTAGTATGTAATTGCCCATGGAGCGATTACCTTCGTTAGGAACAGAGGTGCGCCCCTGGGCACACATGTAGGTATAAATATATCCCCAGTAGGTCCTTGCTTACACACTATCCAAATGGTGACCTTACCTACATATATCCTAATATATCCCTAATATATCCCATGGATCTTACATACACACAGTGTCTGAATGGGGTCTTTACCTACATGCTTTCCAACAAAATACCTACACACATTACCACATATCTGCAAATCTGCAAGGGGCCTTACCAACACATTATTGATGTGGGGGCTTACCTACACATAGCCCATGGGGAAGAATGCATGAAGGTAAAAAATCTTGTGTCTTTACAACCCCTTTAATACCCCCTTTAACCCCTTTACAACATAGGGGCAGGAGGAAAGCAGTGGAGTGGACTTCTGCTGCTCCTTTAGTGTCCAATCAATGACTAAGGCTTGGAAGTAACCTGTTGATCAACTGCTGCAAAGAAAAGGTCACTGTCTTGGTGTTAAAGTCTTGCAGAGCTGTGTAAATCTAAGGACTGGGTGGACATACATACAAATCCTTAGACTGATAAAGCAGCTCCCATATACTGTATTTATTTAAACTGTGTATTTAGCTGTTTGCCTGGAGTTCAGCTTTAAATAACTATAAAAGTAATGAATGTACTGCACAAGTAAATACACAAACACGTGCACGCTTGAATACATACTTTATTCTCTGTATATAAAACAGCACAGGGCAAAAGGGGGAAGGGGGATAATAGAACATGGCTAAGTTCACATCTGTTTAGTTTAAAAGTTGAGATCTTTTATATTGATGACAGCTCCTTAAAACAATACTTTGAAAGGAGACAAAGGGTCCCCTGTTGTTAGGTGAGGTAGCGGGTGGCATGAAAATATCTTGCAGGGAGTTGATGCTTCTGGCTTCCAACAAGATGATGCTGTCAGTAAGGAAGGTAGGAGAGGTGTTCGGGAGCCAGAGTGTCCTAAGAATGTCCGAAAATAGAATATATTCTATTAGAGCCAAACTGTACTCTGACCAGCTGCTACTCATAAGAAAGTCCTGATGTTCTTGGTAAAGATACGTACCAGCCAAATAAGAAAATTGTGTATTCTAGAGTTAATAAGAGATGCATCCTATCCAATGTGTCATTTGAATATTCATCCCGGCAATCATCTTGGGTGAAATAAATTAAATGACTAAGGTTTCTGGCATTCCTATCTTCTAAATCAGGGGTCTCCAAACATTTTACTTTGAGGGCCACATTCTAAACTTTACACATATTTGTAATAATTTCTAAATAAATCCACAATAGAAGAGTAAAATAGAATTTGACTTACTGCTGACAGCGGGGCTGGATGGTGCTCTTGTATCCTTTGCTAGCACATAAATTCTGGAGCATCATGCAGTGGGGCTATACTTCCAGTGTGCATGAGGCTTTACATCTGTGTCCCCATCAGAGTCTCCCAATACATCTGTGTCCCCATCAGAGTCTCCCAATACATCTGTGTCCCCATCAGAGTCTCCCCATACATCTGTGTCCCCATCGGAGTCTCCCCATACATTTGTGTCCCCATCATTCTTCCCATATATCTGTGTCCCCATCAGTCTCCCTATACATCTGTGTCCCCATCAGTCTCTCTATACATCTGTGTCCCCATCAGTCTCTCTATCCATCTGTGTCCCCATCAGTCTCTCTATACATCTGTGTCCCCTTTCATCTGTGTCCCCATCAGAGTCTGGACATGTCATGTACTGCTTCCAATATTGTGTAAATAGACAGTGAACTAGTTATTATATTGCACTCAACTGTGTTTACTCTTTTTAAATCATAATGACAGCAGAAACTACCCAAAGGCCCTGATCAAAAGTTTACATACCATGGTGATTATGGCCTGACAACATGCACACAAGTTGATACAAAGTGGTTTGGATGGCTATTAAAGGTAACCATCCTCATCTGTGATCTGTTTGTTTGTAATTAGTGTGTGTAAAAAAGGTCAATGAGTTTCTGAACTCCTGACAGACCCTTGCATCTTTCATCCAGTGCTGCAATGACGTTTCTGGATTCTGAGTCATGGGGAAAGCAAAAGATTTGTCAAAGGATCTGTAGGAAAAAGTAGTTGAGCTGTATAAAATATAAAAGGGATATAAAAAGATATCCAAGAATGCCAATCAGCAGTGTTCAAACTCTAATCAAGAAGTGGAAAATAAGGGGTTCGGTTGAAACCAAACCACGGTCAGGTAGACAATAGAAAGTAAGCCTGTACCATTAGTAGAGAAACAGCCCCAAAGCATAATGTTTTCACCTCCGTGCTTGACTGTAGGGATGGTGTTCTTAATCATAGTCAGCACGAAACATTTAAACATGCATTTTTCACCACCTATTCCACTCAGCAGCACTTGATTAAAAAGATAATTTATAGTCATTGGAACGTGTTACGCAATGATAGAATTATTGGGTCCATTTTGCCGGAACGGCCATTGGTGGTGTAGAGAGGGGCGCCACCGTTAGGGCTTCAAATGGCACCTAACATCAGTGATCCTCCAAACAGGGTGTCCTTTTTTCATAAAATGTTTTCATAATATTTTCATAATATTGGAGGGTTTTTCACATGTAGGAAGTGCTCAGTTTGTGGAATAAATGTGCAAGGGAGAAGGAAGACTGATTTTTTCAGTCACTGGTGTCCGTTTATGAAGCAGTGATCAGCGGTGATCCCGAGGATCGCCGCTGATCACAGTCCATAAACAGTTTATGAAACAGTGATAATCGGGGGAGAACATGTTTGAACTTGTTCTCCCACCGATTATCTCTACACACGGAGAATCCTCATTGAATGACACAGTAACGGCCAGTTTATGAAGCGGTGATCTCACCGCTTCACTGGCGATCTGTATCAGAATTCACACTCCCAGGTTCACCAGTTCAGAGGTGGTGAATCGGGGAGTGAAGAGGAAATCTGGGGGGATCTGAGGGGGAAGGAGGAAGATTTTTAACTTCCTTATGCCTCGTTCAGACCCCCCAACACTGTAAGCATGTCCCCCTGTCATATTTATGTGTATACATATATATACATATATACATATAATGTGTATATGTATATATATATCATGTGTGTGTATATACATGTATATATAATGTGTGTGTGTGTATACATATGTGTATAATGTAGGGGGACTCGTTATTTTATTAACATTAATCCACGCCGTTGAGCGGTGATAATTTATCACTGCTTGATAAACTGACATCTGGTACTGTAATCTCCTAAAGTCTCACGAGATTCCAGTATCAGGTGCCGTTCTCCACTGTTTGAAGCATTTGTAGATCGCTTCACTCCTCCAAAGGTGAAGCGATCTACACCGCTTCATAAACAGGCACACAGAGGTGAAAGATCTTCACTGTGAATGCTGGAGAACGAAGCAGTGAATAGATTTCACTGCTTCATAAACGGACACCTAATTCCACACATGAACATTTCCCTATTAAACCCTTCGTCACTTGCACCACCACTCATGTGGTTTACCTTATAAGGTGTCCGTGTGGTCTAGAATATATTGGTCGTACTACCTGCATGCTCCAAGTTAGATTGAAGGAGCATGTGACCAATGTAAAAAATGCCTTCCCCAAACATAGCCTTTCAAAACATTACAAACATTAAACATGTCCATCATAATCGAAATCCCAAAGGAACAATATTTTTGGATATAGACAAGTATATAGGAAACTGGAGAGGTAGCCATATGACTAGCGGGGTATCAAGACTTGAGACCGAGTGGATATAAGCTAAGATTTATAGTCCTTTCGGTATCAATGTCGAATAGGATGTTAATACATTTATCAATAATGCTTGATTGCTCTGTTTTCTGCATGTATTTCATATAGCAGTTACAGTATATCTAGGGACAATGTTTTTATAGGCTGGTGTAGTAATTTTACACGTATAATATTCTACCTATTTTTTTCGTTCATTTATTCCTTTTATCTTTTTTTTTAAAGTTCTATATTCATTTTATCGTCTGTCATTGAACTTTGTACAATCTCCACAAAATGGCGCTGTCTCCCGACATGTGGAGCTTGTTTACATTTACAGTAATTAGATTGTGTTTATCACAATCTATTTAGTTATATATATTTATATGCAATCATGTCAAAATGGGTGCATGCAGTTTTATATTTTTTTAGCCCAATTAATTTGGTGTATCAGTTATCTGGCCAAGGATGTGTCTGTTTGGTTCTGTTTACCAGATTAACTTCCTGACGGTTGGAATGCACCACTACTTATTTCCGGCCGGTTTGGCGCCATCATCTGCTCATTGAGGCGACTTCCTGTTCGTTGGAACGCAAAATACTTCTGCCGTCAGTTTATTGTCCTGTCTATTTAATGCACTCCTTTGTACATCTGGCCACACCCCTGATGACGTCAATCTATGACGAAATGTGTAGGGAGGAGCTTGTGACCAGATGTGGAGCGAGTGCTTGTCGGGACACGGCGGCCATCTTGTTGGCGGTTTATGCTAGCAAATAGCAAATAAGCGTGTTTTAACAGCGATCATGTGAGTGCACAATCTTTCATTTTTACTGCACCATGAGGTATTATTCCTTTGCATTCCATGGTTCACCCATATGTGAGGAATTGATGTTATGAGCTTAGAGGACAGATTGTGGAGATTTCTTCATCCCTGCCTAATCTGCCTGGCGTATTGTTTGTTGAGTTTGGATGTCAAGGCTTTTTATATAATCCAAGGCTCAGACCCCTGTAAAAAGGGTCCACAGAGAAGGGTAAGAGGCAGTGTGTTTGGGTGTTGGTGGTGGCTTGCTTCCCTACATGATCAAGAGTTTTCACCCCATGATGTGTGGTTCATATTGATTCCATTGAGGAATTTTTATATTTTAACCACTTTCTGAGATTTTTTTTTTTGCTAGAAAATTACTTAGAACCCCCAAACATTATACATTTTTTTTCTAACACCTAGAGAATAAAATGGCGGTCATTGCAATACTTTTTGTCACACCGTATTTGCACAGCTGTCTTACAAGCACTCTTTTTTTGGGAAAAAATACACTTTTTTAAATGAAAAATAAGACAAGAGTAAAGTTAGCCCAATTTTTTTTATATTGTGAAAGATAATGTTACGCTGAGTAAATTCATACCCAACATGTCACGCTTCAAAATTGTGCCCGCTCATGGAATGGCGACAAACATTTACCCTTAGAAATCTCCATAGGCAATGTTTAAAAAATTCTGTTGCATGTTGTGAGTTACAGAGGAGGTCTAGAACTAGCATTATTGCTCTCGCTCTACCGCTCGTGGCGATACCTCACATGTGTGGTTTGAACACAAGTTTCATATGCGGGCGCTACTCAGGTATGCGTTCGCTTTTGCACGCAAGCTCGGCGGGACTGGGCCCGTTTAAAATTTTTATTTTCTTATTTATTTTACCTTTTATTTTTACACTGTTCTTTAAAAAAAAAATTGTGTCACTTTTATTCCTATTAAAAGAAATATAAACATCCCTTGTAATCGAAAAAAAGCATGACAGGACCTCTTAAATATGAGATCTGGGGTCAAAAAGACCTCAGATCTCATATTTACTCTAAAATGCAATAAAAAATAAAAAAAATTGTCATTTGGAAAAAAAAAATGGCCCTTTAAGAACTATCGGCGGAAGTGACGTTTTGACATCGCGTCCGCCCTGCAATGGTATGGAGACGGGTGGGGGCCATCTTCCCCTCACTCATCTCCATACCCAGGAAGGAGAAGGATCCGATCGCCTATCCTGCTACCGGCGGCTCCTGTAAGCAGCGGAGGGCACCGGACAGCGGCAGGGGGGGCCCTCTCCCGCAGCCAATAAAAGTGATCTCACGGCGAATCTGCCGCACAGACCACAATTATCAGAACCCGGACCGCCCGCCGAAGAAGAGGATACCAGGTTTATGGCAGCTGGCTGCTGCCATAACGAAGATATCCCTCTTAAAACGTTAGGAAGTATATCGGCGTGCGGCGGTCAGTGGTAAGTTATTAGGTAAGTGGTTAGGGACATTATTTTCCATGCATTCCATGGTTCACCCATATGTGAGGAATTGATGTTATGAGCTTAGAGGACAGATTGTGGAGATTTCTTCATCCCTGCTTAATCTGCCTGGCGTATTGTTTGTTGAGTTTGGATGTCAAGGCTTTTTATATAATCCAAGGCTCAGACCCCTGTAAAAAGGGTCCACAGAGAAGGGTAAGAGGCAGTGTGTTTGGGTGTTGGTGGTGGCTTGCTTCCCTACATGATCAAGAGTTTTCACCCCATGATGTGTGGTTCATATTGATTCCATTGAGGAATTTTTATATTTTAACCACTTTCTGAGATTTTTTTTTTTGCTAGAAAATTACTTAGAACCCCCAAACATTATACATTTTTTTTCTAACACCTAGAGAATAAAATGGCGGTCATTGCAATACTTTTTGTCACACCGTATTTGCACAGCTGTCTTACAAGCACTCTTTTTTTGGGAAAAAATACACTTTTTTAAATGAAAAAATAAGACAAGAGTACTTGTCTTTACTAGATTACTGACATTGCTGTTCATCCAATTTGGTGCTGGCTGCTTGAATGATTATTTTTTCGTTACTTTTTGAGTTTTACATTATTTGGATATTCAACCAGCCCAGCAGAATTCTTTTTACACTGATAGGGATTTTATATATATATATATATATATATATATATATATATATATATATATATATATATATATATATATATATATATATACATACACACATACATACACACACACACACACACACACACTATATATCGCTTACCCTGAAAGGAGCCGCTGTTTTTTGAGTCCCATGTTCCGGTGCCCATGCACTCTGACACACCTGGCTGGATAGGGAATATTTATTGCAGTTATATATGTAATATCCTACCCCAGTGGCAAAGGAGATATGAACCACAGTAATAACACAGCAAAGTGTTAAACACTGGTGTCAGGAATGCCTTTAGTCCTTTAGTTCACTGGGGGACGTGCCACCAGAGTCTAAAAATAGGACATGCACCCCACCACCAGGGTCAGGAAGTTTGGATTCGGAAATTAAAATTAGCAGGGCAACGGGCAAGAACCCATCGGAGGCGGACCACACAGGGGAATTACATTCAAGCTGGGTGACAAGCAGGAAGGAAACAATGGCAAGATGGGCATCAGTCAGGAAAACATGAGCGGCAAGGTGGGCATCAGGAACAGGTTTAGCAGACACCATGTCGTCAGGTTGGGCAAAGGGCACCGGGTCATCTGGCTGGGCAGCAGGCTCCGGGTCATCAGGCTGGACAGAAGGCTCTGGGTCATCAGGCTGGGCAACGGGTAGAGGCACATCAAGGAGGGCAGCGGGCAGAGGCACATCAAGCTGGGCAGTGGGCAGAGGCACATCAAGCTGGGCAGTGGGCAGAGGCACATCAAGCTGGACAGCGGGCAGAGGCACATCAAGCTGGGCAGCGGGCAGAGCCACATCAAGCTGTGCAGCTGGCACTGGAACAACAGGCTGTGTAGCGGCAGTAGCGAGGCGGGTGCTGGAACAACAGGCTGGGCAGTGGCAACAGCGAGCCGGGTGTCAGGAACTGATTCAGCAAGCACCATATCAGCAGGCTGGGTAATGGGCACCGGCTCAACAAGCTGGGTAACGGGCATTGGCTCAACAAGCTGGAAGATGGGCACGACACATCACACTGGAAAATGGGCACCGGAACTTCAAGCTGGGAAATGGGCCCAGGACCTTCAGGCTGGGAAACGGGTACCGGAACTTTAGGCTGGACCGTGGGCAACGGAAGTTCAGGCTGGACTGTGGGCAACGGAACGTCAGGCTGGACCATGGGCAACGGAATGTCAGGCTGGACCGTGGGCACCGGAACTTCAAGCTGGACCGTGGGCACCGGAACTTCAGGCTGGACAGTGGGCACTGGAACGGCAGACTGGAGCGGATCAGCTGGTGTGGAGGCAGGATTGGATACTGGTAGGATGGTATGGGTTGAAAAAACGTCCGCTTCTTTTTGGTTTTAGCCATTCAAGATGTGGATACAGGGCTGTAGGTAGTGGATGCAGCTGGTAGAATCGAAAAGCGGAAAGATGATAAAACAGAGGGAGCAGTTTTTGAAGGGAGATTTAGTGGAGCTGATGGAGGCAGCCAAAAAGAAGCAGAAGGGTTGAAAGCAGGGTAGGTGCAGCAGGAGGAAGCAGGGTGCTGGTACTTCATTGCTAACAGGGTGTATTGGGCGGCAACTGTGGTTGTTGAGGGTAAAGGAGAGGAAGACATCCCAGCAGGCTGGTATCTAGCCACAGAAAAGGGTGGTTGGGAGCTGACAGAGGCTGAGTACAACAAACTTGACCAGGCCTGTAATAATGATTGCACAAAATCAAGTTTGTACACTGCTCGTCAGACCAGAGACTGCACTGAATCAATACATTCTGAAAGCACCTGTTGAGGACAAGCTGAGTATTGCTCCAAGAAAAAGGCTGAGTTATCCTCCAATAGCCAAACCAAAGACTCAACCACCATAAGGTTAACTGTGTTGCCTTGGGAGCTGGGCAACTCCACAATGAAATCTATAGACAGGTGGGTCCAGGGCCTCTCTCCATTGGGTATGGGTTGTAAGAGGCCCACTGGAAGGTATCGTGGAGTCTTACTCAGAGCACACACGGAACAGGCAGCTATGAAGAAAGTTACATCAGCACGTAGACTAGGCCACCAGAATTGTTGGGAAATGGCCCAAATGAATTGATTCTTACCAGGGTGGCCAGCTGCCTTGGGAGAATGGTAAGTCTGGAGCACGGCAGTATGGTGACACTCTGGGACAAATCAGCGGTCACAAGGTTTCTCAGGAGGAGTATTGACCTGAGCAGCAAGAATTTTGTCACCCAAAGGAGAAGTAAGACTGGTGCGAACCGTAGCCAGAATACGATCAGGAGGAATCACAGGAACCGGAACCGACTCCAACTTGGAAGTGGAGGAAAAGTGTCATTACAAGGCGTCAGCCCTTACATTCTTAGTACCGGCTAATAGGGATGAGCTTCGTGTTCGAGTCGAACCCATGCTAGACTCGAACATCGGCTGTTCGCCCGTTCGCCGAATTGCGAACGATATGGGCCGTTCGCGCCAAATTCGTGTGGCGCGTCACGGCCCATAATTCACTGCGGCATCGCAGTGCATTGCTTGCTGATGATTGGCCAAGCATGCACTATGACCCGCATGCTTGGCCAATCACAGCGCCGCCTGAACAGAGAGCCATAATTGGCCAAAGCCAAGGAGGCTTTGGCCAATTATGGCTCAGGGGATTTAGTACACGCCCCACACTATATAAGGCCGCCTGTACGGCGGCCCTGTGTAGTGTGTGTTCCGGCGTTCATTGAGAGAGAGAGAGAGAGAGACAGACAGTGTCATTTGATTTGAGTTAGATAGATTAGGCAGAACAGTCAGTCAGTTAGCTGCACTTACAGTGTATTGTGTATATATTTGCATCCCAGGTGTTGCATATATATATATATATACACTGTATTCAGTTTAGCTAGATCCGTTCCTGTTATCTTCTAGACTATTTACATTTAGTGCAGTGCGTCCTGCTCACAGTGTTCAGCTAGATCCGTTCCTGTTATCTTCCTACTGACAGGCAGGCTTGTCTGGTTACAGTATATAAAGCTACCTGAAGAAAATTACTGGTGTTCTATTTGATCCTATTAGTACCACGGTCAGACAGCTAGACTATTTACATTTAGTACAGTGCGTCCTGCTCACAGTGTTCAGCTAGATCTGTTCCTGTTATCTTCCTACTGACAGGCAGGCTTGTCTGGTTACAGTATATAAAGCTACCTGAAGAAAATTACTGGTGTTCTGTTTGATCCTATTAGTACCACGGTCAGGCAGCTAGACTATTTACATTTAGTACAGTGCGTCCTGCTCACAGTGTTCAGCTAGATCCGTTCCTGTTATCTTCCTACTGACAGGCAGGCTTGTCTGGTTACAGTATATAAAGCTACCTGAAGAAAATTACTGGTGTTCTATTTGATCCTATTAGTACCACGGTCAGGCAGCTAGACTATTTACATTTAGTACAGTGCGTCCTGCTCACAGTGTTCAGCTAGATCCGTTCCTGTTATCTTCCTACTGACAGGCAGGCTTGTCTGGTAACAGTATATAAAGCTACCTGAAGAAAATTACTGGTGTTCTATTTGATCCTATTAGTACCACGGTCAGGCAGCTAGACTATTTACATTTAGTACAGTGCGTCCTGCTCACAGTGTTCAGCTAGATCCGTTCCTGTTATCTTCCTACTGACAGGCAGGCTTGTCTGGTTACAGTATATAAAGCTACCTGAAGAAAATTACTGGTGTTCTATCCCAGCTTAGTGCAGCTACAGGCCATTAGTATGTCTGGAAGGCCAAGAAGGAGAGGCAGACAGTCACAAGCCAATAAGAGAGGGCAAGCAGGCTCTGTGTCTAGTGCTGGTCGTGGAGACGGTGCATCCTCATCGGCACGTGGCCATGGGACACGCTTGGCCTTTTTTTCGGCAGCTGGCCGTGTTGAGCCGCAACATGCGGAAGACTTGGTCGAGTGGATGACCAAGCCGTCCTCATCCTCCTCATCCTCTCTCACCCATGCCCAGGGTGCTTTGTCTGGCAAAGCAGCGGCCTCTTCCCTCAGCTCAATGTCATCAGTGACTCCTTCCCTAGCTCCACCATGTCCTCATGAGGATTCCCTCGAACTGTTTGACCACAGTGTTGGGTACATGCTCCAGGAGGATGCCCAGCGTTTGGAAGGCTCTGATGATGATACTGAGCTCGATGAAGGCAGTAACATGAGCACGGACAGAGGGGGTGCCCAAGAAGGACAGCAATCTGGCAGTCATGCTCCCCCTGCTGCAGCATACTGCCAGGTTTGCTCCAGTGATGAGGAGGGAGGGGATGATGAGGTCACTGACTCAACGTGGGTGCCTGATAGGAGAGAGGAGGAGGAGGAGGAGGAGGAGGAGGCACATCACCAACGAGGCAGGATGCCCTCCAGGGGCCAGCCTAAGGGCAGCACATTGACTGCATCACACCCCAAAGCTCCACATGTGCAGGGCGCTGCAGTCTCTGCGCGTTATTCAAAAAGTTCTTTGGTGTGGGCCTTTCTTGAGACGAGTGCATCAGATCGCACCGCTGCTATTTGCAACATATGTCTCAAGCGTATCTCACGTGGCCAAAACATCTCCCGCTTGGGTACCACATGCTTGACCAGACATATGTTGACCTGCCATGCAGTTCGTGGGTAAGCGTATCTAAAAGACCCACACCAAAGAACAAAGAGGATCTCTCCTTGCTCCTCATCAGCTGAGATTTCGTACCCCACTAGACCTCCAGTCCTCTCTGAGACCTGCAGTGAGAGGAATGAAGGTGTAGAATTAGGTGTGTCACAGCCAAGTACTTGTGGGCAATCTGCTTTTGGTACACCGACGTCAGATTGTACCAGGCAAATTTCCCTGCCCCAGCTGCTGCACCGCCAAAAGAAGTTTGCTCCCAGCCATCCACATGCCCAGCGGTTGAATGCTAGCTTGGCAAAATTGCTAGCACTTCAACTGCTGCCTTTTCAGTTGGTAGACTCTGCCCCCTTCCGTGAGTTTGTGGAATGTGCGGTTCCTCAGTGGCAGGTACCCAAACGCCACTTTTTCTCACGGAAGGCGATTCCGGCTCTCTACATGTGGAAGGCAATGTCCATGCCTCGCTGGACAGGGCGGTCAGCGGTAAGGTGCATATTACCGCTGACTCATGGTCCAGCAGGCATGGACAGGGACGTTACCTAAGTTTCACGGCACATTGGGTGACTCTGCTGGCAGCTGGGAAGGATGCAGGACAAGGTGCAGTAGTGTTGGAGGTTGTTCCGTCACCACGCCTCCAAAATGCTGATTGTGACACACCTCTCTCCTCCACCCCCTCCTCTTCTTCTTCCTCCATGGCCTCTTCCTCGGAACCAGCGGTGCTCTGTAGTCGTTCAAGGGGCTACGCAAGTACGCAGGCCAAAAGATGCCATGCGGTGCTTGAGCTGGTGTGCTTGGGGGACAGGAGCCACACTGGGGCAGAGGTTCTGTCAGCTCTGCAGGGGCAGGTTCAGAGGTGGTTGACGCCACGCCAACTTAAGGCAGGAATGGTGGTTTGCAACAATGGCACCAACCTCCTCTCTGCCCTCCGACAGGGACAAATGACCCATGTGCCCTGTTTGGCTCACGTCCTTAACTTGGTGGTGCAGCGGTTCTTGGACAGGTACCCGGGCTTACAGGATGTCCTGAGGCAGGCCAGGAAAGTCTGTGTGCATTTCCGCCGGTCATATAATGCCAGTGCTCGGCTGACGGACCTCCAAAAGGAGTTTAACCTGCCCAAGAACCGCCTAATCTGTGACATGCCCACCAGGTGGAACTCAACGTTGGCCATGCTGCAGCGGCTGCACACGCAGCAGAGGGCCATCAATGAGTACCTGTGCGACTATGGCACCAGGACAGGGTCAGGGGAGCTTGGTTTTTTTCCCCACGCCAGTGGGCCATGATCAGGGATGCATGCACTGTCCTGTCACCATTCGAGGAGGCCACGAGGATGGTGAGCAGTGACAGTGCATGCATCAGTGACACTGTCCCCCTTGTCCACCTGTTGGAGCACACGCTGCATGGAATAATGGACAGGGCACTTGAGGCAGAACAGAGGCAGGAAGAGGAGGACTTCCTTAGCTCTCAAGGCCCCCTTTATCCAGACAGTGTTCCTGCGTGCCCGCCGATCACACAGGAAGAGGACGAGAAGGAGGAGGAGGAGGAGGAAGATTGTGTCAGTATGGAGGTGGAGCCTGGCACTCAGCATCAGCAGCAGTCTTTAAGGGATCAGTCCCAAGAAACACATGGACTTGTACGTGGCTGGGAGGAGGTGGCTGCGGACGTTGTCGTCCTTAGTGACCCAGAGGACTCCGGACCGAATGCCTCAGCAAACCTACGCTGCATACGTTCTGTTCAGAGTACTGTTCAGAGTATATAGGGCCTTTCCTTATTTTAATTTGGGTGCGGGGTTCCCCTTAATATCCATACAAGACCCAAAGGGCCTGCAGCAGGGCTCGTTCCTGCGTTCCAACTAGAGTGTCTGTGAGGGGTTGCAGTGTTGTGGCACCAGCACCAGTGCCTAAGGCCCAATTTTTCTGCCCCTGTCTAACAGGGGCGTGTAATTACAATTTTTGATGCAATACTTTGCAGCAGGGCTCGTTCCTGCGTTCCAACTAGAGTGTCTGTGAGGGGTTGCAGTGTTGTGGCACCAGCACCAGTGCCTAAGGCCCAATTTTTCTGCCCCTGTCTAACAGGGGCGTGTAATTACAATTTTTGATGCAATACTTTGCAGCAGGGCTCGTTCCTGCGTTCCAACTAGAGTGTCTGTGAGGGGTTGCAGTGTTGTGGCACCAGCACCAGTGCCTAAGGCCTAATTTTTCAGCTCCTGTTCAACAGGGGCATGTAATTACAATTCTTGATCTAATATTTCACAGCAGGGCCCTGTGAGGGCTTACAGTGTTGTGGCCACAGCAACACCTAAGGCTCAAATTTCTGCTGAGTATATAGGGCAGGACCCTACTTTCAAACATCTAACTTACAAACGACTCCTACTTGCAAACGGAAGGAGACAACAGGAAGTGAGATGAAATCTACCCCTAGGAAGGGAAATTCTCTCCTGTAAGAGTTAATATGGGAAAACAATTTCTCCTTTCCACTGATGCTTTCCAATCCTTGTTCCACAAAAAACCCAAATTTTCAAAAAACATTTTTCATTGGGACAAAAAGTGAGGTGAAATCTTCTGAAGAGGAGGAAAGACAGCAAAACAAATGTCACAGGGGTGATAACCCTTCCCTATGTTTTCCAAAAAGCTTAAAAAAGATTTTTTGGCTGGAGCTAAACGCGTTAAAAATGTACCCGTTCAAAATTACAAAGAGATTCTACTTAACAACAAACCTACAGTTCCTGTCTTGTTTGCACCGCCTGTATACTGCTGTTCAGAGTATATAGGGCCTTTCCTTATTTTAATTTGGGTGCGGGGTTCCCCTTAATATCCATACAAGACCCAAAGGGCCTGGTAATGGACTGGGGGGTACCCATGCCGTTTGTCTCACTGATTTTCATCCATATTGCCATGACCCGACATGACATTAAACCCGCAAGCAGTTTTAAATGAGATTTTTTCCTTTAAAAATGACATTTGGTGCAGGGACTGTTCTAAACACGGGAAACACGCGTCACTTTACAGGCATACTATAGACACCCCCCAGGTACGATATTTAAAGGAATATTTCACTTTTTTTTTTTTAACACAGGAACAGAAACAAAGGCAGCCTTGAGACTTAATGGACTCTGGAGACCAACTCTGTGGGTTACCGTTCTTTCTGGTCATATCGGTCAGGCGCTTGACCAGAGACGAGAAGTTAGGAATAAACTTCCAATAATAGTTGGCAAAACCCAGGAAATGCTGCAGAGGACGTAACCCCACGGGTCGAGGCCACTGTAGGACTGCCGAAAGTTTCTCTGGGTCCATCGAAAAACCAGCAGTGGAATTTAACCTGTTCCCGATGGAACTCACACTTCTCCAGTTTACAATAGAGATTGTTCTCTCTTAATTTCTGAAGCAAACGACAGACATCTGTGTGGCGGCTCTCCAGGGACTTGGAAAATATAAGGATATCATCGAGATAAACCACCACACATAACTGCAGCAAATTTCGGAGGACATCATTAATAAATTCCTGGAAAACTGCCGGGGCATTACAAAGGCCAAAAGGCATTACGAGATACTCATAATGGCCTGTTCTGGTATTAAACGCAGTTTTCCACACGTCGCCCTCCTTAATCCTCACGAGATTGTAAGCCCCTCTCAGATCAAGCTTAGTGAAAACCGTTGCTCCCTTGAGGCGATCAGATAACTCTGTAATCAACGGGATTGGGTAGGCATTCTTAATCGTGAAACGATTGAGACCCCTATAATCAATACAAGGTTTCAGTTCACCGCTCCTCTTTTTCATAAAAAAGAAACCAGCACCATCAGGAGACGAGGATTTGCTGATGATACTCAGAGAAAGTGCGTCTGCAACATACTCCTCCATGGCTTTATCCTCCAAGACCGACAAGGGGTAAACCAGGCCACCAGGGGGAGTGGCACCAGGTTGAAGGTCAATTGCGCAATCATATGGCCGGTGTGGAGGCAAACTACCGGCTTGACCTTTGTCAAAGACATCGCTAAAACCATGGTACTCCTCTGGCAGGGAGGAGAGTGAAGAGGTACACAGGACCTTGGCTACCTTCCGGAAGCATGTTTCACTGCATTGTGGTGACCAGGAGAGAACCTCAGCACGGAGCCAATCAAAAGAGGGGTGGTGCCTCTGTAACCAAGGATAACCAATAACCAGCCGAAACTTAGGAGAGGAAATCACTTGGAATTGGATTATCTCATGGTGAAGAGCCCCTACGGCCATGGACAACGGAACCGTCTCATGAGTCACATGGGCAGGCTGTAGAGGTCTCCCGTCAAGAGCCTCAATGGCAAGTGGAGTGTCACGCAGCGGCAGTGGAATCGAGTGCTTTGATACAAAGGCAGCATCAATGAACAGGCCTGCAGCCCCAGAGTCGAATAGAGCCTGTATCTCGACAGACGACTTAGCCCAAGAAAGGGTGACCAAAACCAGGGGCTTATCCTTCTGGATAACTGGGGACAAAACAACGCCACCTAAGGTCTGTCCATGACAGGACCTCAAGGTTCGGTCGTGCCCTGGAGAGGGTAGGACAAGACTTCAAAAAGTGACCTGCCTGGCCACAATAAAGGCTCAATCTCTTCCTACTCCTAAAGGCTCTCTCATCCTCAGAGAGACGCGTGAAGCCCAAGTGCATGGGTTCATCTTCACTGACCGACTCGGTACCAGGAGCAAGGCTCAGAGGCAAACGTACAGGAGGCTTTCGCAAGCGCTCCTTAAAAGAAAGTCTTTCTCTGAGTCTGGAGTCAATGAGGATGGCAAACAAGATCAAGCTCTCCAGCTCAGTGGGTATATCTCGGGCTGCTATCTCATCCTTGATGGAATCTGAGAGACCATGAGAAAAAGCATCCAAGAGGGCCTCATTGTTCCAAGCAACCTCTGCTGCCAGAGTACGGAACTCAATGGCGTAGTCGGTAACAGTTCTCGTACTCTGTTTTATAGACATGAGGTACTTGACAGCAGAAGCGGAACGTCAAATACCCTTTTAAAGGAGGCCACAAACTCAGGGTAACTCAAGACAACAGGTTTTTGCGTCTCCCATAGAGTGTTAGCCCAGGCCAAGGCTCTCTCAGAAAGCAAAGATATCACGAACCCTGCTTCTGTCCGTGGGAAATGCCTGGGGCAGCATCTCAAAGTATATCTCAGCTTGGTTGAAAAACCCTCTGCATTGAACTGGATCGCCCCAAAATCGCTGGGGAAGTGGGGCGGAACCAGACATACCTCTTATAGAGGTAATACTCAAGGCGGGTGCCTGCACAGAGACTGGCGCAGTAGCAGGGGCAGCCTGCAACTCAGGTTGTACCGGAGCCAGGGCCGGTGCTACCACTAGGCAAACTAGGCAGCCGCCTAGAGCGCACTGCCGCCTAGGGCGCCCGGCCGCTGTTTTCCCTAGTCCCTGTCTCCCACCGGTCTCTGCGTTATGTAAGTGTTCGGTGCGGGTGCGGGTGCGGTGCTGTATAATGCAGGGGATGCCGCCCGGCGCCTCTGCAGTATGTTACATGTACCCAGGCAGGCGCTCCGTCCTACTGTAGTATCATTAGAGGCGCAGCGCAGCACTGGGGGACACGTACGGACGGAACGGAAGTAAACACATCCCCTGCTGCTGCGCGCCTCTATGATTATATCAGTGACCTGTTCGTGTGGTCTCTTCCAGTACTGCCAGCTCTGCCCATACATGATTCAGTGACTGAGTCGTATCCCGAGTCTAGTCATGTGACCCTTAGCCCCGCCCCCGTGTCACGGTCATTTGCAGAGGCCAGCTCTCCCCCCCGGTGTTCTATTGCCTGTCCTGTTACAGCGGCAGTGTCACTGCACGTGCAGACATGTTATAGCAGATTAGAGTAGTCAGTACCTGGTGAGTGGTGACAGCTGGAGGCATCGAGGCAGGGATTGTGCTGGACAGAGTCGTCGGATGCAGTCTGCAGAGCAGAACCCCAGTGAGTGAACTTGAAGTGCACTGTATATAGTGTTTATAAACTGATCTGTCCTCAGACTCCTCACATATGTCATGTCATGATCGTCCCAAGCACATGGCCTGGATGTAAGGGTCCCTCTCCTCCTCCTCCCCCCACTCCCCCTCCTCCTCTCCCTCCCCTCCCCCTCCTCCTCTCCCTCCCCTTCCCCTCTCCCTCCCCTCCCCCTCCTCCTCTCCCTCCCCTCCTCCTCCTCCTCTCCCTCCCCTCCTCCTCCTCTCCCTCCCCTCCTCCTCCTCTCCCTCCCCTCCTCCTCCTCTCCCTCCCCCTCCTCCTCCTCTCCCTCCCCTCCCCCCACTCCCCCTCCTCCTCTCCCTCCCCTCCTCCCCCTCTCCCTCCCCCTCCTCCTCTCCCCACTCCCCCTCCTCCTCCCCTCCCTCCCCTCCTCCTCCCCTCCCTCCCCTCCTCCACTCCCTCCCCTCCTCCTCTCCCCACTCCCCCTCCTCCTCCCTTCTGTCCCTCTCCTCCTCCCCCCTCTCCCTCCCTCCTCTCCCCCCATCCTCCTCTCCTGTCCGCCTCCTCCCCCCTCTCTTCCTCCTCCTCCTCCCCCCTCTCCTCCCCCCACCCTCTCCTCTCTCCCCCCTCTCCTCCTCCCCCCCTCCTCCTCCTCCCTCTCCTCCTCCCCCCTCTTCCCCCTCCTCCTCCTCCCCACTCCTCCTCCTCCCCACTCCTTCTCCCCCCACTCCTCCTCCCTCTCCTTCTCCCCCCACTCCTCCTCCCTCTCCCCCCACTCCTCCTCCCTCTCCCCACCCCTCTTCCCCCCACTCCTCATCCCTCTCCCCACTCCTCCTCCCTCTCCCCACCCCTCTTCCTCCTCCTCCTCCTCCCCCCACTCCTTCTCCCTCTCCCCACCCCTCTTCCCCCTCCTCCCCCCTCTTCCCCCTCCCTCTTCTCCCCCTCCTCCATTCCTCCCCTCCTTCTCCTCCTCCCCTTCCTCCCTCCTCCCCCCTCTGTCGCCTGTCTTCCCCCCTCTCCTCCTCCCCCCCTCTCCTCCCCCCCTCCTCCTCCTCCCCCCCCTCCTCCTCCTCCCCCCTCCTCCTCCTCCCCACTCCTCCTCCCCCCCCTCCTCCTCCCCACTCCTTCTCCCCCCACTCCTCCTCCCTCTCCCCACCCCTCACTCCTCCTCCCTCTCCCCACCCCTCTTCCCCCCACTCCTCCTCCCTCTCCCCACCCCTCTTCCCCCACCCCTCCTCCCCCCACTCCTCCTCCCTCTCCCCACCCCTCTTCCCCCTCCTCCCCCCTCTTCCCCCTCCTCCCCCCTCTCCTCCTCTTCCCCCTCCCTCTTCTCCCCCTCCTCCATTCCTCCCCTCCTTCTCTTCCTCCCCTCCTCCTCCTCCCCTTCCTCCCTCCTCCCCCCTCTGTCGCCTGTCTTCCCCCCTCTCCTCCTCCCCCCTGTTCGCAACTATCCCTCCCCTCCACTCCTGAGACAGCAGCCACCAGCCATAGCTTCCTTGGGGACAGCAGCAACTGCCAGCCATAGCCGCTGCAGGACAAAGGGGGTGGGGTTGGAGGTAGAGCCGGGGAGGCGGGGAGGCAGGGGGGGGGCGGCAAAATGAGGTTTCGCCTAGGGTGTCAAAAATTCTTGCACCAGCCCTGACCGGAGCAGCCACAGTGGGGAATTCCAGGTGAGTCGTGCAACTCAGAAGCGTTTGTAACGCTATGGCAAACTGATCCATGCGATGATCTTGCTCATCCAATCTGGAAAAAATATTATCAACAAGTGGATTGACTGTATCTTCTGAATTTGTGGCCTTCGCCTACTGTCAGAAACCATGAACCAGACCGAAACAGAAGTACAGTAAAATCACACTTGTTTATTAATTAAAAAAAAAAAGGTAAATAGAGTAAGCATAGTCAAAGCATAGCCAGAGTCCAGTACCTGGATCGGGTAGTCAGCCAAGCCAGAGTTCAGTAACCAGATCGGGTAATCAGCCAAGCCAGAGTTCAGTAACCAGATCAGGTAATCAGCCAGGCCAGAAGTCAGGGATCTAAGTAGAGGAAGAGCAAGCAGGATAAGGAGCCAAAAGGGATGTCAGCAAAGCCAGTCTTTAAACAGGAACGCAGGAGATGGTTTCTTGTGATGTGACAAGGCGAAGGCAGGAATGAAGTGAGCTGGAGATCTTTAAGTAGGCCGGACTGATGAGCAGATCCACAACAGCTGGTTAACTGTGGAGAGAGATGAGAGCTGGCAATTAGAAAACAGCTGAGTGGCCAGCTCAGAGAAGGCAGGGCTGAGCCAGACCTGACAGGAGGTATGTCTATGTATAAAGAGGCGTTTGAAACAGAATAATATTTTTTTATTGGGAAGCATACCCCCCAAAAAGCCGCTGGTGAACTTATCCCCTTTTCTCCATTTAGAACACTCCAGGCACATAGTGTTTTCTTAAATTTTCCACTGGCTCAAAGGAATAGTCTATGACTGACTTTTTTTGTTTTATTAGAAGATAGAACTTGGATGGGGATGAGGGGAGCATAGGATACCCCAAAACTAAAGAACTTGACAACTTGAGGAGGAATCTCTGTACTGATGGTTACTAGTACTCCTTACAGAGATAACAGCTACACACAGTCACTGACTTTCCAGCACTGAGGTAATATACTAACACAGCCACAGGATCGGGCTCTTCTAAGTGAGGGAGATGCAGACTCACAACACCATCGGACAAGTAGACTCTTCCCATCAACTTCCTCCTGGCTCTCTCCAGTGAACTCCTCCAGACCTAACTTGATTCTAGGACTTCTAGCTTAAGAATAAGCCGACATCTAAGCTTATTTGGGACCTTCATGTCTTCCTGATGACACCTTTCTAGTGTTCTGCCCCAGGGAAGAAGCCCCCAGCACAGGGGTCTTCTCCAGCAGGGCTGGACCCAGGAACTCCCTCCTGCTGCCTCAGGTCTCTGACTATTTAAAGGCTCCCCATCCACCTGCTGGGCACTCCTCCCTAGGGATTGGCTGGAGTTCCATAAATATTCAAGCTGCCCACTGTGTTCTCCCTCCCACTCTAAGTCTAGAATTCTCTAGAATACAGGGGAAAGTAATCAGAGCAGCAGCCTGTGAGATGCTGAGCAGTCCTAAATAATCAACCCCAGTTCCATTGATTACAGAGGAGCTAGCTACTAAATGCACCTAACAACCTACACTACACTAGGAGAGTGCTACTATACATGTGCTATGTGCAGTGTAACTGTTTTACGATGTTGCTTTTTATAGCCTTCCTTTTTTGCTGGTGTTGGCACCTGTAGATGCCTATAAATGCAATAAAACATATTTTCCATATAATGTGTTAATGTTCTGGGTTTTATTTTTTTTGTTTTTTTGCTATCTAAAATAACAGAGGCATGAGTTATGGTGGCTCTTCCTGCCTGTTGTAAATTGCGTCCTTTTGTTAGCCACAGTGCGGCATGTCCTGGTGAGTTTTTTTTTCACCAGTATTAGGCAGACTTAATTGCAAAATTGACCAACAAAACGAAGAATAATACCAACTAAAGGGTTTTCTGAAGAAGTCCACGCTGGAAATGCTGTGACTTGTACTAATCATTGCTGAAGCCTGAATTCAATCAATATACCGTATTTATCGGCATATAACACGCACTTTTTTCCCCTGAAAATCAGGGGAAAATCGTGGGTGCGTGTTATAGGCCGATCCCCGCCGATTTCTGTGTCATCGGAGCGATCGCGGCAATTGCCGCGGTCGCCGCCGACATACACAGCCGTGGGTACATTCAAAAATGGCGCCGAGACTGCAGGGAGCCGAGATACACATACTCGAGTGTTCTCGGCTTTTTCCGGCGCCGCCGTCACTCCCAGTCCCGCCCCTGGACCTGTGTTATGTCCATCATAGGGCGGGACTGGGCGTGACTGTCAGCGGCGCCGAAAAAAGCCGAGAACACTCGGGTATGTGTATCTCTGCTCTTGTCGGATCCGAGATACACATACCCGAGTGTTCTCGGCTTTTTTCGGCGCCGCTGACAGTCACGCCCAGTCCCGCCCTATGATGGACATAACACAGGTCCAGGGGCGGGACTGGGCGTGACGGCGGCGCCGGAAAAAGCCGAGAACACTCGTGTATGTGTATCTCGGCTCCCTGCAGTCTCGGCGCCATTTTTTGAATCTACACTGAGTGCACAAAGCTGCACTGACATGGCTGGACTGGGGCAGACCTGCACGAACGAAGCTGCACTGGGGCAAGGCTGCATTGGGGCAAGGCTGCACTGGGGCAAAGCTGCACTGAGGCAAGGCTGCACTGACAAGGCTGCACTGGGGCAAAGCTGCACTGACAAGGCTGCACTGACAAAGCTGCACTGATGAGACTGCACTGGGGCAAGGCTGCACTGACACTGAAAAAGCGACAGATAAGGCTGCATTGATGGGCATTGTAATGTAAGTTTTTTTTTCCTTAAACTTCCCTCCTAAAAATGTTTTTTCCTTAAAATTCTCTCCTAAACTTGGGGTGCGTGTTATACGCCGGCGCGTGTTATACGCCGATAAATACGGTATGTACTGTTGCAGCTGACTCTATATTATTCTTCTTGGAATAGTTTAGAGGGAAACTGCACATGTTTCCATAATCCACATTTCCTATTACTTCTCATAGAAAGGCAATACTGCCATCTGCTGGCTTATATTTTCCTTTAATGAAAAACATTTTTTTTGTTAAATAAAAGATAATTAGCAAAAATAAATAAATGCAACAAACATTGTTAACTATTTTACAAAACACTGCTTACTAAATTATATTTAATTAAAAATCGGCAATTTAGGGTCAATGGGTTCTGGCAGAATATTTTTATTTTCTAAAATCCCTGTAAAATACATTTTAAGCGTAGAAAAGTGCCATTGTATAATATGCTGGTATTATGTCCATTATGTATTGTTATAGGATAGATGCACCTGTACCAGTATTGCCAACCTCCTGCAGAATTTTTTACTGAAAAAACAGAGAAAATCTGCACATTTTTTACTGACAACTTGAAAAATGACTCCTATTAAAGCGGTTGTATCCGACCGCGCAATTGTCAGTTAAAGCGACGCAGTGCCGAATCGCAAAAAGTGCTCTGGTCTTTAGCCAGCCAAATCCTCCGGGGTTGAAGTGGTTAATCTGCTAGTTATGATATTGGGCATACATCCCAACTTTTTGAGATGAGAACGAGGGACACCTATTAGCAAATGATGTAGGCATAGGACACACCACGCTCCCTTAAAGGAGAATTATAACGAAAAATTTTTGTTAAATCCACACGTGCTTTTTATTACCACTACTGTTCCTTTATATTGGCTTTTGACATTTTATTATATCTTTTCATGTGACAACACTGAAGAAATGACACTTTGCTACAATGTAAATTAGTGAGTGTACAGCTTGCATAACAGTGTAAATTTGATGTCTCCTCAAAATAACGCACAACCAATAATGTCTAAACCAATGGCAACAAAAGTGAATACACCCCTAAGTGAAAATGTCCAAATTGGGCCCAATTAGCTATTTACCCTCCCAGATGTTGTGTGACTCGTTAGTGTTACAAGGTCTCAGGTGTGAATGGGGAGCAGGTGTGGTAAATTTGGTTTTATCGCTCTCACACTCTCATAATGGTCTCTGGAAGTTCAACATGGCACCTCATAGCAAAGAACTCTCTGAGGACCTGAAAAAAAGAATTGTTGCCCTACATAAAGATGGGATTGGCTATAAAGAAGATTGCCAAGACCCTGAAACTGAGCTGCAGCACATACAGCGATTTAACAGGACAGGTTCCACTCAGAACAGGCCTCGCCATGGTCGACCAAAGGAGTTGAGTGCACATGCTCAGCGTCATATCCAGAGGTTGTCTTTGAGAAATAGACGTATGAGTGCTGCCAGCATTGCTGCAGAGGTTGAAGGGGTGGGGGGTCAGCCTGTCAGTGCTCAGACCATATGCCGCACACTCCATGAAATTGGTTTGCATGGCTGTCGCCCCAGAAGGAAGCCTCTTCTAAAGATGTAGCACAAGAAAGCCCGAAAACAGTTAGCTGAAGACAAGCAGAAGTAGGACATCGATTACTGGAACCATGTCCTGTGCTTTGATGAGACCAAGATAAACTTATTTGGTACAGATGGTGTCAAGCGTGTGTGGCGGCAACCAGGTTAGGAGTACAAAGACAAGTGTCTCTTGCCTATAGTCAAGCATGGTGGTGGGAGCGTCATGGTCTGGGGCTGCACTGGGGAGCTACAGTTCATTGAGGGAACAATGAATGCCTAGATGTGCTGTGACATACTGAAGCAGAGCATGATCCCCTCCCTTCGGAGACTGGGCTGCAGAGCAGTATTCCAACATGATAACGACCCCAAACACACCTCCAAAATGACCACTGCCTTGCTAAAGAAGCTGAGGGTAAAGGTGATGAACTGGCCAAGCATGTCTCCAGACCCAAACCTTATTGAGCATCTGTGGGGCATCCTCAAATGGAAGGCGGAGGAGCGCAAGGTCTCTAACATCCACCAGGTCCGTAATGTCATCATGGAGGAGTGGAAGAGGACTCCAGTGGCAACCTGCGAAGCTCTGGTGAACTCCATGCCCAAGAGGGTTAAGGCAGTGCTGGAAAATAATGGTGGCCACACAAAATATTGACACTTTGGGCCCAATTTAATCAATTTCACTTAGGGGTGTACTCACTTTTGTTGCCAGAGGTTTAGACATTAATGGCTGTGTGTTGAATTATTTTGAGGGGACAGCAAATTTACACTGTTATACAAGCTGTACACTCACTACTTTACATTTTAGCAAAGTGTCATTTCTTCAGTGTTATCACATTAAAGGATATAATAAAATATTTACAAAAATGTGAGGGGTGTACTCACTTTTGTGAGATACTATAGAAATTGTATGAAAGGTTTAGCACTGGGAAACACTTTTTGATAGATAAGTAGTGCATTGTATATACATCAGACCAAAATGAGGGACAGATGAGGAGGAAAGAGGGACAGAGGGACTTTGTTCCAAACCAGGGACAGTTGGGAGCTATGGTGTTTGGGTCTCTGCAATTGGAACGGGAGGGGAATTTCTTTTCTGACTCTTCCATGTCTCATTTCAGCTCAACAGTTGGTGAGACCTGCTTAGAGTTTCATGTACTAGCCGCAGATGATACATATAAAATTGTCATATGTATTATTTCACATTTAACCAAATAATTAATTAGAAACACAATATAATTTAAAGTGATACTAAGTGATATCCTCATTCTGCAAAAAAAAAAAAAATCCATAAACCTTCACTACCTAATGTCACTACCTGTAATAGATTTTTCATGAAATTGTTTTATATCTATTTATTTGGAACAAGCGGTGCATGTTAGTTGTGGTCACTAAGAAAACTGCTTACTAACTGCTCCTATTATTTTGACTTTTAGTGACTGAAGTCAATGCAAGTGGTAATGCAGTGGTTCTCAACTCCAGTCCTCGGGACCCACCAACAGGCCAGATTTTAAGTATTACCTTGGGGAGTTGCAGACTAGAATACTGCAATCACTGAGCAGCAAGTGATATCACCTGTGATGTATTTCAGCTATCTTGCAAACCTGGCCTGTTGGTGGGTCCTGAGGACTGGAGTTGAGAACCACTGTGGTAATGGGTAGTTGATCATCTCAAAAGGACAGTGCCAAGCTTTATTAACCACTTGACCTCCGGAAGGTTTACCCCCCATCATGACCAGGCCATTTTTTGCGATACGGCACTGCGATACTTTGCCTGACAATTGCACGGTCATGCCACACTGTACCCAAATAAAATTTATGTCCTTTTTTCCTCATACATAGAGCTTTCTTTTGATGGTATTTGATCACCTCTGTGGTTTTTATTTTTTGCGCTATAAACAAAAACAGACTGACAATGTTGAAAAAAAAAAAAACAATATTTTTTACTTTCTGCTATAATATATATCCAATAAAAAATGTAAACAATCAGATTTCTTCATCGATTTAGGCCAATATGTATTCTGCTACATATTTTTGATTAAAAAAAACAAACAAACAAAAAAACAATAGGCGTATATTGATTGGTATAGTGTCTACGAACTATGGGATATTTTTATGGAACTTGTATTTATTTATTTTTACCAGTAATGGCGGCGATCAGCGACTTATAGCGGGACTGCAATATTGCGGTGGACAGTCGGGTCACTAACTGACACTTTTGACACGTTTTGCAGACCAGTGTCACTAATACAGTCATCAGTGCTAAAAAATATGCACTGTCACTATACTAATGACATTGGTTGGGGAGGGGTTAACATCAGGGCTATCAAAGGGTTGAATGTGTTCCTAGCCTGTGTTTTACTAAACTGTGGGAGGTGCTTGTACTAGGGCAAGGCAGAGATCCATGTTCCTGCTTATCAGGAACACAGGATCAATGTCTTCCCCGCTGACAGAAGGCAAATCTGACTAAACAGAGACTAAAATGTTATATAGTTCAGCTTACCAATCATGAGATGTGGTGGATCCATTTGTTTTTCTCTTGTAGCATTTAGTGTAAGTGCAGGAAAATTTATGTTTTGGCTCATGGTAAAATGAGTTTTTGAATCTGGGTCAAACATTTACTGCAGTTCAGGGCTGGATGACTCATACAGGAAGGACTCTGGTGCCTTCCACTGGCTCTGGAAGGTTTAGAGACCTTTCTGGAAGCTGGAGGATGGAGGCCAGGAGGGTTGCTCTGCATACTTAGCGGAGCTCAGCCAACACCCAGACGGTGGGCCTGGCATGGTGGCTAAGCCATCCCTCCCATCTGTCCCACATTCGCCGGGATCGTCCCGGGATTTACAGGTAATCCCAGTGTCCCGCGAATCCGGGCTGAATCCCGCAGCAGAGCCAAGTGCCAGATCATGTTCCGGCACTTGACTCCATCTGTCAGTGTGCACCGTGCTGCAGCTTTTAAGGCTGAGACTCACTCAATACCCAGCCAGTACAGCTCCCCCACCTATCCCGCCCGCTCAACCCACCACCCAGGTCACCCATCCGCTGTACGAAATGGAAGAGGAGAGAGGCTAGATCTGTTCCACCTCCTCCCCATGTCCCCCTGTCAGAGGCGGCTCTCTAATTAGGCAAATTAGGCGATCGCCTAAGGCCCCACACTCACAGGGCCCTTGCGGCCATCAAATTTTCCTGTTATCAAACACTGATGTTGTCACATCACGAACCATCCCAGTCCGGTGGCAGCAAGTGCAGGGAGCGGGACAGTAGAGGCCTTTAGGTGGCGGCAGCGGCTGGATGACAGCACCTGGCTCCAAGGCATGCGGGCGGCATGTTCATGTGGGACCCGCAGCTGAGCTGCTCCTTCAGCCTGTGCCGCTCACCCGACCTCTCCGCACCTGCCTCCTATTTGGTTCAGCTGCAGTCGGGGCCCGGGGGGTCGCTGAAGCTATCCAGCTGAACTGCCCCATGATTGTGAAGAGGAAGGCGCTCTTATGCTGCCTGTCCGACCGGAGAGAAGGTGAGTGCCCGTGCAGCCTCCCTGTGTGCCTGAATAGGAGGAGCGGTGGGGAGACTGAACATAGTGGAATTGATTTTTCTATATTCCTCCATGCAGCCTCTGAATGTCTGCAGGAAGGAGAGGAGGAGAAGTGATCATCCAGCGGCTGCATGGAGGAATATGGAAAATCAATTGCACTATGGGCAGTCTCCCCACTGCTCCTCCTATCTAACTTTTTCTGTATCCCCGTGCTCTCCGGCCCCTCCTTGTGCTCCCTGGCTCCACCCATCCTGCTCTCCAGCCCCTCCTTGTGCTCCCTGGTTCCGCCCCTCCTGCTCTCCAGCCTCTCCTTGTTCTCCCTGACTCCGCCCCCATTTCACCAGCACCCCAGTGCTCTCCACTCCAATTCTTTCTGCCCCTCTCTCTCAAGCTCCCCCCCCCCAGCGCTCTCCAGCCCCTACCCCTCCTGTGCTCTCCACCTTTCCCAATTCTCTCTGCCCCCCAGGACTCTCTGGCCCCCAGCGCTCTCCAGCCCCTACCCCTCCTGTGCTCTCCACCTTTCCCAATTCTCTCTGCCCCCCAGGACTCTCTGGCCCCCAGCACTCTCCGGGCCCCACCCCCCAGCACTCTCCGGGCCCCACCCCCTAGCACTCCTGAAAACAGTACAAGTAAAAGGCGCAAAAACTAAAACAGTATATATTTTATAAGCATTAATTAGATGCGCTAGATACACAAATGGTTTTATGTACAGAAATGCATCAAGTCCACAATCTAGCTGATTGTTGTAAAGGAAGTTCAAAAATGGGAAAAAGGAAATGCCATTAAAGGAGAGGGGGGAGGAGAGGAAGGGAGGAGAGGAAGGGAGGGGGGTGGGGGTAATCTTCTGACAGGACTGCCATCACAGGGGAGCAGAGACCATGTTCCCAGAAGGCTGAAAAGACAAAGCCTCGTGTTGAGAACTACACTCCACTGCAGTCGGCTGATACCATTCCGCGGTGTTCGAGGAAGACCACAGGAGCCTAGGACAGATTGTGACTACACCGAGGACAGCCCTATTTGGGATAATATTTTATGCCTGCTTTTAACTTTGAAAATGTGAGTGCATTGCGAATATTTTAGTGCACATTAAAATTGTTTTAAAATCCGCACCCAGAGGCGCCTCCTCTCCCTTTTTTTGTCTTTTCCCCTAGCACTCCCCCTAGCCCCCAGTACTCTCCGTCCCCCACTCCCCAACAGACTCCAGCTCCTCCCTGCTCTTTGCCCCCAGTGCTCTCACAGACAGGGACATGGGGCACAGGAGGGGCTGCAGACAGGGACAGGGCTAGGGATCTCTCTCCACCCCTTTCCCTCACCCCGCTCTTTGTCACCTCCCCCTCTCTCCACCCCCTTACTCCCTCTCTCCCCCCTTCCTCTCTCTCTTACCCCCTCTGCCCCCTCCCTCTCCCCCCTCACTCCCTCTCTCCCCCTTTCTCTCTCCACCTCCCCCCTCTCTCTCTCCCTCCCTCCCCCTCTCTCTCCCTCCCCCTCTCTCTCTCTCTCTCTCTCTCTCTCTCTCTCTCTCACCACACTCCTTCTCTCTCTTACCCCTTCCCATCACTCCCTCCCTCTCCTCCCTCTCTCTCTCGTCCCCCTCTCACCTCTCCTCCCTGTCTCTCTCCCCCCTCCTCTCCTCTCCTCCCTCCTCCCCTCTTGCTCACCCTTTTTCTCTCACCCTTTTGTGCACCCTTTCTCTACCCCTTTCCCTCTCCCCCTCTCGCTCACCTTCTCTCACCCCTGTCGCTCACCCTCTTTCACTCACCCTCTCTCTCTCACCCACTCTCCCTCCCCCCTCTCTCTCTCTCTCCCTCCCCCTCTCTCTCTCCCTCTAACGCTCACGATCTCTTGCTCCCCCTCTCGCTCCCCCTCCCCTCTCTTTGCCCCTTTTTCTCTCTCTCACTCCCTCCCTCTCTCTCCCGCTCGTTCTCTCTCTCCCCCCTCTTTCTTTCTCCCCCCTCTCTCTCCCCCCCCTCTCTCTCCCCCCTCTCTCTCTCCCTCCCCCCTCCCTCCCTCTCTCCCTCCCCCCTCCCTCTCCCTGCCTCTCTCTCTCCCTCCCTTTCCCTCCCCATCTCTCTCTCCCTCCCCTCCTCTCTACCTCTCTCCCCATCTCTCTCCCCCCCCCCGCGCTGTGCTGGAATCCCCCCATTCTACTTCCTCTGGGGATGTGGAATGACTCAGTGACATCCCCTCCCCATTCTCCCAAAACACGGGAAATTCTTAGAGGGGTTGCCACCTTGCTGAGTCCCAGATGTTTTATTAGCTGCATATGTCTAATGGGTGAGGAGGGTGCCCTGGAAGTGGTGCTGATGAACTGTGTGCTAGATCCGTGCATCTTTTTGCAGCCATTTTTATTGCTTGAATTTTTTTTCCATTATGGGCGTGATTGAGCCTCATGTGTAAGTTTCGCCTAAGGCCCCACAAAGCCTAGAGCCGCCTCTGCCCCCTGTGTCCACCCATAACTCCCGGCATGCAGCCAATCCTGTGGCTATGAAGAGGTTGTGTGGGTGGGAATTTTGAAGCAATGCATACTTTGTCACTGCCTGAGCCTCTGGAGACCAGCCAGCCTCGGGTGAGTGAACTCTGCCCTTTCTCTTTTCATTCCTCCTCCCGTGTACCATAGTGATCCTTTCTGCCTTCCATTTGCCATAGTGATCCTTCCTTCTTTCCTTCCATGTGCCCTAGTGATCCTTGCTGCCTTACATGTGCAACAATGACCCTTCCTTTCTGCCTTCCATGTGCCTTAGTGAGCCTTCCACCCCGTACATTTCCTGGGGCACTCTCTCCTATATTTTTCTCTGATTATTTGGGATGAGGTGTGGGTTACAACTTCTTTATTGTTGGGTAGTTCCTATATTTTCTCTTCCTCCCTTCCATGTGCCATAGTGATCCTTCCTGCCTTCCATGTACCAAAGTGATCCCTCCTGCCCTTCCATGGGACATAATGATCCTTCCTTCCTGCCTTTCATGTGCCACAGTGATCCTTCCTGCCTTCCGTGTGTCATAGTGATCCTTCCTTCCTGCCTTCCATGCGCCTTAGTGATCCTTATGCTTTCCATGTACCATAGTGATCATTTGTGCCTTCCTTGTGCCATAGTAATCATTCCTGCCTTCCATGTACCATAGTGATCCTTCCTGCCCTCCATGTGCCATAGTGATCCTTGCTGCCTCCCATGTGCCATAGTGATCCTTCCTGGCTTCCACATAACATAGTGATCCTTCCAGCCTTCTATGTGCCATAATGATCCCTCTTGTCACGCACGTGCCATAGTGACCCTTGCTGCCTTCCATGGGCCATAGTGATTCTTGCTGCCTTCCATGTACCAAAGAGATCCTTCTGCTACGCATGTCCATAGTGATCCTTTCTGTCATCCATGTTCTATAGTGATCCTTCCTGCCATCCATGTGCCATAGTGATCCTTGCTGCCTCCCATGTGCCATAGTGAGCCTTCCTGCCTTTTATGTACCAAAGTGTTCCTTCCTGCCTTCCATGTGCTATAGTGATCCTTCCTGCCACCCATGTGCCATAGTGATCCTTGCTGCCTTCCATATACCCCAGTGATCCTTCCTTCCATGTGCCATAGTGATTCTTCTTGCCTTCCATGTACCAACATGATCCTTGCCACCTTCCTTGTGCTATAGTGTTCCTTCCTGCTATCCATGTGCCATAGTGATCCTTCCTTCTTTCCTTCCATGTGCCCTAGTGATCCTTGCCTTACATGTGCAACAGTGACCCTTCCTTCCTGCCTTCCATGTGCCTTAGTGAGCCTTCAACCCGTACAATCCCTGGGGCACTCTCTCCTATATTTTTCTCTGATTATTTGGGATGAGGTGTGGGTTACAACTTCTTTATTGTTAGGTAGTTCCTATATTTTCTCTTCCTCCCTTCCATGTGCCATAGTGATCCTTCCTGCCTTCCATGTACCAAAGTGATCCCTCCTGCCCTTCCATGGGTCATAATGATCCTTCCTTTCTACCTTTCGTGTGCCACAGTGATCCTTCCTGCCTTCCGTGTGTCATAGTGATCCTTCCTTCCTGCCTTCCATGCGCCTTAGTGATCCTTATGCTTTCCATGTACCATAGTGATCCTTTGTACCTTCCTTGTGCCATAGTAATCATTCCTGCCTTCCATGTACCATAGTGATCCTTCCTGCCCTCCATGTGCCATAGTGATCCTTGCTGCCTCCCATGTGCCATAGTGATCCTTCCTGGCTTCCACATAACATAGTGATCCTTCCAGCCTTCTATGTGCCATAATGATCCTTCTTGTCACGCACGTGCCATAGTGACCCTTGCTGCCTTCCATGGGCCATAGTGATTCTTGCTGCCTTCCGTGTACCAAAGAGATCCTTCTGCTATGCATGTCCATAGTGATCCTTTCTGTCATCCATGTTCTATAGTGATCCTTCCTGCCATCCATGTGCCATAGTGATCCTTGCTGCCTCCCATGTGCCATAGTGAGCCTTCCTGCCTTTTATGTACCAAAGTGTTCCTTCCTGCCTTCCATGTGCTATAGTGATCCTTCCTGCCACCCATGTGCCATAGTGATCCTTGCTGCCTTCCATATACCCCAGTGATCCTTCCTTCCATGTGCCATAGTGATTCTTCTTGCCTTCCATGTACCAACATGATCCTTGCCGCCTTCCTTGTGCTATAGTGTTCCTTCCTGCTATCCATGTGCCATAGTGATCCTTCCTTCTTTCCTTCCATGTGCCCTAGTGATCCTTGCCTTACATGTGCAACAGTGACCCTTCCTTCCTGCCTTCCATGTGCCTTAGTGAGCCTTCAACCCGTACAATCCCTGGGGCACTCTCTCCTATATTTTTCTCTGATTATTTGGGATGAGGTGTGGGTTACAACTTCTTTATTGCTAGGTAGTTCCTATATTTTCTCTTCCTCCCTTCCATGTGCCATAGTGATCCTTCCTGCCTTCCATGTACCAAAGTGATCCCTCCTGCCCTTCCATGGGTCATAATGATCCTTCCTTCCTGCCTTTCATGTGCCACAGTGATCCTTCCTGCCTTCCGTGTGTCATAGTGATCCTTCCTTCCTGCCTTCCATGCGCCTTAGTGATCCTTATGCTTTCCATGTACCATAGTGATCCTTTGTGCCTTCCATGTGCCATAGTAATCATTCCTGCCTTCCATGTACCATAGTGATCCTTCCTGCTTTCCATGTGCCATAGTGATCCTTGCTGCCTTCCATGTGCCATAGTGATCCTTCCTGCCTTCCACATAACATAGTGATCCTTCCAGCCTTCTATGTGCCTTAGTGATCCTTCTTGTCACGCACGTGCCATAGTGACCCTTGCTGCCTTCCATGGGCCATAGTGATTCTTGCTGCCTTCCATGTACCAAAGAGATCCTTCTGCTACGCATGTCCATAGTGATCCTTTCTGTCATCCATGTTCTATAGTGAGCCTTCCTGCCATCCATGTGCTATAGTGATTCCTGCTGCCTCCCATGTGCCATAGTGATCCCTGCTGCCTCCCATGTGCCATAATGAGCCTTCCTGCCTTTTATGTACCAAAGTTATCCTTCCTGCCTTCCATGTGCTATAGTGATCCTTCCTGCCATCCATGTGCCATAGTGATCCTTGCTGCCTTCCATATACCCCAGTGATCCTTCCTTCCCTGTGCCATAGTGATTCTTCTTGCCTTCCATGTACCAACATGATCCTTGCCGCCTTCCTTGTGCTATAGTGTTCCTTCCTGCTATCCATGTGCCATAGTCATCCTTACTGCCTTCCATGAACCACAGTAATCCTTCCTGCCTTACATGTACCATAGTGATCCTTCCTGAGTTCCATGTGCCATAGTGATATTTCCTTTCTGCCTTCCATGTGCCACAATGCCACAATGATCCTTCCTGCCCTCCATGTCCCAAAGTAATTCTTCCTGCCTTCCATGTGCCACACTGATCCTTCCTTTCTGCCTTCCATGTTCCTTAGTGATCATTCCTGCCTTTCACATACCATAGTGATCCTTCCTGCCTTCCATGTGCCATAGTGATCATTCTTGTCACTCAAGTGCCATAGTGACCCTTGCTGCCTTCCATGTACCATAGTGATCCTTGCTGCCTTCCATGTACCAAAGTGATCCTTTCTGCCTTCCATGTCCATAGTGATCCTTCCTGCCATCCTTCATGTACCAAAGTGATCCTTCCTGCCTTCTGTGTGCTATAGTGTCCCTTCTCGCCTTCCATGTACCAAAGTGAGCCTTCCTGCCATCCATGTGCCATAGTGATCCCTGCAGCCCTCCATGTGCCATAGTGAGCCTTCCTGCCTTCCATGTACCAAAGTGATCCTTCCTGCCAGCCATGTGCCATAGTGATCCTTGCTGCCTTCCATATACCAAAGTGATTCTTTCTGCCTTCCATGTGCCATAGTGATTCTTCTTGCCTTCCATGTACCAACATGATCCTTGCTGTCTTCCTTGTGCTATAATGTTCCTTCCTGCAATACATGTGCCATAGTGATCCTTGCTGCCCTCCATGAACCACAGTAATCCTTCTTGCCTTCCTTTCTGCCTTCCATGTGCCACAATGATTCTTCCTGCCTTCCATGTCCCAACGTTATCCTTCCTGCCTTTCAAGTGCCACACTGATCCTTCCTTTCTGCATTCCATGTTCCTTAGTGATCATTCCTGCTTTTCACATACCATAGTGATCCTTCCTGCCTTCCATGTGCCATAGTGACCCTTGCTGCCTTCCATGTACCATAGTGATCCTTGCTGTCTTTCATGTACCAAAGTGATCCTTCTTGCCTTCCATGTCCACAGTGATCCTTCCTGCCATCCATGTGCCATAGTGATCCTTGCTGCCTTCCATATACCATAGTGATCCTTCCTGCCTTCTATGTGCCATAGTGATCCTTCTTGTCACTCATGTGCCATAGTGACCCTTGCTGCCTTCCATGTGCCATAGTGATTCTTGCTGCCTTCCATGTCCCAAAGTGATCCTTCTGCTACGCATTTCCATAGTGATCCTTCCTGCCATCCATGTGCCATAGTGATCCCTGCTGCCTCCCATGTGCCACAGTGAGCCCTCCTGCCTTCCATGTACCAAAGTGATCCTTCCTGCCTTCCATGTGCTATAGTGATCCTTCCTGCCATCCATGTGTCATAGTGATCCTTGCTATCTTCCATATACCCCAGTGATCCTTCCTTCCATGTGCCATAGTGAAGACCAACGTGATCCTTGCGGCCTTCCTTGTGCTATAGTGTTCCTTCCTGCTATCCATGTGCCATAGTGATCCTTGCTGCCTTCCATGAACCACAGTAACCCTTCCTGCCTTACATGTACCATAGTGATCCTTCCTGTGTTCCATGTGCCATAGTGATCCTTCCTTTCTGCCTTCCATGTTCCTTAGTGATCCTTCCTGCCTTTCACATAACATAGTGATCCTTCCTGCCTCCCATGTGCCATAGTGATCATTCTTGTCACTCATGTGCCATAGTGACCCTTGCTGCCTTCTATGTACCATAGTGATCCTTGCTGCCTTCCATGTACCAAAGTGAGCCTTCCTGCCTTCCATGTGCCATATTAATCCTTCTTGCCATCCATGTGTAAATCCATGTGTAAATCCATGCCATCCATTTGTAAAAGTCCTGCTGTAAGAGACGTATGTTACTGTCTAGGGTGTAAAGCAGGTTTCTCTGTGCTGCTAGACCAGTTACTGTAGATTCTTCTCCCCTGCACTTCACAAGTCGTATGCCCCTGGCCTCATCTAGACTGATGCAGGGGCCATAGACCAGCATTTGACCTGATGACAGCAAGGGACAGTCTACTGCAGGAGTGTAGAAAAGAGCCGTTTGCTAGGAGAGTGGAGTTTACTATCCCCTAGACCAGTGATGGTGAACCTTGGCACCTCAGATGTTTTAGAACTACATTTTCCATGATGCTCATGCACTCTGCAGTATAGTTGAGCATCACGGGAAATGTAGTTCCAAAACATCTGGGTTGCCAAGGTTCGCCATCAGTGCCCTAGACTAAACAACGACTAAACCTAGTGTACCCAAGAATTGAGGCAGGTCTACACTTTGTGAGGCCTTAGGCAAAACGTATGCCCCGTACACACGAGCGGAAATTCCGCCAGCAAAAGTCCAATGAGAGCTTTTGGTCCGAAAATGCGACTGTGCGTATGCTCCATTGGACTTTTGCTGGCGGAATTCCAGCCTGAGAGCATGTTCTCAATTTTTAGGTCGGAAAAAGTTCCAATTGGAAATTCCAATCGTCTGTACCAATTCCGACGCACAAAATTCCTACGTATGCTCGGAAACAATTCGACGCATGCTCGGAAGCATTGAACTTCATTTTCTCGGCTCGTCGTAGTGTTGTACATCACCGCGTTCTTGATGGTCAAAAGTTCAGCGAACTTTTGTGTGACCGTGTGTATGCAAGCCAAGCTTGAGCAGAATTCCATTAGAAAAACCATCCAAGAATTTTCCAACGGAAATTCCGCTCTTGTGTACGCAGAATTAGACATCAGGCCCCACTCACGCCCATAGTGGGAAAAATAATACAAGCAATACAAATTAACTGTATAAATTGCATATACTAAGAGCCTTAAATCCTCCCCATATATCCAGCAAAGAGACATGCCCCATATATTTAGCAATGTGTAGACAACAAAAAGCCGTGAAATGTTACCTCCCCTTGTATTTATGGGCTACAGAAAAAGCAGGACCATGAACACCCAGGAGTTGGCAACTTTAACCCTTTCCTAACTCTCTGGGCAAACTGCTGACTCATTATACATTGTGTAGCACCATGCTGTTTAGAGAGGGTTGCTAACAAATTTAGTTTGCCAGGTAGTAATTGTCCTGGCTAATTGTTAGGAGATCCACTAACTCCCCCCTAATTCTGGAATTGCTGCACTTTTATCTTCTGTCACTAGGTGGCATTGTGGCTAGTGACATTAGATCGACAAGGACAGATCATGAATGGATGGGGTGTCTCAGCCAACAGGCAGGGGTTTTTGTAGTCCCTTGGCCTACTGGGAGAGCCTATTTATTTGGGTGGAGTCAGGTGATCAGGGTGCTGTGCCACCTGGACGGCTGTCTAGGTGGACGTTTGTTATGTTACCCTGGGCTGCTAGGCCGGAAGCCTGAGGCCTATCCCGGCGACACCTGGCTGCTAGGCTGCCTGAGAGACAAAGACAATTCCATAGCTCAACTTACCAACCAGTCTGCTAACCAACCAAATTAGCCTGTCTAACCCTCTGTTAAAAGCAGGGGTTTAGTTAGCACACATTTGCAAACGCATGTGAAAGCTGCAAGGCCTAGTCAAGGCACCCTGTATTACTTGCAGTCCTAACACTACTAAATTTATAAGTGTCTCCACAGTGGAAGCACATGCATTGAATGGATAGGTGTGAGACAGGTGAGCCTGGAGGCGGCCCAAGCCCCCTTAAAGGGACAGGAGCACACTGGACACCCAGCAAGAGCACAGTGGCAGCAAAGGTGTCCAGTGTGTCCCCGACCCACATTTACGAACAGTAACAAAACACTGGCCACCGCCCACACCCATAACTGGCCTTCACAGTAAGGAGCACATGGAGGGCATATACATGTAAGACAAAGACAATTCCATAGCTCAACTTACCAACCAGTCTGCTGACCAACCAAATTAGCCTGTCTAATCGTCTGTTAAAAGCAGGGGTTTAGTTAGCACACATTTGCAAACGCATGTGAAAGCTGCAAGGCCTCGTCAAGGCACCCTGTATTACTTGCAGTCCTAACACTACTAAATTTATAAGTGTCTCCACAGTGGAAGCACATGCATTGAATGGATAGGTGTGAGACAGGTGAGCCTGGAGGCGGCCCAAGCCCCCTTAAAGGGACAGGAGCACACTGGACACCCAGCAAGAGCACAGTGGCAGCAAAGGTGTCCAGTGTGTCCCCGACCCACATTTACAAACAGTAACAAAACACTGGCCACCGCCCACACCCATAACTGGCCTTCACAGTAAGGAGCACATGGAGGGCATATACATGTAAGACAAAGACAATTCCATAGCTCAACTTACCAACCAGTCTGCTGACCAACCAAATTAGCCTGTCTAACCGTCTGTTAAAAGCAGGGGTTTAGTTAGCACACATTTGCAAACGCATGTGAAAGCTGCAAGGCCTTGTCAAGGCACCCTGTATTACTTGCAGTCCTAACACTACTAAATTTATAAGTGTCTCCACAGTGGAAGCACATGCATTGAATGGATAGGTGTGAGACAGGTGAGCCTGGAGGCGGCCCAAGCCCCCTTAAAGGGACAGGAGCACACTGGACACCCAGCAAGAGCACAGTGGCAGGCTGCCTGAGGCCTATCCAGGAGCAGTAGAAGCAGCGTAGGGTTGGGACTAGAGCAGGGCTGGACTGGGACAAAAATTTAGCCCTGGACTTCATCCAGACCGGCCCACTTTAATTTTGCAAACACACACAAAAACAGTATATAAACTATACACAAATGCGCAAAAAAATAAGTAAAAACATTCCACTGTATGTATAAACAGCTTTTTTTTATTATTTAGAGAAAAAGATGCATTCCAACATTACAGACGCCTTTAGAATGAAATGTGTAAGTTACACTCCGTTCAATGGCAGGTGCCATAAATTAGGAAAACAGTTATAAATAACAACTTATGTTTGAATATAATATTAACAAGAAACAGTTCAAACAATAACTTGTGGGAATCACAAACATAAAAAGACAGGGAAAAATCCACTCTAACATACAATGCGAATTACCAAGGCAGTATAAACGGCTAACCATACAAAAAGGTCCAAAATCACTGTTAGGGCCTATAGAAGAAGCTTAGAAAACAATTCACTTTTCTCTGCAACTTTGTCAGTGATCACTTCAGAGTCAAGAGAGCAGAGGATGTCCTTTTCTGTTGACATCAACATAAAAGCTTCCAGATGCTCTTGTGACAGCTTGGTTCTGAGTCTGCTTTTGATGAACTTGAGTGTTGAAAATGTACGTTCACAAGCAACCTGAGTGATGGACAGGGTGAGTAGGAACTGGTATGCAAGACCTAGGAGGTGGTAGGCATTTGACATTAGATTGAACCTCCTGAGAATCTGGTATCAACACAGCGGGCATTCTTTACATGAGGAACACTTCTTACACTGGATTTCAACCTGCTCATCTTCACTTTCATTCTCCAATGTTTTTACCTTGTATTCATCTAGTGGAGACATTTTTAATCTTTCCCACTGAAGAGTAAAACTGCTTAATTCACACTGTAGATTCTCAGCACTTGCTTCACTGTCAAACTTCGACAGACATTTGCTAAGTTCTTGGAACATCAGTGGTGAAAGAGACGAGGACTTTAACTGAGTGAAGTTTCTTGGGTCCAGAAATGCAAGGTCAGCATAGAGTGTGCCATGACTCAGGAAGCTTCTGTGCAATGTCTCTTTAGCTGTGTCCATTATTTGATTGTGTACTGTGACTTCATAAGCCTTTTCTGGACTTGTGATTGTTTCAGCATGAGCAATCTCTCCAGGCATGGTTTTCTTCTTCCTATTCCCCGTGATGGCAATGTAGACTGAACTTCCAGTTCTATCTCTTTGTCCTGCTCCTACAATTTTTCATTTGCCCACAGAACAAATTTCTCTGCAGCTGCGTTAACTGAGGCAAACTCTCTTGACATATTTTTAAGACTTTCATGTGTTGCCATAACCATTCTATGAGCAGACAGTATATCCATCCCCTGTGTTTGAAGGTATTTGGACAGTGGTAAAGTCTTCTTAAATATTCTGAGGAAGGTTTGGGCCGTCAGTATCATCTCATACTTCAGCAGAGCTTCAACCAATCCTAGTGCTTGAATGCGAGTAGTCGTTTTTAAGGTAATATCTTCTTGTATTGCTGTCAATGCAAGAATGACATCCACATAGAGACAATTGTCTGGATTTGCAAATGATCCAAACACTTTCCTGAGAGCGTAATCCTTGGCCCACCCACCATGATCCAATTAGTGAGAGTCGTCTCTGGTGCTTGTCTTGGCTCTCACTTTCCGACACATTCATCCTTTTATATGACTCACAAAAGAACACTGCAATGTCATTAAGCACTGCAAAAAGTGATCCACATTGAATTACTGTTTGGGTTGTGTCAGCCAAAGCTAGGTTAAGAACATGGGCATAGCACCAAACATGCACATGATTTGGTGAAAATTTGGACATCTGAGTAGAAAAGCCTTTGTAGCGGCCTTGCATGTTAGAGGCACCATCTGTAGCATGTCCAATGCACTTGCTCAAGTCCAAATTGATCTTCTCCGCAAGCTCAAAAACAATATCCACAAAATATTGTCCAGTAGATTCTTTACACTTGACAATGCTAATAAGCCTTTCATGAATGGTGTCTGAAAATTATCGCGAAACAATAGAACACTGGTCTTGTGAGGTGATGTCTTGTGTGGTGTCAATCTGCACAGAGAACATTACAGCATTCTTTATGTCTCTCACAATGGTCTCCCGAATAAGGTGCTGAATAGTGTCAATGACCGAATTAATGGTTCTTGGAGACAGCAACATAACCAGGGAACCTCTGCCTTTTGCCCCAGTCTGATGTAGCTTCTTAGATTTTTCAATGCATTCTTTTAAATGCTCTTTCAGACAGACATCATACTTGCTTAACAGGAGTATAATCTCTAAGAAGTTACCATGATCAATATTGCTGTCATCAAGCATGTATGCAGCCTCATTCTCTGACCTATAGCTAAGTAATCTTTTGCCAATCAATTTTATAACATCAACTACACGCTCCAGTATTTGTCGCCTCTTTCTGATTTGTTCTCTGTGTGAGGACAGCTGACTTCCACTAAATAAATGTTTAACGTCAGATTTTGAGGCATTTAAGAAGTATGCTTCTGCACAGGTTTTGTGTGCCATGCTCTTTTCATGTTCTTCTATGCGCTGATGCACATGTTTCCAGTCTGTCATACCACTTATGAATGGAGATTTGTCAGCTAACTTGGCAAATGCTATGCAGACAGAGCAATGTAATGCATGGCGTTCTTGGCAGTAAGTAAGTCACCGTCTATTAGTGCCATACTTGCACCAGAACACTCTCTGTACCAATGGATTTCTTGATGTTTGTTGCGGATGATAATTAAAAAATATCTTCAAGTTTTCCTGGTGGGGACGACTATAATAATCAATGTTTTCCTCTGTGAATTCACTTTCCTCTGTGTATGCTGCCATTTCTACACTCTCTCCTTGGTTTATATCTCCTCTGTCATCTACTCTCTCATGCGTTATGTCTTCTCCTCTCTCTAATCCTCTGTCTTTTTTCACACCTTCTCTCTCTTGTCTACACTCATGTTCCTGCTCATCTCCTTTATCGTCTTCACATCCATCGCCTGCCTCATGCTCTCTCTCCTCTCCACTCTCCTCTATTGTGGACCCAGCCTGAGAATGGACATATAGTAAGTCACAACTGTAGGCATAATATGTTCCAAAAAGTCCACAAATCTTTATGTTTAAAAAAGAATAAAAAATTATTGTCTGACTTATCACAGCAGTCAGGCCTGCTCTGCTCTCAGCTTTTGCTGACGTTCCAGCAAATAATACATCTAGTTTTACACATTTAGTGGCATCTGCCTCAAGTGCTTGCTTTTTTTTTTTCTCTCAACTTCTCAGCTCCTCCTTTACGTTTAGTTTTGTGTTTTAACATGTTTGTTGTTGCACATCGCACCTAATGGGTTTAGTTAAAGTGTAATACATTATTTAAACATTTCTCTAGAATTTCAAAACTGCTTATATACTTCTGGAGTAAACTTCTATTAATCTTATGTTATTATCTATGGTATTAAGGTTTGAACATGCAAAACAGACACATAAATACCTGTCCTGAATTGGCAAAAGAATTGCAAAATCTAGGACAGGACAACTGATCTGGAATAGATTGTTGCATTGCAGATTTTTGCATCTACATTTTCCAAATACAGCAATGTGCCATTTGTAAAGTTTTCTTGGAAAAGTTTAATAGTGATTTTAACTTTGTGTATTTTATTATTTTGCAGATTGGGAATGGAAATGGTGATGGATATCAGCGCAGATTGGGAAGAGATAGGAATTAGGATGGATATAGATGGGATTAGGGGCTCCTCTGCTAAACAGTGAGTTTAATGATTATTTTGCTGCCAAGAACGTCATGGGCTGTCTAAGTGTAAGGAGCTATAGAGCCGAAGACACTAGTGCGACAAATAAGTCTTGGCATTGGGATTGCAGAGCTGGTGAAGGACTGGGGAAACGACTATTGGATGTGAACATTGTTCCATGGGAGATGGACCAAAACAAGTGTGCCTGGATGTCATAGGTCTCACAGAAGATCTGTTGTTACACAGAGTAATTCTACATTTGTGTCTGATGGGACAGGGTCAGGATCAGTGACTGTCTAATTCCACTCAGTACATACTGCACATTTCGCTGTTACACTCCTGATCTGCTTAAAGGAGAAGTCCAGCCTGAGCTCGTTTGGCTGGGCTTCTCCTGTGGATCACAGGAGTGCAATTCGTTTTACACTCCTGTGACCCATTTTCAGCAGAGAGTGGGCTGTAGTCTGCTCTCTACTAATGTCACAGAAATTAGTCCAGGCACCATGTCATCATGACAATAAAGTCTGGACCTGCCAGGTGCTTGGATTGATACCCGCTTCAGCCTCTTAGAGAGCCACTGAGAGCCTGAGACAGCCACTCCCTGCTCCTCCACAGCTCAGCACTCCAGTGAGCATGGGGGGGGGGCAGAGCAGAGAGCTGCTGATTGACAGGCAGAAGCTCTCTGCTCGGGGAGCTAAGAGAACCGAGCCATCAGCGGTGTTTGATGGCTCGGTTCTCAGTGCAGAGGCGCCGGGGGACAGATGCAGCATCCATCTAGGTAAGTATAAAACAGCAAAATAAAAAAAAAATAAAACATACTTCTCTTTTAATGAATTAAAAATTTGGCTGATGGTTGTTGTCAGTTTATAATACACAGAAATTAGCCTTTTACTCCATGATGCAGGAAGCTCCAAAGAGTGGCAGCAACAGCAATGGTAGCAGTGCCAGCTCCTTCTCCAGCCATACCCCAGCCAATATTAAAGAAGAGAACTGCAACCCAGAGAAGGAGAGGCCTCCAGAAGTGTCCTGTTCACCTATTTCCAGGGAGATATCAGCTCAGTGGTGGATGAGCACTTCAGCAGAGCTCTCAGCCAACCCAGCAATGACTCCCCAAGCAGTGCTGCTGCCAAGAATGCCAGTACTGCCACTGGTCACTGATGAGTTCATGTACTGCCACTGGTCACTGATGAATTCATGTACTGCCACTGGTCACTGATGAATAAATGTACTGCCACTGGTCACTGATGAATTAATGGCTGACCAGTGGTCAGCCATTAATTCATCAGTAACCAGTGGCAGTACATTCATTCATCATCAGTGACCATGACTACCAGTGGCAGTACATTCATTCATCAGTGACCATGACCAGCAGTGGCACTAGTAAATTCATTCATTAGTGACCATGGCCAGCAGTGACACTAGTAAATTCATTCATCAGTGACCATGACCAGCAGTGGCACTAGTAAATTCATTCATCAGTTACCATGACCAGTGGCAGTAAATTAATTCACCAGTGGCATTAAATTATTAATCAGTTACCATGACCAGTGGCATTAAATTATGAATCAGTTACCATGACCAGTGGCATTAAATTATTCATCAGTTACCAAGACCAGTGGCATTAAATTAATCAGTTATCGTGACCAGTGACATTGAATTATTAATCAGTTACCGTGACCACTGACATTAAATTATTCATTAGATACCATGACCAGTGGCATTAAATTATTCATCAGTGACCAGTGGCATTAAATTATTCATCAGTTACCGTGACCAGTGGCATTAAATTATTTATCAGTTACCATGACCAGTGGCATTAAATTATTCATCAATTACCGTGACCAGTGACATTAAATTACAAAACAGTTACCGTGACCAGTGACATTAAATTATTCATCAATTACGTGACATTAAATTACTAATCAGTTACCGTGTCCAGTGGCATTAAATTATCCATCAATTTCCGTGACCAGTGACATTAAATTACTAATCAGTTACCGTGACCAGTGACATTAAATTACTAATCTGTTACCGTGACCAGTGGCATTAAATTATTAATCAATTACCGTGACCAGTGACATTAAATTACTAATCAGTTACCGTGACCAGTGGCATTAAATTATTCATCAGTTACCGTGGCCAGTGGCATTAAATTATTCATCAGTTATCGTGGCCAGTGGCATTAAATTATTCATCAATTACCGTGACCAGTGACATTAAATTATTAATCAGTTACCGTGACCAGTGGCATTAAATTATTCATCAGTTACCATGGCCAGTGGCATTAAATTATTCATCAATTACCGTGACAAGTGACATTAAATTACTAATCAGTTACCATGACCAGTGACAATAAATTACTAATCAGTTACCGTGACCAGTGGCATTCAATTATTCATCAATTATCGTGACCAGTGACATTAAATTACTAATCAGTTACCGTGACCAGTGGCATTAAATTATTCATCAGTTACCGTGGCCAGTGGCATTAAATTAATAATTGACCAGTGGCATTAAATTAATATTAATGCCACTGGTCACGGTAACTGATTAATAATTTAATGCCACTGGTCAATTATTAATTTAATGCCACTGGTCATGGTAATAATCAGTTACCGTGACCAGTGGCATTAAATTATTCATCAGTTACCATGACCAGTGGCAGTACATTTACCCCTACCCCCGCTATGCTGCATATTACAGATACAGAAATCACAGACACTGACAGTAACAGACTCAGTTTTATTAATCATGCCATGCAGCCTGCATCCCGCATAGCATCTGATGATCAGCTTATTTAGTGCTTACTTGTTACTACTTGAATCACAAGCTCCCTTACAACTACCTTTAGTGACTGTTACAAGTTCAGTGCCATAGGAGACAGCGGTCCTACCTATACAGATGTGGCATCTGGCTGGAGGCCTTTCTCTGTATAGCTGTCTACCTATAGTGTCTCGGAGTCTGCCAATTAACATTGCATCTACCTAAGGGTGTCCTGGCCCTAACCCGCTCTCCCACAGTTCTTGTTAAGAGACAATACATCTCTTGTTCGCATTCAAAAAGTGACTGGCGGTCTGGTTAAAGCTTGTAGGAGGAGGGGAGGAGCTGTTACCCAAGATGGCCGCTCACTAAACCAGATGGGCAGACACGCTGACATGCTGCTGAGTCCGGGGATGAAGTGAGCTAGCGGACTGCGGGGAGCTGACACATAGCTGCGGTCTGTCCCATTAACTACGGATATTGTAGGGAGGATTGCAGATTCAAGCCCTACCTGTGGAGTGCCGAGTAGGGGACCGGAGACTGGACTGCGGGAAGGCGCACAGCCACACGGGTTGCTGACGGGTCTGCACACACAGACGGCGGATCCGGCAGCGACGGCTCGGTGGCGGGAGCGCGCAGCGCGGGATGGTTCCGGGGCTCAGGCCGGCGGTGATCCAGGAGGAATAGGAGAGCTCAACATCTTGCCAAGTAAGACAAGGAGAATACCACCAGACAAGATTATCAGTACGGGGAACTGGTAAGATGAATAAATGAGCCAGAATTGGAAGCTGTATGGATATATGCATGGATATACTATACACGTTGCTTACAGCCGATATATAGGAAGTTTGTGGTAACCTGTATGGTTTAAAAGACTCTCAATTCTGGTTGGATAATCTGACTGTAACTATATGCTAGCCGATTATATGGACTTGTCTGTCTGGCTTGTGAGAGTTGTGCTCAAACTAATGGCCAAAGGAAGATAAGCAACGCATATAATTAAATTACACTATAAACCGAAAGCCGACCTGGAAGAGAAGTGATGAAAAAATAAATAATCCAAGATAGTGGCAACATTTGATATCATTCTCCTTTAACATATATTAAAGAGCAGAAAAGGACTCTATAACCCCCGGTCCACATACAAGTCCTGATAGTGGAGGCGGTGGGAAGGTGTAACGCAAAGGGAGGGAGTGTATAAAAATTTGTAAAAGCTACATAACTATGGCACCTAAAAAGGGAAATAAAACTCCGCAATCCCAGAAGAATAAGAAAGATAAGGAAGAAAATAAAAGTAAAAACCCCACTGGGTCACAAACCACACAGACGGCAGATATCAAGGAGATATTTCAACAATTACAGCTACAATCTCCCCGCGTAATACAAGCCCTACAAACACCACAGGACATTTCAGATATAGCAGAAATTTCGGGGGGATCCAGATCTTCAGGGGAAATTCAACCCCAACACCCCAGAAGTAGCTCACTAATAGATACCACTGGCTCGGGTAGTGATCCAAAGGAGGGGGAAAAAGAGAATTGGGACATGAGAAAATATATCCAATCCCTGCCAACTAGGGAAGATATGGACCAATATGTGTTCAGACTGGAGAATCTATACAAAAAAGAGGTGCTTGAGCTTAAGGGGTCTATTAAAAACACACAAGAAAAAACAGCCATGTTAGACACTAAGCTTTCGAAGGTCGAGCAGGAAATTATGAAACTAAAAGCAAATATGCATAAACAAGAAAGGCAAATTCATCACCTAATCAACAGCATCGACGAGCAAGAAAATAGAAGTAGGAGATCTAACATTAGAATAAGTGGATTAAAGGAGGAAGTGGGGGTTAAAGAGTTAATAGATACCCTACAAAAGATTTTCCAAGAGTTAATTCCGGGGATAGAAGTAAAGGAACTGATAATTGATCGGGCCCATAGAACAGCAGGAATAAGAAGATTGGATCCTAACAAGACACGGGATGTCATCTGCAAGATGCACTATGCGCATATAAAAGACAGGATTATGCACGCTGCACATTTAAAGAATATTGTCCTATTTGAAGGGGCCCTAATACAATTCTTTCAAGATTTGTCCAAATTTACTTTAGATCGTAGAAGGGCGTTAAAACCCCTAGTGGAACAACTAAAGAAGAGTAATCTCCAATATAGATGGAAATTCCCATTCCAACTACAAACACAGAAAGATGGACATATTGCTGTATTTAGAGACCTAGAGGACTTGCCGCAGTTTGTGTCAGCCCTTGGTTTGTCAGAGATAGAATTACCGGACTGGCCTATCCCATATATAAAAATGTCTAGTTAGTTTTTTTTTTTTTGTTGGTTGAGGAGGGTGGTAGAGGGAGGTTTAGTCTCCAGCATTATTTGTCGGGGTGAGCGGGGAAGGGGAAGAGGGAGGGAAGGAAAAGAGGAAAAGGGGAAAGAAATGGGGTTTTTTTTTTTTTTTTTTTTTTCTTCACGAATATATATGAGCACTTAGATTGTTACCACAGCTGTTTTGGCCACTTGAGGCCTATATTGAATACGTGATTATTAGTCTACGCATTTTTTTTTTTTTTTTCAGAATATACACGAGCACAAAGATTTTCACTATAGTGGTTGTGGCCACTAGTGGCCTATATTGAATATTTTATTAAGAGTGTACGCATATGTTTAACCACTATATTGAAGATGAGGGGAAGGTGGGAGGGTTAGGGGTATGGGTGAGGGGGGGGTTGGGTTGGGGGGGGTTTTTTTTTTTTTTTTTTAATATACAGGAGCACAAAGATTTTTCACTATAGTTGTTGTGGCCACTAGTGGTCTATATTGAATATTTGATTAAGAGTGTATGTATATGTTTAACCACTACATTAAAGATGACGGGAATGTGGGAAGGTTAGGGGTATGGGTGAGGGGGGGGTTGGGTTGGGGGGGGTGGGTTTTTTTTTTTTTTTTTTTTTTAATTTACAGGAGCACAAAGATTTTTCACTATAGTTGTTGTGGCCACTAGTGGTCTATATTGAATATTTGATTAAGAGTGTATGCATATGTTTAATCACTACATTAAAGATGACGGGAATGTGGGAAGGTCAGGGGTATGGGTGAGGGGGGGGTTGGGTTGGGGGGGGGGTTTTTTTTTTTTTTTTTTTTTTTGAATATACAGGAGCACAAAGATCTTTCACTATAGTTGTTGTGGCCACTAGTGGTCTATATTGAATATTTGATTAAGAGTATATGCATATGTTTAACCACTACATTAAAGATAACGGGAATGTGGGAAGGTTAGGGGTATGGGTGAGGGGGGGGTTGGGCTGGGGGTTTTTTTTTTTTTTTTTTTCTCTCGCATAACAATACAAGAGGATATATCAGAGTCTTGATGTTAGGTTTCTCACAGATGAAGGTTTTAATATTTAATAGTAACACGGATGAGGATGATATTTTGTGTTTTGATACATTATGAATAATGTTAGTTATTGCACTGAAGGAGATATGCAAGTGAGAGGGGGTAAGCAGGGGGATTCCCCCCCCCCCCCTTTTTTTTTTTTTTTTTTGTCTCGATTTGTATATAGAAATGCATAGGTTCTGGTTACAATTTTGAGCACCAATATTGGTCCAAAGTAAGATGTAATGGTCCTTTCCTTTTTTTTTTCCTCTTTCTCCCCCCCTCTATATAGGCATGGCTTATTTAGGCCATTAAGACAGTTTATATATTTTTTAAGATGGCATAGAGTGATATAGATATACTATCGGGGAAGTTTACTATCCTCTATGCAAGCTTGTTCTCCCCCGTAGCCATCGGAACCAACTAGACAGGGGGAAATTTAAGGAATTAAATAGGTTTATAATACACAAAAAAGTCAGCGTGTAGCCACCGACTGGTGGGCGGAAATTCGAGGGTACGCTCCGCTCTCCCTAGTATAGGGAACTTACGTTAAAGTAAGATAGACTGTTTATAGTCAAGTAGGTACGAATTGGTGTGTGTGTGTTGGGTGAGAGCGGGTAAGATAGTTTTTTGGGGGGGTTAATTTTTGAGATTTTCCTTTTTTTTTTTTTTTCTTTTTTCTCTTTTTCCCCATTGTGGGGTCAGCTTCCGTAAGCCTGGATTAGTAATGAATATATGTTCCTATAACATTAGGGGTCTCAACTCGACATCAAAAAGATCACAGGTGCTATATTCGCTTCACAAACAGAAGGTGGGGATTATTTTCTTTCAGGAGACGCATTTCCGGTCGGACCATATTCCTAACCTAAGAAATAAATATTACACCACGTGGTTCCATGATTCCTATGGGTATTCTAAATCGAGAGGGGTATCTATTGCAATCCATAGAACAATTCCAATTCAAGTGCTAGAGGAATGGCGCAATAGAGATGGAAGAGCAATACTACTTAAGCTTAATATATATGGCCAAAAATACACCTTGATAAACATATACCTACCTAATCAAAATCAGATCAAAGTAGGCTTACAACTGATTAATCAACTGTCGGATAAAGCAGAAGGTATAATAATAATCGGGGGCGATTTCAACTTCGTTATGGATGGAGGGATTGACACCACAGCACCAACGATAGTGCAGTGTAGTAAAGACAAGAGGAAATTTAAGGACTTAATGGCTAAACGTCAACTGGTGGATATCTGGCGTTTACTACACCCAACCGAGAAGAACTTTACATTTTATTCTAAGGTACATGGTTCATACCACCGTATAGATTTTTTCTTAATAAATCAAAGAGGGATAAATGCCATCCTCGCGTCAGAAATAGGCAACTCAATATGGTCCGATCACGCACCCGTGTTTCTAAAAGTAGGCTTACATATGGAGGAGAATAGTAGGGGTAAATGGCGTCTTAACGATAATTTACTTTATGACGAGATATGTGTATTAGAAATAAGAAAAGCGATAACGGACTTTGCTGCTGATCATATTGGAGATATTACATCAGTGCCTACACAATGGGAAGCACTCAAATGTGTGCTACGAGGTTTATTTATAAAACATGGGTCTAGATTGAAAAAACAGAAAAGCTGTAGAATTACTCAATTATTTAAAGAAATAGAGACGGCAGAAACTCAACATAAACAGAGCCTAACGAGGGAAACACTATTGATAGTAACAGAATTAAAAGCAGAATTGCAAATATTATTGAATGAAAAGACGCTATATGTTAGAGATAAAAATCGAGCCCTATTCTATCAGCAGGGCAACAAGCCAGGTAAACTATTGGCAAGGGCTCTAAAAAATAGAAGCACTACACTACCCATTGCTAAGATAAAGGCAGGGGATGGAGATATGAGATATGATCCAAAAGGGATTCTAAAAGAATTCCAAATATTTTTTACAGAGCTGTATAATATTCCTAAGGGGAAGATGTATGACAACCCTGTGATGGCCCAGCAAAAAATACAACAGTATATTAAAGAAACCGCAATCCCGACTTTAACTTCTTTAGAGTCAAGCCAGCTTGAGTGTGATTTCTCTGTGGAAGAAATTCAGAGTGTAATTGACTCATTAGTACCTGGGAAAAGCCCAGGACCGGACGGATTCACCCCTAGGTTCTATAAGACATTCAAAACGGAACTTATGCCTATAATGAAACAGACATTCAACGCAGTTTCCACGACAACACCTTTTGGCTCTCAGAGTATGCAGGCCTATATTACCCTCGTACCCAAAATGGATAAAGACCATACCCTATGTGGGAATTATAGGCCGATATCTTTGACAAACCTGGATCTCAGAATATACTCCAAAATTATAGCCAATAGACTTACCCCTATAATACCTCGTTATATCCATCTGGACCAGGCGGGATTCGTTAAAGGGAGAGAAGCCAGGGACAATACCCTGAAAACGCTTACTCTAATGGAATATGTACAGAAGGGCTCCATCCCATCCTGCTTGTTAGCAATAGACGCTGAAAAAGCTTTTGACAGGGTGGGATGGAGCTTTCTCAAAGAGACCCTTATACAATGGGGGCTGGGAACTGTAATGATAGACAAGATAATGACCCTGTATCAACATCCAACGGCCAAGATCCGGGCGAACAGTAACCTGTCTGGAGAAATAACAAGCAAATAGCAAATGGAACCAGACAAGGCTGCCCACTGTCCCCAATACTATATATATTAATTATGGAACACCTATTAAATGCTATTAGGGCGAATAAAGATATACAAGGTATAAGAGTGGGGGATACAGAATACAAGCTGTCTGTCTATGCAGACGACATTTTGTTGTATGTCACAAACCCGTTGATAACACTACCAAACCTGATAAAGGAATTTAAACGCTTTGGCATCCTGAGTAATTTTAAAGTTAATTATAATAAATCTGAGGCAATGAATATCAATATGTCTAGAAGTATGGTGGAATTACTCAAGAAGGATTTCCCCTTTAGATGGCAGGAAAATGCTATTAAATACCTGGGCACCTATATCCCTACGGATTTAAAGAAATTAGAAGAGTACAACTATGTCCCGATGTTGCAAAAAATAACAAAAACTCTCCAGCAATATAATAGGGGTACTTTCTCATGGTTGGGGAGGGTAAATGTCATAAAAATGGACATACTCCCAAAAATACTATATATATTACAAGCGATCCCCGTGTTTCCTGCAGTGGGTTTTGTGAAAAAGGTTTCCAGGATTATTGGACAATTTGTATGGGCAGGTAAGACCCCCAGGATCAGTAGAAAAGTGCTAAATAAGACTAAAGCAAATGGGGGCCTATCCCTCCCTGATATAGCAGTATATCTTAAGGCGGTAATGGTCACCAGGTTAGTTGACTGGTTCCATAATAGGAATAAAAAACAATGGGTGGGACTCGAGGAAAAGATCACAGGGTTGAAACTAAAATCTCTGCCATGGATCAAAAGGACATATAGCTCACCGTATGGCTATACACCCTTCTTAGTGACCTTAACAATGAAAACATGGGACATTCTGATTAAAATGGGGCGCGTCTCTACCTTTAGAGGACCCATGACCCCTCTCTTCGACAACCCAGAATTCCCGCTGGCATTCGGGGTAAAATCATTCCTTAAGTGGTACAGTCATGAGGATATAAGGGTAATAGAAACACTGGTGGGAAATAGGGTCCTTCCTCTAGAGTCCATGAGGGAGGAACATAGAAAAGATTGGTTGCAGTATGGCTTATTCCAAAAGTATGTCATATCCCTGTTCAAAGAAGCAGAAATAACCAGACCCCTAACGGTGCTAGAAGAAATCTTTACTCAAGCTGAAAGACCTGTGCACGTGCTTTCGAAAGTATATAAAATTTTAATTGAGGACGGCCAGAAGTTGGAGTTACCATATATTAAGAAGTGGGAAGAGGAACTGGGGAAGGAGATCCCCAGGAAGGAATGGGTAAAAGCCTTAGCAGTCACGCACAAACTCTCTGTTTCAACTAAACATCAAGAAAGAAACTATAAGATTTTAGCTAGATGGTATAAGTGCCCTGTAGACCTCTATAGGATAAGCCCTATGAATAAAGAAGTATGCTGGAGGTGTCAGGAAAGACGTGGTACAATGTCCCATATCTGGTACTATTGCTCTAAAATCCTTCCATTCTGGCAGAAAATTTTCGAAATTTTTAGGGCCATGACAGCGAGGGAAATATATCCAGATATACAAATAGCAGTATTATCCATGATCCCCGGATCAATGAAAAGTATAAAGAAAGGCCCATTAAAATATTTCCTAACGGCTGCCCGTACGTGTATAGCCAGAAAATGGAAATGTTCAGATCCACCCTCTTTGGTGGAGTGGGAGTGTGAGATAACGGAGATGCGGACCCTGGAAGAAAGAAAGGTGAGAGAGGAAGGATCCAGTAAGCAGATTAAACGGACAACGGATATTTGGAAGAGGTGGGAAACATATAGCGCCTCAGCAGATTTACTATGTGATCCATAAGAGGTTGAGTACCCTTAGGGATATGGGAATATATACCCTTCCTTTTTTTTTTTTTTTTTTGTAGGTTAGGTATGAATGGTCCAGTATGAGTGATTGGATAGGATCAACTGGCAGGATGTTTGATGGCTGAGTAAAGGCGATTAGAGATGGACTTGAGCATAGTAAATAAATACTATCTATGGTGTATATATGTTTTTAGTATGACTGTTTTTATTAGGATATGTGTTGTAATGTTAAAATTGAAATCTGTTTGAATAAATAAAGATATTGGAAAAAAAAAAAAAGTGACTGACGCCCATCATTTTATCTTGTCAGCTCTCCGTAACTCTTGAGGTCACCATTAGGCCTCTGGGCGCCTGGGACTTTGCTACACATTGCATAACACAGTTACATTACAATGATAGATTCTAACAGGTAATCCAACATAACAGAAACTTTACATTATATTCACACCTCCCATAAACACCTGCTTACACACTGGCTATCAATCCAGGCTGGGTAGGGCTGAAATTCACTGCCACTGACCACCAGTGCAAGGTGCATAGGGTTACATTTCACTGCCACTGACCACCAATGCAGGGGAGGGATAGAGGGTTAACTTGCACTGCCACTGACCACCAATGAGTATTAACCTTAATAGTACTGACACCAATGCTCGGGGTTATTATTTCATCTACCTACACAAATGCTGGGGGTTTTCGCACTCTCAATTATTCAGTGTTCATTGTGATAAACAGGAAAGACGCAGCAGCAGGGGCGTTACTAGGAGGCTCTCTAAGGACCCAGATTTAAGGGGGAGGCTCTCTGGGGACCCTAATGTAAGAGGGGCTCTCTGGGAACCCTGATGTAAATGGGGGGCCCTCTGGGTACCCTGATGAAAGGGGGAGGCTCTCTGATGACTCTGATGTAAGAAGGAGGCTCTCTGGGGACCCTGATGTAAGGGGGGCTCTCTGGGGACCCTGATGTAAGGGGGGACTCTCTGGGGACCCTGATGTAAGGGGGGACTCTCTGGGGACATATTAAAGTATATACATGTGTATGCCCGCCCAAGCGTATGACTTTCTTTACTACGCTGCTATGGGCTCTAGCCCCAGATCTTTTGTAGACCTAGCAACGCACCTGCGCAGCAGGACCAACATTTTTGGCCATTTAGGTGCGAAAATGTGCTGCTATTGTGTGGTCCTCTGGAAGTGTTAGGGGCCGCACTTGAGGCCATCTGTAATTTTCCAGTTGACCACCACCGCTGGGATAGGAAATATTTTTTTGCCATCTGTGTGTCATTGGGTAAATCTTTCCAAAGTGGGGGAAATCCATCATAGACAGTTGTCATTGGAAAAGGCGCACCCTTTGCAAACGACAGTGACAGTGGTCACCATGACAAATAGAGAGGGTGAATTTCCATAATGGGGTCACTGACACCATAAAACCTGACAGGTGTTGTTATCCACCCACAATATCCAAAACGAAAAGAGTTATGACCTATACACTTGAACAATCTTGGAATCTACTGGGGACTCAGAAAGCACTTAGCAGGTGTGCTCCATGGCAGAATGCTTGGACCATGACTGGAGTAATACTTGGAATGATTAACCCATATAAAATTAAAACCGTAATCAAACTATTCAAATATCTGGTAATAAAAACATTGTCACCTGTTCTAAACACGGTGATTAGAAAATTAAAGTCAAGCTCTAGGCCGAATGGTGCAGAAAAGTTGTCAGGTTTTATATTTCTCTGGTGAAGAAATAGGTCACAGTTATTTCTGCCAAAAGAGTGAGACCCCACACAGAGAACGTTGAGCTTAATGAGAACAATGACTGCTCCGTTGTATTTCGACTAATTACCACCAGATGTACCCAACCTCTACTCACACAAATAGATTTGCCGGAATGACTGTAACTTAATGATACACTATAGGCGTTCAGAATGTAGCGGTTCACTGTTTAAAGGGAAGGAGTGGCTGGGCCCATATCGCACGTACAAGGAAATGTTTTCTTATATGTGTTATTGTATAAGCCGGAAATAGTATTGGGGGAGCTTTGGAACACCTAATACCTGCCATGGTTTATTTTCATAGAAAACTTTGGTTGAAGCTACTGTATATTATTCTACATGAATGTGATAGATGTAATGTTTCTATTGCAGTATTTCAAAGAATGTAAATTATAATGCCATGTGTAGTGCTAGTACAGGGGTCAGTGAGCATGATGGGTAGAAAAAGCAAGCTACCAGTCTGAAACGATACAACACAGCATGAGGAGTCACATGACAGTCCACAGCGTAAAGGACAACTTCAATAAATACTGTTCAGACAAGGAAGTAGGGCTATGATGTGAATAGACATACCCATTACTAATAGACGAACAATTCTGCCCTTACATCTGAATGCTTCATAATCTCAAAAGCCTGGCGTTTTAGAAAACAAAAGTTCAGTTTTTCCTAAAAAAATAGGTGTAAGAAATAGGGTTACAATTGTAGGTTGGTAGTCGGTTCCTTTTTTTGTGATTTTGCACCAAAACAGGGGTGATCTCTAACCATGGAGTGTGTTTTCTCTGCCACTTGCTGTTGAGCTTTTGCCAGGGAGGATCTTATGAATGTTTAATGACCTAGCCAATCATAAGGCTAGGGAGGCCAAGTGATGCATTTCCTGTTCTGTCTTTGCCCTTATGGCCATTTGCCCTGTGAGGTTGTCACCATAAGAAGATCTGTCTTTTTTGTCCCAGGCCCTGGGGCCTAAGAGTCAAAAGGATGCACTTGCTATTGAGCAACCCAGAAGGCTAGGGAGGCCTAGTGATGCATGTTGGGAGAACTGTTACATGTCTGGGACATTTCCTGTTCTGTCTTTGCCCTCATGGACATTTGCCTTGTGAGGTTGTCACCATAAGAGGATGTGTCTCTCTTATCCCAGCCCTTGGGGCCTAAGCATCAAGAGGATGCAGGGATCTCCCCTGAAGGATAAGAATATCTGCCTTTATTGTCCCAATCCTTCTTGCCTAAGGGTTGATAGAATACAGGAATCTTCCCTCATGTAAAATATTCCTGAAGATGCTGGAACCTTACTATGTTGTCCTGCCTTGAAACATAAAGATTGAGATATATTACTAATATCCACTGTCAGGGTAAAAACATATACCTCCAATCCATCAAATAAATGTGCCCTCCCTGCAGCTGGAATAAACTTGTCCCCCTGGACATTTAGAACCCAATTTATACAAAACTAGCACTAGAGAAAAATGTACAATTTCCCTAAAAAACAATTGTTATACAATCTTAATGAGAAAGAAAAGACATCTCCAGTGTAACAAATTGAGGAAGTGACGTCACAAGCCATGTCAGAAAGGGAAGTGTGTTAGGTATCTACCATCTTTGTTGTACCTAATAGTATATTGAAGTTGTATGGCCTTTATACTTCTGTAAGCAGGATAATTTTAGAAGGTGACAGCAAAATGAGTTTTGCTGTCACCTACCTTGCAGCTGAGCCTGATGTGCAAAGGGAGGCCTCTCGTAAAGCCCTGCCTCAGGGACCACTGATGTTGCGACAGTGGTTGCAAGAGCGTAGTGAGGTATGGGTGCCTGTGTAGTCTTCCGCTGGAAGTAGTGATGGGTAGCAGGTACATCACCAGAGTTGGACAGATAGCTGGATTAATAGATGACAGCAGCAAGGGCAGGCCTAGCGCTAGTAGACAGCAGGCAGTGGTAGACAGTGGCTGGTAGCAGGTGCAGGAAGACTGCTGGCCCACAGAAGAAGAAACTCCAGCGGGAGCTAGAAACATGCAAACAGGGCAGAAGAACTACTGGATGCAAGGTCAGAGAAGCCAGGTTGGCAAAAGATGGTCAGATGCAGGCATAGACGTCAGGCAAGGAATCGTCAGGGTACAGACAGAGGTGGGCAACACGAGATCAGGCAGATAAGCAGAAGGCAGAGCAAAGTTCAGAGACAAGCCAAGGTCAGAACAGGTAGCGTTCAAGGGATGTCAGGAGCAAGCCGGGCCAAACACAGAAGTCAGCAGAATCAGATACAGGAACACGGGTACAGCTGCAGATCAGACAGCAATGGACTAGTGCAGCTGCTGCACTTATATAGGCCACTTGGTGCCAGTCAATGGCTAATGCACATGCACATAGGCACCCACAGGCCCAGGTGCCCTTTGCATGCTCCTTGAAACTTCAGCTGCGCTATGGCCAGCACGCTCCTGACATTTCCCTTCTCTAGAATTCCCCCTGTGAAGTGTTTTTGAGTGCTGATGTTGTCTGGGCCAGTGGAGGTGGAGAATTAAGAGGGGAATATACGGTGACCATGATATGCTGTTAGCACCTGGCATGACTCTAAAGAATCAAAGAGTCACACATTTTGGTGAGAGTCCATTTTAAGTCATGCACAGTGGTAGCTTGGAAGCATGGGGAATCCCCTATACTTTAATTTTGTTTCCCTGATAAGAGTTTTGCACATTAAAGAGGACCTTCAGTCTTTTTTTTCATCTTTCCATCTATTAAATCTTCTGCCCTTGTTGTTTTAACTTTGGATAGTAAAACATTTTTATTCTGCCAGTAAATACCTTATACAGCCTACTTCATGTTTCTTGTCTGGTAAAAAGCCTAGGCTTATGACATCATGCACAGCTCTCTCTCACTCTCGTGAGAGTTTGCCAGGAAGGGAGGGGGGATGAGTCATTAGAGAGCCAATGAGAGCTGCAGAGCTGGAGGGGTGCCTATGTGTAAATCCAGGAAGTGAACAGGCAAAAGCTTCAGCTGCCCACAGTTTAAATGGCTGCAGCCAGACACAGTGGAGGGAGTTTTCTGCAGCATATTTGGCAAGTACAGAATCACAGTATATATAAAATAATATGCAAAGTGGTTGGAGGGAAGCTTCAGAATGACAAAGATGTTTTTATTACAAATTATGTGAGCAGACTGCAGTTCCTCTTTAACATATTCAGGTAAGCTTACATTTTAATTCTATTATATAAGTATATAAGTTACAACACTATGTTGGGATTTTCCCTGCTGGATCACTTTATATACCTTGGTTAAGGCGGCAGCTAGATGCCATAACCCCGGAATTTCTTTTAAATAGGGGGCGATCCTCACATAAAAATGGTCCCAGTAGCAGATTCACCACGGGATCACTTTTATGGGCAGCAGGAGAGGTGCCCCCTTCCCCCCCTTGTCTGACCTTGCTTCTTCTTCTGTGGGCCAGCAGTCTTCCTGCACCTGCTACCAGCCGCTGTCTACCAAGTACCACCAAGTACTTTAATACTTTCATGGCATGGATGAACATCTAAGAAAAGAATGTGGAGCAAGTAGAGCAACATCTGGAGGCTATGCTTATTGTTGCATCATGCTTGCTATGACCCATGGAAGATTAACCTCTTGCCGACCAGCCGCCGTCATTATACGGCGGCAGGTCGGCACGATCTAGTGAACCATCGTAGCTATACGTCGGCTCGCGGGATGGGGATAGCAGGCACACACGTCTGCTGCACAGCACGGGGGGGGGGTGCCGATGCTCATGGCATGGCGGTCGCGATGACCCCCGGCCACGAGCAATTGCCAGCACGAGGGACAGAACACGGAAGTGTGTGTGTAAACACACAAATCTGTGTTTTGTTCTGAGAGGAATGGCAGATTGTGTGTTCCTATTAGCTAGGAACAATGATCTGTCACTTCCTCTAGTCAGTCCCCTCCCCCTCTAGTTAGAATCACATCCCAGGGAACACAGTCAACCCCTTGATCGCCCCCTAGTGTTAACCCCTTCACTGCCAGTGACATTTTTACATTAATCAATGCATTTTTATAGCACTGATCGCTGTATAAATGCCAACGATCCCAAAAATGTGTCAAAAGTGTCCGATCTGTCTGCCATAATGTCGCAGTCATGATAAAAATCGCAGATCGCTGCCATTATTAGTAAAAAAATAAATAATAATAAAAATGCTATAAATCTATCCCCTATTTTGTAGACGCTATAACTTTTGTGCAAACCAATCAATATACGCCTATTGTGATTTTTTTTTACCAAAAATATGTAGAAGAATACATATCGGCCTAAACTGAGAAAAAATTAGCTTTTTTAAAAAAAAAATGGGGATATTTATTACAGAAAAAAGTAAAAAATATTGTTTTTTTTCCAAAATTTTTGCTCTTTTTTTGTTTATAGCGCAAAAAATAAAAACCACCGAGGTGCTCAAATATCACCATCTATTTATGGGAAAAAAAGGACGTCAATTTTGTTTGGGTGCGACTGCACAATTGTCAGTTAAAGCGACGCATTCCCAAATCGCAAAAATTGGCCCGGTCATTCTGCAGCCAAATCTTCCGGGGCTGAAGTGGTTAAAGCCTCGTACACACGATCGGATTTTCCACAGAAAAAAGCCTCTGACTTTTGTCCGAAGGACGTTGGCCAAAAACTTGTCTTGCATACAAACGGCACACAATTGTCGGCCAAAAAACATGAACGTAGTGACGTACTAGACGTACTACGAGCTGATAAAGAGGAAGTTCAATTGTCAGGCACCACCCTTTGGGCTCCTTCTGCTAATTTCATGTTAGTAGAAGTTTGGTGAGTGTTGATTCGCGCTTTTCATTTTGCGCTTTTCATTTCGTGCTTTTCAGTTAATTTCTGAACGGTCGTTCGTCAACCAGACATGTTGCGGAATCGGAGGAGATAACGTGTTATTTATTATTGGCCTTGGAGTTATTGCTTTGACCCAAGTCCAGTCCAGGAACAGGAGGAGGAGGAATTCTTGGACCAAAAATTGGTTGCTTTATTAAGCGTGACCAAGTATGTCTTATGCCTTTGCTGCGGGAGCTCCAGGAGAATAATCCAGATGATTTTAGGAATTATCTCCTGATGACAAAACCCTGCTTTCACCAACTCTTGGCAATGTTGACCCCCCCCTATATTAAGAAGCAGGAGACATGCATGAGGCTTATTTAATTTTTAGGTTGAATAATAATGATTTGATTAGTTATATTTTCTATATTTTTGAATGCATAGAATGCACTTTTTGGTTAAGTTCTATTGGCAGATAGCATGTCTAATTTTATTTGTTTTCTTTTTTTTAATGCACAATAAAAAAAAATTGTGGAGAATAATACTTGGCTATGTGTTTTACTTTAAATGCCAGTTTGGGAGTAGGCAGTTACATTATAAAAAATACAATTTAGAATTAACAAGGGACACCAACATAGTTATATCTTTGATCTTAAAAACTACGGGATAATAGTGTTGTGGTAACTTGCACCAAAAAAAAAAAAGCATAATAATATTATTCTTGATATCAATAGAAAAAAAAAAAGGCTTTGAAAATTTGTTTGCCATAACTCCATCAGTATCACCAGCAAAGCAGCTTCATTATTATCCCATTAAAGAAGAAGAGAATGTGCGCTGCATTTCGAGATTTCATCATTTGCTGCATCACGAATGTTAATTCTCCATTACGAACGCTAGTTTACAAGACCGACCGCGTCCATCAGCAGCAGGGTCACACAATTAAAGAGGACCAGTAACTTTACAAATCTGCATGAATAAATTCAGTTAGCTACAATATACAGTATACTTCCATCATTAACAAGGATGTCTCTAGCCATGTGTCTGTTTAGGCTGCATGGTGTAAAGTGGGAGAATGATGTCAGCAATCCATGCAGGCAGAAGGAAGCATTTTCTTTTTTTTTTCCTGTCCCTCGTCCTTTGCTCACTGTGGCTGATGTAATACTCTAACTATGTGACAAGGCACAGAGTAAAAGCCTGCAGCAGGAAGCTGATCTGTATGAGGTATCTGTGTGAGACTCAGCCAAGAATATCTCGGTGCACCACACAGCCATAAGCAGCCAATACCATTCACTTCTAACTCTACTGCAAGCTCTTTCAGCCTAGTAAATGTAGAGCAATTCCACAAATGCTCCTCTACAGTGGTACCTGCAATGTTTAAATTGTTCACCTTCTCTCTCTACACAGGTACATGGCTAATCCCTGTATGCATGAGCCTTCTTGTTTAGGGGCATATGAGAGTTACAGCAAGGCAATAGAAAATGTTTGAACTTTTGTAACATTTTCAATTCAGAATGGTCAAGGATGTACAATAGACATTAGATCAGCTCCTAAACCAGCCAAAAATGTATAAATTAGCAGATTGGTATAGTGTTATCTAACATTTATAGACATCTTAAAACAATGTTTTATCCCACATCCCACACCAAACCTTCAGTGAAGAAAGCAGTGGCAGCTGGTGCTCAAAATGTCTGGGGGGGCACAAACAAACTAAAATATACTGAAAAAAAATCAATTGCAGCCACTGTGCCCATCAAAGGCTGCCACTGTGCCATCAAACGCTGCCACTGTACCCATCAAATGCTGCCACTGTACCCATCAAAGGCTGCCACTGTGCCATCAAACGCTGCCACTGTACCCATCAAATGCTGCCACTGTACCCATCAAATGCTGCCACTGTGCCATCAAATGCTACCACTCTGCCCATCAAATGCTGCTACTCTGCCCATCCAATGCTGCTACTCTGCCCATCCAATGCTGCCACTGTGACCTCCCAGCACTTACCCTGTCTTGGTGGGGCAGCGGGTGATGGCGGTGAGCAGTGTCCTCCGAGCGGTGTCCTTCCCATGTGTCTCTTCCCATCCTCTCCTCCTGTCAGGCGATCAATCACAGCGCCTGTCGTTTCAGCCAATCAGGTGTCAAGTAACAGACCTGAGCACCTGATTGGCGGAGAGTCGGTTCAGTGTGAGGACAGCGAATATTCATTCACTGTCCTAACACACCTGGGCGAACTGCAAGCGCCAAGCATGACGCTCGCAGGTCACCTTTTTTGACGCCTATTAGAGCATATGGCTCTAATCAGGTGCTTCAAAAACACCCCCCGCCGCTGTAATTCAGGCACTCGGTGACCGAAAAAGGGCCGGGCGCCTGAATAGGGGGTGGCAGCGGCAGCCATGGATAGATTCATGCTATGCTATGCTTCAACTGTTGCCCTCCCTCTCCCAGTATGAGGTATTGTTTTACAAGGAATTACAAGAGGCTGATATCAAGTAAAATTTGGGTATTCACAGTAGTAACAGCAGTAATTTTTTTAAAAATATCTTCTTGGAGTCCAGCTTTAATGATTTATGATTAATGTTTATAATAAGGCCTAGACTGGAAATGCGGTGACTGACATTTTTCAGAAGGACAAGTATGTTTGAGGGTATTTGTAGATGTTTGGTTAGGTCTGAGTTCTGGTCTTGACAAAGAACATCACACAAGCAACTGCAAACAACTAAACAGTTGAACTATACATACAAACTCCCAAAAGATTTGTAAAGAGATGGGAATATGCCTGCTTTGTTATAAAGCTGCATGACATAGGGGTGGGGGGTACACAGAACTTTTCAGTTCCACATCGTTCTGACCCACTTATTGCATGATCTTTGGATTACTACTAGTAAGTAATGAACAACTCTGCAGAACTGTAAATTAATAACAATTCATGAACATGCCTAATCCATATGGTGAATAGGGATGGGTGAACGGTTCGAAACGGACATAAGTTCGGGCCGAATTTTCGCTGTTCGGTCGTTTGGCGAACATCCAAACAAATGGGTCGTTCGACCGTTTGTTCGCCCCCCCAAACCGACCACAATGTATTGCGGCTCTGAACTGTGCATTCCAAGCCCTGATTGGCTGAAGCAGTGAAAGCTTCAGCCAATCAGGGCACAGAGCACTGTCAGAGTCATGATTAAACATTGTCATCAGGACTTTATCCAATCATGGCTCATTCCCGCTCCACAGTATAAAAGTATTCTTTCAATGGCAGCCATTTTCAGTGTGAGTTTGGCGTGAAGAGAGATAGAACAGGGCTCTGTTCAGTGCTATTAGTTAGTTAGTGTGCTATACTGTGCTATTTTGCTTTGATTCACAGTGTAGAATTTTAGTTTAGTGTCAGTCTAGTTATAGTGTAAGTTTAGTGAGGAGGACCATCATTCAGCTTTGCATAGTGTGCAGCTAGAGTAGGGACAGCTCAGATAGTTTCACTGTAGTGTAGTGAGACCGTGTCAGTAATCTTTACATTAGTGTATAGCTAGAGTAAGGACAGTTCAGATGGCTTTAGTGTAGTGACAGTTGAACACCGTCTATTTGATTGCGTTACTGCCAGTTTAACGCCATATAGTTCTGTGTGCATTACTGCCAGTTTAATGCCATATAGTTCTGTGTGCATTACTGCCAGTTTAACGCCATATAGTTCTGTGTGCGTTACTACCAGTTTAACGCCATATAGTTCTGTGTGTGTCACTGCCAGTTTAACGACATATAGTTTTGTGTGAATTACTGTCAGTTTAACGCCATACAGTTTTGTGCGTTACTGTCAGTTTAACGCCATACAGTTTTGTGCGTTACTGCCAGTTTAACGCCATTTACTTCTGTGTGCGTTACTGCCAGTTTAACTCCATATAGTTCCATGTGCGTTGCTGCCACTTTAACGCCATTTACTTCTGTGTGCGTTACTGCCAGTTTAACGCCATGTAGTTCTGTGTGTGTTACTGCCAGTTTAACGCCATATAGTTCTGTGTGTGTTACTGCCAGTTTAATGACATATAATTCTGTGTGCATTACTGTCAGTTTAACACCATATAGTTCTGTGTGTGCTACTGCCAGTTTAACGCCATATAGTTCTGTGCGTCACTGTACGTTGGACGCATTATATTGCAGTATATTATAGTGTATCTGTGGAGTGTGTCTGTGTAGTGTGAGTACTCAAATTAAAGTGCACCAAACACCTCTTTACATTGATTAAAGTGCATCTACGTACAGATTTTAACTTCTTCTTTACATTTGCTTATATGCACCGCCCCCTCCCAATAATGTCTGGGAGGACAACAAGGAGAGGCAGACATTCCCTTGGCACTGTAAGCCCCGGTTCACACTGAGGCAGCGCGACTTCCTCAGGCGACCTGGAGACGACAGGGGCGGCGACTTGCAAAACAACTTCTATATAGAAGTCTATGCAAGTCGCCCCCAAAGTAGTACAGGAACCTTTTTCTAAGTCGGAGCGACTTGCGTCGCTCCGATTAGAACGGTTCCATTGTACAGAACGGGACACTACTTGTCAGGCGGCTAGGTCGCCTGACAAGTCGTCCTAGTGTGAACCGACCCTTAGGGGGCCAGCAACAAATGTGTCCACAGGCAAAAGTGAACGTGGTGGTCAGTCCTCTGGCAGGGCATCATTTCCTCTGTTTAGTGAGTTTTCCCGTGCTATCCAGCCACAGCATGCAGAGGAGGTGGTGGACTGGCTTACTAAACCTTCCTCATCCTCCTTATCCTCTGTCACACAAGCACAAGCACAAGACAAGTGTCACCTGCAGTTGCCAGAGTGGATAAACCTGCCTCCTTGTCCACATCTATGTGGGCGGCACAGTGGTGTAGTGGGTAGCACTCTCACCTAGCAGTAAAAAGGGTCGCTGGTTCGAATCCCAACCACGACACTACCTGCCTGGAGTTTGCATGTTCTCCCTGTGCCTGCGTGGGTTTCCTCCGGGTACTCCGGTTTCCTCCCACACTCCAAAGACATGCTGGTAGGTTAATTGGCTTCTGTCCAAAAACTGGCCCTAGTATATGAATGTGAGTTGGGGACCTTGGATTGTGGGTTTCTTGAGGGTAGGGACTGATGTGAGGGTGTACTCACTCAGGTTGAACTGGATGGACTGGTGTCTTTATTCAACCTTACTAACTATGTAACTATTCCTGCCATAGCCCCAACATCAGCCATTGAGGAGTCAGAGTTATTTGACCACAGCGTCAGCCACTTGCTCCTTGATGATGCCCAGCCATTACTGGATTCAGATGTTGGTTCTAAGGTTGAGGATGACAGGAACATGAGCCTAGAGAGAGGGAGGAACACTGGTAGACAAATTGGCATTCATGTTCCCCAAGCCGCAGCGTATTGCCAAGTTGTCTCCAGTGGTAATGATGAAGATGGAGGAGATGGAGATGGAGATGATGATGATGATGATGAGGTTACTGATGCCACTTGGGAGCCAGATAGAGCAGAGGAGGAAACTGAAGGTGAGGCGGCACAACCGCAAGGAGGCCGACATCAAGAAAGAGTAGAGAGCAGCCACCCTATTCCATCACATTCTGCAGCTGTTATCTCGCGGCCCACTCCCCAAATCTCAGCTGTCTGGGCCTTTTTGAGCACATCTGCAGCAGATCGCACTGATACTATCTGCAAACTGTGTCTCAGGCACATCAAACAGGTGAAAACACCAGCCATTTGGGTACCACGTGCTTAACAAGGCATTAACGTCCAACCAGTCAGTCGTTGGCAAGAGCACCTAAAAGCCACACAAAAGGGGCACAAATCTGTCCCTCCTCCTCCTCGTTACCCACTTCAGTCTGCCCCGCTATTACCTCTCAGCAGCCTCCACTGACAGGGATGATGATATAGCACATGGTGTCCCAGGGTTTAGCAGCACATCTGCCAGCAGCCCACCACCAGCTGTAGACTGTAGCCGGCAAATTTCTCTGCCCCATCTACTGCAGCGGAAAAAAAATACAGTCTCTGCCACCCACATGCCCAGCGTCTAAATGCAAGCTTGTCAAAGTTGTTGGCTCTCCAACTTCTGCCTTTCAGCCTGGTGCATTCTGCCCCCTTCCGTGAATTTGCACAATGTGCTGTACCACAATGGAAGTTTCCCAGTCGCTACTACTTTTCACATAAGGCCGTTCCATCTCTCTACCATCACGTGGAAGGGAATGTCCTGGCATCATTGGGCAAGGCAGTCAGCTGTAAAATCCCCCTTACTGCTGACACGTGGTCCAGCAAGCATGGGCAGGGACGATATATTTCATGCACAGCACACTGGGTAACGCTGCTTGCAACTCAAAAGGATGCAAGACAGGGCTAGGTGCTTGTTGTGCCCCCACGTCTCCATACAGCTGGTGGTGATGATGCCGGACCTGTGAGCTCTACCCCCTCCTCCTCCTCCGCCACCTCCATGCCCTGCTCTGCAGAATTGTCCTATGAACATCAGGTACCCCCTAAGCGTTCAAAGGGCTATTTAATGAGTCAGGCTAAAAGGTGCCATGCAGTGCTTCCGGTGGTGTGTTTAGGGTACAGGAACCACACCAGAGCAGAGATTCTTGCAGTTCTGTAGGGACAGGCCCAGAAGTGGTTCATATCACGCCAGCTGGAGCCAGGAATGGTGGTGTGCGATAATGGCTCAAACCTCCTGTCCGCCCTTAGACAGGGAAAGTTGAAACATGTGCCATGGCTGGCAAATGTCCTCAATTTGGTGGTGCAGCATTTCCTAAATACTTACCCAGGGTTGCAAGATGTGCTAAAGCCGACCAATACAGCTGCATTGCTGTATCGGTCGAGCAGCACCCACAGTGGAGAAGACAGACAGACCTATCGATGAGCGAATACATGCGGACAGCTGTGGAACCTGCCAGCCTGTCATTGATTTGTACAGGCCATACAGCTGTAGATGATTGGAAACAGATGTGGGAGGTGTATGGAGAGGCCATGTGAATCCTCTAGAGCGGACGATTTGCTGGGACTTTCGATTTACACTGACAGCAACGGGCTGGACGCCCTCATATCCTCCACTCCAGGAACCCACACTACTTCATACGGCTCTTCTGCCCTTCTGTCCGTGGTGTGCCCATTAACTACGTCTGACTCAGCGCAGCTCATCTTTAGCCCATCAGAGTGATGCCAGTGCTATTGGACTTGCTGACATTTGTAGTCCTTCCCTCCATTGTGTGCCACGAGATGTACCTGTGATCTACTCTCCAGTCCCACATGTGAGTGGATGCTATTTTTAATAATAAATTTTATTTGATATATATTCAGTGGCGCCCCCTTTTCCTTGTTTTTATCTTAGTACATTGGATCTGGCTTTGGTTCCTTTCGGTGGCTGCCTTGAAAGACTCTTTTTATACTTACATATACAGCTTATGTATATGTTTGTATGGACCCTGCCTTTGTGCGTATAGGCTACAGTATACAAGGTATATGGTATTGCGCCCTCTTTTACTTGTTTTAAAGCCGACCAGAAGAGTCTGTGGCCATTTCAGGCAATCATACACAGCCAGTGCTCGGGTGGCTGAAATTCAGAGGGAAATCCACCTGCCCGTAAACCACCTGATTTGTGACATGGCCTCCAGGTGGAACTTTGTCAATGCTGCAGAGGCTATACATGCAGCAGAGGGCTGTCAATGAGTACCTGTGTGAATAAGGCACGACGACAGGCTCAGACCGCCTCTGCTTTTTTCCCCCACGCCAATGGCTAAACATTAAGGATGCATGCACTCTATTGTCAACATTTGAGAAGGCCACAAGGATGGTAAGCCATGACAGTGCATGCTTCAGTGACACAATCCCTGTTGTGTTCCTGCTGAAGCAGACTGTGCATGGCATTATGGCCAGGGCACTAGAGGCAGAGCAGCAGGAGGAAGAGGAGGACTTCCTTTCCTCTCAAGGCCCACTTTATCCAGACACCATCTTTCCTATGTCACAGAACACACAGGAGGAGAGAGGGGAGGAGGATGAGGAGGAGGATTCTGGCACTTTCATAGGCTTCGAAGAAGAGGAAGACATGCGTCAATCTGTAAGCGATGACTTTCCAGCCCCACTACCCTAGGAAGTAGTACTTGGCTGGGAGGAGGAAGTTCCAGATGCTGTCATCCTGAGTGACCTTGAGGAGTCTGCTTCTCAAGCCTCGGCAAATTTGAGGCACATGGGCAACCTCATGCTTCAAAGCCTGCGAAAGGACCCAAGAATAAGTGGCATAAAGGAGAAGGATGATTACTGTTTGGCAACCCTCCTTGACCACCGTTATAAGGGGAAGATCTCAGGACTCATCCCGTCTCTACAGAGAGTGCAGAAGATAAAATCTCTTCAGAACACGTTACAGAGGATTTTATTGAATGTTTTTCCTGACTCCAGTAGGTTGCAGTGTCGTGGAAAACATATTGAGTCTTCTGTTGGTCAAGAGAGGAGCGCTGGAGAAGGCACCTGCCTAAGTGAGGCATTTCGGAATTTTTTTAGTCCTCGCCGCCAAAGGCTGTTAGCTTCCACATCCCATAGGCAGCGTTCACCTCACATGGTGGACTATTACCTCGGCGCCAAAACAGAGATGGAGAGCTTTCCAGCTGACAATCCACTGACTTACTGGGTCACGAGAATAGACCACTAGCCAGAACCTGCCCAGTATGTTATTGAGTTGTTGGGCTGCCTTGCATCCAGCGTGCTTTCAGAACGGGCATTAAGTGTTGCAGGAAGTTTCGTTACTGATCATAGAACGCATCTATCCACAGACTCCATGAACCATTTGACTTTTCTAAAAATGAATCAGTTCTGGATTACCAGCTATGAAGCCCCCGATTCCGATGTCACTAATTTTTTTTGGGATGTGGAATCTCTACGAGGCTGCAATTTTTTTTGCCTTCATCAAAAGCACCTCCTATAGGGTTACGGTGGGAAGCCGCCCCCGACACCCAAAAAGTAATTTTTCTGCACCTGTTTGACAGGTGCATATCATTGCAATTTTTTTACAGCAAGGCCAATTCTTGCTTTCATCAAGAGTAGGGTTACGATGGGAAGGCACCACCGACACCCAAAGACCAATTTTTTTGCACCTGTTTGACAGGTGCATATCATTGCAACTGTTTACAGCAAGACCAATTCTTGCTTTAATCAAGAGTTCCTCTATAGGGTTACGGTGGGAAGGTGCCACAACACCCAAAGACGAATTTTTCTGCACCTGTTTGACAGTTGCATATCATTGCAATTTTTTACCGCAAGGCCAATTCTTGCTTTCATCAAGATTACCTCTATAGGGTTACGGTAGGGTTTACGCACCTGTTACTTTTATTCAAAGTCAAAGTGACACCAGAATGTATCCAAAAAATCTCTAATCTTGTTCCCAGTACACTACATTGTGGCGTTATCATACACACTGGCTCCCCAGCTGTTGCTGAGCAAAATAAAGGCAGCTTGCAGGGAAAATGTAACTTTTTTGGCTTTATAAATGCAAATGCAAATGCAAATATTACTGCAGCAGATTCCAGACATGGCACAGATTTGCCACTTTACAGGTAGACAAAGGGGACCCCCCAGGCACTATATTGGCAGGAATTTTTCATTTTTATGCTTTCAGTTTAAAAATAAAAAAAATCACTGCTCATTTATAAATTACGTTTTTCACAAATTTTTTTTTTATTGATACATGTCCCCCAGGGCAGGACCCGGACCCCTATAACCATTATATGCCCAATTACTTTCATATAAGCCTTCAAAATGGGCACTTTTGATTTTTGACATTCGGATCCCATCAACTTTAATGGGGTTTGATATTCGGGTCTGAACTTTCACGGTGTTCGAAAGTTCTGGTGTGAACCGAACAGGGGTCCGTTCGGCTAATCCCTAATGGTGAAGATTCAGATTTATACTTACTACTCCTCTACTACTGTCTTGGGCAGCCATATACTTATACTCTATTCAACTAGCTGGCCTTACTATTGCATAGGATAAGCTCAGACATTATAGTTACATAAGGTATAATTAGGCTGGGGTGGGAAAGGCTGAAAGAAATAGTTGGGCCCCTCTGCATCAGTACACCTGGAACTAAAAAATAGAAGATCTCCTAGGACTAACTAGAACCCTTTCTACTTTAGTCATCAACAGTCTCTTAAAAATATTTGTAACAACCTACAAGATCTAAGCCTGCTAATTCTGCCATCAGTTCAGGTCTAGGTGTAGGAACTAGTACACAGTACACTACCCACTAGCAAAAATGCACACACTGCTGAGGCAGCAACTGTTTTGTAGTATTATGCACACAAATATGCTGTGTGCCACGCCTGGCAATCCTGCCATTGCCCTAATAGTGTGTGACAATGTTTTGCCAGATATACAAATTAATTAGTGATCTTCTAAAGAGATCTGAAGTCTGGAAGCTCAAAATAAGCAGGCCGAGGGCAAAGAACTAGCCATCAATATCGTCGGTGGTCTAACTACAGCTGATCTTCTCCCAAATGATTACAATGCCTTGTTCTGCTCTGTGTCTCTATTGAGGAAGCCATCTTTGTGGAGGTGGGTATTTGCTTACTCATGTCAGAGTTTCCACCAAGGAAAACGATGAGTAGCACAATAGTGACCAAATGTCATTTGAAATCTACTGGGACAAGCCATCAGAAGCAGCAGTGCCTTGGTTCTCACAGTGCAGGTATACAGCTATGAGGTTGTAGGCACGGGAGTGCCTAAGAACATTCACACAACATTTTTCAGGAGTAATTCAAGGCAAAGGGTACATTTTCTGGGTACTGCTTAAGCACAGATGACATTTTTAGATGTATAGCATAACTAAGTGCCTTATGAAAGTATTCAGACTCCTTGACATTTTCCACATTTTGTCATGTTACAACCAAAAACTTTGGCTATGTTTTGACTACGTTTGTTCTATTTACTTTTATTATTAAACAAGTGTGAGTCAACTGTACTTCTGTCTCGGTCTGATTCATGGCTTCTGACAAAACCATTCCATTGTAGCTCTGGCTGTATGTTTAGGTTTGTTGTCCTGCTGGAAGGTGAACCTCCGCACCAGTCTCAAGTCTGCAGACTCTTAAGCCGTGTACACTCGACCAGACTTTTGGACCAGACTGGTCCGACGGAACGAATCCGTCGGACAAGCTGACCGTGTGTGGGCTTCATCGGACCTTCAGCAGACTTTTTCTGTTGAAAATCAGACGGACTTTAGATTTGGAACATGTTTCAAATCTTTCCAACGGACTTGAGTCCGGTCAAAAAATCCGTTCGTCTGTATGCTAGTCCGACAGACAAAAAAGGACGCAAGGGCAGCTATTGGCTACTTCCTTATTCTAGTCCCTTTGTACGTCATCACGTTCAAACCAACGGACTTTCGAACTGACTTTAGTCCATTCGTGTGTGGGCAAGTCTGGTCGTTCGAAAGTCCGTAGTAACTCCGTCGAAAGTCGGTCGGAAAGACCGTCGGACCTTTGCTGAAAAGTCCGCTTGTGTGTACGCGGCATAACAGGTTTTCTTCTAAGATTGCCCTATATTTGGCTCCATCCATCTTCCCATCAACTCTGACCAGCTTCCCTGTCTCTGCTAAAGAAAAGCATCCCCACAAGATGTTGCTGACATCAACATATTTCACGGTGGGGATGGTGTGTTCAGGGTGATGTGCAGTGTTAATTTTCCGCCACGCATAGCGTTTTGCTTTTAGGCCAAAAAGTTCAATTTTTGTCTTATCTGACCAGAGCACCTTCTTCCACATGTGTGCTGTGTCCCCCACATTGCTTCACGCAAACTGCAAATGGGACTTCTTATGGCTTTCTTTCAACAATGGCTTTCTTCTTGCTACTCTTCCATAAAGGCCAGATTTGTGGAGTACACGACTAATAGTTGTCCTGTGGACA